>CM061067.1:40093735-40693735 GCA_030762895.1 Sophora flavescens | reverse complement strand
GAGCTCGAAAATAAAGTTGCAGCGAGTCTCAGCTCGAAAATAAAACTGCAGTGAGCCTCCGAGATCGAAAATAAACTTGCAGTGAGACTCAGAGCTCGAAAATATAAAATTGCAGTGAGCCTCAGAGCTCGAAAATAAACTTGCAGTGAGCCTCAGAGCTCGAGAATAAATAAATGCAATGAGTCTCAGAGCTCTAAAATAAGCTTGCAATAAGCCTCAGAGCTCGAAAATAAAGAAATGCAGTGAGCCTCAGAGCTCGAAAATAAAATTGCAGTGAGCCTCAGAGCTCGAAAATAAAGAAATGCAATGAGCCTCAGAACTCGAAAATAAACATGCAATGAGCCTCAGAGCTCGAAAATAAAGTTGCAGTGAGCCTCATCTCGAAAATAAAATTGCAGTGAGCCTTAGAGCTCAAGAATAAAGAAATGCAGTGAGCCTCAGAGCTCGAAAATAAACTTGCAGTGAGCCTCAGAGCTCGAAAAAATAAAAATGTAGTGAGCCTCAGAGCTCTAAAATAAACTTGCAGTGGACGAAACCTCTTTGTCCAACAGAAAATTAAATGCAATGGACGGAACCTCCTTGTCCAACAGAAAATAGATATGAAATGGACGGAACCTCCTCGTCCAACAGAAAGTTAAATGCAATGGACGGAACCTCCTCGTCCATTAGAAAATAAACATGCAATGGACGGAACCTCTTCGTCCAACAGAAAGTAAATATGCAATGAGCCTTAGAGCTCGAAAATAAAGGTGTGGTGAGCCTCAGAGCTCGAAAATAAACTATTAGTGATCTGAAACAAATGAGAATCCCTTCCTTTTGAGGAAAACGAAACCAATTGCTCCCTGGAAAAACTTCGACCAACCAAACCCTTGTTCATCGGCCACTCTGGGACGAGGCATCACTCATTCTTTTAACAACATTGGTCACCCAAGAATCTGATAAACTCCAGATGTTACGTAAGCTTATTCGCATCATTCTTTTGTCGTCCAGTGTACGCTACCTCTTCCACTGAATCTGAAGTATTGAGCCCTCTTGGTTTAAACCATTCATTAGTGCTACCATTAGAGTTATCAAATCACACTATTAAACTTATATTTACTTTTATTGAGACATGAGAATGAACACGATAGGGGAGTGTGGAAGAAAACCTCTTGCCTTAATATGAGAATTTAGGTTGTTAAGAGACAATAACAATGAAAACAAAGTTACAAAAGGGATCACGAAGATTAGAAAACAACAATAAGCAAAGAAAATTACGAAAATCACATAAAATTTGCCCCAGTGTTGGTCCCTTGACTTTCATTTAATTGATTCCGCACAGCCTTTTGATGATACAGATCTTGGTTCCTGTTTCTGATTCCTCAAACACGCCTTCTTCGATCATTCCTCAATAGTTTTGCCCCAGTATACTCAGTCGGATAAAAATTGTCCCAGTATGGTGGGTGCTTGCAGAAGTGTTGGACCCTATCCTCCTCCTAGGCTGCCCTTGCAGGTTTTCAGCCTAAGGTTTCTTTGCCCTTACTTTTGCCTAGGATGCCCACTCGGGTTTTCAACCTAGCGGGCCTTTGCTTTTCCATTATTCTTTTGCCCTAACTTTTGCCTAGGCAGCCCTTTCGGGTTTTCAACCTAGCGGGCCTTTGTTTTCCTTTTGTTTTCATTGTTCTTTTGCCCTAACTTTTGCCTAGACTGCCTTTTCGGGTTTTCAACCTAGCGGGCCTTCAGGCGTAGAACTTTTTCACAGCATCAGAGTTTACTGACCTTGGTAGCTCCTTGATGTGCGTCTTGCGAGCGCACGTGCGCGTGCGATTTCGGCAAGTGTACCAGATCATCGCCGAGTAATAAAAGATATCGATCCCACAGAGACTGTGTTCTCGAATCGCAACTAATTCTCAAATTGGTAAATCTGGACTGTGTAAAAAGGATTTTTATATTTTGAAATTGGTTTTTGAATTTTGAATAAGAGATAATTAAAACAGAATCAAATAAAACAAAAAACAAATCTTTTTTGGTTTTTCAGATCTAAATGGGTTCCTAGGGATTTTAGGTTACCAACAAGATCGTTTACGTTGCTAAGTCGATTACCCTTGTTAATTAGCGAAATTGCCTTAAAGGCGAGTTTATCCTCTAATAGCTTAAGCTGCCTCTCGGGTTACAAAAGCCGTGCCCAATTGACCCAACCCCTACTCTCGTGGTAGTCGAACTCAGATTGGACCCTTTGCGTTTCATGACAACTCGTTGATCCTCGAGGGACGGCTTCTAACTCTCGTGATTTCAGTCCCAAGTCTGACTCTATAGATCCGACACCTAAGTTCACCGCTAGGTTTCTCCTTAGAATGTCTAAGTCATGCAAATAACCTAAGTTCACCGCTAGGTTCCTCCTTAGAATATCTACGTCTCGTAAACAAGCAGCCACCGAATTTTACGAGTGATTAAAACACTAGAAATCATAAGTTCACCGCTAGGTTCCTCCTTAGAATATCTACGTCTCGCAAATGGGTGGTCGCCGAATTTACAAGTGAATAAAACACTAGAAATCAGATCTAAAGCAAAATCAAAATAACAAAGATATTACATCAAATTCAACATCATAAACGAATCTCAGGCATAGCCCCAATCCCTAGAAACTAAGCTACTACTCCAGCCTTGCCATGGAGATGACAAGTTGGGTTACAAATAACACGAAAATAAACTAAGAGAAGAGAGGAGGAGGAGAAGAGAGATCCTAAATCTATGCCTAGAGTAGCAGCCCCAAAAAGTCTATGTGTTGTTCTCTATATGTGGATGTGTATCTCTGCCTCTGCCTGGTCCTTATTTATAGATGTGGGAAGTTAGAATCCCAATCTAACTCAAATTCTGATCCAATTCGGTTTCTTCAGGTCCAAGTAATGCGCGTCACGGCCGTGATGGCCATCACGTCCAGGCCGTGACGGCTTCTGTTTCTGGCACTTTTGGTGGAATTCAGGCTCTCGCTAGGCGAGAGTGTGCTTGCGACGCGAGCCCTCTTTTCACAGCCCGTGATATGAACCACGGCTGAGCCGTGATGGGTTCTGACTTGTGGGGGTTCTAGGTCATGGCCGTGATGGCTATCACGGCCAGGCCATGACAGACTCTGACTTCAGCTTTTCTTCCTTTTCAGTTTTGCTCGATCATGGCCGTGATGGGCATCACGGCTAGACCGTGATGGGCTCTGTTTGGCTCATTTTCTTCACTTTTAAGGCTCCATCTTCATCCAAACTCCATCATGGTTGATTTTGTGCATTTTACCCTTGATTTCTGCAAAACAACACCACACAAACCGCCTTACCCGTTCCAAAGGAAAAATAACTAAAAATCAAATGAAATATGTATAAAATACATGAAAATGCATGCAAAATGATAGACAAAGATGATGTGAAATCACACTCATCAAATCACCCCAAGCTTAATATTTTGCTTGTCCTCAAGCAATTACTCAGGCCATAAGATAAATCAATCAAAGCATGGATAATGAACCAAGAACCCGAGAAACTAATCCAAGTGACAGGCATATTCAAATAAATCCCCAAGAGATAATCAATTTCAAGTCCAATTAGAAGCTTAGGTTCTTCAAATTCATATTCTCACTGATTTGGGCACTCATCTCACCTCACTCAAGTATTTTAGGGTATATGACAATTCACTCAGTTTCCTCAAGGAAGGTATTCTACCATAGGCTTGACTATTAACCAAATCTCTACTTTATTAATGAAAATACATAAGAATCAAGAGGTCTTTCACTTTGGTTGTAATGTGGCCATGGGATTAATTGTTAGGTGGGGAAATCAATAAAAAGGAAAATTCAAGAAGGCTAAACAAATTATCAAGCATTGCAAAGCATGACACCTTCTAAGATACCTTTTAGCGGCTTTGATTTACTTTTACACCTTTTTCTTTTCTTTTCTCTCTTTTTTTTTTATTTTTTATTTCTCACTTTCTTTGTCATCCCCTCCTCTATTTTTTTTGTGTTTATTTCATTTTATTCATTTGGAGAAGGGGAGATTTTTCTAGCTCAAGAGAAATATTTTCTAGCTTTTTCATCCCATACTTTTTCAAACTACCTTTTTACCCTTTTTGTAATACTCTATAAGGTGCCATACTAAGCATTATTCATCAAAATAATTCATGGTACCAAGAAAAGTATTTTAATCTTTAGGCTCAAAACTGGGTAACTACGGGGTAGCATTTAATCAATCAAAGCTCAGAAGGCTGGAAAAATACCTAGTGCCTCAATCATTTTAAAAAATGTTTTCAAAATTTTTTAAGTTTCGAAATGGTTTCAAGTCAAGTTCTAGAAAATACAGTCCGAGAGGAATTAAACACTCTATCATAAGGAATGGGGTAGATTTAGTGAGTACCCCTTTTTGGCTCAAAATCTTACATTTAGTAGTTCAAAAATCAGTGAGAAATACAGACATAAGGAACCATATGCTAATTATTAACTATCAAAAGATTATCTCAAGAATTTTTATTTTTAGCCTTGTCACAGGAATAAAAAAAATTGGGTTCAAAAATTCACTATCTCAATTCATTTGGCACCAAGTTCTCACAATTGGATGCATATTCTAAGTGAGGGGCAATCTAGAGAATGTGATCATACCAAACTATGCCTATGAGAATGCAATATGAATGCAACAATGCAAATGCAATGGATATGCAAAAGTACCCCCACCCCAAGCTTAACACTTACATTGTCTCCAATGTAAATAATCAAGTCGGAGAGGGGATAAAAATCGGAACAACTTACCGAGTTGGTAGCGGGTGTTGGCTCACATTCCAGTCAAAACTTGGGTGCAAATAGCATCACGGCCGTGAGGCTTATCACGGGCATGCCGTGATCAATTCTGGTCTTCAGGAGTTGCCCTGTCACGGCCGTGAGCTGAATCACGGCTAGGCCGTGATGCTCTCTGACTTAATTTTTTTTCTGCTCTTCTTGCTCTTCCTTCCTCTTTAACCTGAAAACACTACACAAATCTATTAATTTATGATTTTTTTTTTGCCTCTTGATCTTCTCAAATTATTCAAGAGATAAATTCAAAAACAAAAGGAAAAGGGAAAGAAAACTTGGGTTGCCTCCCAAGAAGCGCTTATTTACGGTCTTAAGCTTGACCATACTTCCTTCAATCAACCGGGGTCGACTGGGCGTAGAAGTGCAGGAACACTTCCCTTCCATGGAACTCCTTCGAACAGCCGATTCTGCTCATACGGCCAATTACGCTTCCGCTTCGCTCTTTTCTCTCGGAGCTTCCTGACCTTCCTCTCTCCCGGCGGAGGTTTTGTTTCCGCATGAACAGCAAATCCAACTTCGTCACTGTAGGGTGCATCATCATCCATGCACAACTTTGGAGTGGCTTCTATGCTAAGTTCTTTCTTTACCACTGGAGACGTTACGTCAATTCTGCACACATGGCTCTCAAAAGGAGGGTTGTTATAAGAGTTAGTCAATTGAAAATCTACCCTACCTTCCTCTACATTTAGAGAGAGTTTACCATTTCTTACATCTATTACTGCTCCAGCGGTGGCCAAGAATGGCCTTCCTAAAATGATGGGGAATTCAGAATTCCCTTTCATATCCAATACCAGGAAATCGGTAGGGATGAAGAGTTTCCCTACCTTTACAGGAACATTCTCTAGTATGCCTAGAGGAGTCCTAGTTGAGCCATCCGCAAATTGTAAGGAGAATTTGAATGGTCTCAACTCTTTGCTTCCCAACCTTTCCATGATAGTGAGGGGCATCAAGCTCGCACTAGCCCCTAAGTCACACAAGGCTTGGTCTATTTGCACTTTTTTAATCGAGCAAGCGATAGAGAAACTACCTGGATCTTTCAGTTTAGGAGGCATATTAGATTTTTTCATGACAATTGGCTCCTCAGTTAAGCTCTTAGTTTCTACTTCCACTTGCTTTCTCTTGAACAACCTTTGTGGGAAAGGTATTAGGGGTTGGTACGGTGGTGAAGGGACATACTTTGGTTCTGGCTCTTCATTTTCGCTCATGTCCTCCTCTGGTTCCACGTCCTTTTCCCCCACCCCAAGCTTATCATCCCTCAAGTGTATGGCATTACAATGCTCAATGGGATTAGCTTCGGGTTGACCCGGGAACGTACCCTTAGGTCTAGTGTAGGTGCTGGCTTGTTGGGCAATTTGTGTTTCTAGCATCTTGTTGTGGATGGCTAAGTTGTCTACCTTGGATGCTAGCTCTTTTATTGCCTCGTTCACTGCCCTGCCTTGTTGTCTAAACTCCTCATTTTGTTTTGTCTGAGTTTCAACAAAACTTTCAAATAAAGTCTCGAGTTTAGATATCTGCACCTGAGGATACCCCGTGCGGCTCTCTTATTACCTTGGCCCTCTTGGAACTCATGGTTGAGCGTATTGCTGTAGTTGCCGTAAGAGAGGTAAGGGTTGTTCTTCCTTTGGTTGTAGGGATTTGGGGGAGCATAATTGGGCAACTTCGGGTTGGTGTCGTAGAAGTTGTGACAAGCGTTCACATGTTCCCCCGAAGCACCGGATCCATGAGCAATTCCACGTGGGCACTCCATGATGTCGTGTCCCTGCATTCCACAAATCTCACAAACAATGTTAGTAGCACCTATTGCACTCACATTAGCCCTTTCAAGCCGATCAAAACGTTTATTCAGTGAGTCTATTTTTGACATTATAAGATCAGTGCTATTTACTTCAAACTTACCCCCCGAAATCTTGTTTGGGTTATTACCTCTTTCTGAACCCCATTGGTGGTAGTTGGTGGCCACGTTTTCAATGATGTTAAATGCCTCAGTCAGAGGCCTATTCATAAATGCTCCACCAGCTGCAGAATCGAGTGACACCTTCGAAGAGTAGTCCAATCCGTTGTAGAAGGTGTGCACTAGTAACCACCTCTCGAGTCCATGGTGTGGGCAAGACTCCAGCAATCCCTTGTAGCGATCCCAAGCTTCCGATAAGGATTCTCCATCTTTTTGGAATAAGCCGGTGATCTGGGTTCGTATATAGGCTGTCTTGGATGGAGGGAAGAATTTTTCCAAGAACGCCTGTTCCAGTTGGTCCCAAGTAGTCAAGGTGTTGGCGGGCAATTGCTTTAGCCAAGCCTTTGCTTTTCCAGTCAGAGATGAGGGGAATAACCTTAAGCGAATAGCATCGACCGGTGCACCATGAATCCTAATCGCATCGGTGAACTCCAAGAATGTTTCTACGTGATCAGCCGGGTCCTCCGAGGGCAATCCTCCGAATTGGTGCTGCCTAATCATGTTGATTAGCATAGGCGGTATAGTGTAGTTCTCCGCCTCAATCTCTAGCCTGGCAATCCCAGTTCGCAAGCCTCTCGCATTTGGGGCTGCGTAGTCCTTCAACGGCTTCGTATCTGGTTGATTCGCCATGAGTGGAATGGGGGTCAACCTCTCTCTCTCACTTTGTAGTCTCCTACGTCTATGGAAGGTCCTCTCGATTTCTGGATCAACCTCACTAAGGCTCCCAAGACTTAGGGATCTTTGTATATAACACACAAAGAGATAGATACTCTAGAAGGAAAAGAGAATTTTGATATTTTTTTTTTCAAATATAAAAATTAAATAAAAATAAAAGGTCCAAAAAAATCAATTTAAAAATTAAATTGAGATTCGAAAACGCACAGTCCCCGGCAACGGCGCCAAAAACTTGATGTGCGTCGTGCGAGCGCACGTGCGCGTGCGATTCCGGCAAGTGTACCGGATCGTCGCCAAGTAATAAAATATATCGATCCCACAGAGACTGTGTTCTCGAATCGCAACTAATTCTCAAATTGGTAAATCTGGACTGTGTAAAAAGGATTTTTATATTTTGAAATTGGTTTTTGAATTTTGAATAAGAGATAATTAAAACAGAATCAAATAAAACAAAAAACAAATCTTTTTTGGTTTTTCAGATCTAAATGGGTTCCTAGGGATTTTAGGTTACCAACAAGATCTTTTACGTTGCTAAGTCGATTACCCTTGTTAATTAGCGAAATTGCTTGAAGGCGAGTTTATCCTCTAATAGCTTAAGCTGCCTCTCGGGTTACAAAAGCCGTGCCCAATTGACCCAACCCCTACTCTCGTGGTAGTCGAACTCAGATTGGACCCTTTGCGTTTCGTGACAACTCGTTGATCCTCGAGGGACGGCTTCTAACTCTCGTGATTTCAGTCCCAAGTCTGACTCTATAGATCCGACACCTAAGTTCACTGCTAGGTTCCTCCTTAGAATGTCTAAGTCATGCAAATAACCTAAGTTCACCGCTAGGTTCCTCCTTAGAATATCTACGTCTCGCAAACAAGCGGCCGCCGAATTTTACGAGTGATTAAAACACTAGAAATCATAAGTTCACCGCTAGGTTCCTCCTTAGAATATCTACGTCTCGCAAATGAGTGGTCGCCGAATTTACAAGTGAATAAGACACTAGAAATCAGATCTAAAGCGAAATCGAAATAACAAAGATATTACATCAAATTCAACATCATAAACGAATCTCGGGCATAGCCCCAATCCCTAGGAACTAAGCTACTACTCCAGCCTTGCCATGGAGATGACAGTTTGGGTTACAAATAACACGAAAATAAAATAAGAGAAGAGAGGAGGAGAAGAAGAGAGATCCTAAATCTATGCCTAGAGTAGCAGCCCCAAAAAGTCTATATGTTGTTCTCTATATGTGGATGTGTATCTCTGCCTCTGCCTGGTCCTTATTTATAGATGTGGGAAGTTAGAATCCCAATCTAACTCAAATTCTGATCCAATTCGGTTTCTTCAGGTCCAAGTAATGCGCGTCACGGCCGTGATGGCCATCACGGCCAGGCCGTGACGGCTTCTGTTTCTGGTACTTTTGGTAGAATTCAGGCTCTCGCGAGGCGAGAGTGTGCTCGCGACGCGAGCCCTCTTTTCACAGCCCGTGATATGAATCACGGCTGAGCCGTGATGGGTTCTGACTTGTGGGGGTTCTAGGTCACGGCCGTGATGGCTATCACAGCCAGGTCGTGACAGACTCTGACTTCAGCTTTTCTTCCTTTTCAGTTTTGTTCGATCATGGCCGTGATGGGCATCACGGCTAGGCCGTGATGGGCTCTGTTTGGCTCATTTCTTCACTTTTAAGGCTCCATCTTCATCCAAATTCCATCATGGTTGATTTTGAGCATTTTACCCTTGATTTCTGCAAAACAACACCACACAAACCGCCTTACCCATTCCAAAGGAAAAATAACTAAAAATCAAATGAAATATGCCTAAACTACATGAAAATGCATGCAAAATGATAGACAAAGATGATGTGAAATCACACTCATCACTCCTCCTCATCCATGTTTTGCAGAATCAAAGCACCTCCCGAGAAAGCTTGTTTGACAATGTAAGGGCCTTCATAATTTGGTGCCCATTTTCCTCGGGCATCCTCTTAGCTAGGTAGGATTTTCTTTAAGACCAGGTCTCCCACACGAAACTCTCTACGATGAATCTTTTTATTGAAAGCTCTTGCCATTCTATTTTGATACAATTGCCCGTGACAGATAGCTGCTAGCCTTTTCTCTTCTATCATGCTCAACTGCTCATATCGAGTTTTCACCCACTCAGACTCTTCTAAGTCTGCTTCCATCAAGACTCTTAGCGAAGGGAGTTCTACTTCGATAGGTGAGACAGCCTCCATCCCGTACACACCAGAGATAAAGGAGTTGCCCCAGTGCTTGATCGTATGTTAGTCCGATAAGCATGTAGAGCATATGGAAGCATTTTGTGTCAGTCCTTATAGTTTACAACCATCTTGGCAACGATCTTCTTGACATTTTTGTTTGCTGCCTTGACTGCACCATTCATTTGAGGTCTATAAGGAGCCGAATTGTGGTGTTTGATTTTAAGACCATTGCAAAACTTTTGAATCTTGGTACCATTAAGATTGGCAGCATTATCTGTGATTATCCTCTCTGGGATCCCGTATCTACAGACAATGTCCTTTCTGAGGAATTTGAGAAACACCCTTTGAGTTATGCTGGCATATGAAGCAGCTTCTACCCATTTAGTGAAATAGTCTATTGCCACCAAAATGAAACGATGACCATTGGAAGCCTTCGGATTAATGGGACCGATGACATCTATTCCCCACATCGAAAAGGGCCATGGGGATGCTAAACTGTGCAGTGGAAACGTAGGTGCATTAACCCGGTCTTCATGTGACAGGCGGCGCGACGCGCGCACGTGCGTTCCGGCAAGTGTACTGGACTGTCGTCAAGTAATAAAAGATATCGATCCCACAGAGACTGTGATCCCGAATCGCAGTTAATTATCAAATTGGGTAAATCTAGACTGTGTAAAAAGGATTTTTATATTTTGAAATGGTTTTGAATTTAGAGATAGATAAATCAGAATCAAATAAAACAGAAAACAAATCTTTTAGGTTTTTCAGATCTAAACGGGTTCCTAGGGATTTGGGTTACCTACGAGGCTGTTTATGTTACCAATCTGATTTACCCTTGTTTATTAACGAAATTGCCTTGAAGGCGAGTTTATCCTCTAATAGCTTAAGCTCCCTCTCGGGTTACAAAAGCCGCGCCCAATTGACCCAACCCCTACTCTCGTGGTAGTCGAACTCAGATTGGACCCTTTGCGTTTCGTGACAACTCGTTGATCCTCGAGGGACGGTTTCTAACTCTCGTGATTTCAGTCCCAAGTCTGACTCTATAGATCCGACACCTAAGTTCACCGCTAGGTTCCTCCTTAGAATATCCACGTCTCGCAAATAAGCGGCCGCCGAATTTACGAGTGATTAAAACACTAGAAATCAGATCTAAAGCAAAATCGAAATTAACAAAGATATTACATCAAATTTACAACATATTCAAACCTCGGGCATAGCCCCAATCCCTAGAAACTAAACTACTACTCAAGCCTTGCCATGGAGATGACAAGCTTGGTTGACAACATCATGCAAATTACAAATCAGAATAGAGAGGAGGAAGAAGAAGATAGATCCTAAAATGTAGCCTAAAGTCTATGTGTATGTATGTTGTGTTGTTGTTGTTGTCTCCCATCTGCCTCTGCCTGGTCCTTATTTATAGATGTGGGAAGTTAGAATCCCAATCTAACTCAAATTCTGATCCAATTCGGTTTCTTCAGGTCCAAGTAATGCGCGTCACGACCATGATGGCCATCACGGCCAGGCCGTGACGGCTTCTGTTTCTGGCAATCCTATGAACTTCAGGTCTCTCGCGACGCGAATGTGGGCTCGCGACGCGAGCCTTCATTTTGTAGCCCGTGATACGAATCACGGCTAAGCCATGATGGATTCTGACTTGTGGGGGTTTTTGGTCACGGCCGTGATGTACATCACGGCCAGGCCGTGACAGACTCTGACTTCAGCCTTTCTTCCTTTTCAATTTTGCTCGATCATGGTCGTGATGGGCATCACGGCTAGGCCGTGATGGGCATGTTTGGCTCATTTTCTTCACTTTTCAAGCCCTATTTTCATCCAAACTCCATCATGGTTGATCTTGAGCATTTTACCCTTGATTTCTGCAAAACAACACCACGAAAACCGCCTTACCCGTTCCAAAGGAAAATTAACCTAAAATCAAATTAAAATATGCCTAAACTACATGAAAATGCATGCAAAATGATAGACAAAGATGAGGTGAAATTACACTCATCAAATCACCCCAAGCTTAAGATTTTGCTTGTCCTCAAGCAATCACTAAGGCCATCAGATATAAATCATTCAAAGCATGGATAGTGAACCAAGAACCCTAGCAACTAATCCAAGTGACAGGCATGTTCAAATAAGTCCTCAATAGATAATCAATTTCAAGTCCAATTAGAAGCTTAGGTTCTTCAAATTCATATTCTCACTGATTCGGGCACTCGTCTCACCTCACTCAAGTGTTCCAGGGTATATGACATTTCGCTCAATTTCCTCAAGGAAAGTATTCTACCATAGGCTTGACTATTAACCACATCTCTATTTTATTAATGAAAACACATAAGAATCAAGAGGTCTTTTACTTTGGTTGTAATGTGGCTATGGGATTAATTGTTAGGTGGGAAAATCAAGAAAAGGAAATTTCGAGAAGGTTAAACAAATTATCAATCATTGCAAAGCATGAGACCTTCTAAAATACCCTTTTTTTGGGCTTTGATTTACTTTTCCACCCTTTTTTTTTTCTTTTTCTCTTTTCATTTCTCACTTTCTTTTGTCATCCCCTTATCCTTTTTTTTGTGTTTATTTCATTTTTATTTATTTGGAGAAGGGGAGATTTATAGCTCAAGAGAAATTATTTTCTAGTTTTTTCATCCCATACTTTTGCAAACTACCTTTTTACCCTTTTTTGTATAGTGGTGAGTATTCCCGCCTGTCACGCAGGTGACCCGGGTTCGATCCCCGGCAACGGCGACAAAAACTTGACAGGCGGCGCGACGCGCGCACGTGCGTTTCGGCAAGTGTACCGGATGGGTTGGACATTGACATGGATATCCAGCTTGGTCATGGCAGCTAGTGTGGCTAAAGCATCAGCAAATTGATTCTTGTCTCGACTTAAATGAGAGAAAGTAATCTCGTCGAACTTTGTAATCAACTGAGTCAATTATTTCTGATACGGAATCAACTTGGAGTCCTTGGTCTGCCATTCACCATTGACTTGGTAAATGATTAAAGCTGAATCGCCGAAGACTTTCAACTGCTTTATACCCAGTTCAAGTGCCATTTGCAATCCACCAGTACATGCTTCGTATTCTGTAATATTATTTGTACTTTTGAATTTCAGTTTTACGGCCATCGGGTATTGCCTGCCACTTGGTGAGATAACCACTGCTCCTATACCACTGTCATGCATATTGACTGCTCCATCAAAATACATTTTCCACACATCTTTCTGTTCTTCATCTTCCTCAAGGGACATTACCTCTCCATCCGGAAACTCAGAATCGACAGGCCATCCATCCTCAAGAGGATTTTATGCTAAATGGTCAGCAATCACACTTCCTTTGATGGACTTCTGGGTCACATATTTGATGTCAAATTCTGACAATATCACTTGCCACTTCGAAACCCTTAAGGAGATATAAGGACTTTCGAAGATATACTTCAAAGGATCCATTCGAGAAATTAGCCAAGTGGTGTGATATAATATGTATTGTCTTTGTTTTCTGGAGGCCCATACCAGTGCACAACAAGTCTTCTCGATTGCCATATAATGAGCCTCACAGGCGTTAAACTTCTTGCTCAGATAATAAATTGTCTGCTCCTTCCTGCCAGATTCATCATGTTGTCCTAGCATTGCCCCCATTGAGGTTGGCAATACGGTGAGGTAGAGTAATAATGGACGACCTAGGGTAGGTGGTACCAACACTGGGGGATTCGGTAGATATGCCTTTATCTTATCAAAGGCTTTTTGGCAGTCCTCATCCCATATTCATGGATTATTCTTCCTAAGGAGTTTGAAGATTGGTTCACATGTGCTGGTCAGATTTGCAATGAAGCGTGCAATGTAGTTCAATCTTCCAAGAAAACCCCTTACTTCTCGCTCGTTCTTAGGTGCTGGCATATCGCGTATCGCTTCCACCTTGTTAGGGTCCACCTTTATTCCTTCTCTACTAACAACAAAGCCAAGTAAATTCCCCGCGGATGCACCGAAAGTACATTTTGCAGGGTTGAGGTGTAACTTGTACTTTCTTAGCCGCTCGAACAACTTTCTCAAAACTGCCACATGACTTTCTCCTTCCTTGGACTTGGCCACTATATCATCAACGTATACCTCTACCTCCTTATGCATCATATCATGAAACAATGCCACCATAGCACGTTGGTAAGTAGCCCCAGCATTCTTTAATCCGAAAGGCATCACTTTGTAACAAAAAGTTCCCCAAGGAGTGATAAAAGTTGTCTTTTATTTATCTTCATTGTCCATGAGGATCTGATTATGCCCAGAATACCTGTCCATGAAAGAAATCCTATGACTTCTGGCTGTACTGTCTACAAGGACATCAATATGAGGTAGGGGAAATCATCCTTTGGACTGGCTGTATTCAGGTCTCGGTAGTCCACGCACATCCTGACCCTTCCATCCTTCTTTGGTACCGGAACAACATTAGCTATCCATTCCGGGTGTCTAGCTACTTCCATAAAGCCACCCTCCAACTGCTTGGTCACTTCTTCCTTGATTTTCAGCGACATCTCAGGATGCATCCTCCTTAATTTTTGCTTCTTTGGAGCCACGTCTGGGTATAAGGGGATTTTATGCGTTGCTATCTCAGGATCTAAACCTGGCATATCTCTGTAGGACCATGCAAAAACATCCAGATATTCTTTGAATAGTGCAACCATTTCTTCTTGCTCTGGGTTATCCACTATTTTCACCTCCTTCTTATCTTCCTCGATTCCCATATTGATCACTTCTGTAACCTCATCATTCGAGCTAATCCCTTCCTCTGACCGTTTCACCACTTTTATGAACTCCTCAATGTCTTCTTCCTCCTCATTGGATTCAAGATTGTATTCATCAGCGGTCGCGGGGGAATCAATAAATGAGCTTTCAAAGTTCTTCTCCTGAGGTAAATCTTTAGTAGAAGAAGTATCCCTGGAAGAAAAAGTCAGGAATAGGAGAAGTATAGGCAAGAGTTTTATTTATGACAGAAAAGCTTAAACAAAATAAATGAATGAAAGAGAGAAAAGAATCAAAAGGAAAGCACCAGACGAAGTTCTACATTCTCATTCATGTCTCAAAGAAAGTAAACATCAGTTCATAATTAGTACAATAAGATAATTACTTCATGGAAATAACATCAACAAACGGTTCAGATTGCCAATTGTTGAGAACTTCATTGCTAGCAGGGAGATAGATGACATGGTTCTCGTCCAGCTCTTCTTCAAGTGTGATGATAGTGAAGTGAGGGGAGAATGACTTTACGGGACTGATAACTTCAGCAGCTACTGGGAAAGTCTCCGTCAGGAGGGGAGGATGATTTCTCTCGCGCTCTTCTTCTTCCTTGTTTTTAAGAGTCATTAATTTCATCCCTTTTGTCAGGTTGGGCTGATACCCCAATCCGCGCCTTCCTTCTCTCACAGCCGCTTCAATTGACCGAGAGATTCCTTGCAGCTGAGGCCCTAGGTCTTTTCCTCTTTGATACCCGCTTTTTTCCATGATGCGGACTACTACCTCATTCACATTCTTCATTGGGGACTCCCTTTACTTGTTCTCTAACTTCAATACCTCAAAACTACGCAGTGAGTTATCCTCCATCTGCTCTACGCTTTCCACATAAGGTACTGTGGTGGGCTTTGTCAGTATGATTTCCTCTTCACCACGGACAGTAATAATGGATCCATCCTAAATATACTTCAAACACTGATGCAGAGTTGATGGGACCACTCCTTCCTCATGGATCCATGACCTCCCCAGGAGCATGGTGTAAGCTGGCTGGATTTCCATGACCTGAAAGAGGACAGGGAAAGAACTAGGCCCTATTTCAATGGACAGAGTTATTTCTCCTAAGATTCCTCTTGCTGTCCCATAAAAGACTCGCACAATCATTTCTTGTGGTGTCAAATCCACCGTGCTTATATTCAGCTGCTTGAGTGTGGTCATTGGAACCACATTCAACGCCGAATCACCATCTACAAGCACCTTATAAATCACAAACCCCTTACACTTTAGGGTGATGTGTAAGGCTTTAGGGCTGCTGCGGGATTTCGAAGCCACTTCATTTTCTGAGAAAGTAATCATGTTGACATGCCTGATTGGGTCCACCATATTCACCACATTTTCCGGAGTGACGTCAGGTTTGACATACGCTTCATTCAACACCTTCAATAATGCCTTGCGATGCAATTCTGATGTCAAGACAAGCGACAAAAAGAGATATCCTTGCCGAAGTTTTTTTCAACTATTCTACCACATCATATTCGCTTTGCTTCATGATCTTCAGAAATTCTTCTTCTTCTTTCCCCTTTCTTTCATCCACAGTTTTCTCTTCTTCGGCTCTCTTCATCATTTTTTCTTCAGCAGGGGTGTAGCACCGCCCGCTCCTTGTAATGCCTCCAACTCTCACAATATTAGTAACCTGGGCCTTCGAAGTTTCTCCTACCCTTCCTACTAGCTCAACTTTCTGTTCATAATTCCATGGCACAGCGTGTGTATCATCATAAGCAAAAGGAGTTGGCTTTTTCACCTTTACAATCACTTTTTCTGGCGCTGACACATCATTCATAGGTGGTATCCGGAGCACAACTTTTTCAACCACATTAACTTCTTCAATCGTAGCTGGTCTAGCTTGGATCACCCCCCAAGTTAAGTAATCCTTGGACTCGGACCTTAAAGTCCCAACAAGTTTCAATATCATGCCCTACCTGCCCATGATGATAATCACAACTTAAATCACCATCATACTTCTCTTTTTCCCTGATCAGCTTCACCGGTGCAACAATATCATATCTTGCTTTCTCGAGCCCCACAAATACTTCTTGCATCGGGGTTCGCAATTTCAAAACCTTCTTAATTTGAGGCCATTTCACTTCCAAGTTAGCCACACTATTTCCCGCATTATGGTTTGGGATTGGGTTATTAACAATGCTAGGCCCAGAATCTTCTTCAAAACCCAATCTTCCACAAGCAATCAATTTTCTTACTGCTATCTTGAAGGCCTCACATTCTTCAATGGAATGTCCCAGGGCATCCATGTGATATTTGCAGGTCAAGTTTGGATTGTACCAAGCAGGGAAATGTGGTTCCATAGGCCGTACGGGGTTTCCAGCGATTAAGTGACGATCAAATAGTTGTTTGAACAAATCTGCATTGGAGATAGACAGTCTTGGGAAGGGTGGCAGATTTTGATGTTGGGAGCGTCCCTGATTTGGAGAATTTGGGCGAGGTCGAGGGTAGCTTGGGTAGTTTTGTTGAGGTGCAGGTGGATAATGAGTATATGTTGGGCGAGTGGGGTTGTGTGGTTGAGGGGTAGGGATGTTATTTACTTGGTTTTGTGGCTGGGTGATGGTTGGTGAGGCCTGTTGAGGTGGGTAAAACGGTGTTTGGGTCTGATATGGTGCTTGGTACCTTGGGTATGAAGGGACATGACGAGGTCCAAAGTTTTGCTGGTGTTGCACATAATTTGCTTCTGCTTCCTTCTTTTTGGGATGGAACCCCTTCTTGGATGCACCGCCTTCCATGTCAATTGGAAACTTCCCGGCTCTGGCTAGGATTTCAATTCTTTCCCCTGCAACAATTAAGTCAGAAATCCCTATAAGCTACTCCTGCCATTGCTCCGATAAAGGGGGATCCTAGGGTTCCCAAAAAATATGAGCACATTTCGGACAACATCAGCGGTGGCTGAACCTAAGCAGCCAAACTACTCCACCTTTGTGCATACTGTTTGAAGGATTCATCACTCTTCTTCTGCATTGTAGTCAACTGTTCATGGGTCGGAGCTACATCCAAATTAAATTTGTATTGATTCATGAACAAATCGGCTAATTCTGTCCACCGAGAGATCTTAGAATGGTCTAACTGAAGGTACCACTCTAGTGTGATTCCGGTCAAACTTTCATGGAAAAAACCAATGAGGAACTTGTCATCCTTAGACCAGATGGACATTTTGGTGGCATAGCTAATCAAATGGAATCGTGGGTTTCCACTTCCGTCATATTTGGAGAAATCAGAAATTTTGAAATCCTTAGGAATCACGAGATCCGTGGCAGGACAGAGATCTTCTATCTGGAGAGGGCCGTAAGCACTCGGGCCTTTTATTGCTTTTATCTATTCTTCCATTTTCTCCATCCACTCATCTCTCATCTTATCCTTACCAGCCTGGACTCCCGCTGACTGGCTGTGAGTAGACACACATGGTTGTTCCCATGTTGGCGTTGTGTAGCCTGGGGCTTCATGATAGGCATTTTCAAAAGGAGGGTATCCTTCTCCAATAGGAAGTGTTATTGGTGCCGTGTGATGTGTCTGGTCGGGTCCAGACAACCCCTGAATGAGACCCGTGCCAACGTTTGAAAACATCGGTGCTGTTACCATAGAGGAAATTTGTTGCCTATCAGGTTCAATTGCCTTCCTGTTCGCGCTGAGCATGCTGAGAGATTCCCTTATATCTTGTAATAAGGCTTCTAAGGGTTTCAGCCATCTCGCTCATTCTTCCCCCCACATCATCTATCTCAGAGCTTAGATTTCCTCCTTCCTCAGACGCAATGGCAGCCATCCTGGTCCGAGATCTGGTATCGTGAACTCGGGTTTGGTTGGTATTACCTTTCCTAGGTCGCGCAATGGTTCCTGAATCCTCAGAAGGATGAGACTCTCTGTGGAGTGGATAAGAATAAGTCATTAGTCAATCAAAAATTTTGTGTGTGTGCATGCATGTGATGAGTGTGATTCCACATCATCTTTGTCCATCATTTTGCATGCATTTTCATGTAGTTTAGGCATATTTTTATTAGATTTTAGGTTAATTTTCCTTTGGAACGGGTAAGGCGGTTTTCGTGTGTTGTTTTGCAGATATCAAGGATAAAATGCTCAAGATCAACCATGATGAAGTTTGGATGAAGATGGAGCTTTAAAACTGAAGAAAATGAGCCAAACAGAGCCCATCACGGCCTAGCCGTGATGCCCATCACGGCCATGATCGAGCAAAACCGAAAAAGAACAAAGGGTGAAGTCGAAGTCCTCACGACCTGGCCGTGATAGCCATCACGGCAGTGACCCAAAACCACCACAAGTCAGAGCACATCACGGCCCAGCCGTGAAATTCATCACGGGCCATGAAAGGAAGGCTCGCGTCGCGAGCAACATTTCGCGTCACGAGAATGCTGGATTTTGTAAAAGTACCAGAAACAGAGACCGTCACGGCCTGGCCGTGATGGCCATCACGGCCGTGACGCGCATTACTTGGACCTGAAGAAACCGAAATAGATCAGATTTTGAGTTGGTTTGGGACTCTAACTTCCCAATTTCTATAAATATGGACCAGGCAGATGCAGAATGAGATATATTGGATGAGGAGGATCACATCCATAACAACAAGGACTTAGGCATAGATCTCTCTTCTCCTCTTCTCTCCTCTTCTCTTTTCTGATTTTCACTATGTTGTCAACCCAGCTTGTCATCTCCATCGCAAGACTGGAGTAGTAGTTTGTTTCTAGGGACTAGGGCTCTGCCCGAGTTTTGTAAATGTTGTTGATTTGATGTAAAATCGTTGTTGATTTCGTTATTGTTTTAGATCTGATTTCTAGTGTGTTAACCACTCGTAAATTCGGCAACCGCTTATTTGCGTGACGTAGACGTTCTAAGGAGGAACCTAGCGGTGAACTTAGGATTTCTAGGGTATTTCACTCGTAAAATTCGGCGGCCACTGGTTTGTGAGATGTGAATGATCCAAGGAGGAACCTAGCGGTGAACTTAGGTTATTTGCATGACTGAGACATTCCAAGGAGGAACCTAGCGGTGAACTTGGGTGTCGGACCTATAGAAGTCAGACTTGGGACTGAAATCACGAGAGTTAGAAGCCGTCCCTCGAGGAGCAACGAGTTGTCACGAAGCGCAAAGGGTCCAATCTGGGATCGACTACCACGAGAGTAGGGGTCGGGTCAATTGGGCACGGCTTTTGTAACCCGAGAGGGAGCTTAAGCTATTAGAGGATAAACTCGCCTTCAAGGCAATTTCGGTAATCAACAAAGGTAAATCAGATTAGCAACATAAACAGCCTCAAAGGTAACCCAAATCCCTAGGAATCCGTTTAGATCTAAAACCCCAAAAACATTTGTTTTCTGTTTTATTTGTCTTCTGCTCATCTATCTTTTAATTTCAAATTCAAACCTTTTTCAAAACCATCTAAAAAGTCCAGATTCACTCAATTCGAAATTAATTGCGATTCGGGAACACAGTCTCTGTGGGTTCGATATCTTTTATTACTTGACGGCAGTCCGGTACACTTGCCGGAATCGCACGAGCGTCGTCGCGCGTCGACTTACGCCACATCAAGTTTTTGGCGCCGTTGCCGGGGACTGTGCCTTTTCGAATCTCAATTCAAATTTTAAATTGATTTTTATGGACCCTTTTCTTTTTATTTGATTTTTATTTCTGAAATTTAAAAAAAAAACAAAAAACAAAAACAAAAAACAAAAAACAAAAATTTCTTTTCCTTCTATTGTATCCATCTCTCTGTGTGTTATATGCAAAGATCCCTAACTCTTGGGAGCCTTAGTGAGATTGATCCGGAGATCGAGAGGACCTTCCACAGACGTAGAAGACTACAAAGAGAGGGAGAAAGGTTGAGTCCCGTTCCACTCATGGCGAATCAACCGGATACAAAACCTTTGAAGGACTACGCAGCCCCAAATGCGAGAGGCTTGCGAACTGGGATTGCAAGGCCAGAGATTGAGGCGGAGAACTACACCATACCACCTATGCTAATCAACATGATTAGGCAACATCAATTCGGAGGATTGCCTTCGGAGGACCCGACCGATCACATAGAAACATTCTTAGAGTTCACTGATGCAATCAGGATTAATGGAGCCTCAGTCGATGTTGTGCGTTTGAGATTGTTCCCCTCATCTCTCACTGGAAAGGCGAAGGCCTGGCTTAAGCAAATCCCCGCTAACACTTTGACCACTTGGGACCAATTGGAGCAGGCGTTCTTGGAGAAATTCTTCCCTCCATCCAAGACGGCCTACATAAGAACCCAGATCACCGGCTTCTTCCAAAAAGACGGAGAATCATTATCGGAAGCTTGGGATCGATACAAGGGACTGCTGGAGTCGTGCCCACATCACGGACTCGAGAGGTGGTTAATAGTGCACACCTTCTATAACGGATTGGACTACTCTTCGAAGGTGTCACTAGATTCTGCAGCCGGTGGAGCGTTTATGAATAGGCCTCTCACTGAGGCATTCAACATCATTGAGAATGTCGCCACCAACTACCACCAATGGGGTTCCGAAAGAGGTAATAACCCGAACAAGATTTTGGGGGGTAAGTTTGAGGTAAATAGCACAGATCTTATTATGTCAAAAATAGACTCACTTAATAAACGTTTTGATCGGCTTGAAAGAGCTAATGTGAGTGCATTAGGTGCTACTAACCTTGTTTGTGAGATTTGTGGAATGCAGGGACATGACATGATGGAATGCCCACATGGATCCGGCGCTTCGGGTGAGCAAGTGAACTCTTGTAACAACTTCTACGATACGAACCCGAAGCTGCCCAACTATGCTCCCCCAAATCCCTACATCCAAAGGAGGAACAACCCTTACCTCTCTTACGGCAACTACAGCAACACACTCAACCATGAGTTCCAAGAGGGTCAAGGTAATAATAGAGCAGCACCGGGGTATCCTCAGGTACAAAGATCTAAACTCGAGACTTTATTTGAAAGTTTTGTTGAAACTCAGACAAAACAGAATGAGGAGTTTAGACAACAAGGAAGGGCAGTGAGCGAAGCAATAAAGGAGCTAGCATCTAAAGTAGACAACTTAGCAACTCACAACAAGATGCTAGAAACACAAATTGCCCAACAAGCCAGCACGTACTCGAGACCTAAGGGTGCATTCCCGGGGCAACCCGAAGCAAATCCCAATGAGCATTGCAATGTCATACACTTAAGGGATGATAAGCTTGGGGTGGGGGTAGCTGAAATGGACGTGGAACCGGAGGAGGACACGAGCGAAAAGGAAGAGCCAGAACCGAAGTATGTCCCTCCACCACCGTACCAACCCCCGATACCTTTCCCACAAAGGTTGGTCAGGAAAAAGCAAGTAGATGTGGAGACTAAAATGCCTACTAAACTGAAAGACCCAGGTAGTTTCTCCATCTCTTGCTCGATCGAACAGGTGCAAATAGACCCAGCCTTATGTGACTTAGGGGCTAGCACGAGCTTGATGTCCCTCACTATCATGGAAAGGTTGGGAAACAAAGAGTTGAGACCATTCAAATTCCCCTTACAATTTGCGGATGGCTCAACTAGGACTCCTCTAGGCATACTAGAGAATGTTCCTGTAAAGGTAGGGAAATTCTTCATCCCTACCGACTTCCTGGTATTGGATATGAAAGGGAATTCTAAATTCCCCATCATTTTAGGATGGCCATTCTTGGCAACTTCTAGAGCTATAATAGATGTAAGGAATGGCAAACTCTCTCTAAATGTCGAGGAAGGTAGGGTAAATTTTCAGTTGACTAACTCTTGTAACAACCCTCCTTTTGAGAGCCATGTGTGCAGAATTGATGTAACGTCTCCAGCGGTAGAGAAAGAACTTAGCATGGAAGCAACCCCAAAGATATGCATGGTTGAAGATGCACCCAGTGGTGAAGTTGGAATTGCTGTCCATGCGGAAACAAAACTTCCGCCGGAAGGAAGGCTAGGAAGCTCCGAGAGAAAAGAGCGAAGCGGAAGCATTATTGGCCGTATGAGCAGACACGGCTTTTTGAAGGAGTTCCTTGGAAGAGAAGTGTGCCTGCACCTCTACGCCCAGCCGACCCCGGTTGACTGAAGGAAGTATGGTCAAGCTTAAGACCATAAATAAGCGCTTCTTGGGAGGCAACCCAAGTTTTCTTTCCCTTTTTCCTTTTGTTTTTGATTTAACCTCTTGAATAATTTTAGAAGATCAAGAGGCAAAAATATCATTAATAGGTTTGTCTAGTGTTTTCAGGTTGAGAAAGAGAAGAAGAGCATAAAAAAAGATAAAGTCAGAGGCCATCACGCCCTGGCCGTGACAGTGGTCACGGCCGTGATAAGCTAAACAAGAGCACAGAAAGTATCACGGCCTAGCCGTGACAACCATCACGGGCGTGATGAGTAGGATGCCAAGATCAGAGAGCATCACGGCCTAGCCGTGATGTAGATCACGGCCGTGACAGGGCAACTCCTGAGGACCAGAAACGATCACGGCCTGCCCGTGATGAGCCTCACGGCCGTGATACAATTTCCACCCAATTTTTGACTGGAATGTGAAGCCAACACCCGCTACCGACTCGGTAAGTTGTTCCATTTTTCTCCTCTCTCCGACTTGATTATTTACATTGGAGACAATGTAAGTAATCAAGCTTGGGGTAGGGATATTTATTTTTGCATTTGCATTGTTGCATTCATATTGCATTCTCATAGGCATGGATTGGTATGATCACATTCTATAGATTGCCCCTCACTTGAAACATGCATCCAATTGTGAGAACTTGGAGCCAAATGAATTGAGATAGTGAATTTTCGAACCCAATTTTTTATTATTCTTGTGATATGGCTAAAAATAAAAAAAATTCTTGAGATAGTCAATTGATAGTTGATAATTAGCATGTGGTTCCTTAGATTTGTGTTCCTCACTGATTTTTGAACTACTAAATGTAAGATTTTGAGCCAAAAGGGGTATTCACTAAATCTACCCCATTTCTTGTGATAGAGTGTTGTAATTCCTCTTGGACTGTATTTTCTAGAACTTGACTTAAAACCATTTCGAAACTTAAAAAAATTTTTGAAAACATTTTTGGAAATGATGGAGGCACTAGGTATTTTTCTGGCCTCCCGAGCTTTGAATGATAAATGCTACCCCTTAGTTGCCCAATTTTGAGCCTAAAGATAAAATACTTTTCTTGGTACCTTGAATTACTTTGATAAATAATGCTTGGTATGACACCTTTTAAAGTATTACAAAAAGGGCAAAATGGTAGTTGGAAAAAGTATGGGATGAAAAAAGTTAGAAAGTAATTTCTCTTGAGCTATAAATCTCCCCTTCTCCAAACAAATAACATGAAATAAACAAAAAAAAAATGGAGAAGGGGATGACAAAGAAAGTGAGAAATGAAAAGAAAAAGAAAAAGAAAAGAAAAAAATAATAGAAGGAAGAAAGGTGGAAAAGTAAACCAAAGCCCAAAAAGGGGGTATTTTAGAAGGTGTCATGCTTTGTAATGTTTGATAATCTGTCTAGCCTTCTTGAAATTTCCTTTTCCTTGATTTTCCCACCTTACAATAAATCCCAAGGCCACATTACAACCAAAGGAAAAGACCTCTTGATTCTTAAGTGTTTTCATTAATAAAGTGGAGATTTGGTTAATAGTCAAGCCTATGGTAAAATACTTTCCTTGAGGAAATGGAGTGAATTGTCATAAACCCTAAAACACTTGAGTGAGGTGAGATGAGTGCCCAAATCAGTGAGGACATGAACTTGAAAAAAACCTAAGCTTCTAATTGGACTTGATATTGATTATCTCTTGAGTGCTTATTAAATATGCCTGTCACTTGGATTAGCTTCTAGGGTTCTTGGTTCACTATCCACGCTTTTATTGATTTATCTTATGGCCTGAGTAATTGCTTGAGGACAAGCAAAGTTTTAAGCTTGGGGTGATTTGATGAGTGTGATTCCACATCATCTTTGTCCATCATTTTGCATGCATTTTCATGTAGTTTAGGCATATTTTTATTAGATTTTAGGTTAATTTTCCTTTGGAACGGGTAAGGCGGTTTTCGTGTGTTGTTTTGCAGATATCAAGGATAAAATGCTCAAGATCAACCATGATGAAGTTTGGATGAAGATGGAGCTTTAAAACTGAAGAAAATGAGCCAAACAGAGCCCATCACGGCCTAGCCGTGATGCCCATCACGGCCATGATCGAGCAAAACTGAAAAAGAACAAAGGCTGAAGTCAGAGTCTGTCACGGCCTGGCCGTGATAGCCATCACGGCCGTGACCCAAAACCACCACAAGTCAGAGCACATCACGGCCCAGCCGTGAAATTCATCACGGGCCATGAAAGGAAGGCTCGCGTCGCGAGCAACATTTCGCGTCGCGAGAATGCTGGATTTTGTAAAAGTACCAGAAACAGAGACCGTCACGGCCTGGCCGTGATGGCCATCACGGCCGTGACGCGCATTACTTGGACCTGAAGAAACCGAAATAGATCAGATTTTGAGTTGGTTTGGGACTCTAACTTCCCAATTTCTATAAATATGGACCATGCAGATGCAGAATGAGATATATTGGATGAGGAGGATCACATCCATAACAACAAGGACTTAGGCATAGATCTCTCTTCTCCTCTTCTCTCCTCTTCTCTTTTCTGATTTTCACTATGTTGTCAACCCAGCTTGTCATCTCCATGGCAAGACTGGAGTAGTAGTTTGTTTCTAGGGACTAGGGCTCTGCCCGAGTTTTGTAAATGTTGTTGATTTGATGTAAAATCGTTGATTTCGTTATTGTTTTAGATCTGATTTCTAGTGTGTTAACCACTCGTAAATTCGGCAACCGCTTATTTGCGTGACGTAGACGTTCTAAGGAGGAACCTAGCGGTGAACTTAGGATTTCTAGGGTATTTCACTCGTAAAATTCGGCGGCCACTGGTTTGTGAGATGTGAATGATCCAAGGAGGAACCTAGCGGTGAACTTAGGTTATTTGCATGACTGAGACATTCCAAGGAGGAACCTAGCGGTGAACTTGGGTGTCGGACCTATAGAAGTCAGACTTGGGACTGAAATCACGAGAGTTAGAAGCCGTCCCTCGAGGAGCAACGAGTTGTCACGAAGCGCAAAGGGTCCAATCTGGGATCGACTACCACGAGAGTAGGGGTCGGGTCAATTGGGCACGACTTTTGTAACCCGAGAGGGAGCTTAAGCTATTAGAGGATAAACTCGCCTTCAAGGCAATTTCGGTAATCAACAAAGGTAAATTAGATTAGCAACATAAACAGCCTCAAAGGTAACCCAAATCCCTAGGAATCCGTTTAGATCTAAAACCCCAAAAACATTTGTTTTCTGTTTTATTTGTCTTCTGCTCATCTATCTTTTAATTTCAAATTCAAACCTTTTTCAAAACCATCTAAAAAGTCCAGATTCACTCAATTCGAAATTAATTGCGATTCGGGAACACAGTCTCTGTGGGTTCGATATCTTTTATTACTTGACGGCAGTCCGGTACACTTGCCGGAATCGCACGAGCGTCGTCGCGCGTCGACTTACGCCACATCAGCATGCATGTGTAAGTTATCATCCTTTATTCGATCGTGAGGGTATTCACTAATAGCAAGAAGACTCATACTGTAATCAAATCTACTGGTATGGTTCCCTCTAGCTTGAATGCAATTAGTGTCAAGTCCAAGGGAGAATCTACTCCTCAATAGACCACACCCGTACTAGCAACATCCTTATTTTTACACAGAAAACTTGTTGTTTTTAGGGTAAAAATACAGTTGATGACGTAACTAAGGGAGAATGCACTCCTCGATAGACATCATCTAAAAACGCTCGACAGACATGGATGACAACGTCCATTTCATTATAAATATTCTGATACAAATCATGAGTCCTTGACCAAAATAAAAGAAACACATTGATGGTTTCCATCTGAATTCAACAAAGTTCTATGTTAAGAGCCCCATCTTCTTTTTTCTGAACCCTCTGGAAAGTCTCCCAAAATGATTGAAGAACTCGGTCACCTTTGGTGGTAGCTGAAGGAAATGGTTCATATGCATGTGGACGGACGCCTCTTCAAACCGCTCCACCAACTAGGAAGTGTGATATTGGAGCTTATCCATCACGTCCTCGTATTTTCTCTTCCATGATTCCTTTTCATTCATTACATCCTCCACCACTAATTTCCATCCCTTTATCCATTCTGTGTGACGTTGAGCTTCAACCCTTTCAGAGTCTTTTACCTTGTTTCTGAGCCAATTTTCTCTCATGTTAGCTTCTGCCAGTAGCTCGCGATACTTGGCTGCTTCATTCCATCCTTGATCAGAGTACACTTCTGTTTGGGCTAAGGATCCCTGCAGGGATTCAACCCTCTCTTCTAGTATATGTATCGTTTCAACGTGATCCCCTACACTTGTCTCGAGCTCTTTTTTCTTCTTTTGAAATTTGACAAGCATCTTCTCTTGACATCCTATTTTTTCCAGCAGCTCTTGAATTTCTGCTTCTTTGTATTTTCTTGCCCTTTTTGTACGACTCGGTGCTTCGTGGGCATCGGCGCATTCATCCTTCAAATGCTCAATCTATAAACTCAGTTTCTGCACTTGTCTTTGGAGCGTGATAATAGTTACTTCAGCAGCTTGGTCTTTCTTATCAAAAATCCTCATCTGAGCTTTTAGAACTTCGATTTCTTTAAACATTTGATCTTTGGTCAAAGAATTATTTTCCTTATGGAGAGGAGCTGCAGGTCTTGAGGGGAAACCTCTTCTTGCTTCTCTCCATACTTCATATCTTTTTGTGTGAGCTATGACTCGCCTTCCTAATTCCTCCGATCATTTTATATGAATGTCATTCCATGCCGACCTTACTGCTATTGTTTGACTCTTGATGCCTTCACCTTCTTGGTATAGGAAGAATATCCCATCGAACAGTTCTTTAGGGGGTTCATCCCGCGTCCACTTAAGTTGACGCATTACCAAAGCTGGTGAGTATGATACACAACCTTTGGGACCCATCAACGGCACGTTTGACAAACTTCCGCAGCTGAATACAACTGAATCTCCATTATACCATGGGCACATTCAACTAAATGACCACGGGTCGATCTGATCAAACTCTTGCTTCCACTCATATAACTTACGTGACTTTAGTTGCATGCTAGTGAATCCTTTCAGCGGGTCATATGTTCTATCAATTTTATCACGAGCGTACAAGTGAGTCATGATCCAAACATATAATATTGATGCACAACATCGCAGTTTCCCTTGTTGATTCTGATGACAAACCTGTAGGGAGAGGAAAGTTTCAGCTAAGATAGCAGGGACCGGGTTCACACCATATTCTTCGACCCTATAGAAAAAATCCATGGCTGACTGATCAATCAGATCTGGTACAAAAGGAAAGAGCACCAACCTATATATCATGAGGGCTAGCACTTTGTTGAAAGTAACCCATCGTTGCTGCTGGCCTAGCTTGTTGAGATACACCTCCAAAAACCGCCTCTTCAACCCTTTGGTGGTTCCCTTTTCTGTTTTCTCTATCTGTTCCGGTTGAAGCTCCAGCAGGCTTGCTATCTTCCGATCTGTTACATGTTGGCCATAATACATGCAGAAGCGAGTCTTCTTTTGAATGGGCAGTCTTAGCATATAAGCATACTCTTCCATGGTTGGAGTGATGTCCAAGTTAGGCAATTCAAAACACCTCAAAGTTGAGTTCCAATATTATGCCAATGCACTTAGAGCGGGAGCTTCCACTGGAACACGCAACAGGTCTAATATTCTACCATACTCGCTGGCAAAGTCTGAGCGTGCTTTTTCTGGCATTTGCTGGCTGAGTTCACATAATCTTTTCACGTCATTGAGCGTCACATCGATCTTGATATTTTTCTTGGGACAACTCGCGTTGCTAGTACTCTTCTCTGAACCAAACTTTTCCATGGTTCTTGCTATAGGGTGAATACCAAAATCTTCCAACAAAGGAACACAACAGAAAAATGAGTATAGTGAAACAAATATATCTTGCATGATTCATGTTTCATGGACCCAATGGGGTTGAAAACCCTGATGGGTATGCATTACCTTCATTATGACATAACGCCCATTAGGTGTGCAATAATATTCGTATATGTCATTCAGGTTTGGGGCAGCAATGTGATGCCCCTAGCTTCGTGAATACTCACAATGAGCATGCATGACAATTTATGCTTACGATGATAGAGGAGGGAAATAAAGTACGCCCCCTTTTGCCCTAAGCTTGGTAAAACCTAAGGATGGACACGCCTTAAGGTTAGGACTCTAAACAGGTTGGCCACTAGGTTTGCTGTATTAGTGAGAGTCAGGACGGGTCTAGACCTCTAAAAGTCATGGTCCCCAGATTGCCCTCATAAGAGTATGGTTCATGAATCTAGCCACAAGTAGGGATAAACCCTCTCAATATGACTATTCCACGATCTCATGTACAATCTGAGTGGTGAACTGACCAGTATTGGGGAGGTACAAGACCTCTTCAATAACAACGTCAGAGCACCGCCTAATCCTTGGGTTTTTGAACAAGCTCGGGTATAGAGCTAAGGGTGTGTGCAATATGTGATAGTGATGTGTGTTAAAGGGGGCATACAAACCTGTAACACTTAAAAGTAAAAATAAAAAGAGAAGACAAGAAAAACCTGCAAGACACCAACATAGATATATATAAAAATGGTTACAAGTCCTCTATACTATTGTTAAAACGTGGGAAAAGAAAAGAAAGGAGGAGGAAACAAAAACATTGTTAGTGAAACATATATAATAATAACGTGAGTTAAAGCGTCTGCACCACTAACTCTTCTTATTTAAATAAGAGGAGAAACCCAACCAAAAGGACAATCCAAACAAACAGCACTGCAAAAAACATGTTTTGCCATTTAATTATTGCAATGAGAAAAAACGGTAAGATACAGCCATAAAAGGTAAAACAAATAAGCTACAAGTTACTAAAAATTTGCAAAGCCAATTTTTATGGGCTTGACTCTCTTAAATGATTTCCCCGGTGGAGTCGCCATCTGTAGCGACCCAAAGAAACTAGCATTTCCTCTTAGGGAGGAAACATTGAGTCGCCACCAACTTTATTTTATTTCAAGGAAGTTGGAAACCCTTTTTAAGAGAAGTTTTGGGTCCTGGAGTCGATTATGTCTAGGGAAGGCATGGAGACTTAACCCCACGGCTCCCTAGAACATCCATAAAATGGTTACCCAAAATTAGTTGTGTAAATTATTAGTAACTTTGAGATATTTGTTTTACCCGTTATGAATCTCTTTATGAAAACTACATGAGGTTGAACATGGCACGTAAATCCACAGAGCAACCTCTAAATCTGAAGGGTTGAACATGACACTTGTCATAGGGCAACCCCAAAAATGTTGTTTTAATCAAACGATCATCCTCTATTTTTTTTATGTAAAATAAATAATTCTTATCTCTTGAAGATGGGACAAAAACATAGAAATGAGACTTTTTACCAACTTACTCAGAAAACAAAATCATAGAGAAATAAGAGTATCAAGAGAAATTTATTAACAATATCAACGAAAAGAACAAAGTTTATCGAATGAGAGTAGAATAAGAATCACTTTGTTTACTCCCAGTGGTAAGATTTTAAGCTCGAAGTCTTTACATTCAATCTCCTTGGCTCCTTCAGCTCTTCCTTCTTAACCACTCCTAATAACAGGGAAGAGAAAAGGAAGCCCAGATTTCTGATCTCTCTTCCTCGCAACAAAAATTTCTCCTTCTTTTCTCTTTTCTTTGTATCTTTCCTCTCTATCTCCTCTCTGATTTTTCATTTTCTCTCCAGAACAGTGTTCTCCCTTCCTTTATCTTTTCTCACTAAGAAAATATTAGATCATAAGTCCTTCTCTCCAAAAAATTTGTCCCCCTCTCTCTCCTTTTCCTCTCCTTTTATAGATGGAGGAGAGAGCTTCTTGCTTCTTCTCCGTTGACTTCAAGGTCGAATTGCACGAATACCCAAGGCTTGGGCCATTCTGAACAGCGGAAAGGAGCAGATTTGATGTGAATGTTGCACGCTTGAAAAGGGAAGGAGATGGGGGTTTTTGCCTGATGGGTATGAAGGCTTTTTAGGGTTAGGAGTGAGGCTGCTAGGTTAAGGCGAGGGAGGAGATGGAAGAAAAAAGAAAAGAGCAATGGCTAGAGGAGGTTCAAAAAAAGGGGGTTCTGAGCAGAGATAACATGTGTCCAGATGGGGTGGTATGAGTAGCAGAAAGGCGGTGATTTGATGTGAGGGTTGCACGCTTGAAAAGAGAAAAGAGATGGGGGGTTTGAACAGAAATAGCGTGTGCCCAGACGGGGTGGCATGAGTAGCAGAAATGTGGTGATTTGATGTGAGGGTTGCACGCTCGGAAATAGAAAAGAGATGGAGGGTTTTGAGCAGAAATAGCGTGTGCCTAGACGGGGTGGTATGAATAGCAGAAAGGTTGTGATTTGATGTGAGGGTTGCACGCTTGAAAAGAGAAAGGAAATTGGGTTTTTTTCTGTTGTGCATGATGGCTTTTTAGGGTTAGAAGTAGGGTTACCAGGTTAAAACAAGGGAGGAGGTAAGGAAGAAGGAGGACCAATGGGTAGAGGAGGAAAAGAGGTCTTGCCTGGTATGTAAAGTGGGTTGGAGGCATAACTCAGCTTCCTTTCCCTTTTGTTGATTGTCTTTTCTCCTTGTTTTCTTCGTCATTTCTTCCTTATCTTCTCCTTCTTCTTTCTTTATTCTTTAACCTTCAGCCTGAAAAGAAAATTGTAGTGGACGGAATCTCCTCGTCCCAACAGAAAATTAGATATGTAAAAGTGGATATACACTGGGCGGACCTCCTCGTCCAACAAGAAAAGATAATTGCAGTGGACGGAACCTCCTCGTCCAACAGAAATTAAAATAATTGAAGTGGACGGAACCCTCTCGTCCAATAGAAATAAAAAGGGACAGGACTGGACGGGACCAACAGCAGGTGCAAAGCAATGGACGGGACTACCCCGCCCATCAGCAAGTGGCAAGCAATGGACGGGGCCACCCCGTCCATCAACAAGTGTAAATCAATGGACGGGACTATCCTGTCCATCAACAAGTGCAAAGCGCTGGACGGGACCACCCCGTCCATCAGCAAGTGCAAAGCAATGGACGGGACCACCTCGTCCATCAGCAAGTGGAATGCAGTGGACGGGACTACCCCGTCCATCAGCAAGTGCAAAGCACTGGACGAGCCCACCCCGTCCATCAGCAAGTGTAAAGCACTGGACAGGACCACCCCGTCCATCAGCAAGTGCAAAGCAATGGACGGGACTACCCCGTCCAACAAAAAGTGGAAAGCAGTGGACGGGACCACCCCGTCCATCAGCAAGTGGAAAGCACTGGACGTGCCCACCCCGTCCATCAGCAAGTGTTAAGCAATGGACGGGACTATCATGTCCATTAGCAAGTGCAAAGCACTGGATGGGACCACCCCGTCCATCAGCAAGTGCAAAGGGGCTGGCCTGGACCGCGTCCAACAGCAAGTCCAGCACAATGGACGAGACCATCCTGTCCACAGCAAGTGCAATGGACTGGCCTGAACCGCATCCAACAACAAGTCCAACGCAATGGACGAGACCATCCCGTCCACAAAAAGTGCAATGGACTGGCCTGAACCGCGTCCAACAGCAAATTAATGGGGCTGGCCTGGACCGCATCCAACAACAAGTCCAACGTAATGGACGAGACCATCCTGTCCACAGCAAGTGCAATGGACTGGCCTGATCCGCGCCCAACAGCAAATTAATAATGTGATGGACGGGATCTCCCCATCCAACAGCAAATGTGATGGACTGGGAGGGATCACCCCTCCTTTCTTCATATTATTAGTCTCATTGAAACATGATATCATAAAAGTTAGAATAAAAATGAAGACGGATAAAAATGGGTGTTCACACTCAGAAACCAAATACATCTTGATATTGTTTGTCGGGGATCGGTTTAAATCTTTATTTTTTTTATATTTTTCTTTTTGTTTAGGTGAAATAACTTAATTTGATGAAGAAAGTCGAGCACAATCGATAAATAAGTAAGTTTCTTAAAAGGAGTCAAGACATTGTTAAAAGAGGCCAAATTCATTTATCCCAACACTAATTTAGATAAAACAGTAGTCTCAAATAAATTTTTTTTACAGGTCAAATAACTTTCTCCCAATGGAAAATTGCAAACTTAGATAGCATAATGTAAACTATTTTCAATAATGTGAAGCTCATTGGACACAAATATTAGTTGGATTTCACAAAAAACTGAAATACTCAGCCGCCAAGTTAGCTTAATTAGGAGAAGGTTGCCCAAGAGGCCTTCGTTTTTGTTATATGTCACCGACTTACATAAGGTACGTTCACAAACATATTATGGAAGAGTGCATTTGTTGCGCTGTTTCTTTAACTCAGACCAGTACTATATATATTTCTCATCCATATCATTTATCTCGTTTTCATCTTTGATTAATATGATTTTTTCTTTTGTTGGCATCTCTTATGCTCTTTAAAATTGTTATGCGTTGTTTTGTCTTTATTAGATTCATTGATGCTGGTCTGGAATCTGGATAGATGGAAAGCATTGATGATCATTGATTTAACAACTATGATTTCCTTGATTAAAAGGTAAATTAACTAATTTAATAATAATAATTATAAAAAATATTATATTTCATATTTATGAATATAATTAAATTTGATTTTTGAATTTATACCTTTAATTTTGTTTGAGATTTTGTTATATAATTTATAATATTTACTCAGTGGTTTGATTTAAATAGTTTTCTGGCATTTGTACCATACAAGTATGTGAATTAATTTTGCAAATAAATTGAATGAAAGTATAATTTGATAATTATAAAATGATAGTAGTAAATTATATTTAAATTTAAATGAGTTCGAATTAAAAATTGGAAATAAGAATCAGACTTGTGTTTGATAAAATATTGTATCACACTCTGAATTTTGATTAGTAGATGTCCGAGGAAAGTCTGATCCAAATAAATTATAATATAATTATTTGAGATATTCCTTGTGTTGTTTTGAAGTAGATACGATAAAAATATTAATATTCTAATAGTATAATTTTTTTTTGTCGCGTTGTTCCTTTAAAATTGCAGGTGACTTTCTTTTAATTCTTATAAGGTAATTTTTTTTACTACTGTAATAATTGATGAATATTTATTGGTGTAAATTGTTATTGCTATTATTTTTTTATGTCTCCTGTGATATTATTTTCTACTCATTATTACGGGATTTTTTTTATTGCCTCTTGTTGTTTTAAATAGATACTTTATCATTAATGTCATCGTAACTCCCTATACTTATAGTATAATTTTTTTTGTAGCGTTTTTCCTTTAAAATTGTAGCGTTGTTCCTTTAAAATTGCAGGCATCCAATTTTTGGTTGGGGTTGGGGTTGGGGTGGGGGGTGCCCCCTGCAGTGCCACGTGGCGCACTGCAGAGGGAGGCGCCACTACGCCTGGCGCCATCTGCAGTGGCGCCTCTCTTTTGTATTTTTTTTTTAAAAAAAAAAGTGGTAGGCGCCCGTCTGACTGGCGCCTTTGACCCGTCAGAATGAAAAAAAATAAAATATGCCACGTGTCCAAAACGACCCCTCATTGATAAATAATTTCAGAATAACCCTAAACTGATAAATAGTTTCTAAAAAAAACCCAATTTGATCAAAAAGCCCACCGAACTCTACCGTTTTCATCTTGGCTCTTGCCCTTCTCTTGTGGTCTAAGACTTCTTCTCAGCCCCTATTCTTTCCAACTTCCAGGGGCGAAAAGTCAGGCTGGCTGGAAGGTCCAAAAATGTAGGGTTGGGTTAAAGTGCACCACTCATATTTTATATCATTCATTACATTATTTATATATAGTAAATTTTGGATCAATCAAATTGTCACATGGATTTGGTCAAAATTTCAAACATTCTAGTTATATTTCAACTGTAGTCAAATATATTAATACAATATATTGTAGTATAGTATATATACTCTTTATGTTCGCAAATTTAATCCATATTAAATAATGTTTTTTATTAAAAATACTGATTACATTACAAAATAATATTTTAATATGAATTAAAATAATGTTTATTGTGAATAATATTTTGCAATATAATTAGTTGTTTTAATAAAAAATATTATTTTAATGTGAGTTAAATTTGCAAATACAAAAAGTACATATATTATACTATAATATACTGTATTCATATAGTTTGACTACATTCAAACTTTCTAGTTGTATTTCTACTTTAGTCAAATATATGAATACAATATATTGTAGTATAGTATATGTACTTTTTGTGATCGCAAATTTAATCCATATTAAAATAATGTTTTTTGATTAAAAAACTGATTATATTACAAAATAATATTTTAATATGAATTAAAATAATGTTCGTTGTCAATAATATTTTGTAATATAATTAGTTTTTTTTAATAAAAAATATTATTTTAATATGAGTTAAATTTGCAAATACAAAAAACACATATATTATATTATAATATATTGTATTCATATAGTTTGACTACAGTACAATATAATTAGAAAGTTTGAAATTTTGACCAACCTATGTGATAATTTGATTGACCCAAAATTTACCACATGAACGATATAGTGGATGATGTAAAATACAGTGGTGTACCATAGCCCAACCCACGAATTTATTTGGATTTGGATTTGCTGCCTTTCTTGCCGTCTATGATTTAAACAAAAATTGTGTATGATTTTTAGAAACCGTGCCCATTTAAAACATATATGCAATGACTCTAGAGAATTCTGGTTCGTACACAAACACCTCCAACCCCCAAGGGGGAAAAACTTGCATTACTATGTGCCTGTTTGGGTCGGTTTGTGAAATTTATTTACTATTTATGTGTTTGTTTATGAAACTCCGTTGAAAATAATTGATTCCTGATGGGTTAAAACGGAGTTTTGTGGAAGCAAAAATTTCTACCTTTTCCATTGAAAATAATTGATTCTAGATGTAGGATCTACAAAATTCAACATATTTACATCTCAAAAGTGATTTTACTTTATCATCCAAACAAAAATAATTCTTCTAAACCCACTTCTAAAATATCATTCCCAAACACAAATCAATTTTTTCAAACTCCATTTTTCAAAATCAATTCTAAAATCAATTCCCCCAAAATCAATCATATCAAAATCTAAACAAAAGAGACCCTGTGTCTCTTGGAAGTGGGCAATATGGGAAAATTCTATAACAGAAAATTGTCAATCATATGTTGGACCACGTCTACTCCATCAGAATTGACACAGTAACTTTTCACCTGAATATAAAACAAAATTCAAGCATATATCAGATAATCATCACTAAAGATTGTCAAAGCAGAAAATAATTTGTGATATTGAACACCCCATCATGGTCCTGCTAGTGTTAACTAGTAGAAAAGGGTTATGTTTCAATAAGTAGAAACTTGCCTGGATGGTGCTATGTGCCAGATATCTCTGCATCATTCCACTGAATCTAACATCAATGCGGTCCCAGCTCATAGTTGTTAAGCTTCTGAGCATTTCCTCTGCAAGTGTTGTTATATGACATATTTTAGTAACGATCCAAAATATAAATCATCAATTCTTCATCTTCGATCAGAAGCAGAAACATGTAAACCACGAAAGCAAACAAATAACAAAAAGGCTTGGTTCTCAAGGTTCTTAATCATTAGAGGACACTCTTTAGTGGATATAACAAAGTACTTATACAGCATTTCCAAACATGGGTCCAATAACCCTCCCTCATATATACCATCTTGTACCTTAGAACGTACACAAATTACGGCTCTCAAAAGACACAAGTAATAAATTTTTTTTTATAGACAAATGTTAGTATTTTGTTAGTGGATGGGGTTTGAATCCTCAACCTCCTTATCACTCTACTCTTTAACTCCCCCACCATAACCACCTTACGACTCCCCAAAGACAAAAGTAATAATAACCTACAAAAATACAAGCACTAGTCTTTTAGCTCATATACACACAAGTTCTTTTGGTTTGACTATTTCATCCTTTTGAGGTATCAAACACAACAAACCGCATCATGGTCTATTTCATATCAAGAACTGAATCTCTTGTTAAAATAAAAGTTTATCACGTGTAACAACCTCCCTCCAGAAAGAAAGACAATTAGAGTGTTAGAATGTTATTCCACCAAATACCTACCATAAAAAAAAAACAATTAACTTCAACAAAGGCAGTGCGTTTTCTTAAAGAATCTTCAAATGACAATGATTTGGGGTTTCCTTTTCATTTTAGCTTTCACGGGCCAACTGCTTTGGGGCCATCTGACCTCATTTAAGGTCTACAAAATTGCTTATCTATCGAGCTTCAGCCAAGCACATGGCACCAAAGGCCCCAACAGTAAGAACCTTGTCATGTTATCATTGAGTTCTGGCTAAATTTTTTTGAGATATCAGCATATATATACAAGATAAAAGTTCATCATCAGTTGAACAAGGTGGAAATACCTTCCCAGTCAAGTTTACCGGGTCCACTGTTCATTTCGGATTCAGTTGTAATTTCATTAGGAAGAGAAGTTGATTTTGCTATCTCTACATTTACAACATGCCGGTAGTTCTCCAGTCTTGAAAGATTCCGGCGCTGAATAAAAACACTTGTTAGACATAATTTACAGAAATTATATTTTACTGGAGAAGCTAATAATTGTCCTGCATTATTTTCATTAACAACCTTTAGACCTCATGGTCATAGAAGCAATGCTCTGATACTATAAATAATTTTATTATGTCTGAATCAATAGTTACCTTTGGAAGCTCGTTTCTACGCCTTAGGGATGATGTACTCCATCCAACAAGCTCTATTTAAGAGTCAAGTATTCAAGTGGTTCATGCAAGTACACAGACACAGTGACAATAACTTGTAACAATATGTTAGTACTTGGCCTCCTATTAACCGAGTATATGCTGGGAAGAACAAAAGACAAGAGGCAGAGGCAGTTTCTGCAGTTAATGGTGGTTGATAGCAGATTTCAGCAGTTATTTTTATGTTTTATGTCAGTTATTAGCAGTTTCCTTGTATTTGTAATGCCTTATGTGTTTAAATAGATGTTAGGAGGAAGGGAGGGGTAGGAAATTAGTAAATCTGACTTGTGGGAGAGGATAAGGGGCTCTCGAAAACCTCCTTATTGTATTACTATAAGCCTATAGCCTTTGTATTTCCTTTTCTTCTCTGTTGAAGCAATTTGCCTCAAACAGAGTTATTAATGATACAATAGAGTATATGCAGTAAAACAGTGTATAATTTCTCTTATACCTGTCAATCGGTATCAAAGCGATCATTTTCGGGAGTAGTACATGGTCCATACTCGAAGAATGGAGGCCGCAGAATTGAACAACTTGAACGCGGGATGTTGGAGATGAGAGACGGCACCGAGATGAGGATCACCGAGAACGCCAAGAATCAAGCGTTTGGTGGAAGAAAAAGAGGCTGCAACGCAGGAAAACCGGAGGACAATCGGAAGCAATTGGAAGCAATTCCGCACACCTCCAAGGAAAAGAAATCGAAAGTAGCACTCAAGGGAAGGCGGCAGAACGAGGAGGCGAGAGAATGTTGCGGAGGACCGAAGTGGTTCCATCGAGAGGATAAATGGCGCAAGGTGGAGATTCCTATCTTCTCAGGTGATGATGCCTATGGGTGGATCAATCGCATAGAAAGATATTTTGAAATGAAGCAAGTCTCCGACCGTGAGAAGCTTCGGGCTGCAATGATTGCAATGGAAGGGAAGGCCCCGAATTGGTTTCGAGTGGTGGGAATTCGTGTAGAAAATCCATCATGGGTAGAGTTCCGAGAGGCGAGTGATTGAAAGATTCCAACCCACCATTACGCAGTAATCCTTTTGAGACGTTAATGAGTATCAAGCAGACAACCCTCGGTAGCAGAATATCGTGAGAGGTTTGAACTTTATTCGAGGCCCATTAAAAGGGACGGATCCGGAATATGTGAAGGGAATTTTCTTGAATGGTCCGAATGATTTGGTCAAGGCAGAGTTAAAGCTTCATTCATTGAAGACTTTAAGGAGATGATGAAGTTTGCACAACAAGTAGATGAGCGGAATGAGTTGTTAAACAAAGGAGGGATGGCTGGATTCAAGGGGGAAACATTAATAGAAGCCACACTACCACCAGAATGGTGACATGGGATCCTGGTCACGTAAATAATTCCCCAGGCGCGGTGAGCAGCAAAGGTGCTAATTCCAACACCGACTCAAACAGCCTTAAGACCACAGGCTCTTACCGAGGAAGGGAGTTCAAGGTGTTAACTCCAGCAGAAAAGGATGAAAGGAGGGCAAAAAGGCTGTGTTTTAGGTGTGATGGGAAGTTTGGGCCAGGGCATGTGTGTGCAAACAAGCACTTGCTCTTGTTAACTCTCGAGGAAGAGGAGAAAGAGGAAGAGACAGTGGAGCAGAAACAGAGGCCTTGGATGCTGAACTCAAAACCATGCAATTGTCCCTCTTTAGCATCAATTGGACTCACCTCAAAGAAATCTATTAAAATGTGGGGAGAGGTTGCAAATAAGAAGGTCATTTGTGCTGATTGATTGTGGAGCTTCACACAATTTTGTATCATCCTTGTTAGTGGCAAGAGACGGGTTAAGGGTGAGGAAGACAGCCCCTTACTCAAAGTAGAAGTGGGGATGGAAGGAAGATACCTTGTGAAGGTATATGTCCAGAGTTGAAGGTAACAATTCAAGGATTGGAAGTGATTGAGAACTTCTATATCTTTGATTTAGGAGGTGTTGATATAGTCTTTGGGATGGAATGGTTAGCAAGCTTGGGGAGATCCGAGCCAACTTCGTGAGAACCGGTGCTGAAAATCCCATCACCGAGGGCACCATCATGTTGAAAGGGAACCTGCCATGGCCGAGGGACAATGACATCTTTGAAGTCTATTAGGAAGGCACTCAGCGAGAGGGGGAGGATTTCTCGCTAAGTTACCAAGCATCGCAGATTGAAGGGGAGAGAGAAGAAAGCAGATTGGTTGGAAGAGGTGCTTGGGACGGTTTGCGGGAGTTTTCCAAGAACCCAGGAAGGCTTACCTCCATCCAGAGACAGGACCATGCCATTGTGCTCAAGGAGGGGCCAACATCCCAAATCTCCGTCCATACAGTACCCTCATTACCAAAAAACTGAAATAGAAAAGTTGGTTGATGACATGCTTAAATATGGAATCATAAGACCAAGTGTAAGCCCATATGCTAGTCCCATTATATTGGTCAAGAAAAAAGATGGAAGTTGGAGGTTTTGTGTGGATTATAGGGCCCTCAATAAGATTACCATTCCAGATAAATTTCCCATACCCGTCATAGATGAGTTGTTGGATGAATTGGGAGGAGCAGACTTTCTTTTCTAAACTAGATCTCGAGATCGGGATATCACCAAATAAGGATGAAAGAGGGAGATATTGCTAAGACAGCTTTTAGAACCCATGAAGGACATTATGAATTCATTGTTATGCCTTTCGGCCTCACCAATGCCCCATCTACCTTCCAAGCCCTCATGAATGAAGTGCTAAAGCCTTATTTAAGGAAGTTTGCTCTAGTATTTTTTGATGACATCTTGGTATACAGCAAAACAAAAGAGGATCACAAACAGCATTTGCAGTCTATCTTAGAATTGCTGCAGCAGCACCAACTTTTTGCTAACAAGAAGAAATGTACTTTTGGACAGCAACAAATTGAATATCTAGGCCATATCATCTCGGGGAAGGGGGTATCAGCAGACCCAAAGAAGCTGGAAGTTATGGAACAATGGCCTACTCCAAAAGATATCAAATCTTTGAGGGGTTTCTTAGGACTAACAAAGTTATTACCGAAGGTTTGTTAAGGATTATGGCAGAATTGCGGACCTCTCACTCTGTTGTTGAGGAAGGACAATTTTTGTTGGAATGAAGAAGCTCAAGCAGCCTTTGGACTTTTGAAGAAGGCAATGGCTGAACTCCCCTGTCTTGACAGCTTCAGATTTCTCCAAAGAATTTGTCATTGAGACAGATGCTTCCAACAAAGGACTAGGTGCAGTGTTGATGCAAGAAGGCAAGCCTCGTGGCTTATTTCAGCCAAACTGTCACCGGCAGAGCCCAACAAAAGTCAGTGTATGAAAGGGAGTTGATGGCTATAGTCTTGGCAAGGTGCAGAAATGGAGACATTACCCGATGGGAAGACATTTTGTCATACGCACAGATCAGAAAAGTCTCAAGTTCTTAACTGAACGAGAGGGTTCTAGGGGAAGAGCAGTTCAAATGGACATCCAAACTGCTGGGATTTAACTTTGACATCCAAGTATAAACCTGGAAATGAGAACTAGGGCAGCGAGATGCACTATCCGGATGCATGACTTATGGTGCCATCTCCACTGTACAATTTCTAGAGGAGGAAGAATGGGAAGAAGAAGCTTGGAATGATGAGAAAGCTGCGGAGTATCATTCAGGATCTGGTTCATAATCCAACCTCTCATATGGGGTACAGTTTTATAAATAAGAAGCTTATGTACAGAGGTAAGTTAGTGTTGCCTAGAAATTCTAAGAAAATTCCTCTCTTACTCAAGGAATTCCACAGTTCAGCCGTTGGTGGTCACTCTGGATTTTTTGGAACTTACAAAAAGATTGCAGCCTTAGTGTACCGGGAAGGAATGAAAAAGGATATACAGAATTTTGTGGCTACATGTGACACATGTCAAGTCAACAAGTATCGGACCTTATCACCTGCAGCCTCCTACAACCACCGCCGATTCCAACACAAGTCCGGATCGACATCTCAATGGATTTTGTAGAGGTCTTCCTCGGGTTCAAGGGAAGAATGTCATCTTAGTGGTGGTTGACAGATTCACCAAGTATGCTCACTTCTTTTCTTTAGGTCACCCTTTCACCGCAAAAGATGTGGCTGAGATCTTCACTCAAGAAGTGGTCAAACTCCATGGTTTCCCTTCCACTATTGTATCCGATAGGGACAAGGTTTTCCTTAGCCGTTCGGGACAGAACTCTTCAAAATGGCAGCACAAAACTGAAGTTCAGTTCGCCTATCATCCCCAATCGGATGGGCAGATCAAGCAAGAAACCGATGCTTTGAGACTTACTTAAGGTGTTTAATCGGTTCTAAACCCAAACAATGGCCTAAATGGTTGAGTTGGGCGAGTTTTGGTTCAATTCCAACTACAACAGCTATACTCAACACACCCCTTTCAAGGCTTTATATGGTAGAGACCCACCTCTCTTGTTGAAGGGCACCACAATTCCATCCATAGTTGAAGAAGTCAATGTTCTTACCCGGGAGCGGGATCTCCTCTTGCAAGATCTCAAGAACAACCTCATCAAAGCCCAAAATCGGATGAAGCAGGGACAATGCAGACAAGCATCGAAGAGATGTCTCCTATGAAGTAGGAGATTGGGTCTATTTGAAGCTTCACCCTATAGATTAAGGTCTCTAGCAAAGAAGATGAATGAAAAATTGAGACCTCGATTTTATGGCCCTTATCAGTGTGCATAAGAATTGGACAGTGGCTTATCAATTGGAACTTCCAGTGAAAGCAGGATCCACCCGGTTTTCATGTGTCTTTGTTGAAAAAAGCTTTGAAACCTTCGTGGTGCCACACCCACTTCCAACAATTCTTAGTGAAGATTTAGAGCTAATGGTTGAGCCGGAAAAACTTCTAGCTGTACGGCCGATGCAAGTGGGCCGAGTTGAAGTGCTTCCGCAATGGCGAAGCCTCCCGAATTTGAAGCTACTTGGGAGTCCTTTGAGGTGATTCGGGATCAATTTCCCTCATTCCACCTTGAGGACAAGGTGAAACTTTTGGGGGAGTATTGTTAGTACTTGGCCTCCTATTAACCGAGTATATCTTTGGGAAGAACAAAAGACAAGAGGCAGAGGCAGTTTCTGCAGTTAATGGTGGTTGATAGCAGATTTCAGCAGTTATTTTTATGTTTTATGTCAGTTATTAGCAGTTTCCTTGTATTTGTAATGCCTTATGTGTTTAAATAGATGTTAGGAGGAAGGGAGGGGTAGGAAATTAGTAAATCTGACTTGTGGGAGAGGATAAGGGGCTCTCGAAAACCTCCTTATTGTATTACTATAAGCCTATAGCCTTTGTATTTCCTTTTCTTCTCTGTTGAAGCAATTTGCCTCAAACAGAGTTATTAATGATACAATAGAGTATATGCAGTAAAACAGTGTATAATTTCTCTTATACCTGTCACAATAATTCTACTAAACTAAAACAAAAGGATACTGTCATAACGAACATTTGCATAGGCAACACGGCGTTTGAAGGACTTCAAAGCAGACCTATAGTAAAAAAAGGTATAATTTATTATGAGCTCATGACTTTCAAGAATCATAAGTCACAATAATCAAACTAACCAATATATGAATCTTACATGAATTTAATATCTTCAGTGTCACGAACCATCTGGAGAAGAAGAGGAGGTTTTCCACTCTCTTTATCAGCTAAGAAAAGATGCTTTCCTGTTTTACCAAAAAGCCCTGAAAAGCGAAATGCTGCTTTCTCCAGAGGATGAAATCCACATAACATTGGAACCTGTAGTCACACATAGTAATGTACTCAAACTCAAATTACACATTTGCAATAAAGTCGCATTAGACGAGGCATTAAACCCAGAAGAAATTAATAGATAAACAGATAACTATTTAAAGCTCCAAAAGAATCACCTGTTTATGCCCTCTAGAACCAAGGTGCGGCGTCGCAGAGGTAATAAAATTTATTGGCTCCAGTCCTGCAATTTTTCCTTCATATTTCCTTTCGTGACATTCTTGATCTGAATTCTGACTCTCAATATGTCCATTCCCCTCTGAATGTTTCAAAGAAATGTCTTTCCCGTAAAGCTTGGCTATTGCATACCTTGCTACCAAGCCACCTAAAGAGTGACCTACAAATGAAATTTTCTGAACACTTGGGTGACGTTTTATAACTGAAATAACCTGAGAAAAGAGAAGACAAAAGAAAAAGATATTTTATCTCTCTGGATTGATGTAACAGATTTGGGATAAATTGAATATCTTAAGATTGGTAAACAAGAAGCTGTTCAAAGCTACAGACAAATATCCAGTTAGTAGTGAAAGGCAACATGAGCTGCAGATGCAATAAGGTAGTATGAAGATCAATAGTTGAATGTGAAAGCCATAACACACCTCCTCTGCTAATCTATCTCCCATTACATCAACACCATCAAATGTCAACATTGAAGAATTACATTCACTACCTGCATTGCACAATGGTGATGCATTCCATTAAATCATAGAACCCAATTTTGATGTGAAAGAATGCAACAGAAAATTGGATGAAGATAATTTAAACTGCTTCACTTGTGAGCCCATACATAACACACACACACACACACTTGTTTGACTTACCAAAGTTAGAGGATTAATTTGGCACAAAAGAAGTTAAGAGGACCAAACTATGTATTTTCCAATTTCTTACTACATGTCTATATTTAAAATATCACAGTAAATTAATAAAGTAGACTGTATAATATATGATTCTATATATATTATTTCTATATTATGAAGATAAATGTAATGACTAATGAAACCATTGCACCAAAGTTCTCCTTCCTTTTTTAGAACTCCAAGCAAGAATGGAATCCTCCAATATTTTCTTGGTACTCCAAGGCTGTAAGTGACGTGGTGAAACAGGGATTTTGATTCTCTACTGTCACTTATACTATGATTTAAATAGAAATCGTCTACTGTTTCCAGAAAAATATGTAGTGATTGAGGGTATGTTTGGATTGATGGGAGGAGATGGAGTGGAATGGAATCGAACATAATGGAAGGGAATGGAGCGGAATGGAATGGAATAAAAACTTCATTCCATTGTTTGGATGTTTTATAATGGAAGGGAACGGAATGGAGTGCATTACAACTTTTTTATTCCATTATTATCCTTACTTTTATTTTTTTGTAACCCACCTCTTCCAACACAAATTGTCAAAACAGATAAATAATCAAACACATGCAGCCCCATGGCCATGGGAGGTAAAACTCTGAAAGTATCCATCTTCTCCCCTCCTTCTCAACCAAATATAATATCTAATTAAAATCACTCACTTCATCTCCCTTTTTCCTCAGAACCAAACACATTCAATAATCAAATCCAGTCTACAATTAACCACGATACCATTATTGAATGTTTCCAAAGTCATGGAATTTGAAGTTTACAAATAACAAAGTTCCAAATTCTACGACTTCATGAAGTCTCGCAGTGGCATCTAGAGAAATAGAGCCCAGATTTCGGAAGATGTACATTGCAGCGGAGAAGTCGACGTGGTAGAAGCAGAGTGCTGTGGTCTGCGTGGAGAGGAAGAAGAAACCGTTTGTGTGTATATGTGAAATAAGATAGGGTTAAATAAGTAATTAATTAATTAGAAGAGAGGATTCCATCCCATACCCCCAAATTGGAGGGGAAGAAAAATAAGAGGAGAGGATGGAATGGGATGGAATGCATGCCACCCAACTCCATTCCATTCCATTCATTTTTTTAAAAACCAAATAATGAAACATTGTTCCATACCACTCCATTCCACTCCGTTCCATCATGTTCCATCAATCCAAACATACCCTCAAGGATAAAATGACCGCATAGTATCCGGGTCCAGTGAAACAGGGGTCAAAGCCTAATGTATGCAGCTCTATAATGTCACCACCCTAGTCAAAAACCAACATCATGCATTTCCATTATCAAGTTGTAGATTGTAGTTACATGAGAAACTGATATTCCTTGCATTGATTTAATGGTACTTACCACTAAACATCAAATTGATGATGTTCCTTTAATAGTTAAGACAGAAAAGGAAGCTACCAGAATGGTGTGGACTTACAATGTACAATAGCATCGTGTGGATACCTCCTCAGAAACTGCTTTGCAGCAAATTCCCAATTCTGAGCGCTGCAATAAAGAAGTATATATAGCTACATTACTAAACAAATACATTAACTAAAGATTTAAGCATAATCACAATAGTAAATGTCATAATTTTTAGTACATGTCTTCCAACCAGACAGTTTCTGTAGTAGAGGAACATAATCAAGCTCTACAAACATCACCGATTATGATTTATTACTAAAGAACTAGGAAATAAACTGAGAAAAAGTAAAAGTAATTAGACAAATTACCTGCCTATGAGACCATTAACCATTATGACTAAGTGGGTTGGATTGGGACGCTGTCCAGAAGCATCGACAACCTCCATATCATAACTATCCCCCGTGGCATCATATTCGATTCTGAAACAACCAAACTTGGGCACATAAGAACTCCTCTTTTTGCTGTTCTTCTTTGTGTTCCTTCTGACACTTGTTTCATTATTGAGCTTCATCCCTCCACCTACGACTTCTTGGTCTTCTTCTCGAACCTGGGGTTGTTGTTCTGAATCCTTGGAAGCCATGAGAAGTTGGAGAATAAGCAAAACAAAAAGTATGAAAACGATGAGTTGTTGGTGTGGAAATGAAAGCAGGTAGCTGCAGAGGTTCCAGATCAAAAGAATAGAGATCGTTGGAGACGGTGTAAGTAGTTAGTTTATACGATGTTGCATCGTTCCCATGTACTAGAAATCAAGTGCCAGAATTCAACACGAAGCTGCCTTTAACGACTTTCTACTTCAACTACTGGACTCTGACCCTTCCAATCTGTTCCTTTATTTTCGTATTTGTTTTTTCATAAATGTTTTTTTAAGGGAAAAACTATGATTCCTGTACGAGATATTCTGCTGTATAAATGTAAGTGTAGTTTATTTTTCTTGTGTTTTAATATAAATGTACCATATTAGTAAAGCGTCTTTTAAGGGTCAAACACTATAGTTTATTTATGTCACTGTCATCAACGCCATATACCCTATTGGCTATTGCTATGAAGGATTTGGAACTGCGGAAGCAAAACCCATTAAGACTCTCTAAAATAGCATAAGCTACTTTACAGCTGATAATTGATTGCCGAAAAATTAGTTGATTGAATTTGAAATATTTGATAAAATTAATGATTGAACTAGCTTATACATATAAGATGATATAAAGGAAAATGTTTATGATTAACATGATAAAGTGGAATTTCATTAAATGAATGTGGGTAAAAACGAGAGAAAAATCAATAAACTATAAGTTAATCAGATAAGCTTGTTAATCAAACACATCTGTTTCAATCAAACAAACTTATAAGCTAGTCAAATAAGTTATAAGCTAGCTTATTGGAGTTGCTAAGCATAAACTTTTTTCTTCTGTTGATCTAACCAATCTTTGTGGTAAATAAATGTCACGCGGGATGGCATCCATTTTCAAATGGAAAGGTCTGGTTACATAGGAAGTTTCAACTTTCATGGTCTTCTATCTGCACGTCACTCACATGGCTTTATTACCTAACATCTTAACATTTTCTATGCATGTTCTAGAAACCAGAATGAATTGACTTGGGTTTTTCTATTTTACCGGACTGAAGACAAACGATAGAAAGATACACAGTTGACAGTATTTAACTACTATATTAGACGTAAAATTAATCACTTATGAGTAAATTAAATATACAATGATTTTTACCTTAACAAATATTTGTTTGCCTACTTACAAATAAAATTATATTTCAGCGTGGCTGCCAACGCTATGGACAAATTGGGTGTGCGATTCTGGTTAGTCTCACCATTTCCCCTTTTTTACTTTTAACAAACGACAATAGGAAAATGTTAGAAAATAGGTTCGGCTTGGCTGGGTTGCACTTGACTCTTTTTCTGGTAATGGTTCTTTACTTCTTTCCTAATGCTTCCGCTTTGCATAAGATGTCTGTCACTAATTTTCTTTTATTGATGAATAAACTTAACTAATCCCCCCAATTCTTGCTACTGCTTCCACTTCTTTGTTCTTTCTTATCCGTCTAAACTCTAAACCATTTTTGTCAGAATTCCCGTCCGCATCAAGCTTAAGCTTAGAGTCGAAGCTATTGAGCAATTAAATTCGAAAAATATCTTTGAATAAAGCAACAAAGATTGGCATCAATTTTTGAGAGATAAGCCCGTACATCGTGTTGAAATTTGAATTTAAAAAACTCTCGATAAATTAAATTTAATTAATTAAAATTATACCTGAAAAAAATACAAAAAATGTTATCTGACAATATAAATATTTTTTGTTGACTAAAAAGATATTCATTCATTCAAATTGATAAAATATATTGAACAACACAAATTCAACATCGCTAACAACCGAAAAGGATGAATCTGCGAACAAACTCACAGTACCCGGGTTAATAGCATAACACGGTAAAATCAAAATGCCTACAAAAGTGACAAAATCAAAGTCACCAGAATACTCATGTCTCCGGATTTATAACATTGATGCCCAATTCTTGATCAAATCTGTGATGGATCGAAGCAAATCTGTCAATCTGAACCAAACGAACACCGCATCAAGACGGGAAATCAAACAAACACCGCACCAAGACGGGAAATCAAACAACGCTTCACCAAGACGACGAACAACAATACCGCGCCCACAGAAGACGAAAAACATGCAAAACATAAAGAAAAAAACCCAGATCTACGTGGAAAAACCACTTATTTAGATAAAATGGGAAAAAAACGAAGTAAAGGGGTGATTCCAAGCCAAAAAATGGCTCAAAACCACCCCCTCTAATGGTGGCAGATGACTGTGTGTAGAGAGAAGAGAGAGAGTTTGAAGTTAGAGAGAGGATATCGTATATTTTTTTAAAAATTGTGTCTACTAAAATTGACCACTCACTCCAAATATCGTATATTAAAAAATCATAAATTTATTTCTAAATTTGGCGAAGAGAACAATAATGATTTGGAGATAAAGACAGCAGCAAAATAATTATGGTCACAAGAGTCAGTATTAATTGTGTCTATAGTTAAGAGGTAAAACCATAATATGGGTTGCCCCATGCTATTTAGATTTTAGGTTTTTTTTTTTTTGGGGGGGGGGGAGGGGGTAGGTTTTTAGATTTTAGGTTTGTTAAATATAATTTTCCCTCCTTAAAACTACACTATTCCCCCTTAATCTGTTTATCTTAGTTTCCCTGTCGCCTGATTATTTATTTATTTTTTATGAAAAAAGTTTAGGTAAATTGGATTCTGGGGACTCACCAGGGTCAGGATCAGGACATGCCTCACGGTTCAAAGAACACTTTAGATGTACTCACAGATTACTCACCAACGAGATCCTCACATCAATAGTAGGATTTGAATCCACGATCTTATGAATTATGAGCCTTATCATTACCAACTGGACCAACCTTCGTTGGACTTGCTCCTGTTGCCTGATTATTGTGACAGAACAATTGCCGACTTTTCCTTTTTGGTCTTGGTCTTGTATAATTGCCAACTTATGTGGCTATACAATACATTGGGCCCAGCCCTAATGATCTTTGGGCCACTTGCCCTGTCCAGGCAGATTTTGCGCTTTCGCCCAACACTGCTGAAAATATCGAAAATCTTTTTCATCCGTTTCTGTTCTGGTGGATTTTATCTTTTCTTTTTACTCTATACAATATTTTTAAAAGAAAATAAATTTTAAAAAAATAAAAAAAAAGTGGAAAACCCGAAAAAACATTGCAGCCATTGGGAGGGAGATGAAGAATTCGTGGTGGAAGTGACAGAAGCGACATTATGATATCCATATTTGATATTCCATATTGATATTGGTTCTACTTACTGAATTTGTTACGTTATGATATTCTTTCTTACTGAAATTCCCGTGGAAACAGCATGGGTTTGCTAAACATGAGGCTCAATTATAATTACAGTGCTTCTATTCACTCTCATCATTCCTTCGTCAACTCACCTATCAAACTTTCCTCATCTTCCGGTCAGTTTTTTTTTGCTTTCTATATTTTAATCTCTGTGCTTGATTTCACATTCCATTTTCTTATAATTAGTTGCAAGCACCAGGACAATCAGTAAATTATGCTCATTAGTTGGAGACATTTGTTTATATGCTTCTTGGTTTAGTAGATTTTCATGTAGATCCTGTAATGAAGTTGCTGATGATTTAGCTAAGTATGGTAATTCTGGAGTATGGGTGAATAGCCCACCTAGTTAATTAGTTGTATTTCTGCTCCTTTATTATCTGAGGCTAGTGCCTAACAAATTATATTTCAGATAAAGAATTAGATTCTTTTTAACTTGTGCCATTCTTCATTCTTGTCATATTGTGTTACTATTTCTTCATAGTTTTTGAATTTTGAATACAATATGATCCAGCTGGAGGCAGGGAAACTACTTTCAACTGTGAGAGGATACCTTCCCTTTCAAGGGTTTGTGAGGAAGGAGATACTTCCCAGAAAGGCTTTCCAAGGGCATTCAGTTGTTCCTCATCAACCTTGGAAATCTTGGATAATGATTCTTTTGAAAGACCAGAAATCAAGGTTCAAGTAACATGGTCCTCTATCATGTCATATCATATTGCCATTTTTTTGTGGTGCCAATGCATATTGTGTTATTATGTTGTTACCTACATAAAATCTTACAACATGTTTATTTCTCAGGTAAGCAGAGGAAAGAGGTCTCTAAGTGGTGTGAATGAAATGATTAATAATACCCAACTGCCTTTTGGAGAAGATATGTCTACCATCTCCACAAAGTTTCAATCTTTCAAAGCAATGCATTTTCGTTTGTTATTGGAAAATCTAGGTACTTTAGAAGAAACTTTTGCTGATTCTGAAGCGCTGAAGTTGAAAAATGACATTATATTGCAACTAGGAAAGCTTGGAGTTCTAGAATTTTTTAACGCCTGTCTGTCAAGATCTATTGAACCCTCACGTATATTGGACTTTACCAATGGACATCCTGATCAAGTTCGAGAGAAACATAAAAACAGCAAAGTATATGACTGCATGGATAAAGTTTTTGTTCAGTCTAGTAGGAAAAAGCTAAATAAAAGAAGAAGAAAGAGAGCATTTACAGCCATGGAAGTTTTGCCTCAGTCGTTGCCTTTAAAAGCTGATCAGGAAGATCTATTGCTTTTCCCACCTTCCTCTGTGAAAAGAGAATCAAATGGTAAAAGTAGAAGATTAATGGTTGCTAGAAGGGAGGCAGAATTGTCAAAAGCAGTAAAGGTTAGTTTATTGTCAAGAAAATAATGTGAGCTGGTATCATGCTTATGAATCACTTAGACATTTGAATAATGTACTACTCTAGGTTCTCGCAGAGTTGGAGAAAATTAGAGCAGCAATAGAAGATGATACCAAGCAAGTAGCAAGCTTGAGTAGCTGGGCAGAAGCAGCTGGAGTTGATGAAAAGGTGCTTCAGCAGAATTTACTTTATGGCCGGTATTGTCGGGATGAGCTTATACGAAGTACTCGTTCCTTAGTTCTATACCTTGCTAGGAAATACAAGGGTATGGGAATAGCATTGGAAGATTTGCTTCAGGTTTGTTCCAATTGTTATGGTGTGTAGTTTTGTTTGTCATTTTTATAGTTGAGTAGGAGTTTTGTGTTAGACTGGTTAGGCAGAGAAAGTCTATCTAGTCGAGTTTATTGAAGAATTCTCTGCAAGAAATGCCTTGGCAGAGTAAAACAGTTTCACTTTACAAAGAATTACAGTTAGAATTAGCAAGAAAGAACTCTAGGGATCCGAGAGCCTAGCCTCTCCACTAACTTCTCAATTAACAGAAAAGATGCCTCCTAACTTCCCTCCTCTCCTTTATTTATACTCTCTAACTAACATGGTCTAACTGACATATATTGCTGGTTCAGCTCATCGATTGTTAGTTGGCTTGGTCCGTTTGTTTCTTCCGTAGTAAGCCTTGTATATAGGAGGCCTTGTACGCTAACAATACTCCCCCAAAAGTTTCACCTTGTCCTCAAGGTGGAAAAGGAGAAACGCGTCCATTGATTACTTCATATGATTCCCAAGTGGCCTCAAATTCGGTAAATCCTTCCATCCGATTAGCACTGCGCTTGGCCGCATCTCCAGGCCCTCGACAGCCAATGACTGTTCTCGGTTCAACTAACGACTCTCTAGCTCTTCACTTAGGCCCCGAGGTAGAGGTTGTGGCACAACTGATGGCCCTATAGCCTTCTTAAGAAGTGAAACATGAAAAGTAGGATGGATTTTGCTCTCAGCAGGAAGCTCAAGTTGATAAGCGACCTTCCCCACTGTTTTGTTGATTCGGTAGGGTCCGTAGAAACGAGGCCGAAGCTTCTCATTCATCTTTTTAGCTAAAGATCGCAGTCGGTATGGTTGCAGTTTTAAGTAGACCCAATCCCCGGCTGCATAGGTAATCTCCCTCCTTGACTTGTCTGCAGTGTTATCGATGGCGGATGGCGGCCTATGGCGGCCGGCCAAAAATCCGCCATACATCATAGCGGATGGCGATGCGGCCATATGGCGGATGTCATGGCGGACAAAAAAAAATTATATATATATATACATATACATAACAAAAATTACAGAAATAAATATAAAATCCAAAACACTATCAACATAAGTAAAGAACCATAAACTAAATTGATAGAAAATGTCATATAAGTCTCATAATTCAAATAGAAAATGTCATAAACCATCAAGTTCAAGACTTCATAATTCAAAATAACAACAAAATGATAAAAACAACATGACAAACACAAAGTAAATGGCTATTCCTCTTCCTCAACCCCAACATAATCAATTTCTTGGTTATCTAATGGGGCATATCCCTCTTCCTCTTCTCCATCAGATTTCTCAAAAACAAGTAACTCTTGTTCATCTTCGGATGCCTCGTAATCATCCTCAAATTCCCGATTCTTCACTTGGATCAATTGCTATCTCTTTCCCTTGCCCTTACTCCCCTTAGAGGTTGAAGTAGCACCTGGACCTTTGTTAGAAGCTTTGGCACTTGCAACACTTGATGCTCCTTTTCTTTTCCTTGTTTTCGCCTAGTAAGTGTTGTAGGCTCTCCAACCCCGAAGCCTCATAAACAGCTTCCCAATTTAGTGTGTCATCATCATCAAAAACCAACTCATTCCCAAAGATCATCATTATTATCATCCATCTCTCCAACTAACCACTCATTACACTCATCAATGTCATTGAGTGTAATTGGGTCGATTTCATCTTTAATACTATGTCTATGATGGAGTTGTTGGTTATATTTGACATAAACCAAATCATGCAACTTCTTATGGTCAAGCCTATTTCTCTTTTTGAGTGAATCGAAACATAAATATAATTGAAGTGTTAATACTTAATTAGGCTTGACCACACTTATAAAATAAACTCAAGATACTTACTTGCTCGAATACACTCCAATTGCGCTCACATCCCGGATGCGCTACATGTCAAGCTCAAAATCTTGATAGCCAATTGCTTTGCAAATTTGGAGCCGAGAAGCCATACATTCGCCACCATTGAGCTACAAAATCGGAGTGTATGACTTAGAATTTAAACATTAAACTTCAAAGAATTGAAATAGTGAAATTATTAGAAGATGGGGTCTTAGTTTCTCACCGGGAGAAACGACTTTTCTCGTGTTATTGCAAATTCGGAACCAAAGACACCATGGGAGTCTTATAAATAGGCAACTCGGCTAGTATCTTAGCTTGCACATCCTTACTTGGCACCAACCTAGAGATGCAAGCATACAACCCATTGTGAACCTCCAAATCAAACTCCAAGCCAGGATTGGAATAGAAGAACTCAGGGTTTAAATAGTGACCAGCTGCGTGCAATGGACGATGAAGTCGACAATTCCATCTATTGTCAATGATTTCAAAAACATCTTTGTATTTGCTTTCATTGTTGTTGAAAGACTTCATAATTGCTTCTTTGGCCTTGTCCATTGCTTCATAAATATATCCCATGGCTCGTTTTCTTTCACCATCAACAAGTCGAAGCACTCGTACAAGAGGAGCCATGACTTTAAGAATATAAACCACATTTTTCCAAAATGAAGGCATAAGAACAACCTTCGATGCTTGCCTCCCCTTAGCTTCCTTGGATAGCTTGTTTTTGCTCCACTCATCTAAGTAAACATTTTTCTAAGATTGGCTTTTTCTCCATGAAGTCTCTCCAATGATAAAAATGAGGTAGCAAATCGAGTAACCCCATGCCTTACCAATTCCCTCTTGTTTGTGAATTGTCTCAACAAACTCAAGGTACTTGAATGATCGTAGATAAAACCAACAAGACCAATTCCCTTTGAATTGTCTTCTTTATCAAAGGAATCTTTCCAATGTCTTCAAGCATTAAGTCCAGGCAATGGGCTGCACAAGGAGTCCAAGAAAGATTTGGTCTCTTTTCTTCTAACATCTTTCCCGGCTAGAACATAGTTGCTTCCATTATCTCGTAATGATCCGAACAACTTTCTCCTCTCCAATCTCCTCTACAATAGAATCAAGCAACTCAAACAGGTTTCACCGGTCTTCACAAATGCTTGAGCCATCAATTGACTTCACAAACATCGTCCCAATTTGGAGAGTTCACCAAGAAATTAATAATGCATCTTTGCTTTCTATCAATCCATGCATCCGACATAATAGAGCAACCATGTTTTCTCCACTGCTCCTTGTGATTTTTCAACAAATCTTCAGTGTGTTCCATCTCCATGTGTAAGAGTGGAACTCTAATAGCATGATAAGTAGGAGCTGGTAGATGTTTACCAAAGGCACCAATCGCTTCAATCATTTCTTGAAAGCTTTCCAACTTAATGCAGTTAAATGATAAACCAGCCTGATACCAAAAACGAGCAATTTTTTGATGGACCAGAAGAACTGCTTTCTTTTCACATGCCTCTCTAATGTTAGCTTGCCTCATTTCCTCCTTCTTCCTTTTACCAATTGCAGCTGGTGCAGCTGGTTTCCTGACAAAGAGGTCAATAGGCCCCTTTTTAGCAACTTTTTTCTTCCCTGTAGAAGCAGAACTAGCAGTAGCACTAGTAGGTGTCATTTCCATCTCATCTTCACTACTCTCCACATAGAGTAGACTCTCAATTTCAGCTCCAGCACTTGGAACATAAACATAGTTGCTGCCTAGATTCTTCCTCTCTTTGAAAAGTGTCCAAAGCTCTTCTCTAACTTCTTTTGGACACTTGGTACAAGCACTACATTCCCCTTCTTGCCCATTAAGTCTTTGTTTGGCTCTAGTGATCCCTCCCTTCATGACTTTTGAACAGAAAGTACACACAACCGAAGTTTGTGTCTCCTTCTTGCAATGGAAAGATATTTCCATCCAACATCAGCTCCGGAGGAGGCCCTTGAAGCATCGGAAGAAGGAGGTTGGCCTGCCATTTTCGAAAATGGCTGAAAAAAGGAGAAAGGAAGAGATGCTTGCTGTCGCCGGTTCAAGGGAGGTCGCCGGGAGGTCGGTGGTCGGCGGACGGTGGTCGGCCGAAGGTGGGTGTCGAGGAGAGTGGGTGGCCGTGTGGGAGAACGAAATCGCGATCGTGTTTGGAAGGAAAGGGTGTCGCTGGAACGAAATCGCGATCGTGTTTGGAAGGAAAGGGTCAGCTGGTGCGAAACGTTTTTAGGGTTTATTTGTCATTTGGGCCGGGTCGGGTCGGGTAAACGGGTCGGGTTTGCAACAAAACACCCAAACAGCCCGCCATTTCCGCCATTTCCGTCGTGGCCGCCATTTCCGCCATGCGCCATGCGCCATGCGGCCGCCACGAGGAATCCGCCACGCCACCGCCTCGGGATGGCGGTTCCCCCAAAATCCGCAACCGATTTCCGCCATGGCGCCGCCATGGCGGTTTTTTGACAACACTGCTTGTCTGCTGTGGCTTTCATTTGCCCTTGAGCCTTTAGAAGATTGCTCTTGAGGTCATGTAAAAGCATATCTCTTTCCTGTGTCATAATATTGACCTCTTCTACTGCTGATGGGATGGTAGCCCCTTTAAGTAAATGGGGAGGATCCCTTCCATATAGGGCTTTAAAAGGTGTCAGCTTGGTTGAACTATTGTAATTAGTGTTAAACCAAAACTCAGCCCAACTGAGCCATTTCGGCCACTGCCTGGGCTTAGAACCTGTTAAACATCTCAAATATGTCTCCAAACAACGATTAATCACCTCAGTTTGCCCATCGGATTGTGGGTGATAAGCAGAACTGAATTTCAGTTTAGTCCCTGCCAATTTGAAGAGTTCAGTCCAGAAATTACTGAGAAACACCTTGTCTCTATCTGAAACAATGGTGAATGGAAAACCATGCAGTTTTACTACCTCTCTGATGAAGACTTCAGCTACATCCTTTGCAGTGAATGGATGGCTCAAGGGAATGAAGTGTGCATACTTAGTGAGTCTGTCCACTACCACCAATATGGTATCTTTACCTTGAGTTTTGGGGAGACCCTCCACGAAATCCATTGAAACGTCTGCCCAGACTTGAGATGGAATTGGAAGAGGTTGCAAGAGGCCCGCGGGGGATAAAGTCTGATATTTATTGGATTGACAAATCTCACATGTGGTTACATATTGATGGATGTCTCTCCTCATACCTTCCCAATACACCAAAGTTGCTATCCTTTTGTAGGATCTGAAAAATTCTGAGTGTCCTCCAATGGCTGAACTATGAAATTCTTTGAGTAGGGTAGGAATTTTGGGAGAGTTTCGGGGTAAAACCAGTTTTCCTTTGTATAGCAGCTTCTTGTTTACAAATGAATATCCTGGGTGTGATTGAGGGTCTCGAATGAGGTCCTGTATGATGCCACTGATTTGCTATCGTTGTGGACTTCTTTTTCCCATTCTTCAACTTCGGATAACTGGACCCACGGATATGGCAAGCATAAGTCATTCTCATGGGATAGTGCGTCTCACGCTTCTATTATCATTGCCCGATTTGTACTTGATTTCAAAATCAAACCCCAGTAGCTTTGAAGTCCATTTGAATTGGTCCTCACTTAACACTCTGTTCGTCAGAATTTCAAGCTTCTCGATCTGTGTGAACAACAAAATGTCTCCCCATCAAATAATGTCGCCACTTCGATCGCCATAACAATTGCCATTAACTCTCGTTCATATACTCGACTTCTTCCGAGCTCTCTCGGACAAGGTTTGGCTAAGAAATGCCACGGGTCCGCCTTCTTGTAAAAGAACGAATTTCAAGCCCCTTACTAGAAGCATCTGTTTCTACCACAAACTGTTTAGAAAAATCTGGTACCTTAAGGGTTGGTAATGCAACCATGGCTGCCTTCAGTTGTTCGAAAGCTTTCTCAGCTTCCTCATTCCATTGGAACCCATCTTTTCGCAATAGCATGGTCAATGGTTGAGCAATCTTGCCATAGCCCTGCACAAATCTTCTGTAATACCCAGTGAGGCCTAAGAATCCTCTTAGAGCCTTACAATCCTTTGGAACCGGCCACTGTTTCATAATTTCTAGTTTTTTGGGATCTGCTGCTACCCCATGTCCCGAGATAATATGACCTAAGTACTCAATTAGTTCTTGCCCGAAAGTGCACTTTTTCCTGTTGGCATATAACTGATTTTGCTGCAGCAGGTCCAACACAGCCTGTAGGTGCTTTTTATGATCTTCCTTGGTCTTACTATATACTAGAATGTCATCAAAGAATACGAGGGCGAACTTCCGGAGATATGGTTTCAGCACTTCATTCATGAGAGCCTGAAAGGTAAAGGGTGCATTTGTGAGGCCGAACGGCATGACAACAAATTCATAATGGCCTTCGTGGGTCCTAAATGTTGTTTTGCATACATCTTCTTCTTTCATACGGATTTGGTGATACCGTGCACGCAGGTCCAGTTTAGGAAAAAAACATGCTCCTCCCAGCTCATCTATCAATTCATCAATGATCGGAATGGGGAATTTGTCCGGTACCGTGACCTTATTCAGGGCCCTGTAGTCAACACAAAAACGCCAGCTGCCATCTTTCTTTTTAACTAGAATGATGGGACTGGAATATGGGCTAACACTAGGTCTAATGACACCTGCTTTCAGCATATCTGTTACAAGTCTCTCTATCTCATTCTTTTGGTAGTGGGGATACCTGTATGGACGCAAATTTGGTATTTCTGCTCCCTCTTTGAGGACAATGGCATGGTCATGTCTCCTGGGGGGTGGTAACCCTTGAGGTTCTGCAAAGATTTCAGCATGACTCTCCAGCACCTCATCCAACCATTGCCCTTCTGCCGAGCCTTCATCATAGGTGGTCTGCATGCTGTGACAGTCTAATAGGAACCCTTGTCCCTCTGTTTGAATGGCCTTCATAACTGATCTAAGGGAAGCTGCTGCTCTTGCCATAGCTGGTTCCCCTCTTAACACCAAAGTACCCTTAGGAGATGGTATCTTTAGTGTTAATTCCTTAAAATTTGCTCTGATTTCCCCTAGGCCTGCCAACCACTCCATTCCTAGTACCACATCAACTCCACCTAATTCAAAGATGTAGAAGTTTTGTTGTACTTCCAATCCTTGAATTTTTACCCTTAGGTTTGGACAGACCCCTTCACATTGTATCTTCCTACCATCTCCCACTTCTACTGTATACGGGGTTGTCTTTCTTACTTGCAATTCTTCCTTTTCCACCAATAAGGATGAAACAAAATTATGTGAGGCTCCACAGTCAATCAGCACTGCTACCTTCTTGTCTCCTACCTCTCCCCACATCTTAATGTACTTCTTTGAAGTGAGGCCTGTGATGCTATAGAGGGACAATTGCAGATTCTTTAGCTCTGCTTCATTTGTTTCAGACTCCTCCTCCTGCCTTTCTTCCATTTCTTCTTCATCCAAGGTTAATAAGAGCAGTTGTTTGTTCGTACACACGTGCCCTGGGCCAAACTTGCCATCACACTTGAAACACAACCCTTTTGCCCTTTTTTCATCTTTCTCAGCAGGTGTTAGTACCCTGAATTCTCTCCCTCTGTAAGATCCTGCTTTTTTCAAGCTATTGGAGTCAGCGCTTGAATCGGCACTTTTGTTGTTCCTAATCGTGTGAATTTCCTCTCATTCTTGGGATCCCACGTGATTGTTCTTGTATTAGAGTAATTACGGTATTTCCCTGCCTCTGCTTCTGACCAAGACCCCTTTACTCAATAACTCGTTTCGTTCATCCACTTGCTGGGCGAACCTCACCATCTCCGGTAGGGTTTTCAAAGAATGCATCTTTAATTCGGCTTTAATCAGATCATTTAACCCGTTTAGGAAAATGCCCTTCATATATTCTGGATCGGCCCTTTTTAGAGGAGCAGAGTAGAGCTCGAACTTCTCCCGATACTCTGCCACGGTGCCCGTTTGTCTGATGCTCATCAACATTTCAAAAGGGTTTTGGTTGATCGAAGGTTGAAACCTCTCGATCAAGGCTGTTCGAAACTCTTCCCAGGTGGGGTTAGTCACACAGATTTCCCACCATTGATACCAGTTGAGCGCTTTCCCTTCCATCGCCACCATCGAAGCCTGCAGTTTCTCGCAATCGGATACCCGCCTCATTTCGAAATAGCGCTCGATTCTGTTGATCCACCCGTACGCGTCATCACCACTGAAAATAGGGATTTCGAGCTTCCTCCATTTCTCTTCCCTCTGTTCGTCATCTTTCGCCCCTATCGTTTCTTCCTCTTCGTTACTATGGGTTATGTCGTTGTTGCTGTGGTTATTGTTGGAACTTCGTTGTAGGAGAGTCAAAATCGCGTCAAATTGCTTGCGATTTTCATCAAACTGCCTTCGATTTTACGATTGATGTTCCTCTACAATTCGCCTCAGTTCTTGGCGATCAAAGCGATCGTCTTCGCGACCACGTCGCATCTCTTCCATTCCGCGTTCCAGGGCTTCAATTCTTGATTCCATTCTTCTCGTATGGACCATGTACCACTCCCAGAAAAGAGCTTTGATACCAGTGTTAGACTGGTTAGGCAGAGAAAGTCTATCTAGTCGAGTTTATTGAAGAATTCTCTGCAAGAAATGCCTTGGCAGAGTAAAACAGTTTCACTTTACAAAGAATTACCGTTAGAATTAGCAAGAAAGAACTCTAGGGATCCGAGAGCCTAGCCTCTCCACTAACTTCTCAATTAACAGAAAAGATGCCTCCTAACTTACCTCCTCTCCTTTATTTATACTCTCTAACTAACATGGTCTAACTGACATATATTGTTGGTTCAGCTACTGATTGTTAGTTGGCTTGGTCTGTCTGTTTCTTCTGTAGTAAGCCTTGTATATAGGAGGCCTTGTACTGCTAACATTTTGTTCCAGACTTTTTTGCCTGAATGGTCACTCATCATTTATTGATGTGAAAGAACCTTAGTTTCCTAAAAATACAGTTGATATTTGTAGAACCAATAGTTAACAACTTGTGAGAATTAAAATCACTGCAAGTCATTCAAGCTATGTGTGTATATGAGAGAGAGGGGTGGGGAGGGAGGGACAAACACTGGGTCAACGATATCAATTCATAGAAAAGGGATGTCATGCAAATATATGCATTGTACTTGCACTTACCCTACACAAACTTTAAAATTCTGCAACTTTTCCCCTCAAATTTCAGAAACATGTGCTACATCATCCTTGAATGTTCATAAATAGTACATGTAATTTTTTTTGTAAGGCACATGAATCTCACCAAGATGTACCGGAATTTGTCTTCTAAACTAGATAAAATTGTGAGACATTGCATTCTGTGGGCAAACTGCAAATAGAAAAATCAGTGGGAGGGACTGTGAATTCTGTATGTAAACAGAACACTGGGAAAGACTGAGTATTGTGTTGATATATAACATGAAAGGATCATTGAAAGAAGCTATAAAGTGCTACCCTTTGGTAATTTGTGCTATGCTTTCATGAAGTTAACTAAAAGTATAATTATTGAATAAAAAAGTAACTATGATATACTTATGAATGACATCTTTCTGTTAGCTTCTCGCTGAGCTGTAACTTGTTTTCTCATATATCATAGGCAGGATATGTAGGTGTTCTCCAAGGTGCTGAGAGATTTGACTGTACACGGGGTTACAGATTCTCAACCTATGTGCAGTACTGGATAAGGAAATCCATGTCAAGAGTGGTGACACGATATGCCCGGTGTATTGTAATCCCTGTATGTTCCTGTTTTGGATAGGTGGTTATTTCTTAGTACAAATGTTATGCCAGAAAGACCTGAATTTGATCATCATTTGTTTTCCTCTTCATTATTCTAGTGGTCATTGAGCAAGGCAATAAATCAGATACAGAAAGCTCAAAAATCCCTGAAAAGCACCACAATGAAATGCCCAGATGATTATGAAATTGCAAAGATGACGGGTCTTTCTCTGGATAAAATTAGATCAGCTAGCAATTGTCTAAGAGTTGTTGCCTCAATTAATCAGAAGATGGGGGACTGGCATAGTGTAAAATATATGGTAAGACTTTAAGATTCTCCCAATACTTCCCTCTCTTACATGCCACTCATAATTTTTTATGCTTTGTGAATTTGTAATTGTTCTCATGAATTTTCCCCATAGTGGTCATCATCATCTTCATTGATAAAGAAACCAGAGGTGCAAAACCCAGTACACAGCCAGGCAGTATAACAAAATCATATGCATTTAGGCAATGAAAATAAAAAGGAAGATAAATTAGTTGCCGGATCCAATGCATCAATATAAATTCCTAAAACGAGATCCCAAGCAAAGTGAAAAAAATGGTAAACAGGCAGATGATTTATAAATTTCTCTTAGATATAATCATCATATGTACATGAGGCTAGGTGTTGAGGTGTAGAGAAAGTATTCAGTCTTATGCCTTCAAGTTAGATCTTTTTCCCACACACATAATTGCCGTTTCTATTTGATATTTTGATGTATTACTTGTCTCTTGATCTTGGAACTATATTCTGCAAATAGTGATTGTTGGATTCAAGTTAACTCCATTTCTTTTGTAGTTTTATTTCCCAATTTATCCCCTTTTCTAGTTACATTTATTTGTTGAGCAGGCTTAGGTGGTATTTGGTTCATGAAATATTTTATTCTCAGGAATGTTTCTTTCCCACCCTTGCTCATGGAAATGAAAATTTCAAGTTTCATTCACCAAATATATTCTCGGACAACTTTTACGTCTGAGAATAATTTTCTCTCTCTTATACCAAACATGTTATACTTTTATTCCCAACTCACTTTCCTGAGAATATATCTGATACCAAACGCCACCTTGATGTTGTCATTGCTATGTTCAAGTTTTGAGAATGCTTTGCCTAAGTTAAGGTGGAACTGGTGTTATGGGTCTATTCGGGGTCTGCAATTTCAAGTCACTCACTGGATATAACTAAGCATTACTCAAAAATCTATTCTTGGCGACTATTATTGTTTTCACAACCATTGGCATTATCATAAATCATACTATTTTGGTGCAGCTGATTGTTACCAAGTTTCCATCACACACTATAAACTCATGAAAAATATCATATAAATATTGTTCTTGGTTATAAGCTGTTTCGTGGCATTAATACTGCAGGAATTTATGCCTGATAAGTCAATAGGGAGTCCTGAAGAAGCTGTCATGAAGCAGCACATGAGAGAAGACATATTTGCTCTCCTGAAATGCTTGGATCCAAGAGAAAGGCAAATATTAACCCTACGGTTTGGTCTATATGATCACCAGCCCAGGTCTCTTGAGGATATAGGGAAGCATTTCAAAGTTAGCAAAGAGTGGGTGAGGAAATTAGTGAAGAAAGCTATATCAAAATTACGCAACAAAGTAACCACCTCAAATTTAAATTTTTATTTGGAATTGGATTTGTAGATTATCATTGGCTTTGGGTAAGCTTCGATATCATCTTCATTTCTAGCTGCACACAGGAATCTGTACAAACTCTTCGTCCATCATAGTTGCCATTCAGGTGAAAAGTATAATATCCCCACTTTTAGCCGCCTGCTTGATATAAACCCCCTCAGAAAATGATTAAAAAAGTAAATGTTATAATGTGTATGATTACATGGATGGGGGGGACTTTATGGCTTGTGATAATATTTCTAACCTGTCAATTTGTTAGTTAATAGAGTATTTCTAATAAAGATCCAAGTTCTATTAAAACAGGGTAAAATAGATGATACAGTAAGCCGAGTTATTAAATATATAACAAAATGGCATTTCGGCCTTATTGACTTATAATTACAATAATGATTTGATAAAATAAAATAAGGAATTATTAGTAAAAAGGGCTTCTCCTCAATTTATACAGCATTTTATTAGACTTATCCATTTATAAATTTTTTTTACCGGTTTATCCTTTTAAAAAGTTAACAATAAAACCATAACAATATAACATATTACAAACACAGTAACCAAGCTTCTTGGTCCAGTGGTTGTAAAGCTTGTTCTGGGACACTTTAGGGGGTCGACTCGGTTTGTTATCAGGTTTGAGTCCTGACAGTGTTAAAATACTGTTTGATCAGTCGAAGCCACGTCCCATGAATAGTGAATAGTCCTTTGCTGCCAAGGTTGAGATACATCGAGTTTAGATCAAAAAAATATTACAGACACAGTACATTGAACGTTATTTTAGGGCGGCTAAAACCGCAGGCCGGGCTAAGTGTTCCTAAGTCCATCCAATAGAAAATTCGCTTGATAAACGAGCTGAACCCATAGCCTTTGATCCAATTTTTCATGTGATAAAAAAAAAACCTTCATCCAACGTGACTAAAAACAAAAGGATCATGTATAACTTTTGTCTTACATCATATATAGAAAGCAACCCAACGACAGCTCAAATGAGAAGTCTAGCTTAACTGGTGGTCTTGAGTTCGAATCACAACCCTGTGAATATAGTAGTGTTAAAACTCTTAGAGGAGAGTTTCGTCATCTTTATGGTCCTACCTGAAATAAAATAAAATATATAGACAGCACCCATATATATTACTCCATTTGTTCTTTTTCTTTGATACTTTGAGGTTTCTACGTATAGATTAAGATATAATTAATATATTTATATTTGTACCAAAATACCCTTATTTCTATTATTAATTATTTACAAATTTCAATTACATTTACTCCATACTCCACTAACCATTTATGTACTTAGAAAGGTTTTTTTTGTATTTTCAAGATATTTCAATTTAATTCTATTATAAAGGTATATATGAAAAAAATAGTCAAATATGTCTTGGGCTTATAAAACACCCATTGTTTTGGAAAAAAAATAAATAACTAAAAATAACAAGGAAAAATAATGGAGGGAGCAGTATATAACGGAAACCTCAAACTTTCATGTTATTATCATTACATAATTATCCAATTGTCCAATTGAAATAAACAAGGGTCGTGAAGACAAAAATTAAATAACATTAATTATTGTTTAAATATTTTGTAAGATATCAGTCGTTAAAAGTGTGAGATTAATTCATTGTTATTATTATTTGACATGACGTTTTCATTCTTAGATAAGATCATTATACGTTTTACTTTATTAAAAGTGTTATATTGCTTAAAAGCGCGTCTACCTAAGGTATGTCCACAAAGTTATAGTACTAAGGATTATAGTGGTATGTATACATTCAATACCCAAAAAAAAAAAAAAGAAGTAGTATGTATAGTTGGTGTAAAAAGTTTCACACAAATAAAACAGAAATAATAATAATATCGATTTATCAAAATATCATTGGATGTCTGTGTAAAACTTCTTTACAGTGACGGCTCATATAAATTTAACTCTAATACTAATTCATAAGACTTATTACAAATTTACAATATATAAAATCTTTTTAATAATTACTTTTACAATATTTTTTTAATGGATCTTGCTAACGAGTGTGTTAGGGACATTGTTTAAGGATTCCAAATAATATAATTATTCATTGAAATGTTAAGTATATCTATTCCCAATATATTGAATACACAATTTCTCATAAAAACTTCCTATTTTAAATTTCTTAACTACTGTCCTTAGGCTACTAGTTAGCATAAGTGTTTTTAATAACATCTCTCATTTACATTTTGTTTGGTTTATGAGAAAAAATTAGAGGAAAAAAGTGAATGGAGATGAAAACAATAGAAAATGAGATGATTATTTTTTTGGTAAGATAAAAATTGAAAGTAAAGAAAATTAAATTTTTTTGGTTTAAATAAGTGTTTAGTCTCTGAAAAGTGTGTATTTTAGTTTTAGTCCTTATATATTTTTTTCATAGGTTTTGATCCCTACAATTTCAAAAGTTCAGAAATAGGTCATTATCGACAACTATGCACTGTGACCTGCTGAAAAAGAATTATTCACAGATTGAACTAAGTGAAAGTAAAGGAAGAACAATTCAGCAACCTATAAAGATTATTTTCATGTGGTTTGGGGTGTCTCCTTTGCTGTATGATAATAATGTAAAGTTGATGGTGGGGACATATTCCTAAACTTTTGAAATTATACGGATCAAAGCCTGTCAAAAAAAATTATATGGACTAAAAACCAAAACACACCCACCTTTTAGGTTAAAAAAACTTATTTAAACCATTTTTTTCATTTCATTGCATAGAAAGTTAGAAAAAAGAAAAGAAAACTTATGAAACGACATAAATACATTTAAGTAAAATTAAAATATAATAAATTACGTCTTTTCATATTTTTCTCTTATCTCTCCTCCCTTTACTTCTTCTCAGATTTGGCGGATTTTTTTTTAACATGGGTCCCACAATTTTGTTGCTTTCTTCTTTACTCCTTTATTATCTAAATAAGAGAAAATGTCTTTTTCTCATTTTCCCCCTTAATCTACGTTTATTTCATTCTCCTTTCCTTCAAAACAAACACAATATTACCATCTCATTCAACTATTATTTTTCATCTATTTGTCATGGGAGCGTTTGTTTCATAGTTTCGAAAAATGTTCACTCGAATAACTTTCCCATGAAAATAATGATGAGAATCTTATTCCGAATGTTTTATAAAAAAAATGATTGGCTAATACCTGTAATATTTTCAGGAATCATTTGTAAGAGTGGTGTATAGAGGTAGTTACACAAATTTCATTCCCACCTTTACAGAGATCATTTTTTTTCTCTCACCACTTCCTTGGGAATAAAAACACGGGAAAGTGGAAGTTAATTTATTCCAATAAATGTTTTATACCCTAGAATAAAATTTCGAACTTTGTGACAAATGTGGAATTTATACTTCTAACATCTACATTCCTGAGAATGTGTTTAGATAACCTAAAACAAACACACCCTAGGTATATTGCTAGAGAGGTTTTCATTCTTGTTGTGTGTATGAAAAAACTTTGCTGTGAGAGATATTTACTTTAGCGATCTCTATATGCCTGTTTGTTATTGATTAAAAATAAATGATTTTTACATTTAATAATTTAGATATTATTTTTTAGAGATTTTAAATAAAAGCAGAAGCTATTTTTTGTTTGTCTACAATCATAAAAATCAATTTTCTAAAAGTAGTTAGTTATAAAAAAGGTTAATTTTTTTTACTAAAAAAATATATTTATTCATTCAAATTGGTAAAATACATCGAAAACAACACAAATTCAACATCGCTAAAAACCGAAAAGGATGAATCTGCGAACAAAGTCACAACACTCGGGTTAATAGCATAACACGGCAAAATGCCTGCAAATATGACAAAATAAAAGTGACCGGAAAACCCATGCCTCCGGATCTGTAACGTTAATACCCAAGTCTTGATTGAATCTGTAATGGATCGAAGCTGATCTGCTAATCTGAACCAAATGAACACCGCAACAAGACGAGAAACTAAAAGACGCCGCAACGAGACGGGAAACCAAATGACGCCGCAACAAGATGACAAACAAAATATCGCCGCAAGAAAAAGACGAAAACACGAAAGAAAAACCAGATCTATGTGGAAAAATCACTTATTTAGATAAAATGAGATAAAAAAATGTAGAGGGGTGATTCCAGGCAAAAAAATGACCCAAAACCACCCCATTCCGATGGATGAGGAAGAAGGAAAAGAAGAATATATAGAAGGTTGAGAGAGAGAGGCGACTCAAAAAAATAACGTGTGTTATAAAAAATGTTATTTTTAAAAGCCAATGAAAGTAGCTTTTCATTTTAGTCATAATTTTTTTTCTTCTACTTTTCAGTATTCTTAAAAGAAAAAAAAACAATTTTTTTATTTAACAAAATAAATAATAATAAACACATTCTATGTCTTGAAGAGATTAATTTTTGACTATCCCGTATATTCTTGATAGCTGTCCAAAAAAAAAAAAATACAAGGGAAAAAATAGGAAACATATGTGGCGTGTACAATCCTCCTTTTTGGATGAATAAATGGTTGACACGTGTCATCGACGGGGTCCACATATATTTTAGTCATTTGGCATTTTCTGAAAAAAAATATTTAATTATTTTAATTATTGTGTTATTCATACTAGGGCCTTTTCTTAATTTTATATTGTACCATGATTTTATTGTGGACGAATAAATGGACGACATGTGTCATTTAATTATGAAAAATAAAATCATTGTGTCACGCCTCTTGGATTTTTTTTCATTTTCTTTACCTTTGATTAGTAATATTTATTGGTTTTACAAAAACATTTTTGAAATAAATTTTTTTTAGCATCTTTTAAAAATAATTTTTTTTTAGATTCAGTTTTTTTTATAAAAATAATTTATTAAAAAACATTAAATTAAAAAATATTTATTTTAAATTGTTAAATATTAGATATTTAGTTTAAAACAAATGATAGCTTGATTTTTAGTGGAAGAATAAGCGGGCAACACGCGTCACCGATGGGTTCCACATATATTTTAGTCATCTGACATTTTCTTAAAAAAAATTTATTTAATTATTTTAATTATTTTAATTATTATGTTATTCACACTAGTACATTTTCTTAAATTTATATTGTAGCATGATTGTATTGTGGACGAATAAACGGGCGGCACGTGTCACTTACTTATGAAAAAATAAAATCATTGTGTCACGCCTCTTGGACTTTTATTTTCATTTTCTTTACATTTGATTCGTAATATTTATTGCTTTTACAATAACTTTATGAACTTAAACGACATCAACACAATTCAAGATTATGATTTACCCTAAATAAGAAAGAACATCAGATTAAAAATATTATGTTGAATATCAAACTATGATTTTTTTTTTCATCAAAGTTTCCTCTATTGTTGTTGTTATATAAATGTTCAATACAATAACATATAATTTAATAATTTTTAAAATCAGTTTTTTTTTTTAAATTTAGTAAGAAAACTTTTAAATTAAAAAATATTTATTTTAAATTGTTAAATATTAGATATTTTGTTTAAAACAAATGATAGCTTGATTTTTCATGGACGAATAAACGGGCAACACGTGTCACCGACGGAGTCCATATATATTTTAGTTAGGGGTGAGCAAAATGTTCCGCCACGCCCCTTGGGCCCCAAATTTTTCGCTTGACGGGTTGGAAAGTTAAGAGTTGGGCGGGGGGAAAACACGGTTTAGATGGATAAGAGCGGGCGGTTCAAGGTTATGTCACCCACCTAACCCGATCATCCCGACTCAAAAAAAAAAAAAAAAAAAATTAATGGAGAATGGAATTGGATCTTAGATTTTTTTCCCCCCCATTATATATATTTTTTAATACTTAATTGGGTTGAAAGCCTTAAATTTTAATTAGGCTCGTTGTTTTTTTAATTTTTGGAATAAAATTAAATAATTAAAAACTAAAATTAAACCCCCTAACTCCAACCCGCCAAACACCCGAACCGCCCAACCCGATGGTATAGATGGGCGGGTTCAGTTTCTATTTTTTTTACCTCGAACCCGCCCGAACCCGATGGTCCCCACCCGAACCCGCCCGAAACCGCCCGATGCTCACCCCTAATTTTAGTCATCTAACATTTTCTTAAAATATAATTATTAAGTTATTTTAATTATTGTGTTATTCATACTACGACATTTTCTTAAATTTATATTGTAGCATGATTTTATTGTGGATGAATAAACTGGCGGCACGTGTCACTTACTTATGAAAAAATAAAATCACTGTGTCACGCCTCTTGGTTTTTTTATTTTCATTTTCTTTACCTTTGATTCATAATATTTATTGCTTTTACACTAGCTTTATGATACTTAAATTGAACATAACAATCCAAGATTATAACTTACGCTAAATAACAGGATCATACAGATTTAAAATACGGTTGAATATCAAACTATGATTGCTTTTTTTTATTATCAAAGTTTCTTCTATTGTTGTTGTTATATAAATGTTTAATATAATAACATATAATATCATGAAAATATGTGTTATTTTCATAAACATAAAAGATTAACATATTGCATGTCATGAACTCGTATCCGTAATGAAAAGTCAAACTATTATAAAACCTACTAAAATTTTTATCATACAAATTTATCATATAACATGTTATTAATTAACTATTGAATATATGAAGCGAATATATGAAGCGAACTGTTATACATAATAATATTATTTTATATTTAAAAAAATAATACATTTAATATTATTCATATTAAATTTATATATAATAAACTATTATTAAAATAATCACCCAACGGATCTGACGAATGTTGGGTCAACAACGCTAGTTCTTGATACAAGGGGAAAAGGTGTAAAAATAAAATAAAAAATACAAGGGTAAAGAATAGGAAATATACGTGGCGTGTACAATCCTCCATGGTCCATACAAATTGGAAAGAATGGCATCCTTGGAAGCCCCCGGACAGCAAAGCCGGAGCAACTTGGATGAGTAAGCTTCGTCGGCACTGTCTTGGCACATCTACATTTGTACGCGTGTGCCCCTTTTTCCTTTCAATAACCCATCACCCTTAATTTTATTAAACAACATGCAATGAGACACTCCCACACACTGACACCGCCATCAAGGGTCATAAAATCAACCACCAACGCCACACCCCCACCACCCGTCACCGGTGGCTCTACCTCATTCGTCACCTCCCGGACCCACCTCAGTCGCAGTGCAAAACACGCTGCTCACTCACTCCCACACAGCGCTTGTCCTGCTGCTCTGGCTACTCGCCTTCCACGCGTGTGCTTCACGCTAGTTATAACCTACTCTTCGTGTCGTTATTCACTTTCCTATTCCACGTGGTTTCGTCCGTTAATTATTTTTTCATTAATCTGGGGTGTGTCTCTGACGCTCCTTTAAAGCGGCGTGAGGTTCGGTAAAGCGAGAAATTGTCCACCACGGTGAAGTCCACCATATTCCCGAAAACTCCCCCAATCAGAGAGAGAAAAAAAATCATGATCTTACGTGGACGAGCAACGAAAGTTAGCAATAGCGAGTGTCGCGTGAACCTTACCGTATTGGATAAGTTTCCTTTTTTCTTTACCGTCTGAAATGAATTTAATAAAGCTCGGTCTTCACCAATCACCATCGTGGTTCTTCTCTCTCATTCTCATTCTCATTCGATCTTCTCCCCGTGCGTCTCCGAGAGATTAGATATCTAGGGTTTTCAGTGAGATTGAGATTCCTTACGCACGCAGAGACTAGGGTTTTAAAGCGACGCTTCATTCATTGCATTCGTTTCTGAATCCAAATCCAATTTCACTTCAATTTCTCCGTGTTTTCCCCCAATGTAATGACTTCTGTCGTCGGCGGATGGCTCGATTTCGTTTCTTCTTCGCCATCACCTTTGTCCTCGCTGTCGTCATTTCCGGCGATGAATCGACGGAGTTGGAGCGTGATTTCTCGGTAACCGATTTTGACTGGAGCCTCTTTCATCAGGATTACTCTCCGCCCGCTCCGCCGCCGCCGCCTCCACATCCGCCGTCGGTGTCGTGCGTCGACGATCTCGGCGGGGTAGGAGACCTGGACACGACGTGCAAGATAGTGAACGATGCGAACCTCACCCGCGATGTGTACATAGCAGGGAAGGGAAATTTTAACATCCTACCTGGGGTGAAGTTCCATTGTGAGATTCCCGGCTGCATAGTAACCGTTAACGTCACCGGTAATTTTAGTTTAGGTGCAAACTCCTCGATCGTCACCGGAGCTTTCGAACTGGAGGCGGAGAATGCCGGTTTCGAGAACGGTTCGGCGGTGAACACGACGGGCATGGCCGGGCAGCCTCCGCCGCAGACGAGCGGCACGCCTCAGGGGATCGATGGCGGTGGTGGGGGGCATGGCGGGAGGGGTGCGAGCTGTTTGGTGGACACGACGAAGCTGCAGGAGGATGTTTGGGGAGGGGATGCGTATGCGTGGGCTACGCTGCAGAACCCGGATAGTTTCGGGAGCAAGGGAGCGTCGACGAGCAAGGAGAGTGACTATGGTGGGTTGGGTGGTGGGCGTGTTTCGATGGTTGTGCATCAAGTTCTTGAGATGAATGCAGGTGTTTTGGCTGATGGAGGCGATGGAGAGACCAAAGGTGGAGGTGGCTCTGGAGGCAGCATCTACATCAGGGCTTACAGAATGTAATTATTGATTTATTTATTTAATTTTCAAGTAAGACTATATATACTGACATGCATTTGGAGAAACATGATTTAAATTAAAGTTCTTTTAGTGAAGCTGAGACACATTCAGGGTTTGAAATTCATTTTTATAACTATCAAGAGATCCACACGAATCAGCATACTGGAGCCTGAAAGTTACTCTTTATTTTTAATTTATTGGTTTCTCATAATTTTCTGAATGGACTGTCACTGACTTGTACTTGAGAAACTTGAGTGGGAAATTATGTTTTGGGTTAATGTTTCAAACAACTTTAATATACTATAACCAACAAAAGTTAGACGGTGGCATGCCATAATTAGTGTTACTTTATTGGTGGTAACTGAATGCGGGCATAACAGGGTATAAATCTTTTTACCTGGGAGTCATGAGTTGTATATGAGGTCCATTGTGCAGGTTGTGAATTCTCCAGGGTCAGATTTTTGAGTAATCTTCCAGATTTCTCTTCTCAAAATTTTTTCCTCAATCATATAAGCCACCATGTTTTTACCCTTTCTTTTCTTTTCTCCCTAACACATATTTAAACTATAAGATGAAGTTCCATCTGATCTGGTAATGGGAAAAGGCAAATGGTTAAATTTTAAATGGCTTTCATGTTCCAAGATATGTGTTTTAAACATAGCCAGGTGTTATCTTTTTGTAAGTCACAACCGTATGTTGCATCGTCATAACTGATTCCGATTCAAGTTACCATATTTGTATTACTTTAAATACTGTCTCTGCACCCTCTTCCTGCTCTTCTCTTTTTCTTGTTAACGATTGTGTATGCACTGTCCATGATGCTGCGTTACATGATGTGGTTTTCTGCACAAAACATCAGCTACTCATCATCATTATCACACCGAACATATCAGTATACATTTAGATTCTCAGCTATCACCTCTATTTGTGTGGAATCTGTTATTGAAGAATAAAATGTTATCATAGATGTTGGCGAATGTATGTGGCAAGAAATATATATTGGAAGCACTTTTTCTCCCCATATTTACACGCCTAAAAATAGACAGCCAATTTAGTCTCATGTTAGGTTGCAATGCAAGTGTAATGTAATTTTCACGAATCTAGGTTTAATACTTTAATGCTTTTTCATTGATCTGGTTTTTCCTTTCCAAGAGCAGGACTGGTATTGGGAGGATAAGTGCTTGCGGAGGTCATGGTTTTGCTGGTGGTGGTGGTGGCAGAGTTTCTGTTGATGTTTTCAGTAGGCATGAGGAGCCCAGAATTTATGTGCATGGTGAGGATTTCATGTGTTCACACTGGTTAACTTATTCTAAATATACTTTGCAGAGAACCTTCCCTGCAAACTAGTACTCATGTATGCTAAGCTCTTAATATATAGTTTATCAGTTTTAACATGGGGACCCCCCTTTTTTCTTTATGTGGGGGCGGGGGTGGGGTTCTCTCCCAATCTCTCCGTGTTCAAATTTGAAAAAACAAGAACAATTAATAGATGGCATCGGTACAATTTAATAATTCTAGTTCAATCTGTAGGGTGAGTATTCAAGTGAGTGATCTTCAGAAAACCAAACCCTTTTCCTCAGGTATTTCGGTTGATTTGTCAGAAGATGCAATGGGTGATTATGTATTTTGAATTTTCTGGAAATTTGTAATCTGGCTCTAATTCGCTAGTCACATATGTGCCTGACTTATTAATTATTAATTTTTTTGGTGTGGGAATTGCTCTTTGGGAGAATAATATCCTAAAGAATCAGTTTTGAGGAACTTCCACATAGAAGCACCTGATTGCAGAAAAAATGTCACTCTTCTTCAATTTGTTTGAGTTATGACTGATCAGTCCAGAATGTTTAGGAAAGAACCATTAACTTTTCCCTGCATTTGGAAATGAAGCTCAAGTTGCTCTCTAGAATTAACATGTGCTAAGGAACTACTCGCTACTCTAGGCTTTTCTTATCAACCAGTATCCTATTTTATGGACAACTCTGGTAGGTAGGGTGAGATATCACTAACTAGTTAAATGACCCCATCCCGTTGGCTTATTATCAGATGATTTTGAAACTCTTATATGACTTTATGTTGTGTTTTAGCTATCTTGGAACTCCAGACTTATCATTAGTTATGTTGACTGTACAATCGATTTCTTATTTCAGGTGGTGGTAGCTCTGGCTGTCCTGAAAATGCAGGTGCTGCTGGGACTCTTTATGATGCAGTTCCTCGAAGCCTTATAGTTGATAACTATAACTTGACAACTGATACGGAGACACTTCTCTTGGATTTTCCTCATCAACCTCTTTGGACTAATGTTTATGTTCGAAATAAGGCTAGGGCCATGGTTCCTTTGCTTTGGAGTCGTGTACAGGTTTGTCAAACTCGGATCCATAAGTTAGTTGGATAATACCGATGCCCATTTTCTCTTAATCAGTCCCTTTGCTCTTTCTTCATGCTCTATTGATATCCTTCTTTTCCCCTTGTCCTTATTTTCTCAAAATTTTTATATCATTTTTAATTCTTTTTAGTAAACACGAAATATGAGTACATAAACATGTATGAGTACCTCAAATGAAACATTTGAAGAAGGAAAAAAGAATCGAGGTGCCTAAATAATCGGATTGAACTGGGAGCTTTGGAAAAGAGTATTTATTGTTGTTCTACCCAGTTATATATCTGCAAAATTCTGATCAGTCCTCTTTCATTCAATGTACTGGATGAGGCATAGGTGTATTATCTTATGTTGTGAATGCGAAAATTGACTCACTCAAAGAAGCCAAGTGTTGAAGCAACCCTCCAGTATTTTTAATTTTAATTAATTGTTGAAGATAAAAGGAATGAAGTGCCAAATATTATTGGAGTGCATGTGCTTTCATATGCTTGTGATCCATTTGCTTGATATATATTGCTTATATTGGCTTGTACTACTAAATATGTTATTTTAAATCTATATATTGCCTTTCTCTTTATTCTTGAATTTTAGTTTTTAATAGCTTTCTTGATGTTGATGTGTTATATCTTTCTTCTTTTTTTTTTTTTTTTTTTTTGGGGGGGTATCTTGTTACATATTCAAAGGGATTGTAAAGCTCATAAGAACTTTCTTTTTGGTATCTGTTAGTATTCTTGGTTGGCTGTTTCTTAGGGGATGCCTTATTTTCTGTGTCTATTCCATTCTCATTCTTATTAATTCTTTCTTGTGAGGACATCAGTTCAAATCTGTTACTTTTCTTATTCATTATATAGGTTCAAGGACAGATAAGTCTCTTGCAGGGTGGGGTGTTGAGCTTTGGGCTGCGACACTATGCTACATCAGAGTTTGAGTTATTGGCTGAAGAACTTTTGATGAGTGATTCTGTGATGAAGGTATCTGGATTCTCTGTGAGAGTTTGTTTCGTAGATCTTGTTTCTTGATTTAATGTTGACCCCAAGTTCCACTATCTGTTACATATTTGAATTGTGCTTTATAACTTGGACTCATACACTCCCAAATTTTCTTACCTGTTTTATCCAGAACTACTAAACATAAATGAGCATATCAGGCATAGGCTGACACTAACATTTTAGTATTTATTTATTTTTGCAAACTACTGCTAGTCATGATCCAATGTCATTTATTTATGCCTTACATTCACTTAATTTGTCTGACAAAGGTATATGGAGCTCTACGCATGACTGTTAAAATGTTCTTGATGTGGAACTCAAAAATGCTCATAGATGGTGGGGAAGATATAGCAGTGGCAACTTCTTTGCTTGAGGCTAGTAATTTGATTGTTCTCAGGGTATTTAGCAACTCCTTCACTGTACGTATTATTGCATATGTTATGTTCAACATTTGACAAGCCAGTTTCTATTTACAGGAATCCTCTGTGATACATTCTAATGCAAACCTTGGAGTTCATGGGCAAGGTCTACTTAATTTATCTGGGCCAGGGGATTGGATTGAAGCACAGCGTTTGGTTTTATCCTTATTTTATAGTATTCATGTGAGACATTGTTCTGTTTTTACACTGATCATTTGTACATTCTTTTAAGCACTTAATTTTCCCTGTCTAATTCATCTAGTGCAATGAATCGGGTGATCACTTTTCTTTTTATTAAACTAACTTTCTTTTTAGCAATCTTTTCATATTAATTTTGTAATATGTTTCTTATTCTTTAGTTTTAACTGGTTAGCTGGAAAACATTTTTATACTGATTAACGGTTTGTTGCATGCTATGTCTCTCTCTCTCTCTCTCTCATTTTTTCTTTATTTTAGTAATAATCTAATACAGTCTTGTATGTTCTAATATTAATCAATTATGAAGACTTTGTGGTTATTCTTAGTAAAATGAAAGGATACAAAGAAGTTTTCCTCCTGGACAAAAGACATAATTCAGTAACAAAAAGCAGTTACAATAAATCTATTCAACACTCTGAAATCTGAATACCTGTATAAACCTTCAGAAACCTTGATCTGAACACCAAAGAGAAGCCATATAGACGATCCTATTACATACAGATCTAAGGTCAATGACTACTGCTTCTAAAATTTAAGCATACTGCTCCAACCAAATACTGAAAAGCAATGGATATTTAGCTCATAATGACCGAAAAGCATGCTATGTCTCTCTCTCTCTCTCTCATTTTTTCTTTATTTTAATAATAATCTAATACAGTCTTGTATGTTCTAATATTAATCAATTATGAAGACTTTGTGGTTATTCTTAGTAAAATGAAAGGATACAAAGAAGTTTTCCTCCTGGACAAAAGACATAATTCAGTAAAAAAAAGCAGTTACAATAAATCTATTCAACACTCTGAAATCTGAATACCTGTATAAACCTTCAGAAACCTTGATCTGAACACCAAAGAGGAGCCATATAGACGATCCTATTACATACAGATCTAAGGTCAATGACTACTGCTTCTAAAATTTAAGCATACTGCTCCAACCAAATACCGAAAAGCAATGGATATTTAGCTCATAATGACCAAATTTTCTCCTCTTTATACCTGCTAAAACTTCCAAAACACTATTTTTGTGTATATGCGTAACACTTGTGAAAGCAGAAACTGTCAGAAGAATCTTATTCTTGGTTATTAGCTCTATTCACAGTGTCAGCATCTTGGACTTTATTTGGTGCTCACTCGTTTTTTTGCATAAAATTTGGGGCACAATAGACTGTTGTCCCTTGTGTCATTCTTTTGGTGGCTCGGTTGCACTTGCACTCTTTCAATGTTCTTGGTTTTCCCAACATTTTTTGGCCTTGGGTTTGGGTGTTGTCAAATTTTCTAGTTTAAATGGAATCATTGTGGCGACTTGGTTGCTTGTTGGCAGATGCTGATGGTGATAACTGATACATGTATATGTGTTTGTATTTTTAAGCATTATTTAGTCTTACTTTTAAAACCTGAGTTTGCTTTTGGCATATTTTTAGGTTGGGCCTGGATCCGTCTTGCGTGGTCCGTTGGAGAATGCAACAACTGATGTTTGTGTAAGTTGGGATGTTGTTAAATCATTTGTTGACTTATTATTCTATGCTTTAGTTTTTAGTTCTGATAATTTTCTACACTCTTGTGATTGGCAGTACTCCAAAGCTTTACTGTGACAACAAAAATTGCCCCCATGAATTACTTCATCCTCCTGAAGATTGCAATGTGAACTCATCCTTGTCATTCACCCTTCAGGTAACCTTTAAAGTTTTGTTGGTCTAGTGAATTGGGTTATGCTAATACATATATGGTTGAAAGTTCTTTTGTTGCCTCTGTAGATCTGCCGAGTTGAGGACATCCTTGTTGAAGGCCTTATAAAAGGTTCTGTTGTTCATTTCCACAGGGCAAGGACTATAACTGTTGAATCTTCTGGAATCATTTCTGCCTCTGGAATGGAGTACGCGTTCTTGTTGTCTGAGAGGTTTTTGTTGCTTTTTAACTCGAATACCTGTGCTTTATATTCATTCCGTGTCTTCAAAATAATTTTGCAGGCTGTACTGGTGGTTTGGGCAGCGGAAATGTTACAAGTGATGGTATTGGCAGTGGAGGTGGGCATGGTGGTAAAGGTGGGGATGCATGTTATAATGATAACTATGTTGAGGGTGGCATTTCTTATGGTAGTGCAAGCCTGCCCTGTGAACTTGGTAGTGGAAGTGGAAATGGCAGATCAGCTGGAACCACAGCCTGGGGAGGAATCATAGGTAAGCTTATGTTTGGGGTCTGTTAATGGTTCTTTTTGAATAATGTTAGATGTTTATCACCACGTTTCCTTTAACTTTCATTCTTGTGTTATATCTGTTGAGCAGTCATTGGATCATTAGAACATCCCTTGTCAACTTTGTTCGTTCGTGGTTCTGTAAGTGCTGATGGAGAGATTTTTGAACCATCAATCAGAAAGAATAAATTTGCTATTGCTGATAATTTTACTGGAGGTCCTGGGGGTGGATCTGGTGGCACTATACTATTGTTTCTCCAAACTTTGGCTGTTGGTGAATCAGCTAGCCTTTCTAGTGTTGGGGGATATAGCGGTTCTAATGGGAGTGGTGGTGGAGGTGGTGGAAGAATTCACTTCCATTGGTTTGACATTCCTACTGGAGATGTTTATCAGCCCATTGCTAATGTGAAAGGAGACATTCAGACTGGGTATGACTATAGTAAGCTTTTGCTGCAATTCCACTATGTTTTTTAAATTTGAATTTTATTAATACTTCTGGTTGTTAGTAAGCATTTGTTGGTGTGTCTTATAGTGCCTACCTGCCATTTTATCCCAGAAATAAATTGCCACAATGTCACCAGTGTTTGATGTTAAATTTGCTATATTTAAAATAAGTGTAGCTGCAATTGATGTTATTTTCCTTTGCCTCTTTTTTTTTTGTATTTATATCCTTTCCCCCTCCATGGGAATATATTTTCATTCTTTACCTTCTTTATCAGACTTGAATATGAAAACAGAATACTTTTTACTTGTATATAATGAATAGGAGTACAAGATATATATACACTTGACTCTAGACTTGATTCCTAGAACAATAAAAGTCTATACTAACTTACTAAGTCCTAGGAGAAATATACAATGAATCATAAGAATACAATGAATGGGACTCCACCGTCCTCACCGTCCACATAAATCCACTGTCCATATATTAATCATATTCAACACTCCCTCTCAAGTGGAGCATATATATCCGATGCAATCAAGGTTGTCACATACGTATGCTATTCTAGGACCCCCGTAAAGACTTAGTCATCAAATCGCAATTTGATCTCTCGTACCCACAAAGGGAGTCTTAATGATGCCTGAGAGGATCTTTTCCCGGATGAAGTGACAATCAACTTCTATATGTTTGGTTCTTTCATGGAAGATAAGATTTGAAGAAAGATACAATGCTGATTGGTTATCACAAGCAAGTTCCATAGGACATATCTCACAACTTCAACTCTTTGAGCAAATATTTTAGCCATAGGAGTTCACATGTAGTATTAGCCATAGTGATACTCTACTTCTGTGCTTGATCTTGCAACAACATTCTGCTTCTTACTTTTTCATGAAATCAGATTACCTCCAATAAGCACACAGCAGCCTGAAGTAGACCTCCTACACCAGCATCGCGCCCACTCTGCATCTGTATACCCCATGATATTAGTATGACCCCTGTCCATATAAACAATCCCTTTACCAGGTGATCCCTTGATATATCTTAGGATCCGAACAACTGCATTCCAATGACTGTCACATGGTGAGTTGAGAAACTGACTTACAACACTAACCGGAAAAGCAAGGTCTGGTCGAGTCATGGTGAGATAATTTAACTTCCCAACTAATCTTCTACTGGGTCAGGATGGGGCTCCCCCTCATCAGGTAGAAGCTTTACATTTGGGTCCATAGGAGTATCAACAGGTTTACAATCTAGCATCCCTGTTTCTTTAAGAATTTCAAGGGCATATCTCCTCTGAGAAATGACAACACCTGTTCTTGATTAGGCTACTTCAATCCCAAGAAAATACCGCAATTGTCCAAGATCTTTGGTTTGAAAATGTTTAAACAAGTGTTGCTTCAATTCCTTAATGCCTTCTTGATCGTCACCTGTAATAACAATATCATCTACATACACCATGAGATAAATACCTTTATTCAAGGATGAGCATTTAAAGAATATAGAATGGTCTGCCTCGCAACGAATCATGCCAAACTGCTGGATGACGTTACTAAACTTTCCAAACCATGCGCGAGGTGATCGTTTTAAGCCATACAAGGACTTCTGTAACCTGCAAACAAGATCCGACTCCCCCTGAGCAACAAACCCAGGTAGTTGCTCCATATAGATTTCCTCCTCCAAATCACCATGAAAGAATGCATTTTTAATATCCAGCTGGTATAATGGCCAGTGTCTCATGGCGGCCATCGACAAGAACAAACGAGCAGATGCCATCTTAGCAACGGGAGAAAAAGTATCACCGTAATCCAGACCATAGATCTGAGTGCACCCCTTTGTGACCAGTCGGGCTTTCAAGCCATCCACCTGCCCATTAGGACCACCTTTAACTGTAAATACCCATCGACAACCAACTACTGATTTCCCAGCAGGAGGGGAAACAAGGGTCCATGTATGATTAGATTCCAAAGCCGTCATCTCATCAATCATTGCCTGTCGCCATATACAAAGGCATAATGGGAAGGAGATAATCGATGGTAACTTGTAAATGGGATGGGGATTAAGAGTAGAACGATTACCTTTACGAAGGGCAATTGGTAAGTCAGTGGAAGCGACTGGTTGGACCGTAGTGGGAGAAGCGATTGGAGCGGGAGCTGAATCAGGAGAATCAATACTGGGTGTGATCTCAGGAACTTTAAGAGCCCGACGCTCATAAAAAATACCATATCGATGAAACGGGCGATCATCCCGTGTTGTGCCCGATTGAGGAATGGCGTGACACGAGATGGAGTAGAGTCGGAGGTAGCTGATGTGAGAAAGTAGGGGGTATCTTCAAAAAATTTAACATCTGCAGATACATAAAAGCGATGTGTAGAGGGACAATAACATCGATATCCCTTTTGCACTCGAGAATACCCAAGAAAGACACATTTAACAGCCGTGCAGACAACTTGTCATGACCAGGAGAAAGATCATGGACAAAACAGGTAGAACCAAACACACGAGGGGGAACATTATAAAGAGAATCGTTAGGAAATAAAATAGAGTGAGGGATTTTATTACCCAAAACAGTGGATGACATTCGGTTTACCAAATAACAGGCTGTAAGAACGGCGTCACCCCAAAACTTAAAGGGTGCATTGACATTTATTAAAAGAGTCCGAGCTGTATCAACAAGATGACGATGTTTGCGTTCAGCAACACCATTTTGCTTTTCCAAACTGATTCTTTATTTGTTAACAGAAGGTTTGAAAGACATGAAATAACTTGGAACGGTTTTTCATTAAAAATAACCAAGTGCATCTTGAGAAATCATCAATGAAAGTAACATAATACCTATATCCTCGAACAGAAGGAATACGACTAGGACCCCAAACATCAGAGTGGATAATTTCAAAAGGAGACATAGTTCGACTACTGACACTACTAGGAAAAGATACTCTAACATGTTTTCCAAGTTGACATGACTCACAATTCAAGGTCTTCAAATGTGAAAGATGAGGGACCATCTGCTTTAATTTTTCTAGACTTGGATGACCCGGACGATGATGTAAGAGATCGACAGACTTTGAAACAACACATACGGTGGATGAGGAAGATCGAAGGTAGTAAAGGCCCTGTGATTCAGATCCAGATCCAATCGTTTGTCCCGTACTCCAGTCCTGTATAACAAAGGAATTAGAATTAAAGGTTATGGAACAATTTAGAGTACGAGTAATTTGGCTAATTGAAATTAAATTAAAGGGACAATCCGGTACAAACAAGACTGAATTTAAAGGTAAGGATGGAAGAGGTGAAGCTTGACCAATACCAGCCGCTTGTGCTTTAGACCCATCGGCAAGAGTAATACTGTGAGATGTTTTAGGGAATGACAATTTGGAGAAAAGAGAAGGATTACCGGCTAGGTGATCAGAAGCACCAGAGTCTAAAATCCAAGATCCAACAGATGTAGATTCGGAGAGACAAACTTTAGAGTTACCAGTGTGAGCAATGGTGGCCGAAGGAAAAGCCTGTTGAGTGGCTTTAAATTGAAGATACTCCTTATACTCACTGACCGAAAGTAGATGATCTTCGTTTGACTTGGTAGTAATGGTGGGGGACCCAGAAATCAAACAGGGACTCAAGCTGTTCCTCTTTGCCATGGAAGAAGGGCAACTGTATACAAACAACCTCAAGATTCAAAGAAGGGGTAGCACAACGACAGACCCACATACCAAACAGGGGCAGAACAAAACTGGGGGGAGACGGCGAACACGGCGGTGCAAGCGGTGGCGAAAAAGACGGCCGGGAAGGTGGAGAGTGGAGATTTTGGCGGTGATGCGTGGAGGCGAATATGGAGGCGGCGCTCGGTGGGACTTCCAGTCGGCGACTTCTGAGGTGGTTGCCGGTGTTACTCCGGTCACCGGACAACTAAAAAATGAGGGGTCAGCACTGTAGCTGAACTCCAAACAACACGATGGGTTAGCATTGTAGCTGAACCCCAAACAACACTAACCAGGAACGAAGAGAGCTCTGGTACCAACTTGAATATGAAAACGGAATACTTTTTACATGTATATAATGAATAGGAGTACAAGATATATATACACTTGACTCTAGACTTGATTCCTAGAACAATAAAAGTCTATACTAAGTCCTGGGAGAAATATATAATGAATCATAATAATACAATGGATGAGACTCCACCGTCCACATAAATCCACTGTCCATATATTAATTATATTCAACAATCAGCTTAGTAACCGCTTCTAAGATAGGCATCCTTGAAGAAGAATAATTTAATGATCAGTCTGTTAGCCAGTGATCTTCGCTTTTGTGATAGAAAAGAAGTATGATTAAAGAGATAAGTACAATCAGGACATGGATAAGGCATGCTGAAGAGCAGGAAAAAGTTTTAAGATGTGTGCATTCTGCTGTCTTCCATCCAGATGCCTCAAATAATAGCAAAGTTAGCACATTGCCACAGAATATTGACCTCTGTACTCTCGCCAAACCCTTGTGGACCATAAAAAACCGCTCTAGTGCAGAAGGGTACAATCAGTGCTCATCACAAATGCTCGAGGTTTGTGAATTTGTCGCAAATCTTTTCTGTTAATCCTTTTAGGCCAATGTATTTATTCTTCTTAGGGATGAGGGTTGTTATTAGGGTGAAGAGAACTTGTTTCTTTTCATTTTCTATGCATTGGTGTTATAACCTTTTCAATTTTTAGGTTATATTAAATAAGCTAATGGTAATGTTTCCCCTCATGATCACTTATTTCTGATCAGGGTCGGAACTATGTTCACCCCAGGGGGTGATTTTGAAGTCTAAACTTCTGAAAATTATAAAAATTTCCTTTGTTTTATTTTATTAAGTGTTTTTCCTTGAAGTTTTCCGTTTTAAGCTTTTAGCACTTAGTATTTTATTTCCAGATCTGCCCTTGCTTTCATTCAAATGTTATAATGGCAATTTCAGAATTTTATAATTTTTATTATCTGGTTATAATAGGGGAGGAAAAGGTAAAGACCAGGGTGGTTGTGGAGAAAATGGGACAATAACTGGGAAGCCTTGCCCCAAAGGGCTCTATGGTACATTTTGCGAGGTATGTTTGTCCATTTGTTCCCCCAATTCGGTTATAATTCCATATCTATTTATGTGCTGTAGCTTTCTGATCTTGAATTTCCATGTTTGCTGAATGTGGGACCTTATTCAATGTTTCTCAGTTGTTTGTCAAAATCTGTTAGTTTTAGGGCCCATTTGGGTAAATAATTTATTTAAATGCTTATATAAAAAGGCCTTATTTGAAAGGCTTTTATGTGATAATGTTAGGCACCCTTCTTCTTGATATGAAGAACAGAGCCTATAACCCTCAAGAAAGCTTGCACACAGCAGTGAAAAGAAAGAACATAAATACTTTTTTATTGATTTAAGAACGAAAACAGACACAAGGTATACAAGTATACCCCCAAAGGAGCACTCTCCTTTCACACTAGGTAAACCCAGTCAACAATTCACAATATCCAAAGCTGATTTCCTATCCTAATGGCAGCCTTATTTATAGGCAAACCCTTAACAACACAACTGAACAAACTCCTAACACAATTATCTAACAAATCCTAACAGCAAAACAGAAATTCCTACTGCTAAGGCACAACTGAACAAACTCCTAACAACCACCAAAACTGGCTCTAACAAACCCCTAATCACAAAACAATTATCTAACAAATCCTAACAGCAAAACAGAAATTCCTACTGCTAAGGCCCATCCAAATTAAGGCCTAACAATACCACCCTCCTTAGAAAACAACCTTGTCCTCAAGGTTGTAAGCTAAGAAAACTTCGGATGGTAGAATCTTCCTCAAGGCCTGTTCACCCCGGGTCATATTTGTGGTCATCTTCCGAGTCCATCACAGTAATCTCTCCCTCATCGTTGACTTGTTCATCAGCAGCCAGAATAATCACTCGAAGGCTCTTCTCGGAGCATTTGTGACCTGGTCCAAAAGCTAACCCGCAATGGTAGCAAAGCTTTCCTTCCCTCCTGAGATATTCTTGGTACGGGAGAGTTCGAGATCCACGGCTCCTGGATCCCAAAACACTGGCATTCGCCATCGATGCCATTGACGAGGCCTTACTGCCAGCCCCATTTGACAAATTGGAATTGTTCGCACCGCCCCCCATCTCTATCTTGGACACAATTCCTCCTCCGTGATACTGAAACCTAGAATTGTGGTGGCGAGCCAGTGGTTCCTCGACACTCGACGTCTCTTCCAGAGCTGTCTCGATGTCTCGCGCGACTTCCATGGCTCGGGATAAGTCCTTGGGGTCATGTGGACGCACTTGCCCCCGAATGTCTTGCCGCAGCCCGGCCAGAAAATAATCCAACAGTTGTTCCTCCGATGTTGTAGACGCTCTGGCCACCAAAAGTTCAAATTCTTGAATGTACTGGTCCACACCCGAATGCTGCCTTAGTGTTGCTAACTGCTCGTATACAGTCCCACGACCATTTTCCCCAAATCTCCTTAGCAGCGCTGCTGAAAATTCATCCCAAGAAGGAGTCTTGGATTTCTGGCGCCAGTACTGAAACCAATGAACTGCAGTCCCTTCCATATTGATGAGAGCCAGACGAATGGTGCGGCGAGCGTGGAATTTCTGTTTTGCTGTTAGGATTTGTTAGATAATTGTTTTGTGATTATGGGTTTGTTAGAGTCAGTTTTGAGTTCTGCCAATTGTCCCCTATGCTCGCTGGCCATCTTCTCTAACACAAACACGATTATCCATCGCCATGTTGATCCGGCAGGTCGGACCAATTTGTTAAGCACCCTTCTTCTTGATATGAAGAATAGAGCCTATAACCGTCAAGAAAGCTTGCACACAGCAGTAAAAAGAAAGAACATAAATACTTTTTTTATTGATTTAAGAACGAAAACAGACACAAGGTATACAAGTATACCCCCAAAGGAGCACTCTCCTTTCACACTAGGTAAACCCAGTCAACAATTCACAATATCCAAAGCTGATTTCCTATCCTAATGGCAGCCTTATTTATAGGCAAACCCTTAACAGCACAACTGAACAAACTCCTAATACAATTATCTAACAAATCCTAACAGCAAAACAGAAATTCCTACTGCTAAGGCACAACTGAACAAACACCTAACAACCTCCAAAACTGACTCTAACAAACCCCTAATCACAAAACAATTATCTAACAAATCCTAACAGCAAAACAGAAATTCCTACTGCTAAGGCCTATCGAAATTAAGGCCTAACAGATAAGCTCCTTTTAAATTAAGTTATTTAGTGTTTGGATACATACTTAAAGAAGCGCTTTTAGGGTCAAGAGAGTTAATATGAGAGATGATGGGTTTGGTTTTCATGGAATTGCAATTTATGATGGGGATATAATTATCCTGTAAATGTGCAAACCACTTTCCGGTCATATTTAAATGAGCTTTTGTTTTTCTAAGCTTAAAAAATTGGTTTCTTGAATTAAACTAAAAATAGCTTTTGGAGGTTAATAAGTTATGATAGGGACATAGGCCCAAGGCCCAATATTTCTAAGCCCACTATTACCAAAGTGTAGGTGAGGATGATGCACCTGTGATGCACCTGATCACACTCCATGAGAGAGAAATCGTGTAACTAACTACTGCCTAGTTGGCAATAGCAATGAGGGAGGGTGTGTGGGTGTGAATGTTGTTGCTGAGGGAGTATTTGTATGGTAGGGGAGAGCATAGTGAGGCAGGCTGGAATTGGATTGGAACTTAGGGAGAGACTAGGCACTCTCAAATTGCCTAGAATATCTTTTTCTCTTTGCTTGTAACCTTTTTCTTCCATTTTCCCATATCCAAGCTCTGTTATCATCTTGATACAGGCTTGAGAACAGCAATAATACCTTTACGTCTTCTATATTTCTGCTTTAAATCCTTGGTTCGTAACAAGTTACATATCTAAGTTTATTCGGACATGTATATATATATATATATATATATTAATAGATGAGAGGAAGAAGAGAAAACTGAATTTCTGATTTGAGATTTTTCATTGATTAATGATTGTAGTTACAAAGGGAGGTATATATAGGTTACTGCATCAACTGTTTACAGCTGGTGATAGTTAGTGTAGTTGGACAAGTGTCATAACTGATTGTGCTGACTCAGCACATATCAATTATGCAGTCCATTACAAAGCCTACGCAACTGCTGAACTTAGTTAGCCTAACCTATACTCTAGTAGCCTCCCCTCAAACTCAAGGTGGTTGCTGTGAAGGAACCACATTGAGTTTGGTTCTCAAAACAGTGAATTTGGAAGAGGAGAGTGGCTTAATGAGGGAGTTAGCTAACTGGTCTTCACTTGGAACATGCACAACTGAAAGTGTTTTGGACAGAACCTTCTCCCTGACAAAGTGGATGTCTAATTCCATATGCTTGGTACGGGCATGGAGAATGGGGTTATGAGCCAAGGATACTGTGGTTGTCACAGAATAGTTGGGGTGCAGTGAAAGGGACTGAGTTCAGTGAGTAGAGATTGAATCCACATAGTTTCAACTGTACAGTTTACCATGCTCCTATACTCGGCCTCTGTGCTAGATCTAGCCACAAGAGGCTGCTTCTTGGAGCACCAGGAAACTAGGTTTGGTCCAAAGAAGATGCAGGAGCCCGAAGTGGACCTCTTGTCATCAGGGTCACTAGCCCAATCCGCATCACAATATGCATGAAGAGTGAAGGGAGTGGAGGGTAGGGTTGGTCTGAGCAATAAACCATACTCCATGGAGCCCTTGAGATACCTTAGGATCCTCTTAACCGCCTGCCAATGAAAGTCCAAGGGTGCTGCCATGAATTGGCAAACCTTATTCACACTGTATGCAATGTCTGGCCTAGTGAGAGTAGTATATTGGAGAGCCCCAACCATTGACCTGTATAGATGAGGATCATAGACTGAGTCAGTGCCAAATCTGGACAGTTTGCTGTTACTGACCATGGGTGAGGAAATTCCCTTTGCAACAGTCATATGGGCTTTTGAGAGAAGATCCTTGATGTATTTAGTTTGAGTTAGAAGCAAAGCTCCAGTAGGCAAGTGTTTTATCTCAACTCCTAGGAAATAGTCAAGATTCCCAAGCTCTTTAGAACAAACTCAACATTCAATTTGTGTATCAGATCCTGGACTTGAGTGACCGAGGACCCCGTGATGATTATGTCATCCACATCGACCAAGGCATAGAGAGTGGTTGCCCCATTTAAATAGATGAAAAGAGATGGGTCACATCTGTTGGTTGCGAACCCATATTGCAACAGTGCTGCAGTTAGCCTCATACCAGGTTCGGGGAGCCTGTTTGAGGCCATACAAGGCCTTGTGCAGCTTGCAAACTAAGTTCTTATCCTTGTGCTCAAAACCTGGTGGTTGCACCATGTAAACCTCTTCACTGAGAATGCCATTTAGAAAGGCATTGTTCACATCAATTTGACGGATAGCCGATCTGTGTGTGGGAGCCAAAGTCAGAATAATCCGGATAGTTACAGGTTTCACAACTGGTGAAAAGGTCTCATGAAAGTCAAACCCTTCTTGCTGATGGAACCCCTTAGCCACAAGCCTTGCTTTATATTTATTTATTGTTCCATCTGGGTTTTCCTTAACCCTAAACACCCATTTACAACCAATAGCTTTCCGATTGGAGGGCAGAGGAACTAGGGACCGAGTTTGGTTCTTTAAGAGAGCATTGTGCTCTTCTTTCATTACAGCCAGCCATGAGGGACTGGCCAAGGCCTCTTTCACAGAAGAGGGTTCAACATGACTGAGATAAACACTAGGAGGGAGACACCCTGTTTTGGACTGAGTAAGCATAGGGTGATTATTAGTGGTAGGAGGAGGAGATGAAGAAGGTGGGGGAGAGTTGGAGACACAGAATGGGATGTTGGTGCAGGAGAGACAGTGCCAACAGCAGGGGACTGTGATGTTTGTGATGCCTCAGAATGTGTGTGAGAAGGCAGAGATTGTTCAGGGGATAAGGAACCAGCAGGGGACAGGGGTGTGCCTTGAGTGGGTGAAGGAGGTGGGGAATAGTGATTTAAGGGAGTGGCAGGCAGGGGAAAATCATTTGGAATAGGAATGGTTGCAGGAAAATTAGTTGTAAGGGGTTGAGAAGGAGTAAAGGTGGGAGAAGAAAAGAGTTTGGGATAAGGGTAGATGATCTCATTAAACAAGACATCCTTAGAGATGTAGATCCTGTCACTTGGAGCAATGCATTTGTGACCTTTATGCTGTGGTGAGAGGCCAAGATAGACACATTCTGAGGATCAAAACTGAAGTTTGTGTTGATTGTAGGGTCTAAGAAATGGAAAACAGGCACATCCAAACACTCTTAGGGTAGAGTAGTCAGGTATGGATCCAAAGAGAGCATGAAAGGGAGAGGAATGTGTGGTTAGGGCAGCTGTTGGCAGTCTGTTGATCAAGTACACAACCTGAGTGAAACCGTGATCCCAAAATTTTAAGGGAAGGGAAGCATGAGAGAGTAAAGTGAGGCCCATTTCAACTATCAGTCTGTGTTTTTGTTCAACTGTTCCATTTTGGTGAGAGGTGCGGGGACAAGTTAAACGATGTATGATTCCCATGCAACAAGCATTGCAAAAATCAGTGGTTTTATTCGAAGTGGGAATGTTACAGAGTTTGAGGACTGCCTTTGCAGCATTATTATGGGCATGTCCTAACCTATGGTGCCAAGTGGCAAAAGTGCTAGATACAATGGAAGGACTTAGCTTCTAGCAAAGTAGAAGGAGAGTCACACATAGTGTGTTGAAAGCAAGAAGAGGAAGGTGCTTTGAGGATGCTGATATTCTCAAAGCTGTAGAGACCATCATCACCAAGAGAACCTTGCAAGAGGACACAATTAGAGCCCTGTGATTTAACATAGCAAGAAAAAGGGGTGAAATTCAAAGTATACATTGTTGTCTCTAGCAAATTTGGAAACCGAGACTAGATTCTTAGTAATATTAGGCACAAGAAGAAGATTCTTTAGGGAAAAGACAATATGAGGTTGAGTAGGAGAATGAAATTTAGAAGAACCTATTGCGTTTATGGAGAGACCTTGACCAGTTCCCATGAGAACTTGGTCCTCTCCTCCAAAAGGAGTGCTATGGCTCAAGTTATTAGGGTTAGCAGTGATGTGATGGGATGCTCCTGAGTCAGGAAACCAGGTCTGACTGTCAAATTGTCTCTGTAATGGTTCCTGTGTGTTGGGAACAAATTGAGGCTACTGCATCACCATATGAGCACTAAGCTGAGATTGGGATTGTTGTCGTGCAAAATTGCCCTGATAGTTCTGACCAAAATTCTGAGGTTTGCCAAAATTCTGAGGTTGAACATAACCTTGTTGTGGGAACCCTGAATTCTGAAAATTAGGGTTTGGCATCTGAAAAGGATTCGGATTAAACTGATCAGGAAGTCTCTGTGGCTGAAAGTTCTGGTCAAAGCGATACCAGTAATTGAAGGCACCGTGACCGTATTTCTCACATAACTGACACGTAGGTCTTTGACCACCGCGCCCACGGCTGCGTCCACCTCTTCCGCGATTGCCATCAATAAACCCGTCACGATTATGTTGAAAGCCAAAGGATGAGGACGAATCATTCGGATTCGAGGCATGAGCTACATTCACTGTAACAGAGGGCGAAGGTAACTCTTGCCTGAACTTCTCGAACTGTGCATCTTGCATCAGTAAGAGAGCCTCAATGTCATCGATTGAGGTTTGCTCGGTCCTGGCTTAAATCATCGTCACAAAATTGTTGTATTCTTCTGGAAGACCTTCAAGAGCGGTGTCAATGTGGTCCTGATCGGTAACAGGATCTCCAAGAGCTTGCAGCGACTCAATTAGGGTGAGAATGCGAAGAAGGTACTCAGATCGATCGAGTTCTTTTCTTGGTGTTTTTGAGCTCCGAGCGAAATTGTCGAACCTTTGTGCGAAGATGAACGTGAAATTGTTTATGAATCTTCTCCCAAACCTGAAACGAGTGCTTGCAACCGATGAATCGGGGCAAGATCGAGGGAGAAAGGGAACTGAGGAGCCAGGTGAAAAGCATTTGGTCCCGAACCACCCATAGCTGATACGCTTCAGACTCGATTCCTAGGGCTTGGTTTGCTTCAGAGGTATATTGAGGTGGAATCGCAAGATTCACCACATAGCGATGCAATTTGTGATAAATGATTACTGGTTCTACTTCTTGTTTCCATAGGAGATAGTTCTGATCATCAAGTTTGATTGATAGAGAGGGAGTGAGATTCGCCGTAGCACGGAGAGGCGCTTCTGAGGATTGAAGGGATTCACGTTTTCAGCCATGGAAAGCGAAGAAAAAGGAAGAAGACGAAGAGCAGAGGCTAGGCTCAGAAATTGGCTCTCATACCATAATAGATGAGAGGAAGAAGAGAAAACTGAATTTCTGATTTGAGATTTTTCATTGATTAATGATTGTAGTTACAAAGGGAGGTATATATAGGTTATTGCATCAACTGTTTATAGCTGGTGACAGTTAGTGTAGTTGGACAACTGTCATAACTGATTGTGCTGACTCAGCACATATCAGTTATGCAGTCCATTACAAAGCCTACGCTACTGCTGAACTTAGTTAGCCTAACCTATACTCTAGTATATATATATATAGAAGCACTTTTACTAATAGAGAATCTCTAATAAGCTATAAGCTATTCTATCCAAATAGGACCTTAATGGTTAAATATGTTAATGGATGGATAATAGAGCACTTGTGACCATATTTATTTAGGTTTATACATTATTTGTATTTCAACCTCTATAAGGTGGTAGGTTGATGAGAGCCTGGCATGTTGCGTTTCAACAGTGGTATGTCGATATATACGAGGGAAGTTTTCTTCAATTTTTTTGTGGCCTATACTTAAAGGGATGTTGATATGTCAAGTTGCAGTAGACCTGGAAGCACCTTTTTATGGTTAAACATGTGTTCGGAGGATAATCAGTGGCGCTTGATTGCTGTTAACTTCACTATTTAGTGCTATAAAGGTCATGCTATGCTCAGGGTCCTGAAAAAGGGTCAAGACTCACTACACGGGTCTATAGTAAGCACCCTTAACTTGCATTTACAAGAGGCTAATTCCACGACTCGAACTTGTGACCTTCCTATCAGATAGCAACAACTTGACCATTGTGCCAAGGCTCCCCCTCTCTACATACTTAATTGAAACATTTTATTGTGTGTTTTACTTTGATTAGTAGCTTCAGCTAGCCTGTGCAGAACCGGTGGCCCTTTTAATTGCCAAAGCAGGATCTTTTTGCTGCAATCTCAAAGTTGCAAACTTTTTGTGCATCATGCTTTGCTTGAGCTTAACTTGATGCGTCTTACATCAGGCTTCACATTGTTGAGGCAACCCTGCCTTGATGCTGGTGAGCCGCTTGACTGGCATTCCACTTTGCCTTGATGCTTGTTAGAGATAGTTTAGTTTGTAGTAATTGGGCTTAAGGCCCGTTCCCCTATTAGCTGTTGAACAGCTATAACAGCTGTAGCTTTCTGTTATTTTTTGTTAGATGCAGTTAGCATCTGAACCGTTTTACCTATCACTCTAATCAATACATGAGAATTCATTCTTCTCTTTTCTCTCTACTTATGCATTCTCAATATGGTATCTAGAGCTTCTAGATCCTGAAGCCATGGCTTCTGTAAATCCCTTTACAAACCCTAGCGCACCACAATTCACACCTTCACATCCAATCTCGTTGAAGTTGGATGATAACAATTTTCGGCAATGGAAGCAACAGATTGAGGGAGTAATTCACGGTCACAAACTCCATAAATATGTTACAGATCCACGAATTCCATCGAGGTTTCTCACTGATGAAGATCGAGTAATCGATGAAGTGAATCCTGCGTACAGTGATTGGGAGCGGCAAGATGCGCTCATTTCGACCTGGCTTCTTGCTTCGATTTCTGATTCCTTGCTTTCATGTGTGGTAAATTGTCTTCATGCTTGGCAGATTTGGGACGAAATTCACAAGTATTTCCACAATCTCTTGAGTACAAAGGTAATCGTTCAGTTTCTGAGTTCATCCTTCGTGTTCGTGCTCTTTTCGATTCGCTTTTGTCTATTGGAGATCCAATTCCTACTCGGAATCTTCTGGAAGTGACACTCGAAGCGCTTCCTGAAGACTTTGATCCAGTCGTGGCAGCAATCAATAGTAAAACCGAGTCCGTGACCCTTGATGAACTTGAATCCATTCTCCTGGATCACGAAGCTCGGCTAGAGAAGAACAAGAAGAGTGCTCTCCTTGATTCCTTGTTAGTGAATCTCACCCAAACACACGCTCCCTCCCAAGGATCGAGTTTTGGAAACTTCACCAATTCCACTACTCCGAATGCTTCCTTTCGCAACTCATCATTTCCAGATAGTTACTCTCATGTTGTTGGTGGTGAATCTTCTAACAGAGGTGAAGGATTCCGAGGTAATAGAGGTGGTGGCCGCTACGGTGGTGGCAGATACCGAGGTCGCGGTGGTGGCGGACGTTCTGGTGGTCGTTCTAATGTCCAATGCCAAATATGTAAGAAGGACGGACATGATGCCTGTGTGTGTTACTCTAGGAATGCTAATACTGATCAGTATCAACAAGGACCTCCTCACCATCAAGGTTTTAACAACTGGCAGTCCTCTTTCATGTACCAGAGACCTCCACCCCCTTTGTTTGGTCATGCTGCTAGGCCTCCGCAATTCTCTCAGAACTATGCAACACCACCTAGGCCACAACAGCCACAAGCATTTCTTACTGGCACTGAGTCTCAGTTCAACATCTCTTGGTATCCAGATTCAGGTGCCTCTCACCATGTCACTCCGGACCCTTCCAACTTGACTGAGACTGCCTCCTTACCAGGGTCTGAGCAAGTCTACTTGGGCAATGGCCATGGTTTGTCTATTAACAAAATTGGTTCGATGTCTTTCACCACACCTTCCCAACCCTACACCAACTTCACACTGCACAATTTACTTCTTGTTCCCTCAATTACAAAGAATTTAGTTAGTGTTAGCCAATTTGCCCGTGATAGTCATGTTTTCTTTGAATTTCACCCCTCCTTTTGTCTTGTTAAATTACAGGCTTCTTCTAAAATTATGCTCCGGGGTCATATGGGTGTAGATGATCTATACAAGTTTGACAATATCTCTCCTTCAGCTATGTCATTCTCCTCTCCTAGTTGTAATGCTGTTAGTGCAAATAATAATTCTAGTTGTAACCCAATGACTGTTACTCCTAGTTGTAATTCTGTTACTATACCTCATAAACCTAGTTGTAACTCAATTTCTGTTTCCAATGTAACTACACAATCTGTTGTAAATGATTCATCAAATGATATGAATGATAATTCTTCTAGTTCAAACTTGTCTCCTACCTTTGCTTCTTACAAATTGTGGCACATTCGTCTAGGACACCCACACCATAATGCACTTAGAGAAGCACTTAAGTTGTGCAACATCCCTGTTCCCCACAAAAATCCATTGGATTTTTGTTCTGCTTGTTGCTTGGGCAAGGCTCATCGCCTCCCAGCACCCTCCTCAACAACTATATACACTTCTCCCTTTGAACTTGTGGTCTGTGACTTATGGGGACCTGCCCCAATTCAATCTTCTTGTGGGTGCACCTATTTTCTGACCTGTGTGGATGCCTTTAGCCGTTTTACTTAGGTTTTCCCTTTGAAACGAAAGTCAGATACCTTGTCCCAATTTATTCAATTTCGTGCCATGGTTGAGTTACAGTTTAACACCAAAATCAAGGTTGTGCAAAGTGACTGGGGTGGTTAGTTCCGACCCTTTTCTCTGTTTCTATCCACTCTTGGAATTGTCCATCGTTTAGCCTGTCCTCACACCCATCATCAAAATGGCCTTGTAGAGTGCAAACACAGGCATGTTGTGGAGACTGGGCTTACTCTTTTGGCTCATGCCTCCCTTCCCTTTAAGTATTGGGACCATGCTTTTCTCACAGCCACTTACCTCATCAACAGACTTCCTTCTCCTATCCTTCAAAACAAATCCCCATATTCTATCCTTCTTCATCAGGAACCCAATCTCAAGTTCCTGGAAGTTTTTGGGTGTGCATGTTACCCCCTCCTTCACCCATATCAGCAACATAAACTATCCTTTCGCTCCCAAGAGTGTTTTTTCCTTGGATACTCATCCTCCCACAAAGGCTACAAATGCCTTAGTTCTAGTGGTCATATCTATATTTCCAAAGATGTCATTTTCAATGAACTTCGGTTCCCCTACAATGATCTCTTTCCTGACACCACTACACCACCACAGAGGCCCTCATTTCCTCCAATCCCATCAATACCTCCATTACTTTCTGTCACTGTCCCTGCACCAACTTTCTCTCCTTCTCATCTTGCCACTCCCAGTCCAGCAGTGTCATTTCCCTCCCCGGTTCAATCTGTCCAGTCACAAACTCAGTCCCCTTCATCCACATCACCACTTAATCCCTCAGCTTCACCCTCATCCTCTAGTTTCCCTTCACCACCACACCCTCCTTCTCAACCTGTGGCTTCTCCTAGCCTATCTTCATCCTCACCCGAGCCTTCCCCTTCTCCTCCACCTATCCCTCGAAACAATCATCCAATGCAAACAAGATCTAAATCAGGGATCTTTATGCCTAGGCTTAACCCCACACTTCTCTTAACCCACATGAAACCGACTTCTGTTAAACAAGCTTTGGCTGCTCCCCAATGGGCTGCAGCCATGAAAGATGAATATGATGCACTGTTACTTAATCACACTTGGACATTGGTCCATCTTCCACCAAACCGAACCCCAATTGGTTGCAAATGGGTGTTCGCCAAAGGCTTTCACCAACAAGCAGGGTGTTACTACACTGAAACGTTTTCCCCAGTTGTGAAACCAGTCACTGTCAGAACAGTTTTGACTATTGCAGTGTCCTGCAAGTGGCCCATAAGGCAGTTGGATGTCAACAATGCCTTTCTCAATGGCTACCTTCATGAAGAAGTTTATATGCAACAACCCCCGGGCTTTGAGGTGGAAGACAAGAAGCTAGTGTGTAAACTGCAGAAGGCATTATATGGTCTCAAACAGGCGCCCAGGGCCTGGTTTGAGAGACTCAAAACTGCCCTGCTCCTCCGTGGCTTTGTAGCAAGCAAATGTGATCCTTCTCTCTTCACTTTGCACAATGCTACTTACTGTATCATGATATTGGTTTATGTAGACGACATTCTTGTCACTGGAAGCTCATTGTCTCATTCAGAGTCTCATTGAAGCTCTGAACACAGAATTTGCCCTCAAACAACTAGGGAATCTAGACTATTTCTTGGGAATTGAAGTCACTCATTTACCCAATGGTGCTCTGCTTCTTCTCACTCCCATGGTTGCCAACCTCAAACTCTCCAAGATAGGTGCTGATTATGTCCCTGATCCATCCCTGTTTCGGTCTATAGTTGGAGCCTTGCAGTATGCAACCCTCACTCGGCCTGAAATCTCCTATTCGGTTAACCAAGTATGTCAGTTTTTGTTTCAGCCCTTCGAGGACCATTGGAAAGCTGTCAAACGCATCCTTAGGTATCTCAAAGGTACCATTCACCATGGGCTCTTGATTCAGCCTGCTGCCATCCACACCCCTCTAACCATAACAGGATTTTGTGATGCCGATTGGGCATCGTATCCAGATGATAGGCATTCTACATCTGGAGCATGTGTGTATCTTGGCCCCAATTTGATTTCCTGGTGGTCCAAGAAGCAAACCCTGGTGGCAAGGTCTAGTGTCGAGGCAGAGTATAGGGGTATGGCAGCCCTCTGTGCAGAAATCTTATGGGTTCAGTCTTTGTTGTCAGAACTGCGAGTTAAAACTCGAGCCCCTAGAGTTCTGTGTGACAACCCTAGCACTGTATCCTTGGCTAACAACCCTGTTCTGCACTCCCGGACCAAGCACATGGAGCTGGACATTTTCTTTGTTCGTAAAAAGGCGCTCAATCACAGTCTCAGTGTGACTCATGTCCCAGCCCATGATCAGTGGGCAGATGTGCTCACCAAGCCTTTGTCAGCCGCACGGTTCTGCACTCTCAGAGATAAACTCAGTGTGTTTGACAAGCTTTCACTTGCTCAAACACCCCGAGCTTATGCGGGGGAATGTTAGAGATAGTTTAGTTTGTAGTAATTGGGCTTAAGGCCCGTTCCCCTCTTAGCTGTTGAACAGCTGTAACAGCTGTAGCTTTCTGTTATTTTCTGTTAGATGCAGTTAGCATCTCAACTGTTTTACCTATCACTATATAAAGTGATAGCTCACTGTAACTGATAACTAATCAATACATGAGAATTCATTCTTCTCTTTTCTCTCTACTTATGCATTCTCGATAGTGCTTAGGCTGGTGTCTGCTTTTGACAAAACTGGATGAGTGGAAGCTTATTCAGATTAATAGGAGTTTTTTTGTTACCCCTTGCCTCGTGTTATCCGACTACCTCCTTTTTTTCCATCTTGTGATCATAATTGATGCTTCTACGTCTATATTTTCTATTCATAGGCTTTATACTTCTTGCTTGCCTCCAGGAATGTCCAGCCGGAACTTACAAGAATGTTACTGGATCTGATAGATCACTCTGCCGCCAATGTCCTGTTAATGAGCTTCCCCATCGTGCTGTTTATATCTCAGTCCGAGGTAGATTTTACAATTTAATGATTGATTAATTATACAGGCTTGCAAGAGGCTTTATTCTCATGAAAGTTGGGGATTGTATTGAAATTCTTGATAAATATTGCAATCATGGATTAGTATTTCCATGTTTTTTTTTTGGAAGGGGTTGCAGTGGGTAATGTGATACCTCTTGTTGCTACACAGTATTTACTAAAAGAACCTATCCTTATTATAATATCGGGTATATCAGTGCATAAATTTTCGTCTTGACCCATTGTACAGGTGGTATCGCTGAAACTCCTTGCCCTTACGAATGCATTTCAGACAGATATCACATGCCAGACTGTTATACTGCAATTGAAGAGTTAATATACACATTCGGTGGGCCTTGGTTGTTTGGTCTTTTTCTTACGGGTCTCTTGATCCTGTTAGCACTGGTGCTTAGTGTTGCAAGAATGAAATTTGTTGGGGTTGATGAATTACCAGGCCCAGCACCCACCCAACATGGTTCTCAAATAGATCACTCTTTCCCTTTCTTGGAGTCGCTAAATGAGGTTTTCCTCAGACTATGTGGTTCCTTTCTTGTTTTCTTGTTAAGATATTTGTGAATTAAGATGATCATACCCCTTAATAGTAGCATTTGTGTGTCTCGTTTTTTCACTACTTATGCTTCCCCTTTTTTTGAATCCTTGGTAATGTTGTGATGATGCTGTGCAATGCCTAGGTCTTGGAAACAAACAGAGTTGAGGAGTCCCAGAGTCACGTTCACAGAATGTACTTTATGGGACCTAATACCTTCAGTGAGCCTTGGCATCTTCCGCATACACCTCCTGAACAAATACAAGATATTGTGTAAGTAAAACTTTCCTTCTGTTTGATCCTTGTAGATTCTCTGTTAAAATTTGAGGATGTCATCCATCTTTTTTTGTTACTTCATGTTATTTGGTTATGATATTGTGATGGGAATCTTCCAACATTTGGCATGGCAGTTATGAGGGCGCATTCAATACATTTGTGGATGAGATTAATGCTATAGCAGCTTATCAATGGTGGGAGGGAGCAATATATATCATTCTTTCTGTTCTTGGGTATCCCCTTGCTTGGTCGTGGCAACAATGTCGCAGGAGATTGAAGTTGCAACGCTTGCGTGAGTTTGTTCGATCAGAGTATGATCACGCTTGTCTTCGTTCTTGCCGCTCACGAGCTCTCTATGAAGGGATCAAGGTTTGACTTGTTCGTATGCTTTTTGTATTTGTGAACAATGATTATTTGATGATATTCAATTGATTTATTAAATGTGTTGGTTTAGGTGCATCTCTTAAACCTGTCTTAATGTGCATTCATGTGATCAACTATAATTGTGAAATGCATTATTTATTAGTATGGATAACGGGACACATCCTGACTGATTGATTAGTTTTTAATTAATTTTGATGCCCGTTTAGTTGTAGTTCTATTGTTAGACCAAGTTGTCATAGCAAGATGCCAGTTAGTTTATTGCATCATCGTTGATCATATCTTCATCATTTCTTTTTCATTAATAGACAGGGTGAGATGATTGATTTAAAAACCTTGTGGGCATGTTAATTGCTAGTGGGAGATAAAAAATATCATCATATTCTCCCACTGGATATGTCAGGGTGATGTAATCTTCATGTTTTTGTTCCTATTTTGAATTGAATAGCTGTTTGTCATGAATAAAATATTCTTAAGATAGCTTCGAAACTTTTCATTTCAAATTGTAATTAGAGTAAATTCAAGTATTCCGTGCTATGTCAGTATGTTAATTGGCCTGTAAAATTATGTAGGTAAATGCAACCTCTGACTTGATGCTTGCCTATGTGGATTTCTTTCTTGGTGGGGATGAAAAGAGGACCGACCTTCCACCTCGATTACATGATAGATTCCCAATGTCATTGGTTTTTGGAGGTGATGGAAGTTATATGGCTCCATTCTCTCTTCACAATGATAACATCCTTACCAGCCTCATGAGTCAGGTTTGTTTATTTATTTTTGGTAACTCAAATGAGTTGCAGTTTTATTTCCAGATACTTTTATGTTTCTGTTACTTTTTGTTCCATTCTTAGGACATTTAATTATATGATTTTTTCTTAGTAGAAAATTATATGCATATTTTTTATGTTGTTGGCAGTCAGTTCAACCTACAACATGGTATCGATTGGTTGCTGGGCTGAATGCACAATTGCGGTTAGTTCGCCGTGGACGACTAAGAGTTACATTTCGACCTGTCCTTAGATGGCTCGAGACCCATGCCAATCCTGCATTGAGTATCCACAGCGTACAAGTTGATCTTGCCTGGTTTCAGGCTACAAGTAGTGGTTATTGCCACTATGGGCTTGTAGTTTATGCTCTTGGGGAAGATGGTTGTCCTACTGGGGGAAGTATCGACGGAGCACGGTAATCCTTTATACTCTTGGCACATTACTGTATACTTGTCATGTCGTCTTTCTGAGATACTGTAAACAATAATGTTGTGATTATGCTCTAGAGAAATTTGTGCATGCCTCCATGGTTTTTGATGTAAGATAGTTGATATTTTCATGATTTATTTTTTGGTTTCCAGGATTCAGAGTGTTAAAAAGGAGCATCCTTCGGGGCTTCCGAGAAGCAGACCTCTTTTAAGCCCTCATGGAAGAATCGAGGACAATTACATGAGACGGAAGACACATGGAGCTGCTTTAGATGTAAACAATTTGCAGATGCTTGACGAGAAGAGAGATATCTTTTATCTTCTCTCTTTTATACTTCATAATACAAAACCTGTTGGGCATCAGGTATCTTATATTGATATTTTGTGTTATTAGATAAAGTTTCTGGTTCTTGTCCTTGTATCATTTAATAACTGACATTTTCTCCTTTTCTTTTTTTGTGGTGACTGCAGGACCTTGTTGGTTTAGTAATCTCAATGCTACTGCTAGGAGATTTTAGTTTAGTATTACTTACCCTGCTTCAGTTGTATTCAATTTCTTCGGTGGATGTCTTCCTTGTTTTGTTTATATTACCTTTTGGCATTCTTCTCCCATTTCCTGTTGGAATTAATGCTCTCTTTAGTCATGGACCAAGGCGTTCTGCAGGCCTTGCACGTCTTTATGCTCTGTGGAACCTTACGTCCTTCATAAATGTTGTGAGTCTTCTATCAAATTTCAGTGAATTGGTGTTACTTTATTCCTTTATTTTTTTTAGGCCGAAGTATTTTTCTTCTTGTATGGGTGGAATATTGTAATATGGATTATATTTTCTCAGCTTTCATTGGGGTCTTATTATCTTTTTTACTAGGTGGTTGCATTTCTTTGCGGATATATTCATTACAACTCTCCATCGTCTTCCAGTAAAAGGCCCCCCAGCTTTCAGCCATGGAATATTGGCATGTAAGGGTATTCCTAGCTTCCATAAGAGCTGTTTATTTAGGAAAATCTGATTAGTAAGCTTTTTATTTCTCAACTGTTTGTGGATGCAGGGATGAAAGTGAATGGTGGATTTTCCCAGCTGGACTGGTTTTGTGTAAACTATTCCAGTCTCAACTCATCAATTGGCATGTTGCCAATCTGGAAATTCAAGACCGTTCCTTGTATAGTAACGATTTTGAGCTGTTCTGGCAGTCGTGATGGTATGTTCACAGCATATATTCAATATTAACTTTTCCCCCTGTTCCTTCCCTTGATCTATCACATGTTCAATTTGAGTACAGTCGTCTAGAATAGGTCAACGATTGACATAGAGATGGTAGGAAAACTCAAGGTGGGGAGAAATAGAACTAAAGAAATCCAAAGTCGAAGTTGTAGAGGCATTTATTACTGTAACACCAAATGTTCAATAGTTTTTTCTCTTTTTCTTTATTTTAAAACTTTTCACCTTGAATTTCCCTACTGTGTAAATATCGAGTAAATAAGCACTCTTTAGAATATATTGTAGCTGTCGACTTGCTTAACTCGTGCCTACTTTATCATTTTGTTCAATTGGGACAATATTTGAGCTTTGAGCGGGTTTTCCCCCATTGTAGTTAAATTTTTCCCTATTTATTTTTCGTACCTCATTAAGATAATCTCCTTAAAACGATTAAAAGGTGGTTGATAAGCTTGGCAATTTCTGCTGACCTGCATAGGGCTGGTTAATCTTGTTTATTCCAGCGAAGGGAGATGGGTGTGGACTGTGGAGTTAGGATTAACCCGCCCCGTGTTGCCCCCACACCCATATATAAAAAACCTATAAATTTAATTTTGTTACGTGTTAATCATGTTTTTAGCTGTTCTTTTTTTTAAAAAATTTTTTTGTCTGATTTGTGTTCTTAGCTTTTAAGATGTGTTTATTTCGTTAAATTTTAGACAGGTAGTGGAGTATACTCTTGTTTTCGTTGTGAGTTGATTTTTGGTTTTCAATATCGTGATTGATTATGCTATTGGTGTAAATTTTTTATGTGCCAAAACTCTTCTCAAATTGACCTGTTGTATGAGTAATTAGATCATCATTTAGTAAAAATCAAGGACGAATAAATTACCTTCACTCGCTCAATTTTGAAGCAATTTTATGCCTTATCTGTTGTAACCCTAGTTGACACGAGTTGTGCTAGTTCTTGTGCACGCCTACCGTTAGGGAAATAAACGTGTGGATTGGTTGGTATGTTAGTATCTCTTGGAGTTTGTAATATTTCCACCCTAATTTCATCAATGATGATTTCATAGTCATACCCTTAATACTTGTTGATATTTTCTCCCAGTTTTTACGTGTTTTATTTTGGGTTCTTTCCCGTTTGTCGCGCGCGCAAAAAATAATACATTTAACCTAGGTACCACTTGTCAGATTCTGATAGATTTTTTGAGGGTAATAACAGTTTTGTTATTTCTTTCGAACAGATTTTACACGAATACATTATGAATCTAAATGGCAGTAATATGGATAAAATGTAAAATGAATGGTAAAAGTTAAGTGGCACTGTGGCAGGTAAAAGCATTTGTAAAACATTCATGAATTAACTTTTCTGATATTTAGCATTATTGAAAAATATTGGGATTAAAAATAGATGATCCGTGTCATTTGATCTATATTAACATGCCATAATTTAACAATTAATTCACCTTAAAATATAAAAATCTGTCATAACCAGCAATAGCAAATTGTATTCGCAAATGCCGACAATCACTAACCATTCAACTATGTATATATATATTTTTTTTTGGGATAAAAGGGGCGTAAGCCGAGAAAAAGATTACATAGAGATTAAACGTGGGGTATGCACCCATAAACTGTCAGCTATCAACTGTTGCTCAACTCGTACCGAGGGTTCTCGATTAATAACCTTGGTGACTCTAAGATCACATCCCATATTACCACACTTGTTTGCTTCCCTGTATATATGGGATATCCTCACTTCCCAATTTAGGTGGTGTAATTTTCTGATTTTTGAAACAAGATTCCACCCAGCTGCACAGCAAGCATTATTGCCCGAGATGCTCTGCACCACAACCTGAGAGTCAATCTGCAACGCAACATGCAAATATCCTGTGTCTCTCACCAAACAGAGACCCTCCCAAACACCCCAAAGCTGTGTTATATAGGCATTTGTGTTGCCAAGAAATTTAGAGAATCCCACAACCCATCTGCCACTCTCCACCCGCACAACACCACCGCAACACCCTTGCTGGAATTTGCCGCCCCATCTATATTTAACCGCACCCAACCAGTTTGGGGAGGCAGCTATTTGACTTCCAAACACATCAGGTTCCTTTCTTTCATAAGACTGTGTATCTGCTTGCCTTGCTTATACTTATCCACATGCTTCTGAACCACCAACCAGGGTCTCAAGGGCCTATTAAAACTCTCATCATGCTCCTCCCTATTACGCCACTTCCACAACCAAAAACAGGTCGTGACCCAGTGTTGCTACGCAAAAACAGTAATGGGGCAATCCCTCAGCACATGCAATCCTGTCTCCACCACATCACAACAATGGGAGCAAAATTGACTGCCTAGCCCCCATTTATGTTTCCTATGGTTTGCCATCAACCTACCCTAGGCAACCTGCCACACAAAACACTTGACTCTCTCAGTGGTTTCCAGCTTCCAAATGTTCTTCCATATCGCATCCTCCTCCAATAAATAATGCCCCCTCATCAAACTGTGAACATTCCAAGCCTATCCCCAGGCCATATCCTAACATCCCTTCCATTATCTGGATTGGGAGTAGAAACAGCTTGCAATCTGCGCAAAAAATCATCCGGAAGTAGGTTATTCAGCACTTCCCATCTCCACTCCCCATTGTCATCGACCAAGTTACAAACATGCCAATCCTGCATGTGAGTGGGAATGTTATCAACAACATTTCCCAGCACAACATCATTTCCAATCCACCTATCCTTCCAAGCATGGATTGTAGAACCATCTCCAATGGACCATGCCTCAAACTTAGCAAGTTTAGGCCATAATTTTGAAATGGTCTTCCACAAAAAGGAATCAGAGTGGCACACTATCAATTGATCATTATCAGTACCCCTACGCCCATATTTACTGTACATAACCTGACTCCACAACACTTTCTTTTCACTAACACGTAAAGCCCATCCCCACTTTAAGATGCAAGCTTCATTCATATGGGATAGACTCCTCAAATGAGCTCTTTTCCTATTCTCCTCATCACCCCAGATAAAGGACCGTTGCAGCTTCTGGATCTCATGAATACAGGTCCTCGGAATCATTGTAGTCATCATTGGATATATAAGAATAGCTTCAATAACTGCCTTAGAAAGAGTCACACACCTTGCAAAAGAAAGTTGTTTGGCTTTCCATCTCGATAATTTGGCCTTAACCTTGCTAACCACGTACTCAGAGTCTCCATGTCTTGGCCTCCTTCTAAGTAAAGGCACTCCTGAGTATTTTCCCAAGGCAGATGTCTCACGAAAACCTGATATGGAAACCAGCCTTCTTCGAGTAGTAGCATCTACATTTTTTGAGAAAAAAATGTGAGTCTTATCATTGCTGACCTGTTGACCAGACATGGATCCAAATTTTTCTATAATGAAATTCATGCACAGCATTTGAGCTTCCATTGCTTGACCAAATAAGAGAAGGTCATCTGCAAGCATAAGATGGGAAACATTTGGACCATTCCTTCCACCCCTTAAAGGCTTTCGGTAACCTTCCTCCACTGCTTGGGAAATAATATGAGAAAGCTTATCCATACACAACACAAAGACATAAGGAGATATAGGGTCTCCTTGACGAGTGCCTCTCTCCAGGGAAAAATAATCAGCTCTGTTCCCATTCCATAACACATTAGTTTTAACACTAGATATGCAGTGCATGATAACATGAATCATAACAGTGGGTAGATCAACCTCAATGAGAACTTCATGGATAAATGACCATCTCAACCTATCATAAGCCTTGGCCAAATCAACTTTGATAGCAAAGAAACCTGTTCTACCCTTCATCTTCTTCATGCTATGAATCATCTCCTGAGCCACCACTATATTTTCATGAATACTCCTAGTTGGGATAAAACCTGTTTGATAAGGAGAAATAATATCTGGCATCAAGTGCTTTAGACGATTAACAATAATTTTGGAGATGACCTTGTAGTTAACATTACACAAGGAAATTGGCCTACGTTGATTAAACTCCGGCTTATCAATCTTGGGGATAAGGCAAATGTCCGTTGTGTTGACCAAGTCTATATCATCCGGATTAGTCCAGGCTCTTCGAACAAAATCAATTAAGTTTATGCCCACAGTATCCCATGCCCCTTGATAAAAAACAGCAGGGAAACCATCAGGCCCCGGAGCTTTCCAAGGCTTCATGCTGAAAACTAGGGCTGGCAGCAAAAAGATCCATCAATCCATTATCCATCCAATTCATCCGTGGGAAAATTCATCCATTCCATCCATTTTATAAAAAAGAAAATAAATGGATTCGATTGGATTTGATTGTTTTTTCAATGGATGGTTAATTATACATCCATCTTTTTTTGGACCAACATAAAAAAAGTAATGGACCATTTTGTATCCATTCAAAAACCAGTTTTTTTTAATAAAAAAAACTGAAATCATCTCTCTCTCTCGATCTTATTTTTTTATAATGTGCTATGTTATGGGATATACCAATGCAAGCATACGAATACTAAAGAAAACTCATAACTTTGATCACGGGAAAGAGGAATTCAAACTTCAATTTCAAGACGCTTATACCCAAAACTCAATCAATCAAATGGTGAACAGTTTAGACAACCATAATTGAATGGGTGAAACCCTATATGAATTAGTAATAAACATGGTGAGTGCAGGGATGGGGAAAACCTTTCACAAATTAGCATACTAGTGTAGGGTATCCGTGGAACGCACGGCTAAATTTTCTTGCAAAATAAATTATTACAATATTTAATTCAAACTCGATTGTAGTTGCTATCTTTATGTTGAAATATAATTACATTATATTTTATTGATTGAAATAAAATACTTAAATTATTTATACAATAATTATATTATACTAGTTGCTTCGTTTTCAAAATCCTTGAACCTGATAACAGAACCAATGACCATCAGGTTTGATTCGGTTCGGTTCAGATCCTAACAAAAAAAGTACGAACCAACTTATTTGGTTCGGTTCAGATTTTCGGGTTTGTCAAATTTTTGTTTCGGGTCTTACACCCATAAACTTTCTCGAAGTACATAGTAGTTTTGCTACTTTTCATGGATAAAACATTTAAAAACAGTTCATAACTGACACACTCTCGTTAGTACCCGAATATATATATATATATATATATATATATATATATATATATATATATATATATATGTATATATATATATAATAAAAAAAATTGAAAATATAAATTATATATAAATATTAAAATATAATATATATACTATATATATATATGTATGTATGAATGTATGTATGTATGTGTATGTGTGTGTGTGTATGTATGTATAAATATTAAAAGAGTCCACAACATGAAAAACTCTATTTTTAGTTTTGACTGTTACAAAAATAGTAAAAGTGGACTTCCAAATTATATTATAGTAATAATAATAATAATATATGTAAACAATTTAAGCAATTGAGTTACTTTAAAAAAAAAAGCCCAAAATAAACCACATGACGACTTCGTGGCGTTTCTTTCAAGCTTTAGAATTAATTCCCAGGAAATGAATCACATAATAGCTTTGTGCTCCAAACTTCCTGAAGAACACGATAGCTTTGCTACCTTTCGTGGCTAAAAACATTTAAAAACAAAAAAATATAAACTTTAAAAAGTCAATAATAAAATAATATAAAAGCCGAATCAATCAAAATTGGTTCGGTTCGGACCCGAAAATATTAATTAATATATATAAATATATATAAATAAAAATATAGAAAGTGTTAAAATAACATACTATTAAATTCTATATAAAAATAGAAATATAATAAATATAAAATATTAGTATGTATATATAAAAATATTAAAATATAGTAATTGTTTCGTTTCCAAAATTCTTGAATCTGATAACTGAACCAATGATCATCGAGTATGGTTTGGTTCGGACCCTAACACGAAAAGATACAAACCATTTTAATTGGTTCTGTTCAGATTTTCATGTTCATCAAATTATTGGTTCAGGTCTCATGCCTCTAAACTATCTCGAAGAATTGCTACCTTTCATGGTCAAAACATTTAAAAATAATAATAATAAACTTTAAATAGTCAATAGTAAAATAATATAACAATCCGAACTAATCAAAAATGGTTCGGTTTGGTTTGGTTTGGTTTAGTTAGTACCCGAAAATATTAATATATATATATATATATATATATATATATATATATATATATATATATATATATATATATATTATATAACATATAAAAAAAGATAAAAATATTAAACTATAAATTATATATAAATATTAAAATATAATAAATACTAAACATTAAAGTATATATATTAATTTTAAAACATATATAATTATTAAAATAATAATATATACATATATATCTATGTATAAATATTAAAAGAGTCAACAACCTGACACACTCTACTATTTTATATCTTAGTATTTTATTATTATTTAAACTAATAAAATTTTATACTTAGTTTTATATTATTTTATTTTATTACTTTTTATACTATCTTAAGTTTTATTAAAAAATACCATACTATATTATGTAATAATAGATAGCGGGACATGTTTTTTTAATAAAATAAATTAGTATCATGCATTCCTAAACAGTGTTCACGTATGTAAATAGTAATGAAGTAGTATGTTAAAAATGTTTTTAGTCCCACGTGATGACTTCATGACGTTTTTTCATGCTTTAGAATTAATTCACAATAATCACATAGTAGCTTTATGCCCCAAAATTCCAGAAGAACATGGTAGTTTGACTACCTTTCATGACTAAAAGTATTAAAAAAATATAACCTTTAAAAAGTCAATGATAAAATAATATAAAAGCCGAACCAATCAAAATTGGTTCGGATCTCGAAAATATCAATTAATATATATAAATATAAAATATATAAATAAAAAATGTAAAAAAATATTAAATATTAGTATATATATATACACACATTAAAATATAGTAATTGGTTTGGTTCCAAAATCCTTAAACCTGATAACTGAACCAATGATCATCGGGTTTGATTTGGTTTGGTTTGGACCCTAACACCAAAAAATACAAACCAATTTAATTGGTTATGTTCAGATTTTCGGGTTCATCAAATTATTGGTTAAGGTCTCATGCCCCTAAACATTCTCAAAGAACACGATAGTTTTACTAACTTTCATGGTTAAAACATTTAATATATATATATATATATAAGTTAAAAAGTCAATAATAAAATAATATAAAAATCCGAACCAAGCTTTAGAATTAATTCCTAGACAATGTTTACGTATATAAAGAGTAAATGAATAGTATGTTATGTGTGGAGGAAAAGTAAAAATGGAATCAACAATAAATATGACTTTGTTTTTTAATAATAAAATATAAATTGATGTAGACTAAAATTATTGGTTCAGGTCTCACACCCCTAAACTTTTCTGAAAAACACGGTAGCTTTGCTACCTTTCATGATTAAAAAAATTAAAACAAAAAAAGTTTACAAAATCAATAATAAAATAAAATAAAATAAAAATCGGAATCAATCAAAACCGGTTCGGTTCGGTTTAGTTTGTACCCGAAAATATTAGTTTATATATATATATAAATAAAATAAATATAAAAAATATTAAACTTAAAATTATATATAAATATTAAAATATAATAAATAAACATTTAAGTATATATATTAAATTTAGAACGTATATATATATATATATATTAAAATATTAATATATACATATATATAAATATATCTATAAATATTAAAAGAGTTCACAACATTAAAGTATATATATTAATTTTAAAACATATATAAATATATAAATATTAATATATACATATATATATATATATATGTAAATATTAAAAGAGTCCACAACCTGATTCTTAAATATAAAAAATATTAAGCTAAAAATTATATATAAATATTAAAATATAATAAATAATAAACATTAAAGTATATATAACATATATAAATATTAATATATACATAATTATAGTATAAAATAACACAAAAAACTCAATTATAAATAGTGAATTATTTTATAAAATTTATATTCTATTATTTTTTTATTTTTTAAATTAATAAAAAAATTCTACCTAATTTTACATTATTTTATTTTATTATTGTTGTAGAATGTGACCTTTTGATTTTTTTGTATCAGGAAAAAAAGAGGAAGAAATGCTGCAGCTACAGCAACGTCACGGTTGCGCTGCAGTAACTTAATTGAATGCATTAAATGTGAACAAAGCAAATAAAAAAATTCAAAAAGAGAACCAAATTAGAAAATTTTTAGTTTAGGGACCCAATTGAAAATTTATATAGGTCTAGGGACCTAATTAGAAATGTCTTTTTGTTTGGGGACCTAATCGAAAAATCCAAATTAGTTTAGGGACCAACTCAATAATTAAACCTATATAATAAAAAAAATCTGAAATAATAAATTTGTCCCAATTTAGTGAAAAAAATGAGAAAGAAGAAAAATAATGATGATTGAACAATTGCGATGATGTCAATGTCATATCCCATTTAATGCACCTCAACCAAGTTAAACAAACAATATAATATTAAAACAATCAAGTATAATAATAATAATAATACAAAATATAAGAAACAAATAATGGATTAAAAAAATATTAAACTCCTTATATTAAGGAGATGTTGCCACATCAGATGTACAACAAAAGTTGCTAGTCCATTTTTATATTTGTATTGATACAGAGGTTGCCGTGTTTGACTCCAAAAACAATGTACATTTACCGGTTTGTAAATATTTTAAAACAAAAAATATATAAATTTTAGAAAATAAATAAAATAATAATAAAAATATTCCATAACTTGACATGTGGGTTGTACTATTGTGCTACACTAAAATCAGAATTTTCCTTTATCAATTAATATAAATATAGATTTATTATTGGTTTGGTTTGATTCGGTTCGGTTCGAACAGGAAAATATTAATATATATATATATATATAATATAAAATATAAAAATTTAAATTTTAAACTATTAAATTATATATACATTAAAATATAAGTATATAAAAATTAAAACATCAAGAACATGACAACTCTACTTTTACTGTTTGCCAATTTATGATTGATTGACAGTGTAAAAAAAATTTTACATTGTTAGTGTATACAAATAATTTCAAAAAAAAGTATTATGAAAAAAAAATTTAGAAAAAAAATTAAGGAAAACATATAAAAACTTAAAAATATATTTTAAAAAAACTTAATTTTTTTAAAAATGTTAAAAATAAAAAAATTAAAAATTAAACGTAAAAAAATTTTAAAAAATTAATTTTAAAAAAAGTCAAAAAATCAGATGCTGACACGTATATGTACAGTAGAAATGTCTCTCCACCTTTTATATTAATATAGATTCAAGTTATATAAAAAAACTAATATAAATTCATCAAAGGAGCAAAATTAGTTACACATCATGATTGAAGGAGAAATGTCTATGCCATACTAGAGAAGCACATGAAAAAAGAGGGGAGGGGGTTGTGTCATAAAAGTATTTAATTTTTAATAAATTTTTTTGGTTCTCTTTAATTAATAATTTTTAAAAATTATTTTATAGTTGAATGAGGGAGAAATTATTTAGTATGTAAAATTTGTTAAATAAAATTTTAGTGTAAAATGTATATTAAATGAATGGGTTGTATATTCGTCCATATAAAAATGATTAATGAATGAGTTTGATGGTTTTTTATTAAATGGATTAGATTTTTTTAATATATTTTTAATGGATGGAAATAGATTGATAAATTATTTTGATCCAATCAATTATAATCCGAATCAAAATCCATCTTATCTATCCATTTGCCACCCTTAAAACCGCATCCTTTACTTCTTCTTCTTCTTCTTCTATTGGCCTCCCCATTCTATTGATATCAATCTCATCAATAGGTGGATAAGAGAATTTGGTTTTCACCCACTCACTAACATTGTTATCTTGAGCAAACAAATTCTTGAAGAAAGAATTAACCATCTCCCGGAGCTGCACTTCATCATCTATCCAAACACCTTCCTGGTTGCGCAACATGTAAATTTTATTCTTCCTTCTCTATGTCATTGAAGTCCCCTGCTACAAGCCATTTTCCAGGGCTACCTTAAGCAGTTTATCCCAAAGCTGACATCTAAGGTCCTCATAACCAGCTCCCCTCATTGTTAAAAGCCACATTAAGATGCATGAATTGAAGCTCCTTCTCAATGAGGGAAATATTAACTTTATCTTGTTTCCAAGCAACAACAATACCACCTGCAAAACCTCTCCCCTCAGGGAAAACAAAACCATCAAAGTATTTTGTAATTTCATTGGGTCAACTCTTAATTCCATGATGATAACAATAATATCAGGATGGTGAACCTCCATATATTGTTTGCAATATCTAAAAAAGGCAGGGCTGCCCCTCAGCAACTCCATAGAAATTTTTTATTATTTTGTATAATCATAAAAAAAAATTAGTCTAAGTGCATGCAGGCATCACCCTCCTCATAAACTTGCATACCTGCTGTTTCAGGGACAAATACTATCGGAACATCTCCTTTCATTAACTCATCATTACTCTGTCGGGCCCCATTTTGTTTTGCATGTATTTCCTGTCTTGGCCCAATAGTATTCTCCACTACTTTTTCCACGACCCCCATTGGACGCTGACACTTCTCCACTGTATTGGTTTTCTTCTCCATTGCCACCTTTGGACCTGAATGTTTTTCCTGACTGTTCTAGGTTTTTGAACTACCATCCATGGGCCTGGAACATTATGCTCAAAGGTTTTTCAACTATGTCTTTTAACATGAACGAAAGGCCACCACAATTTTAGCAAGCAAACTGAACAATTGGTTCAAAAAGTTAATTTACATAAATAATAGGATATCATTACTTACAAGAGAAATACAGGTCTTCTCCGATTTTTAATTTATTTACACTTGCCCCTACTTTTGTTTTAGAATTTAAACCGTTAGCATAAACCTCAACGGGATGAATGTAATCCTAATTCCTAATATAAACCTCAAGAAGGTGAGCATAGTGATAACATAAACCTCAATGTTAGCGTGATTTTTCGATAAGAAGGTAATGGAGTATAATTAAGTTAAATCTCAAAAAAAAAAAAATATTTGTGTAATTTTTCCTTATCGAGTTATCTTACGAGATGGGCCAAATGCATGAAAGCTCACATTGACTCCTTTTATCAGTTAAAGTTTTTTTTGTTTTTTTTTCATGAATTGACAAGTGAAAGTAATTGAGTTGCAAGGGAGCTGAACTTTAAGCAGTTACAAGCCAGATCGGTTTATTGTAGGGATGGGCACAAGTCATGTTAGGTCGGGTTATTGGACCTAAACCAATCAAAGTTGGTTAGATTGGGTTGAGTCAGATTTTAGGGGAGGGGGGGATTGTAACCAATCGACAGTTAAATTTTAATACATAAAATCAGATACAAACTTTACAAATGCTTCTTCCTTTGTTTCTATACTAACCCGCAACCCAGAGGGTAAGTTTATTGATATAAATAAAAGTGGGAAAAGATTCCAAAATGCGTTTCCTTGGTTCTCTAATATCACTTCTTAAATTAGGAATAGCAGAAAAAAAATAACCACCTTGAGGAACATGAAACCAATCTATGCATAAACAAGTCTAGTATGGAGAATTATTCAGACGTCATTTTGTTGCTTATATATTAACTAACTACAAAACTATAAGTGATGGAGGTGTTCAACTGTTTCAAGCAAGAACCAAAATAAGTTACACAGCAAGGAGAGATATTTTGGAATTAACTAAACACATTTATATGGAAAATATCAAAATATACGGAGTAGGAAGTTATGAGCCCTACCGTTGCCTCTCACTCCATCAGTCCTGAATCTATGTTAGCTTCACAATCTCAACTAGAATCCTATTTACATTTTGGTGACCGCATTTTTTATAAAATACATCAGGATTTAAAAGTTGTCTGTTGCATCTTCAAGCTTTACTGTGGAGCAACAGGCAACAGCCACTGCAATAAACAAATACACCCCACTTGGACGAAAATCAATCTTTCTCTATATCTCCTTCATGTGCCATCAAATTGCTTCTTTCTGCATCATTGGTGGTACATTGATGCAGTTGGGGAGAAGCAAAGAGATTCTTCTCAATCCCATCGGAGGAAAGAAGTGGATTCACAAAATTAGTGGAATTGCTGCTAGAGAATGTGCCTGATACAACAGTTGTGACATCAATGCCTCCGGCAGAATTTGGTCCATTTTTACCGCTACCTACAACCCGCAAATAGTATTATTAAACATCACCGCCTTTTGTTTGTGTGGATGTTGTCCTTTCCAGGACCGCAAGGTCCAAATCCAAAAAAAAAAAAACCAAGTAATTATTGAAGAGGATCGACCTGTAAGAGTAGGGGCCGCAACAGGTGTGTTTGAAAACGCAGGTGAAGTTCCGCCTCCTCTTTTCATCTTTGACTGCAGAAAGAACCACACATTAGAATCAACGGTCGGTTGATTCAGCTATGACAGAAACATATCCCAATTCATCATGTAAACATGATAATGGAAGAAACAGCATTAATTCTTTATTAAATATACATGGCAACAAAGATTGCAGAAATTTAGAATGTCAATAACTAACTCATGCCTCAACTGACATGTGGAGATGTACTCCTAACTTATGGCTCACAAAGGAGAAAAGTTAGGGTCAATTAAGGAAGACTCGAATGCTATTGCTAAGCACCTTTCTCAAAGATCTGTGTTTGTTTTTGCTAATAGATGATCTGACACAGCAGAGAACTTCAGTTAGCATACCTTAGTAATTTCTTCACAGTGCTTTACAACAAATGAGATATTTGCACAACGTCCATGCAATAGAGCATAGGCCCACAAAAGAAGCTTCCTTGGAATGCTGAGATCAAGCACTTCAATCCCACTGATACTTGGGTTGAATGGTGTGTCTGTCGCTAATTGAGATGGAACCAGGTAAAAGTTGAGGCCAGCGGTAAGCACTACCGAACTCTCCCGGTAAAAATTGTAGCAAGCTTTGAGCAAAGTGTTTGCAGTTTCCAAATTTTCATCAGAAACTTTCTTGATCATTTTATTTTTTATTTTTGATACAACGGCGGTCAATTTTGCTTCAACTTTTTCCATATGAGTTGGATCTTCAAAAGCTGTACTCCATAATTCATGTGGCTGCAAATCAATACAGAGCAACTGGCTATTATCCACCCCACCATCTGTCAAATTAAGGACCTGAATCCCATTTGAAATTCCACTTGATAATGGAGTGATTTGTGCCAAATTATATATGAGTGATCGGCACCAAGCAACAGAAGCATGCCTGCAAACTTTTGCACAACTACTATTTGAGGACTTCGGATTCTTAAAACGTTTCCGGATCTTCTCATTTATTGCTTCAAGAGTTTCCATTTTCCCATTTTTCTCCAACAATGCAATATATTCATGAAGATATCTGCAAAGATTAGAGTATCTGCATTAGCTTTTGCCATTGACAAAACAGATGTCAAAGACATATTTTCAATAAGAGAAGCTACAGAAGTTTATTGAGCTAGAATTTGTTAAAAAACGTCATATATTTCTTTACATCTTATTTACCCATATATGATACTCTCTGATGTATCTGGGCTCTCAATTTCAGGCAAGCTGCATATTTCTGGCCATAAGCTCCCTTGTTCCATGAACAAAGCAAATATTCTCTCCAGCACATTGTCAGACCTGCTTACTGCCCCAGAGCTAGTATTCGGAGAATGGTGAATAGTTGAAACCAGGGCCTTTAAATACCTTCCAATGGCCACCGGTACCAGATCTTCAATGCATAATGAAAACTGCAATTGTGGTGGAAGTTAAAGACAAAACAAATAATACTATCAGATCCCAGGTAAGCAAAAATGACAGAAGAAATTATGCAGGTTACAAGGGAGGGGTGACTATTATATAACATGCATATGGGAAAGGTTTGGCCTCATTTTCTTTTTTTAATAATATGGGGTGGGGGGACAGCACATAAACAGCGAGACACACCCAAATATAAAAGGAACGAAAAAGAAGACATGTATTAAAGCTTCTTAAGAACACCTCTGTGATGTATAGGGGAGGAAGGAGCAAATAGTTAAAAAAATTGATTCCAATTGTTGTTGACTAGAAAGAACCCTGCATCTATTGGATTGGTTACATAGTTGAATGACTTGACAACAGGACCTTCCAAAATTTTCTTTGGAGACAAAATCGACCAGATTAGGTTTGGATCTTACAACTGTTTGTCTTTAATTAAGTTGAATTAAGCAGTGGAAGACTGACTAGTTAATCAATCTTAGAAACTTTTTAATAAGTTAAAAAAAATCCATGAAGACAAAGTGAACAAAACAGAAAACAACGAAGAGAAGAGACAAAATCAAAGGAGCTGTCTTGGATTAATATTGGTTCGATGTTAACTACAGTTCTAGTTCTGAGTGAATTTTGGTCTAATTAAGAGGGGCAGCTGTAAGTTTAAGAGTCATAGACACTGGATTACTCGGAAGTTAAAGAGGCTGGGTTTTTCATGTTTTCAGAACAGGTAAGGAACTAAAGTTTTTGGTTCCCCTCATAAATCTGACAGCAAATCCTTCAACTCAAGATCAGATTTTGATCTGGTCATGAAGGGTTCTTTCCTTTATGTCTGCATAAACTCTGAATCCACATCTCCAAAGGTAAATTTCCATCACCCCAATCTCCCTCATCTTAACAAAAGCAATCTTACTATCTAAAAGGCTACAAGTCAAAATCATCAAATGTATACATCAATGATCAATCCAGTGGGAAAAAAAAAAGGTTATAAAGAAAGAGTGCTTCCATGAGAACATTTGAAGTATAACTAAACTGTAGCTGTTATGATGTATTGACGTATAACTTCAGTTGAAGAAGTAAATCAGACTCTTTAGTACTTACCCTCTTATCTCCCCGCAGAGAAACATATGCACGTTCAAGAGTACATCTATCTCCAGTCTCTTCTAATAGTTTGAGATAAAGCAGCAAATACTTTCGAATGCAAGTAATGAATTTTCGAGAACTTTCTGGTAAGTTAACCTCAAGGGTTTTTTTGTTTCCAGCAGAACCTGGTGCCTTGCGCCTGATACCATTAAATGCAAAATAGGTTAGTTCTTAGTTGTTGACAATATTGCTGTTTCCTTGCTCCTTCATAGCATGGAGAATAAAAAAGTCAAATCCATCTAATGTTACTTTACTGAGGAGTGAAACCCTCAAGTCATGCAAGGCAATTTGGTAACATTTCTTTTCATTTTGTTGAAAGACTTGAAAGTAATTTTAGACTAAGGGATTTGTGAAATGCTTGAGTGATTAGCACTCAACAGATTTGATATTTATATACACTTAGGAGTAATTACAATTCATGTTTACAAGATAATTAATGAATGATAAACTAAATCCTAGGAACACCGTCCGCACCGTCCACACCGTCCAACTAATTCTAACACTCCCCCTCAAGCTGGAGCATACAAATCAAATGCTCCAAGCTTGGAACAAATATTCTGAATTCTCGGTCCTCTCAGAGATTTTGTAAAGACGTCTACCAGTTGATCATTAGAGCTAACAAATTCGGTGACGACTTCTTTAGAAAGGACTTTTTCTCGGATAAAATGACAATCGATCTCAATATGTTTAGTTCTCTCATGAAATACTGGATTGGAAGCTATATGGAGAGCTTCCTGGTTATCACAACATAACTTCATTTGTTGAGTATCTCCAAACTTCAATTCTTCAAGAAGTTGTTTAATCCAAATGAGATCACACGTGGCTACAGCCATAACTCTATATTCAGCCTCTGCGCTAGACCTTGCAACAACATTTTGTTTCTTACTCTTCCACGAGACAAGATTTCCTCCAATAGACACACAATACCCTGAAGTGGAACACCTATCAATGGGTGATCCTGCCCAATCTGCATCGCAAAATCCAACTATTTGAGTGCTTCCTTTGTCTTCATAAAGTAGTCCTTGTCCTGGAGTCTTTTTAATGTATCTCAGAATTCGAATTACTGCATTTCATCAATCATGGCTTGTCGCCATCCTGGATGATCAAGTGCCTCACAAACATTTTTAGGAATGGAAACGGAAGATATAGATGACACAAAAGAATAACAAGAAGGAGAGAGACGATGGTAACTTAAGAAGTTATAAATAGGATGAGGATTTTGAGTAGACCGAGTACCTTTTCTAAGAGCAATGGGCAAGTCAAGGTTTCCTTCAGGTAGGTCCGTAGTAGGGTTATCTGCTGGAGTAGGACATGATTCAGCTGGTCTTTCAGTGCCTTCCAATTCTGTATTAAGAACTCGTGGACGACGATGATATATGATGGGTGACCTTTGAGGTTGCTCAAGTGGGGGATCATTAGGAATTTCTGTAATCGAAACTGATTCCGACAAAGGTGATGGACCAAGATATGGAATCGAAAAGACTTCTTGAATAGTCTAAGACTCAACTGTGGATGGTGAGAAGTAAAACTTTTCTTCGAAGAACGTTACATCTGCACACATGAAATAACGATTCTGCACAGGGGAGTAACACTTGTAACCCTTCTGTAACCTGGAATATCCCAAAAAGACACATTTGATGGCTCGTGCAGCAAGTTTATCAAGACCTGGAGACAAGTCATGAATAAAACAAGTGCATCCAAATATCCGTGGAGCGACATGAAATAGTGGCTCTTTAGGGAATAGAACGGAATGTAGTATTTTATGATCAAGAGAGGATGAAGGCATCCGATTAATTAAATAACATGCTGTCAAAACTGCATCACCCCAATGTCGGACAGGTACATTCGCATGGAGTAACAAGGTCCGAGCAATTTCAACAAGATGTCTATTCTTCCTTTCAGCTATGCCATTCTGTTGAGGGGTATGAGGACAACTGGATTGATGGAGAATGCCCTGTGATGACAAAAAGGAAGAAAGAGCAGAAGAAAAGTATTCCTTTGCATTATCACTTATAAGGATTTTGATTGTTTTACCAAATTGGGTTTTGACCTCATTAACGAAAGAGGTGAGAATAGACGAAAGTTCAGATCGTTCTTTCATTAAGAAAACCCAAGTGCACCGAGAGAACTCATCAATAAAGGTAACGAAATATCGGAAACCGTTAGAAGACACACGACTCGGTCCCCATATATCTGAATGGATAACTGAAAAGGGAGAATCAACTCGGCTTTCAACTTTGCTGGGAAAGGAAGAGCGAACATGCTTGCCTAGTTGACACGACTCACAGTTCAATGATGACATTTTTGCAAGATTCGGAACCATTTGCTTCAATTTTGACAAACTTGGATGGCCCAATCGTTCATGAAGAAGATTTGGAGACTCGATTGCAAAGACAACTTACGGAAGGAGCTGATTGGAGGTAATAAAGACCATGTGATTCATGTCCTACGCCAATCATCCGACCCGCACCACGTTCTGTATAGTAAAAGAACCAACATCAAAAGTTACTAAGCGGTTTAGAGAGCGAGTAAGTTGACTAAGGGAGATCAAATTAAAAGGGCAATCGGTATAAACAAAACAGATTTTAAAGTTATAGAAGGAGTGATGAAACATGACCGATTCTTTTGGCGCCGACCTTAGAACCATCCGCAAGAGTAATGAAGTGAGGAAATTTAGGAGAAGATATGGAGGAGAATAAAGAACGATTACCAAAGAATATGATCGAGGCACCGAATCAATTATCCAAAGATTTTGATTGTTACTCGGATTGAGATATGAAGGTCGTGGAGTCATGAACACCAGTGGATGAGACCCATGAGATTGATGGGCAGCTTTCAATTGAAGATACTCTCGGTACTCGGCTTCGGAAAATTTTTTCTTGAACATTTCAGCATTGACTGATTTTTGAGGAAACCCATGAAGAGAGTAACAAGTATTATGAGTATGACCCATTCGCTTGCAATATGTGCATTGAGGACGACCCATTCGAGCCAAAACAAACAGAGAGGCTGCCTTAACACCTGAGATTGTAAAGAGACCGGCGGCGGCAAGCAACAACCAGAAACAGGAACCAAAAAATCAGAGGAGACTAAAGGCAAAAGACCCACTTTCCAAACAACCCAAAAAGTGGATTTTGACCGGCTAGACAGACAGAGGAGGTCGCGGCGCACGGTGGAGGAGCGTGAAGCGGCACGTGACGGCGCGTCGAGAAGATTCCGGTGACAAAACTTCTGGATCTAGACGGTCGGCGATTTCTGAAGTGTTTTCCGGCGACGGTGGACAGTGGGTGACCGGCGACAGTGAGTTTTGAACTTGGATAGTGGCTGTTTGGGTCAAAAACAGAGGACAAAAGTTGGGATTTTGAGGGTTTTGCTGGACCAGAAGCAAACACCTTCAAATGACCAATGAACCTGCTCTGATACCATGTTGAAAGACTTGAAAGTAATTTTAGACTAAGGGATTTGTGAAATGCTTGAGTGATTAGCACTCAGCAGATTTGATATTTATATACACTTAGGAGTAATTACAATTCATGTTTACAAGATAATTAATGAATGATAAGCTAAATCCTAGGAACACCGTCCGCACCGTCCACACCGTCCAACTAATTCTAACACATTTGAAAAAAAATTCCAAGTTCCAACAGATTGTATCTTTCAAATCATCAAAAGTTTTTGTTATGATACTAATTAATAGTACCAAAGTATTAGTGATGTAACCTTCCAAACTGCCCATAGTATGAACCATCAATTGTTTGTTATAAAATTTCATTCCATTCCAGTTCAAACTAGCAAAAAGTTAAAAAAGAAAGAATAAGAATAAACGTACCTTCCTTTTTTTACCATGCTATCAATTTCCCACATATTTATTGTAAAGGATGAACGAGAAGATTTGAAGCAGAAAGATAGTTGATCTTTTGCCCTATCTATGTCACCACTCTCACCCCTTTTATACAGCCCTTGAGCTAGCATGTATCTGGCCTTATGGAAATGTTTCAGATCCCCCTCTACGCAAGTTTCAAGGGCAGAAAGGCAATCATTGTAAAGCATGGACCATGCCGTATCCAATTTGAGCAACCCTTCATGCTTTATTTCCATAGAACTGGTCTGAATGCATCTTTCCTTTGTATTTAAAAATGAGCTATCCATATCACCAAGGATACTCATGACAGCTTCTTTTACAGATTGATTAAAGGAGTTTGCTGAAAGAACCTGTTGAGAACCAAAAAAACTTTCAATTATCCAGATTATGATGTCAACTAAACCTTTTAATCAATTGCAACTGTATAGGACAGAAAAACTAAAGATATGACAGTTAATCAGTGTAAATGCACAATAGCAAACACAAATAAATAAAATAATACCAAAATAGAATTTATTGGTCAGACAGGAAAATAACCTTCAAAATCTCCAAATTCTGTTTTCCGCACTTAACTAATAGCTTCAAGCGTGAGGCATGCATCCTATAGACAGGATCAACAGCTGATATGTTCAAAGCAATAGCTTTATTGTAATATGATAATGCAATTTCATGTGAATATCCAAGCTTTTCACTGAGTTTACCCAAGTAAAATGCATGCAACCAATCTTGCCTGTACAAGAATCAAAGTAATTTATAAACATCAAAACAGAACTAGAGAGATGCAGAAAATAACAATATGCGAGATAAGAGTGTATACTTCAGTGTGAAGGCTTTCTTAAAATGTTTCATTGAATTCTCGCAAAACATCGTCCATGCTGTATCCTTTAAGGGCAAAACAGATCTCTGATCATAAAATGGCACTACATTCTGAAGGCTGTCGTAGTAAACCAATGCTAATAACTCATGTATCTCACACTGGAAAATACAAGTTCATGGAAAAGGTTAAAATCATAACTAATACTTTTACCAAGTCAAAGATGACCTGCTTTTAAAAAGAGTATCAGAGTGTATATATTTAAGTAAAATTAGCGTTAAATTAATATGCAGATCCCTGAACTATTTGAGAATTTTCACATAAGTCCATATACTTTAAAAGTTTGTAATTGGGTCCCTTAACACAGAAAATTTGTAATTGGGTCTCTCTCACTCTCATATACTTTTCCGTGATTAAGAATCCGTTTGGGTTCCGTTATGTGATCCATCCACTAGTCATTTGTGGGTCCCTAAACATTTTGGAAAAATTTAAATAGGTCCCTTATACTTTTTGTAACCCTAACGAAACACTAACAAAAAAATTGTACAAGGGATCCAATTACAAATTTTGTGTTCAAGGATCCAATTACAAACTTTTAAGTATAGGGACCTATTTGAAAATTCTCAAATAGTTGAAGGATGTACATATCAATTAAACCTTCAATTAAATTAACACTATAAGCATATAAAGCTACAATTCCAGAAACCACAAATCTTGAATGTTACAGAAACAGAATAAATAAACTTTAACAGCACATTATGTTATCCTTAAATATTATCAGACAATGCAAACCAAGTAGCAAGCATCGTGATGAATTCCATCATGTTTATAATTTACCCTGCAGATAACATTCAGAGCAAACTTTGTAGTCAAATTCTCAATTTGGATGAACCCATCTAAGTTAGCAACTACATTATAGTGACTATTCTCATCCAAGAAAAGGAAATTCTGAAGGCTCCATCTCCCACTTAAAACACAAATAAATATATTAATAGAGGGTAGAACCTTCTGAGAAGATGTCTTTGCCAAAGCTAAACTCATTAGTAGGCACCGTCTACTCCTCCTTCGGCTTGTTTCAACTCTCTCAGATAAAGTAGGAGTCTTCCTCCATCCTACTACATTAACGTGCTTGCTGCCATCATTTAGCAACAAATCTACTTCCTGACTCAGCGCAATCAAGAAAAAGAAACATTTATAGAACCATATGGCAATCTTTTTACTATTTAGAAATCAAGACATCATTGTTTGTCTGTAAATTTTACAGCATTCACAGTTTAATAAGCCAAGATTTTTAAATTACCTCATCATAAATATTTCCAAGTCGCTGCCAGCTTTCAAAGCGCAGATGATTGTACATGAGATCATATTTGAAGAGTTTTGCATTTTGTTCAACAAATTCTTCCCCTTCCTTGGTCAGGACAAATCCAGGCCATTTATCTGTTGCACTCATCTCCTCAGATAGAGCTAAGAAATAATACAAGTTACAGTAGACCTCCAAATACGGATCAGACCTGAAAATCAAATACATGCTGAGATTAACCTAGAAGCTAAAAACAAGGAATGTCATAGATATATTATGGCCATTAAAAATATAAATCAGAAGAGACAAGATAAGAATAAGGTAAATCCAAAATGAAGCACCTACAGTACTGTACAAATTTATACCTCCTCGATAATGTTGTGTTATACTGTGCAAGGCCTCCCACGTCAGGAAACATGATCTTAGTTATAGTTTCAAGAAATCCATCAGATCCAGCCTCCTCTGAGAGTTTATCTTCACAGAGGTCAGGATCGTCTAAGAACTGATCTATTGGGTTCCCAGCCAAGAGGTCCTCTGGTGGCTGCGGAAAATGTTTCCTAATAGCTCTTAAAACTCTGCGTAGTTTGACCAATCCAGTCCTCTGGTACATACAAATTTTTGCCAAAATAAAATCAGAAATGAAGTTTCTGTGCAACATTCTGCAGAAAAGCTGAACTACACAAAATAAAGAAGGGGAATACTCACAGAAGATGCCTTTGCATAGGGAAGAACATATCTGAAAACATCAGCACACTGTTCCTTGGTCTGATAATCTCCCCGGCTTGTATTTTTGTGCATCACAAGATCATCTTCATAAGATGAATCAGATCTTAGATTTAATCCATATAAACAGAAAAAGCACTGATCTAAGGCGCTGTCTATTTTAGACTCAAGTTCTTCCCTTTCATCTTCAGAAAGTTCATTTCCACATTCAATCAATTGATTGCTTGAATTTTCACCTTTAATGAACTTATTGTCAGTCCCAGCACCTCCATGATTTTTGCACTCTACTTCCTTACTGTCTTTATCATGAACTTTGCAAGATGAAATGCCTTCAGAAACATCCTTCTTCACAGAATTAGTTTCATCAATTTTAGTCCAATCCCCCCACATATCTAATGTATCTGACTTTGAATCTTCTATAGACGCATTGACAAGACTGCTTTGGGACACCTCTTCACATCGCATTGATTCTTTACTTAGAAGGTTAAAGCTGGATTTAAGCTTCATATCCAAGGCCAAGAGATGCTTTATTGCAAATCTAAGAAATGTTCCTTCTTCACCTTTGCCACCTTCCCCCGCACAGCAAAGCCCATATTCAGCAAGCAAGTCATGTGTTGCCACAATTAAATCAACCTGAGTTAAGAATTCAAGTAATGTGTTGCCACACCAAAGTTTTTTATTGAATAAAGGAATCACTAATACAACCAAATTGCTCAAAGTAAAGTTCTTCCAAGAGTTTGATTGCTCACTTGAGTTTTGATAGGTGTAGTTGGGCTAAGATGCTGGAGTTTGCAGAAGACAATGGCTGCATCAATGAAACAGCTACTTTCTGCTTGATCAGAAATTACTTGTTCCGAGGCTTTGCTGCGGACAAGTATGTTTGCAACATACCTCATAATTAATAACAGCAGAGACTGCATTTGACAAATACTGCTTGTTGGAACAGGAAGGTCGTCCTGTAAGCATAAGAACACAAATGCTTCACTAAGAAATGAAATTCTATAGTTAAACATGTTGAGGAAACAAAAGTGTTTGTAATTAAAACCAAGTTAAATGAACCCATGTTAGTAATCAGACAAATTATGGCTACTTCATTTTTTATAGAAAAAGAAATTGTTAGAGAGAAAAGGAGAAAAATATAACTAGGAAGCTGGTAAGATATCCTCCAAAGCAGAAAAAGAGAAAATGAAGAATGCAGCAGAGGTGTCCAGCCTCTATATCAGAAATGAAAACGCCCTTGAAACAGCCATGGGCGTAGCACCAGAGAGAAACCATAAATACAACCTATCCGAAGGCATATCTAGAGGTAATGGGATTCCCTTCAAAATCAGAGCACTTTGCTCCACCCAAATACATAACATGACAGCAAAGTTTGCCTAATGCCACCATTTCGATCCTTCTATAACCTTTAAAATGAACCATTAAAATTATTGCAAAGTGGAAGTGCACAGTCAAGATTGACCTGGCACATCAAACAATTTATTCTAAAGGAAGGTAGAAGCACAACAATGGAGAAATAATTGGACCACTGCCTCCAAATTCAAGTTGCACATAACATAATTATCAGGAGAAAGACCTGTGTGGGGCCAACAAATCTGCAACATGCAATAGTATTACTCAAATTGAGTACAGTTGTACAGACAAAGCTCTTTAAATTTCTCTTAAAAGAAATGAGTCCAATAAATGGATGTCAATCTCAACTAAAACATGTTCAAAACAAAATATGAACTTAAGCCTAGCAGCATAAAGAAAACTAGTTTAAAAAAAGATAACATATAAATCCAATTGTAACCAACCTTGTATATATGAGTTAAAATGAGTTGATAATTTGAATAGTTGATAGTGTTGCAGGCTAAGTGAAGTTTTAAAGACCTCCCTATTCGATACATATAGCAAAAGACTACAGTAAATCTATCCAGATCACAGATATCATGTATTTTTCTTTAATAAAAGATGAATAAAGTAGGGAGTAAGGAGGATAAAACAAGATAAGGCCATAAGGGGAGAACAGATCCCCAAATACAGTATCAGTATGTTTGGTTCCTTTTTTTTTCCCTTGTTTGGTGGAAAAAAGAAGAATTTCAAAGAGGAAACACCATCCTCTAAAACATGGAAAAGAAAAATTAAGACAAAAGCCCAAAACACCAAATACCAGAAACAGCGATAGTTAATCTCCTTGAATTCTACAAAAGAAACCTGTCTCCCCAAAATACCCATGAGCAAACACAAGTAATGGAAGCAGGATGAGCTTTTATTGCTTTCACATGCAACAAGAACTTTCATTTAACCATAATGATGAGGCATGTCAATTTTATTCAAAAAGAAGTAATTGTATCTAGATGTTCAAGTATTAGGGTAACTATATTTACAGTCTAACAATATGCAATATGTTTGTATATTTTAATATTTTAATTAACTGATCCATTTAAGTTGTGCTCGTGAAGGAGAATTAACAACATAGATAGTTCATGAACTTCCTTCCTGGATGAACAGGGGAGTGATTTTTAAGAAAAACACTTCATGGCTATGACAGCTTAAATCCAAGACTACTTACAGAATCTCCACGGTGATCGATAACTTTCTTCACTTGTGAGATACAGTCAGAGAGTGCCTTCACTTCCTCCACAACCAAGTGACTACAGTGCTTGGTAGAACTTTCATTTGAATCAATATCAAAATTTGGAGATGCACTTAAATCAAGCGTTTGATCAGAAGATTTAAAGGGCGTAACACATTTGTTCAACCCCATCATTGCCATAAGTATTTTCAGCTTTCTATAATGACAATTGAAATACATCTCCACATTCATTGGATTTGTCTTTTGACATGCTTCTATTAGAACATCTAGAGCCATGAGATCGATGGAAGTTATCTTCTCATCTTTTTTATCTGCTATGGTTAAAGAAAATGAATCGATGTAGACATCCTGTGTAGAGAATAGAAGCGGAGAAAGCAAGGACACACACTCCAAATACTTTTTTTGTTCCATCATGTTAACGACAGACTTTTCCATCAAGAAATTGACCTTTAATATATTAATTTCATAAAGAACTCTATCAATGTTTAGCTCTTTTACAGCCTTGCAATGTGGGCGGCAGACTGAACATAAAGAATCTTCCATATTTTCCTTCTTTTCCAAAAGTGACAAAGAAATACAAAATTCGTCACAAGCTTTTGCCTTATTGCCATCAAAAATAGACAATCTCCCACTTAGCCAAAAGAATCGAGCCCAGAATGAACTATTTTTAGTCAGAAGTGAGCTATCTAAATTTGGATTGCTCTTGGAAGAGGTGTCAGTTGATATGCCACTAGTCTCTCGGAAACTGTCAACCACAAGACAACCTTCATTCAAGGGATGTGTCAAGTGAAAAGGATAATCTAGAGCTACAGACTCTATGATCTTACAAAGATGATAAGATGCCTCTGATATAAATTCTGATTGTTTAGAAGCAGAGGGGGAGCATAATCCAAAGTCATAATACAGTTCAGCAAGAAAAATATTACATTCAGAAGTTCTCTCCTTTCCCCAATGCCTAGTCAACTTTTCCAACTCCAGAAACTTGACAAAAGCATCCTGATATATGAGGCCCTGTCTTGCAACCTCTTCTAAAAGTAAATGCCCCATATGGTAAGCACCATAATTTTTTGATGTTTGTCTTAAAAATGCAGAAACTTTATGATATTCAGAATTTCCTAAATAGGATGATGTAGTGATATCACTATGAACAGGATCTCGACCACCCAATTCACCAGCAACGAAAGGTTCTAGATATTGAATGACAATCTTTGCACGGTCCTTGCCACAAGAAGAATCTGATTCTTCTTTCCCTGGTTTACGACTCCGGAGCCTTTCAAGTCGAGAACTACGCCTTTCATGTTGTTGTTCTTCTTGGATATTTACTTCTTTCTCTTTAGCACTTGATCTTTCTATGTTAGTATCACTAAAAGTATTATTTTCACCACTGGGTCCTTTCTCTTCCACAGTGTTCAAAACAGCTTCTAACCTACAAGGTAAGTTTATGCTTAGCCTAATGTCTGGAGAATTGCATACCTTTTCAGGATTCATCTCAGAGCTTTGCAGATTCAATGGTAATAAGTTTTCGAGCAGTGCATCAGCAAGAGCCAACCAGGAAGCTTCTGTCAGGTACAGTTCTTTGTTCTGATTCGGCTTTTTGAATGCAACATCCTCATCTAGATCCTCATTAGTACCTTTTCTCTTGTTGGGAAATTTGAGCCGCACATGTTTAGGAACCAGTTTGTCTATGCCTCTAGGAGCAAATGGCAATGGTTCTGATTCTTCAATGGTACTTTTAACTTGCAAAGCACGAGAATGTGATGGCCAGTGTCTCAAAATCAACTCACTAACAGAGAGGCAAGCAACCTCATCACCAATAGCAATAAGAACTTCTAAAAGCTTTTCCATGCAATTCCCTACAGACACATCAAGGGGAGAAAAAATCAGTTACATAAATACACACGTTATTTATACACTATGTCCATGTTTGGATAATTGACATAAAATTACTTTGTTGTTTGGGTAATAGAAGGTATTTTGAGAATAACTTTCAAAGGATGAATTTATTGTTGGAAGTGATTATCTAAAGTAATTTTGAAAGTAGTGTTGTTTGGATAAGAAGGTGAGCCTTGACACAACGGTAAGATTTCGACCTTGAGATGCTTGTCTAACCTTCCCCATACCCCATAAATATGGGAGCCTCATGCACTGGGACACCTTTTTTATTTTGTTATGTTTGGATAGTGTTGGGTAAAAATTATTTTGAATGTAAAATTACCACAATAAAGTTAAAAAAAAATAAAATTCACAACACCCTCCAAAGCCTTTTCCTACTAGAGGGGTCGGCTACATGGATCAAACAATGCCACTTTGTTATATCAAAAACCAAATCTTTTGATAGGCCATTCTGGAATAAATTATTGCTGAATGTCCATTCAGCCGGAAGTAGTGAATTACTTCTTGCAGGATGGCATTTCCCACTGTAAAGATGTTAATTTGAGTTTTGTTGCCAAATGACCAAAAATATGCTAGAAGTAATCCTACAATCCAAAATGCATTTGTACAGTGCAGAAGTCATTCTTCACTCTTATCTAAACATGCTCATACACACATGAAGAGATTGAGAGACAACGCAAAACACAGCAAACTGGAATTCATGAAGGGTAAAGATAACCCAGGGAGGAAAACCAAAAACTGACTATCACAGACAAGAAATACTAATGAGTACTCAATTGGGTAACCCCAAGAAAAATGACCGAATTAAGAATATAATTATTAAGTGCTTACAGTTATTAGGGCTACACAAGAGGCCTTGCTCGAATGCCCAACGTGAAATACTCAGTAAGCCCATTGAGCACGATAACGTTCCCAGCTGGTTCCATACAACAGAATCTTTAGAATCTATCTCCACAGCCTGAAGATAACAGTGCAAAGCATTCTCATAATGTGTAGAACCTTGCTGAAGAAAAACGATGGCAAGGTTCTTCAATGCCAAAAATCTGTAGAAACCTCTGTAAGTAACACTCATATATGTTTAAGTGAATAGCAATACATAAGAGGGACTTTAATACAAGAATCAATAGAGATCCCCAAAACTCAAGGTAGAGAAATTTATTGCAATAAATCCGTGTCCAACGTTACTTTAATAAATTAAAGGTTGACAGGAATATGAAAACTGAATACCTTTTTTTACTTGTATTGATAATGAATAGGAGTGCAAGATATATATACACTAGACTTGATTCCTATAACAATAAAAGTCTATACTAAGTCCTAGGAGAAATATACAATGAATCATAAGAATACAATGGATGGGTCCACACCGTCCACATAAATCCACCGTCCATATATTAATTATATTCAACAGGTTGAAAGAGAAGACATATATGAGAATACAACAATTACAGAACAGTTTACAATAGTGCAGAACAAGACCTGAGTTGCAATAGATGACCGTCACTGGCACTGCTATCCACCTGACGACGGAAAATATATCATGCTAGCAATTCAAAGTGAAAAAATGGATGTACCATTGAACAGACTATGTGTTAAGTAGAAGCCAAAACCTGAGCATTAGCTATAAGAGGATCTTTAAGGACAGCTTCTAAGAGCTCACGAGCCTTTTCATAATCTTTTGCTTGTAACCTGAGAAGCCCTTCATGATAAGTTTGAGATAGATGAAATTCCTGAAATAACAGAAAAAATATATATGATATTTTCATAAACAATTATATGCTATTTAGATAATCTAAATTGTGGAGCTGATAAGATAACTATCAAGCGTGCAAAGAACCCTAATCTTCGAACCCTAAACAGAGTACTTAGAACTGCTTAACATAATACCATTATTATCATGAATCAAAAGAAAGAAAGAAGACATGCCTGAGCTTCTTTCGTTGGAGCTAGTGGTTCCCACTGGCTTTTAGAGTCAGTATCGTTAATAGCTGCAATTGAGAACTGAGACAAACCAAAAAAAAAGACGAAGCTTATTAACAGAATTGAAAACTTCAAAACAGTGCGAATCGAGCTTCAAAAATTTACTATCGTACCATGCTCAATCTTCAGAACGTGAGAGTGTTCACGCCGTCTGACTCTTGATTCGTCAACTTTTTAGGGTTCGAGCTTTGATTATGGCTTTTAGTTTTTCTCCGATTCCGATTGTCACTTCACTTGTAAGCGAGGGGAGGGAGAACGAGCGCGCTCTGAGATTTATAGTCGCTCGACCACCTTTTCGTCCTGGGGCAAAAAAAAATGACCACGTGGTCCTCAAAATTTTGTTACCGGTTGTATAAAAAAAAAAAATTGTTTTTCGGTTCAAACTCAAACCAACAAGACGGGCAATCCTCTCGTAGACTGAGCACTATTAGCTGTATATAAATACCGTAAATTATTGTATTATTATATACAATATCCATATCAGATCTCCTAGGGCACAAAGCCCATCTTGCTCTCCAATTCTACAAGCACTAACCCAATCTCACTGAATGAAGTTTCACATCTTTCGTCTCAACTTGTCGGACCGCTCCGGGTGGGGAAGGAAGATGAGGGTGAACTTCAGTGGAGAAAGAAAGCACTCGATATTTTAGTCTCTCTATTAGATGTATGGGATCAAATTATCTATTAGGGCTATTTATCAACCGATCCACATCAATTCAAATCGTAAAAATCAAATCAAAAAATCGAAAATTGAACAAATTGAAAAAACCGAAAATAAAATAAAAACCGCAATTCTTTATTGGATTGAATCGGATTTTGGATCCTATAGTGAAATCCAATCCAATCCAATCTAAACCGATCTATTATATACATATACTATTATTTTTGAAATTATAGTATTACCAATACTTAAACATCATTCTTCATACTTTTATATCCCTCATTCTCTTTAATATTTTTGTTGGAATGACATATATAAGACTATTTACAATAAATATTAATGTCTTGAAGTTATATTTTACTAAAAAATTTTATGCATAGCATATATATGTATTTGATTGAGTAATCATGAAAAATAGGAAAACAATTAAGTAAATTTGAAAAATAATTAGATACAATTTATTTGTAGCCGATTCAATGGAAAAAAAATAGGATAAGTGGAAGTAGATATAGAGAATTAATATAAAAGAACGTGTTAAAAAATATGAATAATTTTTTTCTTCTCAAACACCCAAATTAAAATGAAGATTATCTTTTATCCACTATTAAATATAAGTAGAAATGACACTTGACATTATAAAAAAATCAAGTACGACAAAAACCGAATTATCCAATCCAATCAAACCACATTTGATTGGATTGGATCGGATCGGATTTTTTTAAGGAAGCAAACCGATCCAACACAAACCGTACGATATTTTCATTATTGAATCGGATAACTTTTTAGCTCAAAATCGATCCAATTCAATCCGCGAACACCCCTAGTATCTACCGTAATAAAATTTGGAACCAAATTGTCAAATTTTTTTTTAGTAACTAAAAGGGCTATTCAAAAAATTTTAGCATTAGAATGGGTATTTACTCAACTGTTTTTTTTAATTAAAAGCAAATAGAAAAATATGAAAGTACTGTTGCTTTATATATTGCACCTTGCAACATCTTTCATTCTCACCATCACAGACAAGCGGTGAGGGAATCAGCGACGGCGGCAACTGAGGGAACCAGCTCAACCGGCAGGGACGGCGACGGAGGGAACCGATTCCGAGGTAACTTTACCCCTGTGCCAGTTCAATTTCATCTACTCACACTACTCTCATCAACTGTGTTAATGATTTCATCCCATTTTTGTTCTTCATCAACCCATTGTTGAAAGATTGAAGTTGGAATTTGGGATTAGTTTCGTGCAAAAATGGGATGGGATGTGAGCTTCAATCAATAGATTAGTATAGTTATATGTTTGTAATCATTGCCAAAAGGTTGCATTTGAGGTATTTGATAAAACATTAGGTATTAGACTCACTTGTCACCTGTTTCTTCTGCTGATTCCATTACATTATGACTGGTGAGCATTTCAATTAGAAGTTATCAATTCTTTTGCTGTATTGTCAGGCATTATTTATTTCTCAAAGTATTAAAATGGGAAACCAAACTTTTTATCAAAAAAAAAAAAATGGGAAACCAAACTGCTATGGGTTATATCCCTTTATGCACCGAACCAATAAAATTACCTTTGTCGTGTTACTGTTACAATCTTTAGCCTCTAATGACTACAGATTGTACCTGCTCTTTTCTCACATTACCTGCCCTAATATGATTGAAATGTATGATTGCTTCAGCTGCATTTGCAATATTGCATAATTTATTAATCGAGTGACATTATGTATTGGTTAAGGAATAAAAAAAAATCCTGTGCACCGATTAAGAAATACTAAAGAAGCAAGTTCCTGTTGGAAATCAAAGTTTCTCACTCTTCAAAATATCAAATGCATCAATTTCCAATGAATTTATACTATTTTTGACTCACTCCTAAAAAAATATTTCATCGAAAAATGATCTATTCAAAATTTTTATAAGTGTTTTGTCTTTAGTTTTTCAATGAAAATTTGATTTTAATAGATTCTTTAACCAATGCAAACATACCTGTTAGCAAGACCCCAAGACCCTTAATTAATTTGGATTTTACTTCTTATGTTATTATCTCTTTCTTATTTAATATTAGACAAATGTTAACCAATGTATGAAATGGTGTATTTAGCCTTTCTATAAATACTTTTTTATCTTTGAATTTCTTAACTGGGCACGGATGACCTTTAATATTAATCCCTTTTTTTTTTTTTCCTTTTTCCTTACCATGAGTTTTTGTGTAGCTTTATTGAATAATTTATACACACCCTATCTGCTCTCAGTCGAGTTCCTCTAGTACTCAAAAACCCTGCCACTTCCTTATCGTAGGTGTCATTTATGATTTTGGGCCCTTATCATTTGCGTCATTTTAATGACCCATAAATGCACCTAAATTTAAATCATCCAAGTTATCTCAACTTACAAGTCAACTCTTCCACCAAATGTAGAACAGTAGAAATTTGTAAATCTTGACTTCTCAGCCCCTGGGGGAAGGGGGGCTAGGAAACGTGAACTGAAGACATCTTATCCTGTCTTTATTGCATTTGTGCACTTAACTGGAACAGTGTCTGAATATTCTTCCGGATTTTGAAATTTGTTATTCTAACCCTTAGCGTTATCTAGTCCGTCCTTAATTATATAAATGATCCTCCATATCTATGACAGGTGGTGTAGTTCAAAATAAAAAATTGATGTAATACTAAACTCTACCTACTTTGAACTGGTTCAATGGGTACTAAAATATACATTAACTTTTGTAGGTTCACAGGTGAAGATTTGGGTATCATCTTGATTATCAATGCATCACACTTACATGTGCAACATGCTTATTCTTGTTTGCATTCTCCACATCATCGTGAAGGCCCCAACCATCTGCTTTGGGAATATGTCAGTATATAAAAATCCTTAATCATGTCTCCTTAGGGCTCGTTTGGTGGTCAGGATAGGATAGGGATGGATATGATAAGAGAGCAGGATGGGAGTAAGATATGATATGAGCAGGATATGCTGTTATCCTATCCGACGTTTGGTGTTCACTAGATAACCAACCTACAAGATTGTAATTTTTAGTCATTAATTTTAAAAATTTTGTTTTAGTTCTGAATGTTTTCATATTTTATTAGATTTTAGTTTTCTATATTTTTTATTTTTTAAGTTTATATAAAAAGACAAAATTGTCCTTGTGATAAAATTACATATAATATTTTAAAATTTTAAAATATTGTTTAGCTTAAATTAATTTTGTTATAATTTTAAATATTCATTTTTAGTTTTTAGTTTACATATAGTTAAATTATTAGAATATTTTTTTGTTTATTTTTCAGTTTTTTAAAATAATGTGAAGTAACAAAATTAGTCTTGTGACAAAATAAAAATAATTTTTAAATTAATTATTAATATTTTTATTATTTTATGTTTTATTATATCTTTTTTGGTAAACATATTATATTTTATTATACTTTAATTATTTTATATATAAAATATTTTTATACTTTATTATACTATAAATCACCTTATCCTATCCTGTTGAGTTCTAACCCAGCTCCCCCTCATGATAGACTTCTAACTATATGGACAAGATATGATAGGTGACAGGATTGATTTATCATATCCTGCTGGCTCACCAAACAATAGTTTCAAACAGGATATGATAGCTTATCCTATATTGTCTCTCTTATCCTGACCACCAAACGAGCCCTTAAGGTTTTGTTTGTGAGTTTGGAGGGAAAGGAAAGAGAGGGGATCAAAGGGAAAGGAAAGGGGAGGAAGGGGAGTATCATCCCCCTTGTTTGTGAATGCATATTGTATGAGGGAAGTAAATGGGGGCTTATAACATATTTTTACAATTTTACCCTTATTTTAGAAAATTAACATAAGTAATATTTTTTAAATAATATTAATACACATTTCAAAAAAAAAATATTAATGCAAATTAGTAAAGATTGTGAGGATAAATTAATAATTTAAATATTTTCTCCCCAAAAACCCCAAATTGGGGTAAACAAAAAAAGTGGGCTTAGGAGGGGTTTGAGGGGCTTTCTAAAATACTCAAAATCCCTCCAAATTTTTTAACTCACGAACAGGGGAGAGATTCTCACAAACCTTCTCTTTCCCTTACTTCTCCCCCAAAACAAAACTCACAAACAAAGTCTAAGTGTTTGGACTCTACAATTTAGTTATGGGGATCCACCCCATAAGTTTTTTATCTTTCAGTTCGAGCTTCAGACGGGAAATCCACCCCGTAAGCTCTCTTATCTTTCAGTTCAAGTTTCTGACGGGCAATCCACCCCGTAAGCTCTTTGATCTTTCAGTTCGAGCTTCTCACGGGCAATCCACCCCGTAAGCTCTTTTATCTTTCAGTTCGAGCTTCAGATGGGCAATCCAACCTGTAAGCTCTTTTATCTTTATGCTCGAGTTTCTGATGAGCGATCCACCCCGTAAGCTCTTTTCTCTTTCTGTTTAAGCTCGACAGATGATCCACCCGGCAAGCTTTTATGTGTAAACCCAATGGGCAATCCAATCCACTGGTCCTTTACATGAAATCATTTTGTAGTCACAGGTCTTTTCTGTTTGTCAATATATCCCGAACAAAATTGGAGTTCATGTCTTTACTCGTTTCTTATAACGATAATAGGTTAACCACGGTTACATCTACTATCAAATAAGAAACAAGTAAAGAGGGGCAGCTGTGAACACCTAATTTTGTCCGGATATCTTCTTTTTAATTAATATTAAAAAATAATCAAAAATAAAAGATTGAAAAAAAAAATCAAAAATAAAATAATTTGTTAATTCTCTAGACCCAATTACATGACCAGACCTAATTCACTTTTGTTACAAGGTTTGAGCCCAACCATCCAAGCCCAAGTAAAATAAAAAATAAAAAAATAAAAAACAGAATGAGTGATCCCTAGGGGTGAGAGGGGGGGGTGGTGGGGACCACTCGGGTTCGAGGAAAAATAAACCAACCCGCCCCATACCATCGGTGTTGTTATTTTTCTTAATTTACTTTATTATTTATTTATTCAAAAATAAAAAAACCCACACAAAAAATTAAGCTTCAAAATACAAAAAATATATACAAAAAGAAAAAAAACAAACACCCTCCCTAAATTTTTTTTTTTTTTGGCCCCCCTCCCCCCCTGAAAATAGTGGGGAACCCCTAGTGATCCCTATTCTTTGTACCACCCAAAGCATAAAGTTGTTTTGCAGTAACATCCCAACAGTGTTGTTCCCCTCCACACGACTTGCAAGAAATTTTTTTGTCATCATCTCGCTTGTTCCACTGTATATATACGATGCTGCTGTATTGTAAAAAGGGAGGAGGAACCAACAAAAGAAAAAAATAAAAAAAAAACTCTCTCTTGCTTTTTCCTGCGTGAGACCCCCCTCCCTCCCTGGACCTTTTTTTCTTTTTTTTCCTCTTTCTCTTTTTCTTCCTCCCTTTCTCACGTTCCAGGCTCTGTGTTTTTTCTCTTTTTCTTTCTTCTTCTCTCAACTTAAACCCAGACCCTTCTTCCTCCTTCACCATAAACCCATCTCCTTCTTCCTTCTTCCTTCTTCCTTCTTCAACCCTTCTTCCTCCTTCACCATAAACCCATCTCCTTCTTCCTTCTTCCTTCTTCAACCCTTCTTCCTCCTTCACCATAAACCCATCACCTTCATCCTTCCACCTTCATCTTCTTCCTCTCATTCGTCTTCTTCTTCAACTACCCAACAACAACAAACAAGAAAAAAACAGAAAAGTCACACACACTCACCTTCCTCCTTCCTCTCCCCACAACTCAGCCCATCTCCTTCTTCCTCCTCCCATAACAACCGAGCCACCTCCAGATCCGCGAAGACCACCGCGACCTCCGCCGCGTTTCTGGTTCGCCACGCCACCGCGAATGGAGCTGCTCCAGCCACCACGGCCCCACCGTGTGCAGACCCGTGCTTCTGGTCAGTCTTCTACCACGGACGCCGCCTTCACCGCGAGCACCACCCCTCCGCGCGACCACCACTGGGGAGTTGCAGATCCGCGAGCTACACCCCAGATCCGTGCCTTCCTTCCACGCCTCCACCCTCCTTGGCCTTTTGCTCTTCTCTTGGTAACAGAACTCCCTGACCTTCCTTTTCAACGTTCATTCCCTTCTTTTATATCATATACTTAATTTTATTAGGTTATCACTTATTGGGCTGTGATGTTTGGGTCTGGTGCAGCATGTGATCCTTTTTATTTTGTTTTTCTAATATCTTGTTTCCATAAGATTTGGGCCAGGCAGAAAGCAGAAAGAAAAATTTGGAATCAAATTGTGAATTTTTTTTTCTTAACAATCAAAAGGGCTATTCCAAAAATTTGAGTATCAGAATGGTATTTACTCAATTTTTTTTTTATTAAAAGCAAATAGAAAAATATGAAAGTACTGTTGGTTTATATATTGCACCTTGTAACATCTTTCATTCTCACCATCACAGACGAGCGGCGAGGGAATCAGCGACGGCGGCAACTGAGGGAACCAGCTCAACCGGCAGCTACGGAGGGAACCGATTCCGAGGTAACTTTGCCCCTGTGCCAGTTCAATTTCATCTACTCACACTACTTTCATCAACCGTGTTAATGATTTCATCCCATTTTTGTTCTTCATCAACCCATTGTTGAGATTGAAGTTGGAATTTGGGATTAGTTTCGTGCAAAAATGGGATGGAATGTGAGCTTCAATCAATAGATTAGTGTAGTTATATGTTTGTAATCATTGCCAGAAATATGTGAGTGAAGAGAATGAAGGTTGCATTTGAGGTATTTGATAAAACATTAGGTATTAGACTCACTTGTCAACTGTTTCTTCTGCTGATTCCATTACATTATGATTGGTGAGCATTTCAATTAGAAGTTATCAATTCTTTTGCTGTATTGTCAGGCATTATTTATTTCTCAAAGTATTAAAATGGGAAACCAAACTTTTTATCAAAAAAAAAAAAAGAAGGGAAACCAAACTGCTATGGGTTATGCACCGAACCAATAAAATTACCTTTGCCGTGTTGCTGTTACAATCTTTAGCCTCTAATGACTACAGATTGTAACTGCTCTTTTCTCACGTTACCTGCTCTGATATGGTTGAAATGTATGATTGCTTCAGCTGCATTTGCAACATTGCATAATTTATTAATCGAGTGACATTAGGCATTGCTTAAGGAATAAAAAAAAATCCTGCTGACGGGCATTGGTTAAGGAATATCAAAGAAGCAAGTTCTTGTTGGAAATCAAAGTTTCTCACTCTTCAAAATATCAAATGCATCAATTTCATTGAAAAATGATCTTTTCAAAATTTTTATAAGTGTTTTGTCTTTAGTTTTTCAATGAAAATTTGATTTTAATAGATTATTTAACTAATGCAAACATACTTGTTAGCAAAACCCCAACACCCTTAATTAATTTGGATTTTACTTCTTATGTTATTATCTCTTTCTTATTTAATATTAGACAAATGTTAACCAATGTATGAAATGGTGTATTTAGCCTTTCTATAAATACTTTTTTATCTTTGAATTTCTTAACTGGGCACGGATGACCTTCAATATTAATCCCTTTTTTTTTCCTTTTTCCTTACCATGAGTTTTTGTGTAGCTTTATTGAATAATTTATACACACCCTATCTGCTCTCAGTCGAGTTCCTCTAGTACTCAAAAACCCTGCCACTTCCTTATCATAGGTGTCATTTATGATTTTGGGCCCTTATCATTTGCGTCATTTTAATGACCCATAAATGCACCTAACTTTAAATCATCCAAGTTATCTCAGCTTACAAGTCAACTCTTCCACCAAATGTAGAACAGTAGAAATTTGTAAATCTTGGTTTCTCAGCCCCTGGGGGAAGGGGGGCTACGAAACGTGAACTGAAGACATCTTATCCTGTCTTTATTGCATTTTGTGCACTTAACTGGAACAATGTGAATATTCTTCCGGATTTTGAAATTTGTTATTCTAACCCTTTGCGTTATCTAGTCCGTCCGTAATTATATAAATGATCCTCTATATCTATGACAGGTGGTGTAGTTCAAAATAAAGAATTGATGTAATACTAGACTCTACCTACTTTGAACTGGTTCAATGGGTACTAAAATATACATTAACTTTTGCTGGTTCACAGGTGAAGATTTGGGTATCATCTTCATTATCAATGCGTCACACTTACATGTGCAACATGCTTATTCTTGTTTGCTTTCTCCACATCATCGTGAAGGCCCCAACCACCTGCTTTGGGAATATGTCAGTATCTAAAAATCCTTAATTATGTCTCTAAAGGCTTTGTTTGTGAGTTTGGAGGGAAAGGAAAGAGAGGGGATCAAAGGGAAAAAAGGGGAGTATCATCTCCCCTTGTTTGTGAGTACATATTGTATGAGGGAAGTAAATGGGGGGTTTATAACATATTTTTATAATTTTACCCTTATTTTAGAAAATTAACGTAAGTAATATGTTTTAAATAATATTAATACACATTTCAAAAAAAATATATTAATGCAAATTAGAAAAAACTGCGAGGATAAATTAGTAATTTAATTATTTCCCCCCAAAAACCCCAAATTGGGGCAAACAAAAAAAGTGGGCTTAGGAGGGGTTTGAGGGGTTTTCTAAAATCTTCAAAACCCCTCCAAATTTGTAAACTCACGAATAAGGGAGAGATTCTCACAAACCTTCTCTTTTCCTTACTTCTCCCCAAAACAAAACTCAAACAAAACCTAAGTGTAAGCCTAATTGTTTGGACTCTACAATTTAGTTATGGGATCAACTGCTCACTGTCATAGGGTTGACGACAAAATTTTGAAAGTTGGAGAAGAGCTTTGGAGAGAAGCTTTGACATTACAAGGTGGATCTCGCCTTTATCAAATACAAGATCTAAAACCCCATAGGTGGTATGAAGTGAAGATATCATATCCAGCTTCTGTATGTACTATGAATATTATGTCTTCTTTCAGTTCTTTGCAGGGGAACTTTCCTTTGGAAACTGACATACACTAACTAAAACACCAGATACCCGCTAGTTTTAACATACAACTGAAGAAAGACAAGTCGGATATGATGCTGAACAGTAATAGGAGATTACTCAACACTGAAAAGCTCATTTTTAAGGCCTATAGCGATCAGGTCCAGTATTAATAGGAAGCTTTTTAGTCTAAAATGTATGATATGAAGAGTCTGTATGTACTTAATTTTATTAGTTTTGTTCTTACAACATTGACATAATCCAGGTTAAAACCCACGTATTAGTAACTGTGACGCCAGAGGGGTTTCCAGCAAAACCGAATGTACCAGAGAGGCAGTTTATTATATTCAATATAGGTAATTTTTTGCATGGTATATTAATAATTTTGATACTAACAATTGTCGCATCTTATGCATAGCCATATTAATCATCTGATAATTTCTAGATTATCGTTCAATGACCCCAGTATTATGATGATTTCCAAATTTCCAATGTTGCTATATCCTATATTTTCTATATTCTATTCTTATGTTGATACGAATAATTTCCCCTGTTGCTAATATTCTATGCTTCTTTTGTTGGTTCGACAGTATGTGATGAACTACTATTAGGCATACCCCACAAAGCTTGGTGGGTAGTGGCACTGGCCTTGCTGTGTCTTGGAATTGCATTCATCATTCCTTCTTTCCTTCCATCGTATTTGCTTCCAAAGAACGAAGTCCCAAGATCAGCAGATACTGTTTCAAAAACTTCTTGACCAGCCTCCGAGGAAGATAAAGTCATCATAAGATCAATTGTTTATGGTATTTGAAATAGAATTTTGGAAGTTAACTTTTGGCTCTACTAATTTTGCAACGTCTTCTAATTCCTAACGTCTTCTAATTCCTGTTCCATCATGTTAGATGCGTGTACATTCAAGTGAACTTCAGGATTTGTTGTCTGGTCTCATTTTGCTAGTATGACAACTTCATAAATTTAGAAGAAATTTAGGTGAACACCCAAATAGGACACCTATTTGGGACACCTGATTAATCATGTATAAATATTTGACTAATTCAGTTCATTATATGATTAATTACGTATAAATGATAACTCATCAATCATATAAAGAACTGATATTTGCATATGATTAATATAGATATTTATATGATTATGATAAATAAGCCTATTAATCATATATTAAAATGAATTAACCAAATAATTATATATGATTAATCAAGTGTCTCATTTGGGTGTTCTCCTATTATTACTCTAAATTTACTTATGCTGTTGTTTTAGAAATGCACAATAAACTGAAGCTTGGGTCTTCTGGGACATGACCCCTTCCGGTGTTAGCCTTGAACTTTTACAGATAAATCTGCTACAACAATCAGATCCCTCTGAACCAAAATAAATTTCAGAGCAATAAAATAAGGGGAAAAAAAAAGGATATTAAGCAAGGAAACAATCAAACGCATTTGTTAACAAGCGGAAATACTGTAGCTACAGAAGAGATTTATTAATATGATGATTACACAAATAAGGTAAAAGATTTAGCTCCAAAACCGAACAGAATACAAAAACCAGAACAGCTCAACATAGAACACTGCAAACAAGATACAAACAGCACAACTAAGACTTCAACATGCAAATCCAAAATGGTGCCAGCCCCCGCCATCTTCAACCTCGTACACCATGATGATTAGTAAGATCCTTGCGTGGTGGTGGTCTCTTGTGCTCTACCCTGTGGATAAGTACTGGCATAATCCTTAGCCCTTTCTTTCACGTCCCTAGCCTTATCTGCAATCATCCCTCTAGCATAATCAAGCTTATCAGAACCCACAGGGTGCTTGCCAGACACATAGTTATATATCCATGCCAATGCAGCCACAGCTGCGACACCGCAGCCGCCAGAAAACAAGAAGCCAGAAGCAGCTAGGAAAAGGACCAAGGCTGCCGGGACTAGGATAGGACTGAACAAAACAAGAAGAGGGGTTGCAATGACCAACCCTATGACAGTCCCTGTGAGGATCAATCCAGACAAGAGCAAGAGGGAGACCCCAATAGTGGCAGCAGTCAAGAACTTGATGGTTTGGCGTGAGGGTGGGTTGTTGTTAACGTTGGAATCATAGGATGATCCATATGGGACTGTTCTTGGTTGATCAGTCATGGCAATGTTATTGTTGGTGCCTTGGTGGAGCTAGATTTGTTTGGTTGAAAAGCAAAATTCTTCAGATGGAATGAGAAAGGGAGAGTTTGTGTTATGAGTTGAGAATAAAAAGAGTGTAAGAGAAGGGAGTGGTATATAGAGCATTATGGGTGGAGTCTGGTGACAGAATACGCGGCAAGAGTTGAGGGTGCATCTTGGTGTCGTGTCGGGTTTGCATGAAATTGAGTTTCACGACAGCACAAGAAGCAACACCTGTCCCCTTAAGTGACTGGTGTCCGGAAACCACTCTGAAACACCCGTTTCTTTCAGGCTCTCGGCATCCTGTAATATATTTGAACACCTGAATTTCGACATTCAAGTAACATCACACTCACACTTATATATTATACATATACTCTATATTAAAATATTATATATCTACATCCCACCCATACTCACATCAATCTACAGTATCTATACATGTATTCAAATTCAGGTGTTCAAATAACATAACTCCAAAATAATCATAAGAAAAGTCATTTCATTTTTTGGTTATTGTTTTAATTATGTGATTTTGGTACTTAAAAAATTTTAATTGCATATTTTATCCCTCAATTTTTTAATTATGCGATTTTTGTTAAAAAATGGGGTCTGACCTGTAACAAAGAAGAGACAAACAAATATAATGCACAATCTCCAAGACGTGTAGGAACATTAGGCGGTAGGTTCGATTTGCCCCCACTAATCTCTTCTCGTAGATTGGATGCAGCAGGTGTAACCGGCGAATCCCCTTCAGGATACAATGGAGTAACCTTGGTTTGGTTTACACACCCTAAACCAAGCATATCGTCAATGACAGTTTACAAAATAATAGTCTCATTAACTATCTCTGCGCACAAGAGAGAAAAGAAGGTGATTTGGAGTGAAGATGGCTTGGGAAATTCTGAGATTTTCGTGTATGTTCACTGCATGCAGATGGTTCTATTTATAAATCAACTTATGTCACTTGGTGAAAGAAAATAACTCTTGAAAAATTCCATAATCGGTAAAATACAATACCTAAATAGTATTAGCGCTCATTAACTAACACAAGACATCCGTTGGCCAAGCGGTCAGCGGATGTGTTCCTTGCATCACGCACCCGGGTTCGATTCCGCCCACGACCGCAGGATTGCACTTCAGCTTGTGATAAGTTAACAACATACCATGTATTTACTTGACCGTGGAATGCCTTTAAAATTTTGAAAATCTCTCACAATTTTAGTCCCTCAAAAATTTCACCTAATTTGTAAAATTGTGCAAAATCAGTCCTTACCATACGTTATTTGGTCATGGACGGAATGACCGAAAATCGCACAATTAAAAAAGTTGAGTGACGAAAAGTGCAATTAAACCTAAATCATTTATATTGAAAACAAGAATATATATAAATTAATCACATTAAAACTTACAATACTATAAAAGCTCAAATTACCTAAATAAAACCAAGAAAATCAAAGCTACTAGCACCAGCCATAAAGGTTGATGACCCTTGTGCCAGAACCGTCGAATGGCACCGGTTTCAAGCAAGGTCGGTTCTGGGAGCCAACCGAACCTTCCTTGGTCCCGGGTCCCAGTTGCACCGGTCGGACCGACTGGTCCGGTCCGGTTTTAAAAACCTTGGGGATTACTATAAAATGCAACATAAACATTCTACTAAAGCAGCCAAACTTTAACCTTCCAGCAAAAACTATAGATCAGAAAATGAATCCAGGAATAGTTTCGGTGAACATTGGTCCTGTACTTAGTGTTATATGCATTTCTCATTGACCCGGCCAACAATTGAGATAACAAAAGAGTACAATGGATTAATAATAGATTAGTGAAAGCATAATAGTACTGCACACTACATTTTCTTAAATACTTGCATTTACTTTTCAAGAGGAAGAGAATTCCCATTCAAATTAGCAACACACGGCAAGGCATGTTAAAATAGATTCGGCCTGTGTAGTTGAGGTAGAACTCATTTGGCCTTCCTTCAAATTTTAAAATAATAGAAAGTAAATTTGAATACATGGCAAGGAGTAAATTTTAAGTACTGTTGAAGTAACAATAAACTGCATCAAGTATAAAGTAGTCTACTTGACAGAAAAGCAAGCAAAGAATAGTAAGTCAGGAAAATAATAGCAATCACCTAAAACTACTTAGAAGCACAAAATCATACATTCATGCATAATACTACGTTAAGGAAACGAAAGGGACAATAAGCAGTTACAAAATACAGAGGAGCTAAGGAAAGGGTGCCAAAAGCATAAATAGAAAGCAGATAACTCATTTGGAGGTTGAGATAAAAATGAATAATGCAGATCATGATGGTGGCTTGAATAGCCCAACCACATGTCCACCAAAAACATTTTCGGTTACATATATTCAAACATTTCCCCAAGATTGTTTGGGTTTGTTTCTATTGTGTTATTGTCCATTTGACAAGAATTTAAATTTACCTAGCTCTGTCTAGTAGGTTAAGGTACCCATGTGCTTGTATAAGCAGTGCAGTAACATGTTCAAAATTGTTTTACAAGGTTGTACATATATTATCTATAAAATTTATACTATTCTATACTGGTTCTGAAATTGTTTGCAATACTGTAAGAATCTAAAGAATGTCATACTGATGGTAGATAATGTCCAGTTAGATGTGAGTAGGAAGTGAACCTTCCTTGGAATCCTTTCTCAAGCTTTTCATGCTTTAGTAGACTATGGATTGTAATAAAAATGAGATTACCTATAACTATGATGAGGGACTGGCCTCGGTTTTAAAATAAAGGATGAAGGGTGTGTGATGAACATTGATTCTTTGCTGTGAATCTTCGGTTGCTTGAAATGGCGTTCATGGAAAATAATTCCACTACTAGTTGATTATAACAAATGAAATGATTGAGCATGGATTTGAGTAGTTAAACATGGAACTTGAATTAGCTTGTGTTTGAGATTTAGTGCTTATACTGAATGGAGATTGTGGTCTAACCATGAAGGATAGTTTAATAAAAAAAAATAAAAATAAAAGGATTGTGTGATTCTGCTACTAATTATAAGCTGCTACTGTATTTCGTAATGGTGTTTTTCATGCTTTCTCTAACCTAAATGTAAGAAATTAACTTACAATTCACTGTTTTGATTAAATTAATGTATCAAAATTTGATAAGAGTAGAAATGTTTTCCGTCTCTCGATCAAGGCATATATATATATATGCAGAATGCAGTGCGGATCTGCTAGTTATATATAGTTGGTTTCTGTTGCATAAAATGCTACTAGCTGAATTATTTAGCATTATACTGTTCATTCAAAATTTTCTAACTACCTTCTACATGATCATCAAAGTTATAACTCGAAAGTGTGGATATTAGTTGTACCAAATCTTTAGATCAATCGCGGAGCTTATTAATGGATTAGCACATACAACTTATGGATCAAGATCAATAAATATCTTTAATCAAAATATCACATTATGTCAAGCTACATTCTAAAATATCCTTAGTATTCATTCTTATAGATGATTATGGTCAGATTCCGATGAATGCGGATTTTGACATTAGCATTTAGCACCCAACGTGAGATTGACATAATTTGAATAAGTAAACAAGAATTTGAATCAGGATTGGTGCATTTCAAAGCACATCTAGTGCTCGACAAAAGGCCCAAGTGCATGTCAACTCTGTGAACAAAGATATTTATTAGTCTAATGCTGCGCCTGCGCGGCTATCGCCAGGAGGATTCAAAGCGTATTCATATTGGTCTCGACATCATTATATCGTTATCATCATATCAACATATTGCCTTGACAAACCACACCATCATTATGGTTTATCAAAAACCATCGTTCCATGCAAGAACAACTCCAGGGAAGAACCTTTTCCATCGTTATTTTGATTGCACGCACTAATTCATTATATTATGATTTAATATCATTAGTCATCATTTGGGCAGTTGTTACATCTTTTTATTTGCACAATAATTTAATTAGCACTTAACAGATATTATTCCTCATGATGAGGTTTTATTGCCCCAAAAAAAAATCTGAGGAGGATGCAAGAGAAGCTTACTTGAGTTTGTAAAGATAAGATATTATCTCTATTATTATCTTCTTATGCTTATGATAAATGTTAATTAAAAGAATTGAATTTGTTAAGATTTTGATAAGGGGCTTACCCAAGACCACTAATAACCACTTGGATAAGAGAAGTAAGTGAAGTAGATTTGTTTTCTGATAAACAAATTGGATAAGTGGCTTTAATTTTGTTGTATTTTGCTACTTGCTTACACTTCCTATTTGTAAATATATAAGATATGACATTATCTTTTTGTTATTGTCAAAGTAATTTATCTCATTATAGAATTTAATTTGAATTTGTCAAAAAAAAAAAAAAAGAATTTAATTTGAAAATCTCTTCTACTATAATAATTTGCCTCACGTTGATTGCCACGGAGGAGGGGTCCAAAGAGGCAAAGAATGCCACGGTCCCCAAGTTTTCTTCCTATATATAGTTATTAAAATTGGCTTATTATTTGGATTTGACTTATTTGATTGATATGTTACGTAACAACTTTTGCTGCAATCTTTTTTATCATTAAGAAGAATTGAACATGTACTCAAGTGTTTCAAAATTCGATAATATTTTTTCATTTTTTTTAGTAATATTTTTATAAAACTTATTTTTTAGGTTGATTTGATTTGAGTCAATTAATGTGGTATTTAAGAAGAAAATTATCAACTCATTTTGTCAAAAAATAAAAATCAACTCATTTTTCAATATAAAAAAGAAAATAAATAATCAAATACAATCTAGTGCATCAATTTTAAATTCAAAGAGTAAGTTAAAAATGTTGTTATGCAACTTATTGAGCCACAAATTTTTTCCATGAATCAACATTGTGCACAATTAAATAAATTGTTAATTATATATCAATTTTTTTTTCATATAATTTACTTCTATATATTAATTAAACTTTTTATTATCAACTATGGTGGGGAAAAATCCTTGCTGCCGATATATCTAAGGGCAGTGGTGCCGGGGGTTTGTTGGATCTTAGTGTAAGTCCAATTTGTCCTTTTCAGTATTGTCAAACATATATAGTGAGCTTTCCACATCTAAATTATTAGGGATATGACAAGTCTCAATCTCATGCATGCCTTTGTCAAAATAATCAGGCACCAGTAAGTGTCTATCTATGATCGAGAGACGAAGGTATTCATGCATGCATGATTGGATTTCTGGATAAAAGATTCATAAGAAAGAAATAAAGACAATCATGGACCAAGGCATAAACTAGAAGAAATTGTAGGAAGACAATTGAATTCATGTAACTGTTATTTCTACTTTCTGCAGAACCAATAAACTTAATTCTTACTACTATATGAGTGCACATGTTCCATTATATATCTTCCATAAGATTTTAAATAAAGGTTCGCGATAGTGATCTGGGCCACAACGTTTAGGTTTTGGAGGTCTCCGAAACTATTGGAAAAAACTTAAGCCTCACATTGACTAGAGATTGTATCTAATAAGATTTTATAAGTAGTGGGCAATCATCATCCTATGAGCTAGCTTTTAGGATTGAGCTAGCCCAAAATCTAATACAGACGTGAGCCATCCTAGATCCATTGTTAGGCCACCCAGCATATTATTCACGCACCAAGCCCAATAGTGCTGGGAGTGAGAGGTGTATTGGGAAAAACCTAAGTCCCACGTTGACTAGAGATAGTGTCTAATAAGACTTTATAAGTAACAGGTAATCCTCATCCTATGAGCTAGCTTTTGGGATTGAGTTATGTCCAAAATCTAATATGATATCAGAGTTATCCTAGATCGATTGTTGGGTCACTCAACATGTTATCCACGCACCAAGCCCAATAGTGTTGGGCGTAAGGGGGTATATTGGCAAAAACCCAAGTCCCACATTGACTAGAGAGATATTGTCTAATAAGACTTTATAAGTAGTGAGCAATCATCATCCTATAAGTTAGCTTTTGAGATCGAGTTAGGCCAAAAATTACGATAAACACACAATTGTCGGCAATTACGATAAACACAATGCGACCACTGTAAGGATGAGAGATTGATCATGTAATTCATAAATTCAAGCTTATCCAATGTGTACGTATCAATACGGAATACATATACGATAAGGGTACATCACCATTTTTAAGAGTCCGTTTGTTATTGTTTATTTTACTAAAAAAAATTACTTTTTTAATCATAAAATCATTTTTTTAAATTTCTAGTGTGTTTATTTTTTCTTTTGGAAATAATCAGAAGCAGAAAAAAATTATTTTTGGGCTTAAAATGAAAAGCAACTTTCACTTGCTTTTGGAAAAAAATCAATTTTTATAACTAACTATTTTTAAACAAAAATAATTTTTTATGATTATAAACAAACACAAATCTACTTGTATAAATATTGTATGCTCGACAGAGATAAGGTACGAGACTCCTAATGAAAATCTCAACTTTTCAATTATTACTGCTATAGGATTATGTCATGCCACATGAAGCATTTTTGTTTGTTTTAGGTGTCATGTCATCAATTAGAACGGAGATCTGCTGCCAAAATGTGAAACAGTACCACTACAGGAATTTTTCATTTTAGCTACTAATTACAGCTACTAACAAAAGGAGCAGCTGTTGTCAAGTTGATTAATTACCCATTAGCTACCGTATCTCTCCTCCTCTCTACCAGATAAAATGTTACTAAAATCCATTTACTTTTCCCCTCTACTGCTAATAAAGCATCAGAAACAGACCCTTTGTGATTAACTTTACCCTATTTAACGTTTTCTTCTCCCCTCTCTTTGTTCCACGCATGCAATTTGTGCTTGCACACACTTTCTCTCTCACTTCCCTCTTCGCTCTTTCTCTGGTCACCGTCAATTCAAATTCCTTCTGATTCAGATTCTGACGATTATAATTTCAGTATGCATGTTTTTGGTTCCTTGATTTTGTGTTCTAACTTGGTGGATTTAGTGATTTTTTTTTTGTTGAAATTGAAGTGATTGTTAGGGTTTTTAGTTTGTTTGTTTTGTTTTTGCTGTTTTGCTAGGATGCAGTGAAGTGGAATTGAGGTTGAATATGGAGTCAACAATTCAACATTTGCTTCGTAATCAAGAATGTTCAAAGGTAATTTCAAATCTCATATCTCTTCAACTCTATTCTTCATTTTTCTCAATCTTATAACTTCAGCTCATTTTCTGAATAATTTGCAATATCATTTTCTTTAATCTGAATTTGAGCACCTGTTATTGTGATCCGCTTTTTTTTATGGTTCCAATGGAACAACTGCTATAAGTATTGAAGAGGCTGACTCAAAATTTGAAATAGTGGAAGTGGCCTGGCTCTTTATGCCTTTGTTGTGTTCGATCAAATGCCTAATTTGAATTTGAAATTTGTTTGTTAATGATAATGGTTGTTGAGTAGTGAATTTTTTATGGCAGATTACTATTATTGAAAACATGGAGCAGAATGAAATACTTGAGCAAATTGGCAAATGTGCTTTTGGTTCTGCACTTCTTGTGAAGCATAAGCATGAGAAGAAAAGTGAGAAATCAAGCCACATTACTTTTCTTTTTCTTTTTTAAATTTTTAATTTTGTGGTTGTCTCTATTCATATGTGCAGTTTAAGTGTTTAACTTTGTATTTTGAATAATATATGTAGTATGGATTATACTAACAGGTTATAGGATAGTTTCATTGGTTTTAATATTACTTTCAGGCTGTGACAGTTTCACATTTGGTTGAGGTGTGTAAGCATATTGATCAACTTACGCTTTCGCTATTTACTTAGCTTCATTTATGTTATAATTATGTGAGTGGATTTCTCTGTTCTGTTTCATTTGGATGATGGGCTCTTCCCCTCATGCCTAATGTCTGAGATACCATAAGAGGGTCCATGTGATGCGAATATACAGTAAATCAGTAATTACAATTTTGTTCTAGTCTGATGTGATGTTCCTCAAATATCCTTTTATTTATGTAGTCAACCAAATATACCCACATCTTCATCCTAGAAACTCCGTTTGTTCAGTTTTCTTACAGTTATGTGAAAGAATACATTGGCTTTGGAACTAAGTTTGAGGTTGAGGTGGTTCTCAACCTTGGAGAGGCAATTCTCACATTGTTGTTTCTTCTTATCTTTTGCTAGTTATATATTTGATGTATTATAAAACTTATATGTTCCATACTTCCATTGCCAAAGATCCATGTGTTAAGTCTCTAAAATGTCTGATGTGCATTTCCCTAAGTTTTGATGAGAACTAAACATTGGTTAATGATTTAATTAACCTTCATATTGGTTGCTAACCTGTCTATCTAGTGTGTAGATTAAAACTGTAAGAATCATCTATCCGCTCACAAGTGACAGAAGCACTCATCCACTAAAGTGACAGAAGCGCTCGTCCACTGAAGTAACAGAAGCGCTCGTCCACTGAAGTGACAGAAGCACTCGTCCACTAAAATGACAGAAGCACTCGTCCACTAAAGTGACAGAAGCGCTCGTCCACTGAAGTGATAGAAGTGCTCGTCCACTAAGGTGGCAGAAGTGCTCGTCCACACAAGTCTTTGGACTTGCTAAGTCCTTAATGAGAAGCTCCGTCCAATGACATTTGAAGAGTGAACCAAGATAAATAACTGTGTCAATCTCCCTTTCCTTATAAACTCTTTAGTTGCCTTAGTTTTGTTATCCATTTTTCAAGTGGTGTGTTTGTCTAAGTCACTGTTAAAATTTCATCAGACAGGTCACCTGTCTGTCTTGAATCTTTCCACTGGTCTGAACTAAGCTTCTGTATGCGAAAAGATTTCAACTTTGTTTAAATTCTGATAAACACAATTCAACCCCCCTTCCCGTGTTTATAGTTGTCTATTTCAATTGGTATCAGAACTCAGCCTCTGGGTTGAGCATCTAACAGTGTAGAGGTAAAAGGTCCTGAAGAATAGACATGATTGCTGGAGTTAGTTCAAGTGGAAGTCACCGACTGAAGGAGCTTCCCTAACTAGACCTCCTTACTTCAATGGAGAAAACTACAACTATTGGAAAGATAGATTTCAATGGTTCATTCTATTTACAAACTCTGATCTTTGGGATGCCATTACAGATGGTCCATTCATTCTCAAGAATGATGTTAACACTAACAAACCAAAAGCTCAGTGGACTACCGCAGAAAAGACAAAATGGGAGATGAACCACAAAGCTAGATATAACATCATTTGTGCTCTCAGTCCTGAGGAGTTTGAGAAGGTATGTGCTTGTGACTCTGCCAAAGAAATATGGGACACTTTAGCTGTCACACATGAAGGAATAGCCAAAGTCAAAGAGTCAAAGATTGCCATACTTGCCAGAAAGTATGAACTGTTTGTCATGGAGGAAGGAGAATCTGTTGCTCAAATGATAGGAAGATTTCAAACTATAGTCAACAGTTTAAAATCTCTTGGCAAAGTCTATACCAATGCTGAGAAGGTTGGAAAGATTATGTGAAGTCTACCTAAACAGTGGAGACCTTTGGTCACTGCTATCTCTCAAGCCAAGGATCTCACTACCTTGACTATGGATGAACTTCTTGGTTCACTCACTGTTCATGAGCAAGAACTTGGAGATGAATTTGCACCAAAGAAGGGCAAGTCAATTACTCTGAAAGTTGATCAAAAGTCAGCAAAAGTTTCCAAGGCTCTAAAGGTAGACGAGTCATCCAGTGATGTTGACCTGTCTGAACACGAGGATTCTGAGAGTGATGAAGAATTGTCTCTCCTGACCAGGAAGATAAAGCTTCTCCTACAGAAAAGAAGTTCAAGAGGGATAAGCCATTCAGAAGGTTCAACAAGGACAAGAACTTCAAAGAATCCACTCCAACATACAAAAGTCCAATTGTCTGCTATGAGTGCAAGAAGCCTGGTCACATCAAGGCTGAATGTCCTCAACTCAAGAAGGCCCCTTTTAATAAATTCTTCAAGAAGAAGAAGAAAGGAATGATGGCTACTTGGGAGGATCTGGAGTCAACATCTTCTGATTAGGAAACAGAGGAAGAAGCCAATCTCTGTTTGATGGCCAACACTGACTAAAACTCAGACGATGAGGTACATCATGACTATGAGGAATTACTTGATGCCTATGAGGAGTTACTGGAGAAATCCAACTGCTTATCTATGGCTTTCAAATCCCTCAAGAGAGAGTATGTAAAGCTCACCATTGAGCATAAACAGAAGTCTCAAGAGTGTGAGAAGCTGGCTAAAGAGAATAATGAGCTGAAGACTGAAAAGTCTAATGAAGCTAAGATCTCAAGTGAAACATCACCATATGAAGAAGTTGAAAAACTTCAATAGAAAGTGAAAGAGCTCACTTCTGATCTTGTCAAATTGGTTAATGGTAGAGATAATCTGACTAAGCTACTTGGCTGTCAGAGGCACTCTCTTAACAAAGAAGGTATTGTATATGTCCATCAGACACATCATAAAGTATCAACTAAAGCTTCTACAGTATCCGTTAAGTCAACCGTAACCAAGTCTACACCTATCTGTAACTTCTGTGGAAAAACTAGACATGTTATGTCTAAGTGTATCCATAAGAAGAGAAGAAAGTCTTCACTTACTCCTAGAACTAACAGAAAAGGACCCAGAAAAATATGGGTACCTAAAGATCAAATAATTTGGGTTGCAGATGTCCTCAACAGGACAAAGAAAACACCACTGCTGGTACCTGGACAGTGGCTGCTCACGTCATATGACAGGAGAAAGGTCTATGTTCCTAGACCTTCAACTTAAGAAAGGAGGACACGTTGCCTTCAGAGGGAATTAGGTAGGGAAAGTTATAGGAACTGGTATTATTGGTGGTAAACCCCTCTTCCCTCTATATCTAATGTTCTTATGGTTAAAGGATTAAGATACAATTTGCTTAGCATAAGTCAATTATGTGATAGTAGTTTTGATGTTTCATTTACCAAGGATGTATGCATAGTTAAAGACTGTTGTGGCAAAACCCTCTTTTCAGCTAAAAGGCAACAAAATCTTTATAAGATTGAACTGTCTGGTCTCTCAGATCAAAGTGTAACTTGTCTGATATCTAAAGAGGATGAGAGATGGTTATGGCATAAAAAACTAGGACATACTAGTATGAAACTAATTTCTGAATTAAAAAGGAATAATCTCGTGAGAGGATTGCCTGATATTAGTTTTAAGAAAGATGTCTTGTGCGATGCATGTCAGAGAGGTAAACAGATAAAATCAAGTTTCAAATCTAAAAACCAAGTATCAACCTCTAGACCTCTTCAGTTGTTACACATGGGTCTGTTTGGACCAGTTAGTGTTGCCAGCCTGGTTGGAAGAAAATATGGATTTGTCATAGTTGATGACTATTCTAGATACACTTGGGTACTCCTCGTAACACACAAGGATGTGTCTTTTAAGGCTTTCTCAGTATTCTGCAAAAGAGTACAAAATGAGCAGGGTTTATATATTTCTACCCTTAGAAGTGATCATGGGGGAGAATTTGAAAATGAGCAGTTTAGATAGTTATGTGAGGAGAATGGAATCTCTCACAATTTCTCTGCACCTAGAACTCCACAGCAAAATGGAGTGGTTGAGAGAAAGAACAGATCTCTGCAAGAGATGGCTAGATCTATGCTCAATGAAAATAATCTCCCTAAGTACTTCTGGGCAGAAGCTGTAAACACTGCTTTTTATGTACAAAATAGAATACTTATTGGGATTTTCTAAAAAAGACTCCTTATGAATTGTGGAAAGGAAAAAGCCCCAACATATCTTATTTTCATGCTTTTGGATGTGAATGTTTTATTCTGAATACTAGAGATAATCTTGGAAAGTTTGATTCTAAGGTAGATAAAGGTATTTTCGTAGGATATTCTGAAATGTCTCAGGCTTTTAGAGTTCACAATTCAAGAACTTGTATTATTGAAGAATCTGTTCATGTTAAATTCAATGATGTATTAAAGACTGATAAAGAATTATCAGATCTAGAAGATGATCTTGCAGGTCTTGATATAAAAAATCCAGAAATTCAACAACCCGATCTAACCAAGACAGAACCTGTGCCTGAGGCTGACAGACAAGTGGAGCAGACAAGTCAGCAGACGAGTCAACAAACTAGTCAGCAAACAAGTCAAGATCTTCATGAAGATCTCAAAAGGGATTGGAAGTTCAACATTCATCACCCTAAGGATCTTATTATTGGAAATCCTTCTGAAGGACTAAGAACCAGATCCTCATTATGAGAATCAAACAATGTTGTCTTTATTTCAGATTTGGAGCCTAAACGCATTGAAGAAGCTCTTGAGGATGAAAGCTGGATTCTTGCTATGCAAGAAGAACTTAACCAGTTCACCAGAAATGATGTCCGGACTCTTGTCACTAAGCCTAAAAACAAGTCGGTTATTGGAACAAGATGAGTCTTTAGAAGCAAATTGGATGAAGATGGTAAAGTTGTAAAAAATAAGGCAAGGTTAGTAGCTCAAGGTTATAACCAACAAGAAGGTATTGATTATACTGAACCTTTGCACCCGTAGCTAGAATAGAAGTCATACGCATTTTAATGTCATATGTTGCACAACACCAAATTACCCTGTTTCAAATGGATGTAAAAAGTGCTTTTCTAAATGGTATAATTGAAGAAGAAGTGTATATTAAACAACCCCTGGTTTTGAGGATACTGATAAACCAGATCATGTTTTCAAACTTAAAAAAATCATTATATGGTTTGAAACAAGCACCTAGAGCTTGGTATGATAGACTCAATTCTTTTCTCATGCATAATGGTTTTACTAGAGGACAAGTAGATAATATTCTATTCAAGAAATGCTCTAAAGAGAACTTTATTATAGTTCAAATATATGTTGATGATATTATTTTTGGAGCAACTAATGAAAAGCTGTGCAAGGAATTTTCAAATCTAATGCAAGCTGAATTTGAGATTAGCATGATGGGAGAATTGAAGTTCTTCCTTGGATTACAAATCAAGCAGACAAGTAATAGAATTTACATTCATCAATAAAAATATACCAAGGAGATACTCAAGAAATACAAAATGGAAAATGTAAAGCTCATGAAAACCCCTATGCAACCCAATGCAAAACTAAGCAAAGATGATGAAGGTAAAAAGGTAGATCAAGCTCTCTACAGAGGTATGATTGGCTCTCTACTGTACTTAACTTCAAGCAGACCTGACATTCAATTTAATGTCTGTATGTGTGCTAGATTCCAATATGATCCTAGAGAATCTCATCTTAAGGCTGTTAAAAGAATATTTAGATATTTTCTTGGAACTACTAATATTGGTTTGCTGTATTTAAGATCAAAAGAATACAGATTAGTGGGATATTGTGAATCTGATTTTGCTGGAGACAGAATAGAAAGAAAAAGCATCAGTGGAGGATGTCACTTCATTGGAGCAAGTTTAGTCTCATGGTCAAGCAAGAGGCAGACAACCGTTGCCCTGTCTACCGCTGAAGCAGAATACATCTCTGCGGCTAGTTGCTGCTCTCAACTCTTATGGGTAAAACATCAACTTGAGGATTACTCTATTTATGAACATAACATATTTGTATGGTGTGATAATTTCAGTGCTATATGCTTAACGAAAAATCCAATTCAGCATTCTAAGGCTAAGCATATTGAAATCAAACATCATTTTATTAGGGATTATGTTCAGAATGGCATCTTTGATATTAAGTTTGTTAAAACTGAAAATCAATGGGTTGATATCTTCACTAAACCCCTGGCAGAAGAAAGGGTTTTATTTATTAGAGATAATCTAAACATGCATTGCATTGTTGAATGACATGTCTGAATGTTAACCTGTTTGTGCTTTATCACCTGTCTAAGCTTACCTGTCTGACTCTGTTGAGTCACTATGCTAGAACTCATCAGTTTTGTTGAAATGGTTATTATTTAATTAATGTCATTCCCTTATCTGAATCTAATCGTGTGCACGGTGGTTTACATATCTCGAAAATATGTTTTCATTATGTCTTAAGTGGGCGTTGCAGTTCCCCATACAAATCATGCCTTTTTTGAATTAAAAATATCATTTTTCTCTCTCCTACCTTTATGACTATAAAAGACAATAGATCAGAAAGGTTGAACCTTTACGTTTCAATATTCCAAAATCTCTATGTATTCTCATCTTTCAAACCCTCTTCCCTCTCGAAACCCTATAATCGTTTTCTCTAAAAAAAAATGGCATCATCCAAGCATCTCTCTACAAAAGAAATCGCTGAGAAATACAATCTCAATGTTACTGAGATAGAAAAGATCATTCCGGGAAAGACTGTTGATCTTCAACAGATGAAGAAACTAGGAATGGATGTCACTGAAGAGTTGGAGTACTCCAAGTGGACTCCTTTCTTCGACATCAAGAAGCTTGTTCACCCTAAGCTCGTTCAAATGTTCTGGAGAAATGTTGTGGTTATCACTGTTGTTACGCCGGCAAGTGTACCGGGTCGTCGCAAGTAATAAAACACGGTAAGAGTCTACCGAGGTCGAACACAAGGATTGGGCTACCAATTCGACTAATTTCGCGAGAAATCCGATAAGTTGGTTAAGTAGAGAAAGTGGTTGGAGGGAAACTAGGATCACAATTCAAATTAACAAATCAAATCAAATCAATTAAGATATGGTGATGATATCTGGAATTAAAGGCATCTAAGGTTTCGAATCCACCTACCCAATCATGCAAAGTACCCAAGTGATATTGATCTCCTCCCTAGGTTCAATTTTAATGTCAACGGGACCCCTAAATTCTCCTATATCCACTGTCGTGCTCAATAGGACATATTCGATGATTTGAGTTAATTACTTACTAGGTCTCTTAACCCTAATCTCGAATTCTATTAATTCTTGTTCCCTAAGAGTTGCATCGATCTCCTATTCACTCTCGTGCAACACTCGATCGATGTTCCCAATTCAAGTTCTAAAACGCGAATCGCCTCTCGGCCTCATACACGTTTAACTAGTTGATCACGCAAGCATATAACCAACACAATGAAATCAGAATTGGAAAACAATAATTGAATTAAGAGAGAGAGAGTTAGATCACATGAATACTATGCCGCCATAGGTGGCTTTATCGATCCCTTAGACAAGGGGATTAGTTCCTCATGTCCGTAACAACGACACACATACAATCGGAAATCATCCTAAGACTAAGAATTAAGAGAAGAGAAGAGGAGACGCAGCCCCAGAATAAGGATTCTAAAAGATCTACAATCGCTTCCGATCCAAAAAGTCCTCCATCCCATTCTGCAGTTGCCTTATTTATAGGGAGGCCACGCGTCACGGCTGCGTGATGGTCATCACGGCCAGGCCGTGATGGCTTCAAGCTCGGCTCTTTCGTGGGATTCAAACCCTCGCGACGCGAAGGGTGTCTCGCGACGCGAGCCTTCTTTTCACGGCCCGTGATGTTAATCACGGCTAGGCCGTGATGGTCTCTGACTTGTGTGGATTTTAGGTCACGGTCGTGATATACATCACGGCTAGGCCGTGATGGTCTCTGTCTTCCCGGTCTTCAAACTCTCGCGGGCGAAGCTTCTCTCGCGGGGCAAGAATCTCCGAATGGCAATCTCCACTATTTCTTGACTTTCCTTAATTCTCGGAGCTTCACTTATTGACCGAAAACAACACAAGCAACCACAAGCGTAATTCTATCCAAAAGAAGCTAAAAACTACACAAAAGACGCAAAACGAGTCAAAGTCCAACTTAGGAACAAAACAAGGCAAATTTGGGCGAAAACGAGATTGAACTCGACTAATTAGCACGTAAACCACCGTCTTACTAGTTATAAAACTAGATAAGCCAGAGGCTTATCAAACACCCCAAACTTAAACCTTGCTTGTCCCCAAGCAAGCTAAAACTCAAAAACGACTCAAGACTTGGCAAGCTTAAGGGATTCAATCGATTTCGCACAAATTTCATGCGACTTTACAAAACAATTTTTCTTCTTTGATTCCCCCCCTTTTTTCATCAATGTAATCCCCACATTCATCTACTTTAAACAATTGAGAATTTATCATTCATGCCATCATTACTCTAAGTTGAGGCTCAAAGATACACACAAAGGAAGATCACCTATTTCAAACAATTGCCTTCCTCACAAGGGCATTTAGTATTTCACTCATTCGCTCAAGTTTGTCTAGGCTATCAACTTTTCACTCACTTTCACATTCTAAGAGCACTTCCCATGAATTTGATTTTCATCTCAAACATAGTTCCCACGCAAACATGCATGCAACATCAATAGGTCTTTCAAAGGTTGTAATGGGGCCTGGCTAAGGGTAGGATAATCAAAGGATAGAGGCTAAGTCCCTAGGATCAATGAGAGCATGAAACTAATATCACAACAATTGAATTCACTCTCATATTATTCTCTTCCTTGCAGTTGGTGGCTACACACCTCTTCCTTTTTATATTTATTTTTCTTTGCCCTTTTGGCACATATTCAATGCTTTTTATCACCCTTTTTTTTTCTTTTTTCTTTCAAGCCTTCGGCCCTTACTTCCGTTTTTCTTTTTCTCAACTATGATTGATGAACTTGTAGCCACCCCAAAATTAGTTCCACAACAACACTCACAAAGCTAAAATTCCATACTCTCCTAAATCCTATGATAGGGGAAAATCATGGTTTTTCTGAGTTAATGGCTTGTAATGTAAGGTCATCAAGAACAATAGGCTTCAAGGCTCAATGTGGCTAACTAGGGATCAGTCATCAAGGTTGGTTCAATTTATGGCCAAGTAGTTAATTCAAAGAAAATTGCCTAAATCATTTGATGCAACATATAAACATGCAAACCATATAGAGATTCAAGCAAATTCGGGAAAGTGCAACTCACAGTGATTCACACATTCAAAAACAGAGTTGGAGGCTCAAATCCTCACCTGGACATTTTGCAAACTGTTTGACCGAGATACGATTCCTAGTGTGTGCACCCCTCACCCCAAACTTATCATAAATCAAGCAATCATAATAAATCTCAAAGTTCAATTTTCAATTTTTAAGTGGGGATCAACTTTTCTATTATTAGAACCTAGGGGGAAATCATCAATGGTCAATATAATTCATGCAATCCATCTATGCTCCATTTAATCAAAATCCAAAAAACTTGCCGACACATCATTCATACAACAACTCTTGATCTTCTCAAATTATTCAAGAGTGACAAACAAAAACATAAACAAAAATAAAAAAAGAACAAAAGTTAGGAGTAGAGAGGATACCTAGCTTGGGTTGCCTCCCAAGTAGCGCTTGTTTAACGTCCCGAGCTCGACTCAAGTCACCCCTAAGGGTTAATCCGGAAGAAACGCTTGCTTTCCGGTTGGGATTGATTCCCATGATAATGCTTTAAACTCGTGCCCGTTCACCTTGAAGTTGCAGAGGTCCCTTCTAATTCCACCTTGCCCCATGGGGGAAGACTTGTAGGATCTTGTATGGTCCCGACCACCTTGATTTCAGCTTCCTAGGAAAGAGCCTCAACCTTGAATTATACTGTAAGCACCAATTGTCCGGGCTCAAACCTCCTAGGCAAGATGTGCTTGTCATGCCATGCCTTCGTCCGCTCCTTGTAGATTCTTGCGTTCTCATAAGCTTGCATGCGGATTTCTGACAGCTCATTCAAGTCCAACAACCTCTTCTCACCGGCCTTTGTCAAGTCAAAGTTGAGCTCCCTAATTGCCCAATAAGATTTCTCCTCCAACTCCACCAGTAGGTGGCATGCCTTTCCGAACACCAAATTGTAGGGAGACCTTCCAATTGGAGTCTTGAAGGCGGTCCTATAAGCCCATAGAGCATCATCCAATTTCCTTGACCAATCCTTCCGTGAGGAGTTGACGGTTTTCTCGAGAATGCGCTTCAACTCACGGTTGGATACCTCTGCTTGACCATTTGTTTGGGGATGATAGGGAGTAGAGACTCTGTGCTTGACCCCATACTTCTCAAGAAGCTTGTGCATTTGATTGTTACAGAAGTGGGATCCCCGATCACTGATCAACACTCTTGGGACCCCAAACCTCGAGAAGATATTGCGCCTCAAGAAATCCATGACTACCCGCGCATCATCTGTGGTTGTTGGGATTGCCTCCACCCTCTTCGACACGTAGTCCACAGCCACCAAAATGTATTGGTAAGAGAAAGAGGGTGGGAATGGTCCCATGAAATCTATCCCCCATACATCAAAGAGCTCTACTTCGAGCATGCAATTCAAGGGGAGTTCATGCCGCTTAGAAATATTGCCAACCCTTTGGCAACGATCACAGTTTTCAACAAAGGTGTAGGCATCCTTGAAGAGCGTCGGCCAAAAGAAACCACTTTGGAGGATCTTTTCTGCAGTCTTCTTTCCCCCATAGTGCCCACCGTAATCCGAGCTATGAAAATGCCACAACACGTTTCCGATTTGGTCATGGGGAATGCACCTCCTAAGGATCCCATCCGAGCACTGCTTGAAGAGATATGGGTCCTCCCACACATAATATTTTGCATCCGAGAAGAATTTCTTTCTCTGTTGATTAGTCCAACCTTGCGGAACCACATTTGAAGACTTGAAGTTGGCCATATCCGCGAACCAAGGAGGGGAATTTTCAATAAGTGCAAACAGCTTTTCATCAGGAAACTCTTCCTTGATGTCTAACAATTCCTCCTCGGTGTCGGGATTGACCAACCTAGATAAGTGGTTCGCCACCCCATTGTCGGATCCCTTCCTGTCCTTAATCTCGAGATCAAATTCCTGCAAAAGAAGAATCCACCGAATTAATCTAGGTTTGGCCTCTTGTTTTGTCATCAAGTGTTTTATGGCCACATGATCAGTGAAAACCACAATCTTGGACCCCACGATGTAGGATCTAAACTTATCCAAAGCAAACACCACAAAGAAGTAGTTCTTTTTCGGTGGTGGAATAATTAGCTTGTGCCTCATTCAAAACTTTACTTGCATAATAAATGACATGAGCTAATTTTTCCACCCTTCGCCTAACAGACCCCCACCGCATAATCACTAGCATCCACATGATTTCAAATGGCAAATTCCAATTAGGTGCAATGATTATGGGTGCGGTGACAATCATATTTTTCAAAACAGTGAAGGCATTTAAACAAGAATCATTAAAATCAAAGGATACATCCTTCACAAGAAGGTCGCAAAGCGGCCTTGCGATTTTGGAGAAGTCTTTGATGAATCTCCGTGGAGAACCCGCATGCCCCAAAAACTCCTCACCCCCCTTTACGGTGGTTGGTGGGGGCAGCTTCTCAATCAACTCGATCTTCGCCTTATCAACCTCAATCCCCCTGTGGGAGATTTTGTGCCCCAAGACTATACCTTCCTTGACCATGAAGTGGCATTTCTCCCAATTGAGCACAAGGTTAGTCTCTTGGCACCTTTTAAGCACCAAGGTCAAGTTCTTCAAGCGAGTTGTCATAAGAAGTTCCAAAGACCGAGAAGTCATCCATGAACACCTCAATGCACCTTTCCACCATGTCCGAGAAAATAGAAAACATGCACCTTTGGAAAGTAGCGGGGCGTTGCACAATCCAAAGGGCATCCTCCTGTAAGCAAAGACTCCATAGGGACAAGTGAAGGTTGTCTTCTCTTGGTCTTGAGGATCCACCACAATCCGATTATAGTAGGAGTATCCATCTAAGAAACAATGAGTACTCATATCCAGGCTAACCTCTCAAGCATTTGATCAATGAAGGGGAGAGGAAGTGATCCTTTCTTGTTGCTTCATTTAATCTTCTCGTAGTCGATGCACACTCTCCACCCCGTGATGGTTCTTGTTGGGATCAATTCATTGTTTTCATTGACCACCACGGTTGTTCCACCCTTCTTTGGGACCACATGAATCGGACTAACCCGATTCTTTATCCGAGATTGGGTAGATGATTAGGCATCTAAAAGCTTAATCACTTCCTTACGCATGACTTCTTTCATGATGGGGTTTAGCCGTCTCTCGTGGTTGAACCACCGGCTTATAACCATCCTCCATCAAGATTTTATGCATGCATAGGGAATGGCTTATACCTTTTAGGTCCGAAATCTTCCACCCAATGGCGGATTTGTGTTCCCTAAGAACTCTCAACAGCTTCTCCTCTTCATCCTTTTTCAAGGCATTGCTAATGATCACCGGATGTTGTCCCTCCTCCCCCAAGAATGCATACCTCAAGTGATTTGGGAGTTGCTTCAACTCCGGTGTCTTTCCATCTTCCTCATTGCCTTCCTTGTTGAGCTTCTCCTTTGCATATTCATCCCTTGGGAGACTCGGTAAGGCTTCCATCTGTTTCAAGCATTCAAGATAGTCCTCATCCCCCAAGGGGTCTTCTTCCTCACTATCATCACCATGGGATTTTACCAACACTTGTGCAAGTGCAGAACCATGGGCTCCTCTAGTGGTCTTTTCCTTGACAATACCATCCACAACATCCACCCGATACACTTCCGACCTCTCCACAGGGTGCTTCATTGCTTCAAAGACATTGAATACTACATTCTCATCTTGCACGCGGAGGGTGAGCTTCCCTTGTTGCACATCAATCAAAGCACGCCCTGTGGCCAAGAAAGGCCTCCCCAATATGAGATGGATCTCGGCGTCTTCATCCATATCAAGCACCACAAAATCTGCCGGAAATATGAATTTGTCCACCTTCACTAGCAAGTCTTCGACAAGCCCATAAGGGTATTTGATGGAGCGATCGGCCAGTTGGAGTGACATCCGTGTATCCTTGGCTTCCTTAATTCCCAACTTCTTCATCATGGAGAGGGGCATCAAGTTGATGCTTGCCCCTAGATCACATAATGCCTTCCCTATATTCATCTCCCCAATAGTACATGGTATCGAAAAGGAATCGGGATCCTTCAACTTTGGAGGGAGTTTTCTCTGAAGAATGGCACTACACTCCTCGGTCAAAGCAATCGTCTCCTCATCCACAATTCTCCGCTTCTTGGTGAGAGGCTCCTTCATAAATCGGGCATACGATGGCATTTGTTCCAGGGCTTCCACAAATGGGATGTTAATTTGAAGCTTGCGGAAGACATCAAGGAATCTGTTGAACTGTTTATCCTGTTGAGGCTTCTTCAATCTTTCCGGATATGGTACCTTCATGTAGGACGGGAGGTCCTTGGGCTCTACCCACTTCTTTCTACGGAACTCTTCATCTACAAGCTTTAACCTCCCTCCTTGCTCCGGTGCCTTACCTCTTGCTAACTCCTCTTCTTTCTCAGGTTGTTCTTCCTCAACATGTGGTGGGTTCGAGACCTCAACTTTCGGAGAACTAGGTGCACCCCTGTTAGATTCCAAAGACTCTACCGCTTCTAGTGGTCACGGCATTGCACTCCGGCTCTTAGGGTTGTTCTCGGTGTCACCTCGGGAGAGTGCCCGGAAGACGCTCATTCAGTTGCTTCCATGAGCCGTGCTATTTGTGTCTCAAGATTTCGAATTCTTGAAACTGTATGAGTCGCCAACTTGTCAATGGCAGGTGTTCGTGTTAATTGACAATTTCTCCACTTCTTGTACTACTCATCTTCTCAAAAGCCAGCTCCACGGTTGTCTTCCACTATCTCGTTATTTGCACTGATTAGTCCCGGGAGGACCTGCTGAGTATTGCGCTTCTTTGGATCCCAATGTGTGGCCTCGAGACCCTGTTGAGGTTCTTTGTTGCCGGCTGAGACCACCACTAGCATTACTCCAAGCGAAACCCGGATGGTCTCTCCTCATATACCCCCCGTTCGATTCGATTGTTTCTCCGATAATTGTTCTGGGGCACAGTGTCATAGAAGTTGTGGCATGAATCCACATGTTCCTGAGAGAAATTCAGCGGGCAAATCTGAGTGTCATGATCCCCATTGCAGTTGTCACAACCCGGAGGCATCCCCTCGTGTATCACATTAACTTTTTTGTTCCCCGATAGTGCCGCATTCTGCATCTTCAACAATTTGTTTTGCTCCAAAATGGCTTCCATTGTCGCAGAACTGACCCCACTCGAGGTTTCCCGACCACGGTTGTAATCGTTATATGACATCTTTTCTAGCAATGCCCATCCATCCTCAGCCGATAGATATGAAAAAGAACCGCCAGCTGCGGCATCACAGTTCATCTGATAGCGTCCCCTCAACCCATTAAAGAAGTGTTGAACTTTGGAAATCGGGTCGAAGAACGCTGAAGGGCATCTTCTCAATAACCCATTGTACCTCTCCCATGCTTCATTGTAAGTTTCATCCTCCGTTTGCCTGAATGATGTGACGGCTATTCTTGCTTGTGCCGCCTTCTGAGGAGGGAAATATTTGGTTAGGAACTTCTGTGCCATCTGCTCCCAAGTTCTGATGCTGTTCCTATCCAAACTGTCAACCCAATCGCGAGCGAAGGGTGTCTCGCGACGCGAGCCTTCTTTTCACGGCCCGTGATGTTAATCACGGCTAGGCCGTGATGGTCTCTGACTTGTGTGGATTTTAGGTCACGGCCGTGATATACATCACGGCTAGGCCGTGATGGTCTCTATCTTCCTGGGTCTTCAAACTCTCGCGGGGCGAGCTTCCTCTCGCGGGGCGAGAATCTCCAGAATGGCAATCTCCACTATTTCTTGACTTTCCTTAATTCTCAGAGCTTCACTTATTGACCTGAAAACAACACAAGCAACCACAAGTGTAATTCTATCCAAAAGAAGCTAAAAACTACACAAAAGACACAAAACGAGTCAAAGTCCAACTTAGGAACAAAACAAGGCAAATTTGGGCGAAAATGAGATTGAACTCGACTAATTAGCACGTAAACCACCGTCTTACTAGTTATAAAACTAGATAAGCCAGAGGCTTATCAATCACCAACCGACTCAACGGAATCAAAAGCTTTAAGACTGAAATGGGGGATAGAACCCTTCTCTTCCCCATTAGCTCTCTGGAGCTTGTCACAAAATGTCCGAGAATCGGAGCTGGCTTCACACCCAACTGGGAAGATGAAATGGGAGTTGACAATGTCAACATTGCCATCTATGATGTTCCCAAACCAGTGAACCCTAAGCCTGTCAACATGGTGGTCAAGTGCAGATTCCTGCACAAATTGTTGTTGGAGTGCGTGATGCCAAGGAAAGGTTCACGAGACAATGTGACCAAGATGGACAGATTTGCTCTGTACCACTTGATCCACAAAATCAAGGTTGACATCAACGACCTTATCTACATGTACCTTGAGACTCTGATCAAGAGAACCAACATGCAGACCTATCCTTATGGGATGTTGCTGACAAGGGTATTCAAGAACAAGTTGTTTGTTCCCAGTGATGTTCACTTTGTGGACATGGCACTGCCCATAAACAGGAAGATATTGTCTATGATGGACATCTAGGGAATCCCTTTTACTGATGAGGAGGAAGACAGCAAGAAGAAGAAGCAGAAGAAGAAGAAGAAGAAGCCTGCTGTTGAGCAGAAGGAAGAAGAACCAGTGCAGAAGTCTCCATTTCTGAAAGATTGCTCAAATCGTCTGGAAAGGTGGCCAGACAAGATCAAATTCCAGAGATGCAACTCTCAGTATCTGAAAATTCAGCTGAAACAGTTGAGCCCTTGAGGTTCAGGCTGAGGAGTCCCTCTCTCAAGAGGAAGACTAGTGAAGCTGAGGAATTAGTGGATGTTCCTGCTCATCCCAGCAAGAAAAGGAAGCTGGTGAAGACCTTTGCTAAGGTCAGACAAGTTGAGTCTGAGCCTAGCAAAGAGGAAGTATCTGCTCAGGGGGAGCAGACAGAGCAAGTCTTGGAAGAACCAAAGAAGACTTTCATTTTGGGAATTATTCCCAAAAGGAGAAGATCTGGTTACCCAAGACTGCAAAAGCTAACATCTGCAGGAAGACACATGCGGAGGAGCTCGGATGAGTTGTACCCAAGGATGACCAGGTGTCTCTTTCTCACAAGAAGTTGAAGATACCTGAAGAGCAGACATTTCCTTCATTCCCTTCCCCTTCTCATCAAGGTATCATCAACCCATCTGTCTCTTCTCCATCTGCCCTTTTTGTTCAACCTCTTTCTGTTGCATCTCTTATTTCTTCACCTGTCTCCTCCTTTCAAACTCAAAAATCTTCTTTCACTATTGTACCGGATGATCGCAATACACGATTGTTCACAGGGACTCTGCTCCCAAAGAACAAACTGGCATATCATCGAGACTCTTTGTGTCTGATCTGCAATCTCTTTTATTTGCAAGTATCTCACATGTCTCTTTCATCCCTTCTCCTCCATCTCATATTCTTAACCCCTGTAGAGAACTTTTCTTTTACCCACCTATTATTATCTTCATTAGAACATTAGCTAGAACTCATTATCCTGCTTCTGTTGTAATGCTACCACATAGGTCTAGGTATTTCTTTATGTTAGTCACAAGATCTAATTCTTTTTTCTGCCATATTGATTCTTTATTACCTATCCCTTCCTCTGTTTTAGCTCAAACACCTCTTCCCCCACCTATTCAAATAACAATCATCCATTGTCTCTGTCAGGAGACTTTCCTGTGTGTTTCCTTCACCCGATACTGACTATGTCAGAATTAGTCTTATCTTCAAATTCGTCTTTCTTCCTTTCTCTGCCCTTCAAACTCTCCATGAACTTTTCTTCCCTTCCATCACCTCCCCTATTTCTACCTAAGGCACCCCCAGTTTTAGCCTTACCCTGGCACTCTTCTCTGTCTGTCTCTTCTCAAACAGTGGCCTTACAAGACTTTCATCTGCTTCAAGGACAAGTAGAAGACTTAAGAAGACAGCTAGATGAAGAAAGGCGAGCTAGGCTGCTCTTAGAGCAAAGGGTTGCTGCTTTATTTTGGTTAATTAGTCAATCTAGGTGGTTTTTAGATATATAAACTACCTTGTACTTGTAAATGTTCATGATGAATAAAATAAATTTCTCCTTTATTTCTTTAATGCTTTCATAGTTTATTCCTTTTTGATGTTGAAAAAATGGGGAGAATAGGAGAAATGTGATATGAAATGTGATATGATCTTAAATAATATATGGACATGAGTATGTTCTGATACTTGTTATAATTGCTCAGATAAATCTTAAGTAAGATTGCTCTGATAATAATTTCAAAGTTAAACAAGTCGAGCTTATGTGTGACTAAGTTAAATGGATTATATGATTAATCTTAATGTCTGATCAAGCATCTTCATGACCTGTCCGCTTAAGAAAATTTCAACCTGTCTGATATATGCTATTTTCTTTGTTGATATTTTCTGAGGTTCATTAAATCATCTCAATGTTTGTCAACATCAAAAATGGGGAGATTGTTAAGTCTCTAAAATGTCTGATGTGTATTTCCCTAAGTTTTGATGAGAACTAAACATTGGTTAATGATTTAATTAACCTTATATTGGTTGCTAACCTGTCTATCTAGTGTGTAGATTAAAACTGTAAGAATCATCTATCCGCTCATAAGTGACAGAAGCACTCGTCCACTAAAGTGACAGAAGCGCTCGTCCACTGAAGTAACAGAAGCGCTCGTCCACTGAAGTGACAGAAGCACTCGTCCACTAAAATGACAGAAGCACTCGTCCACTAAAGTGACAGAAGCGCTCGTCCACTGAAGTGATAGAAGTGCTCGTCCACTAAGGTGACAGAAGCGCTCGTCCACACAAGTCTTTGGATTTGCTAAGTCCTTAATGAGAAGCTCTGTCAAATGACATGGCATATGGAGCTCGTCTACTAGCCCGTCCGAATGTAAAATCTTAAATGGCTAGATGGATGCGGTCATTTTCAAGATGGACACGCTTATTTTATGGACGCGAATTCTATAAGAATTATCAGAATCTTATTTCAAGAACCAAATCAAGAAAACAAATTCTGTTATCAGAACCAAAGACCAGTTAAAGAATGCTTTCAACGTACTTTATTCCCTAGTACCTCTGGTCATTACAAGAAAAGGGAATTGTACTCAGCGAAGTACAAAAAGCTCTCTACACAACTCTGATATGGCTGTATCACGATGCATAAAGCCATGATCCTTCATGTTAGAGTACAACCAACGTTCCTATTGCATCAATGACTGCCCAGAACGACTCTATTGTGTTTAATGAAGTTCTGCTTGAAGCCAGCATCTGAGGGAATGTCTCTAACGGATCCTAAATGCTTGAAGACTATAAATACAGAAGTCATTGAAGATGAAGCATAGAGAATACACATAGCATTAAAGAGCCATTACTATGCGCATTAATATCTTCATTCTGTATTCTTCAATTATTTGAAGTTATTATGCAGACTTTCCTAAGCTTTACATTTAAACCACTCTCTGAGTGTTAATGAAAGATCTGTCTGTCTGAAGTTGTATTTATTACAAACCAAATCTCTCAAACAAACCTGAGTGAGCCTGAAGAGGCTAAGTGTGCAAAGAATACTTGTCTTGAGCCTGAAGAGGCTAGGTGTGCAAAGAATACTTGTCTTGGAGCCTGAAGAGGCTAGGTGTGCAAACAATACTTGGAGTTCAGAATCTTTGATCAGTTATAGTGGATAAAACTTGGTGCTGCCAAGGACTGGACATAACTCTTTGCTTTGAAGAGTGAACTAGGATAAATAACTGTGTCAATCTCTTTTTCCTTATAAACTCTTTAGTTACCTTAGTTTTCTTATCCGTTTTTCAAGTGGTGTGTTTGTCTAAGTCACTGTTAAAATTTCATCAGACAGGTCACCTGTCTGTGCTGAATCTTTCCACTCGTCTGAACTAAGCTTCTGTATGCGAAAAGATTTCAACTTTGTTTAAATTCTGATAAACACAATTCAACCCCCCTTCTCGTATTTATAGTTGTCTATTTCACCATGAATTGGAAATATGATGATGTTAAGTGACCATATAGATCAATAGTGCAGGGCTAATTTGATGAGATTTGTAGATCGTAACTTGTTTTCTATATTGGCTGTAGTTAGCCATGGTTTGAGAGACTAGAAAATCTCATGTACCTTGTCTAGGATTCTTTTCTTAAATTCCCCCCTGAATCAGGTGTTTCTCATAGATGAGTAGGCTTTCTGGTGCTATTGAATTATTATGATTCTTTTAATTGGAGTTTATTAAATAAATAAATAAATCCACACAAATGTTGAGGAGTTCATTTTCTAGTTTTGAGTAATGTGGATAGCCACATCTTTCTGGTTGTTATGAAACAGATAACACATTAACTTAGCCTCGTCTAATATTTTCATTTCTTATTTTATTTTATCATTTTTACTACTTCATTATCCCACCTAGCAGCTAATTGCACAATTAAAAAATAATCGATGTGAAATCTTGTTCTAGAATCTGCTATTTGCACTAGTGTATGCAACTTTTTTGTTATATAAGTAACAATCTTCAACTTGTGTTTTTATGCAGGTATTATGGAATTTCCGCAAAATCCAAATAATATGAACTTCAATACATACTTCAGGTACTAGACCTTTCTTGTTTTCTTGTGGGGATTATACCTAATACAAAAGATCATATCAAGTGTTGAGCGTTGTAATTTTGGTGCAAGTAAAATATGCTTTCTCACTTCATAGTTAACTAGTAAACATATTACTGGGCGCTATTCTAGAAAACTAGGGATGAAAGTGGATGCTTTCTCACCATTTTTTTTTGTCTGTGTTTTCATATTGTCACCATCTTTTATAATGCTACTCTATGCTTTCTTATTTCACTACAAATTAGTCATTATTTCACTCTTTGTTGCCCTAATGGCTTACAAATTCTGAACAAATGTTGACTTACCTGACATACATAAAATGGCAATTACTATTCTTGTAGTCCTAAGGTAAATAATTGGTGTTCTGTTTTATGTATTGCAGATGTGCAAGGATAGGAATTCTAAATCTCGTATAGTGAGGATGTGGCATCATTGAAGGGGTTAGTTCCTAAGGCATTGTAGTTTTTATTGTTTATAAAAGGGGATTATAGAGGGTTGCTATTTGCAAGCTGAGTGGTATTGAATATTTTCCATTCTTGTTCATCCTGACCTTTTTACTTGAGCAAATTTCTAAACATACCCTTATTCCTTCAAGGTATTGTTTTACTTGTTTATCCTAATGTCATAGCCTTTAAAATTAAATTAGCTCTATTATTCTCGTCTCCTGAACTTTTTACTTTATTATTTATCCAATTGTTTATGTTACAGAGCATTCATAGTGAATCTTAGTGGCATGCTGGAGCATGGGATCAACTGTGTTTTCAAGTAAGAAATATTTCATATTGTAAAGTTGCCGTTTCTCAATGTACATAACACCGTTAATCTTGTGAGCACATTGTCTTTGAATTTCTCTGTCTGAATTAAATATTTTCAGTTTTCAGTTTTATTCCTTATTTAAGTATCCTTAGTTAGAAAAAAATATTTTCAATTGATTGAGTGTGAACAACCACAATTTCAAAAGGACTTCCAATGATGCTATCTCCATGAAATCTAAAATAAGTTGTATAATAGCTTGTGATCTATAAATATTTGAGTTACAATTTATTTCACTTTTATCATTTTTCATGAAGACAACTTGGAAATAGTAATTGTCCTCAGACATAGCTTTTGCTAGAAACTCGTTCTCCTCTTAAACATTATGGGATTCTAAAGGTAATTACTCTTTCCTTCCCTTGGCTTACAATTTGTTTTCAATTGCAATTGACATTGGTTATAACTTTCATAATAATTTGTAGGATGCTATGTATATGAAATGGATGCCCCCACCAAGCCAGCTTTAAACTAAGAAGGGCACAATAATGTCAACGGTGATGTTTGAACTGTTCTATTTTAATTGGAGCATAATATGAAATCAGTGACCTTTATGTTTTCTTATATTTGAGCATGATATAGAAACACTGCTTCAAAAATACAGTTGTTTAGTTTCATATTAAATGTGCCTAGTTTAAGTGCCTAAGATAGTAGTGTCCATGTGTTGAATCTTAAATGTCAATGTAATTTGATTTGGCATATGAACTTTTTAATCTTATATAATACTTTGTCTATCTTTGTTATCTATGGGTTCTTGGCGCTATTTCTATTTGGCAAAGGCCACGCTTAAAAGGTCGTGCTAAAATTGATTTTCTTATAATGTATGGAATAGCTTTAAAAATGCAACATTTAGATTAATAAGAAACTATGTATTAGGTTTGTTAAAAAAAAAAGCTATGTATTAGCTAGGAAATATAATTAGCTAGGAAATTTCTATATTTTATTTTTATTTTTTAGCTGTACATTAGCTACGAAATTGCTATAATTATATCCTAGTTATATAGCTAGGAAAAATGAATATTGAACCGCATTTTCCTATATATTAACTAGAGGTGGGTATTTGGACTCGGGTCCGCGGACAGTCCGTTAAACCCGCCGTCCGCGCGGACTTGGACACCCTAAAATGTGAGTCCAAAAAAATGCGGGCTTTTTGGGTCCGGTCCGTTTAGCCCGCGGGCTTAACGGACTCGGTCCGCGGACCCAGTCTGTTAAAAAAAAAAAAAAAAGGCCTGCTGGGCTAACAAAAAACTAACCCATCTAACCCAAAACTAACCCATCTCACTCAGACACTCACCCATCTCTAACTCGTGCCTGATTCGGCCTCTCCAAGGCCACTTCTCCTTCAACCTTCATCTCCCTCTCCCTCTCTCCTCGCGTCGGTCGTCGACTCGCACGGCCGCCGCCTGTAAGGCCCTACTAGATTTGGAGGTTTGTTATTTATCCTTCTATCCGGTTCCTTTGTGTCTTTGCTCATCCTTATTTTTAGAGATATTACATTTCTTGGTCTCTGTCTTAGGTTAGCATAGTCCAATGTTTGTTCTGCTTGATCCTCAAAGTACCGTGTTGCTTGGTTTTGCAGCAAGCTGTTTTCTGAAACCCCCAAGTTTTGGAATTTACTATTTCCTTATCCGTTTTCCTTTTCTCTCGATGTTGTGAAAGTTGATGCCTTTTTTCTTGAACTGAAACCGAAATGGTTGGCAAGGAGAATTTGAAGACCGAGGACTTGAACTTGTGCTTTGAGAAGCTTTGGACGGTGGCTGGTGGTGGCGGTGGTGGCGGCGGCGGGAACGGTGAGAAAGGAGGGAAGATGAAAGCTGGGGTGATCACTGAATGGAAGGATATTCCTGTGGAGCCGCTTTGGTGCAAATTTTATCTCTTGTGGATGATCGAGACAATGATCAATGCTTTCGGTGTTTGTCGTGGTTGGAGAGATGCAATTTACTTTGGTCTTGCCCGTTTATCACTCTCATGTTATATTTGCTTTCTCTCCCCCCTTCCCTTTATATATGTTAATGTATAGGTATGTGTATAATTTAACATGGCTGGTCTTTGATCCTTTTTTGTTTCTCTCCAATTTTGGATTCTGTTGAAGTGAAGTTTTCTTGGTTTCTTTTGCTTTTTTGTTTATATCGATTTTGCTATCTTTGCAATTCCTAATGATGGCATCATGTTTTTTTACTCGTTTCACTAGAGTAGAGAGGAGGTAGCTAGTCATTTGGGTTTGAAATATTTGTTTCATGTCTATTCTTTGCTCGGGATCAACTTGAATTGCTTCCTTTGTTTAGGGGATTGGAGAATCCCCAAGTTTGATAGCCATGTCAGTAAAGCTGACCTTTTTTTAATCTGTTAAGTATGGGTTGTGATTCTATTGAGAATGTATTGTACAATGGGGTTACTATTGATACCATATTGAACCTGAACATCTCCCCTTCACAAATTGCATGGTCAACCATTGTATGTCTGGTTTCTTTTGCTTATGCCCTTTTGAATTTCTCAACTTAGTTTCCCTTAGAATTACATGTCTGGAATAAATCTGCAATTTTTAGAGTGAAAATCTTGATCTTATTATCAAGAGTTTAATGTCTCTTGGAGATCATGGTCTATCGGTTTTAACTTTAAAGTTCAAAGAATTTGATATTGTAACTCCTTTGGTTGGCGACTGAAATTTAATTCTTAAAATTCCTTTGTGGAGTTCATGAAATGCAGTGATAACTGGATCATGTTATTCCTCTCTTCAGGTGTAACAAGAACATGACTAATTTGGTCCTATCTCTTGTTCCTAAGTTCACAAAATTACAAACTCTGATCCTACGTCAAGACAAGCCTCAACTAGAGGATAATCTTTGTTGAGACTATTGCTAATTCTTTGTCATGACTGCGGATCCTTGACCTTAGCAAAAGTTCCAGGCTTACTGATCGGTCACTGTATGCCATAGCTCATGCTTGTTGTGATCTTACAAAACTAAACATCAGTGGGTGTTCAGCATTTAGTGACATGACCCAACAACAATTCTTGCAGCTATTATCCTTCACTTGTAATATTTATTTATTTTTGCCTTATAAAAAAAAAGTGTAAAGTCCGCGGACTGTCCGTTTAGTCCGCGGACTATGCGGACTGGACTTGGACTCTATTTTTCAGAGTCCATTTTTCATGCGGACTATAAAGTCCGGTCCGTTTAAATGCGGACTTATGCGGACCGGACTTAAACGGACCGGACTGGTCCGTTTACCCACCTCTAATATTAACTATAAAATGGCTAGGAAAATTTAAAGTAAGCTATGAAATAGCTAGGAAAATTTTCCTAGCTAATTTGTCACTCAAATTATGCTACCATCAATTATGTAGTTATTTTGTAGCAAATCTGTGGCCAAATTTGTTTGCTAGAAATTAACTACCAATTAACTACTAAATTTGTTGTAGCTAATCTTCGATTTTCTTGTTGTGTACGCGTGAATGAATGTTGTTTGTTATGCTGCTTGTCGCTACGCCAGAGAGTAAAAGCCGCGTGACTCAGCTCAATACCACTTGTCATAGCATATGGTGCATGTATTTAGGTGTCCACCAAAAACATTTTCAGTTATTTATATCTGACTTTAATTGTTACACATCATCGGTGTAAAACATACATTTTTACACTGTCAATCAATCAATAATTATAATATAGATGTTTTCATGTGGTGGGGAAAGTATTATACGGTTACAATGTCATAATGTATACGGGTTCGGGTATCCCTTATACTCAATCTAATACAATTTTTGTTTATAAAAAAAAATCATAATATAGATGACTTTTAAGCTATCAAGATAAGAGTCGTCTATTTTTAATCATGTGGCAATTTCTAACTTGTTGACGGTATAAAAAATCTTTATATTGTGAATCCATATTAATTAAATCCTTTATGTTTAAACATTTTCCCTAGATTCTTTGGATTTTGCTCTACTGCGTGATTATCCCTTATTTGATCAAAAAAAAAAAAACACACACACACACACAAGCTGAGAAATAAAAGAAGCAGAATTGAATAATTTTTATAAGCTCTAGTATAACTAGCTAAGTAGGTAGAGATAAATTACCAAACTCACTCCAAGTAGGTTAAGGGAGAGCCAGCCATGACAGAAGGGAGAACAACAGAACAAGAACAAGAACAAGGACAAGAGAGAAGCATGAAGAGAATCCTTCTCATAAAAAACTGCATCACACTATCCATTGGTGCCTCCGGTGGTCCACTCATAACACGTCTCTAATTCATCCATGGCGGCCACCGTGTCTGGCTAACCACCTTCCTTCAAACTGCTGGCTTCCCCATCTTCCTACTTCCCCTAATCATCTCCTACATCCTCCGCCGCACCCGCAGCATCTCCACCGCCGTGGACAACCCAACAAAACCCAAAATAGTCTCTATCAAACCACCTTTGTTTGTTTCCTCTATCGTTATCGGTGTACTAACTGGCTTAAGCAATTATCTCAACTCCTTCGGCTTTTCTTGGCTTCCTGTCTCCACTTTTACTCTCATTGTTGCCACCCAACTTGCCTTCACTGCTGTCTTTGCCTTTCTTTCCGTGAAGCAGAAGTTCACGGCTTACTCTGTGAACGCCGTCGTTTTGCTCACCATTGGAGCGGGAGTTTTGGCTCTGCATGGCAGTGGAGACAGACCTGCTGGTGAGTCTGTTAAGAAATATGTGTTGGGTTTTGTTATGACATTTGTTTACTGCACTTTGTATGGATTTGTTTTGCCGTTGGTGGAGTTGGTGTATAAGAAGACTAATAGAGTAGTCGAAGAGAGAAGAAAGAATGAACTCATTGTATTGAATGATTAATGGAAAATGAATTCTTGCATGATCAGTTACATGGAAGAGTATTTATACTCTTGTAAGTCGAGTGACCGACTCTTAACTACCACGGGCTAATCTAACCGATTCTGTTATACATTTATACTACACATACACTATATTCTACTTGTATACTCTTATAGCCCCCCACAAGATCAAGGGGGTTGAGGAAAGGTAACAACCTTGAGCTTGTTTCTAGAGTCAGCAAATTTAGTAGAAGGCAAGGGCTTGGTGAGAGGGTCAGCTAGTTGATGAGAGGCAGGCACATGTTGTACTGAAAGTGATTTGGAGACTACCTTTTCCCTTACAAAATGTATATCCAATTCCATATGCTTAGTTCGTGCATGAAGTATGAGATTATGAGAGAGCAGCACTACATATAGATTATCACACAGAAGCATAGGTGTATGATATGCAACCTGAAGTTCAGTTAGAAGAGATTCTAGCCAGAGCAATTTCGAAGTTGTGTGTGCCATGCTCCTATATTCGGCTTCGGTGCTTGATCTAGCTACCGAGGGTTACTTTTTGGAGCTCCAAGACACAAGATTTGGTCCAACAAAGATGCAAGACCCAGACGTTGAACGGCTATCATCCAGATCATTAGCCCAATCAGAGTCACTATATGCTCTTAGTGACAATTTCCCATCGGGTGAAGCAGGTTGCAGCAATAGACCATACTGTGTAGTGCCACTAAGGTACCGGAGAATGCGCTTTACTGCACGCCAGTGAGACTCAAGAGGGGAAGCCATAAACTGGCATACTTTGTTAACACAATAAGAGAGTTCAGGCCTAGTCAATGTGACATACTGGAGTGCACCAACAATTGACCGAAACAAGGAAGGATCCTACAGTGTATCAGTGCCATGCCTGCTAAGTTTGCAATCATTAACCATAGGTGTGGATATGCCTTTGCAATATGTCATGTTGGCTTTCTACATCAAGTCCCGAATTATTTTGACTGTGTGAGTAGCATGGAACCATTGGACAGGTATTTAACTTCAATACCGAGGAAGTAGTCGGGCTTGCCAAGGTGTTTCAATGCAAATTTGGCATTAGGTTTACTAATCATATCAGATATCAGTTTAGTGGAGGAACCTGTGATCAAAATGTCATCCACATAGATCAAGGTATATAGTTTAACTCCATGCTTGCTGTAAATGAATAAGGAGGGGTCACAACGGCTAGCTCTAAAACCAAACTGCAAGAGAGCCTGAGTTAGGCGTTCATACCACGCACGTGGGGCCTGTTTAAGGCCATAAAGGGCTCGGTGCAGTCTACATACCAGTGTCTTGTTAGTAGATTCAAACCTTGGGGGTTGTTGCAGGTACACCTATTCATGCAAAATGCCATTTAGAAAGGCGTTGTTGACATCTATTTGTTGAATGCCCCATTTGTAAGTTAGAGCAAGTGTCATGATTACACGGATTGTGGTTGGTTTGACCACAGGGGAAAACGTTTCACTAAAATCAGTGCCTGGCTGTTGGTGAAAACCTTTCGCAACAAGTCTTGCTTTTTATTTGTTGACACTGCCATCTGGGTTTTCTTTAACCCTGAACACCCATTTACAGCCTATGACTTTGCGGTGAGCTGGGAGAGGCACAAGGGACCATGTATTGTTTGCAAGTAGTGTATTATATTCTGCCTTCATAACAGCCAACCATTCAGAGCTAGACAAGGCTTGCTTGACACTAGTTGGTTCAACATGAGCTAGGAACAGCCGAGGCTTGAGATTTCCAGTTTTAGATCTAGTGAGCATGTGATGAGTATTTTGATCACAGGGTGGAGGAGCAGATGAAGTAGTAGGTTGAATGTGTGTCTCACTAGATGGAGGTGGTGGAAGGGCTGGAGTAGGGTCATTTGTTTCAGTGACAGGAGAAGGCTCAGGAATTGAAGTATTAGTGCGACTGAGAGGAATATTAGGAGAAGGTGAGGGGTGAAGAGGAGGTGGAGATGCTGCAGCAGGAGAGCTTGGTAGAACAGAACTGTGAGACTCTGAGTTGTCAAGAATGGACCAGGGAAATCTTGCAGGATTTGAGATATGGCACGAGTGAGCAGGAGCAGAATTATTGAGGAATAGCTCAGGATAAGGAAATCGATACTCATTAAAAAGTACATCTTTGGAGATGTATACACGACCATCTAAGCTTAGGCATTTGTGTTGTGACTAGGGGAAATGCCTAAGTAAAGACATTCAATGCTTCTAAACTGAAGCTTATGCTTGTTGTATGGTCTGAGCAAAAGGAAACAAGCACACCCAAATACTCTAAGACTAGTGTAATCTGGCAGAGACTTGTAAAGAGCATAATAAGGGGAAGTGAAGCTAGGATGAGCTGAGGTTGGCAGCCTATTAATCAGGTGGACCGCAGTAGTAAAGCTGTGGTCCCAAAATTTAATTGGCATATAGGCATGTGATTTACCTATGCTTTCGCTCAACTGTGCCATTTTGGTGAGATGTGTGTGGACAAGTAAGACTATGGCTAACACCAAGATCACTAAGTACTTGGTAAAGGGTGCAGATTCGCCCCCAATCGAGTGAACCGCTCTTATGGTTGTAGAAAAGTGAGTTTGAATAAGTGAAAAGAATTGTTTAAATGCAACAAAAGTATCAGATTTGTTTTTGAGAAAATATATCCAAGTATACTTGGTACAAGCATCAAAAAAGGCTATGTAATAGAAGTAGCCTCCATGTGAAGGGGATGGTGCAGGTCCCCACAAGTCAGTATGGATAAGTTCAAAAGTAGTGTTATGGGTAGTAGGGGAGGGAGGGGCATGCAATCTGTGGGATTTTCCCAAACAACAGGAATTACGTAAATCGAAGCGCTTTTATTGATAACATGAATGTTACATAGTTGTAGTACATTCTTTATTGCCTTGGAGTTGGCATGACCTAGTCTAAGAATTATGAACACTAGTAAAAGCTACTGGTAGAGAGTGAGAGCTACTTGACTTGACAGAAGTTGGCGAAGATCCCTTGGGCATTGGCAAATGCTGAAAACTGTATAAGCCATCAGCTCCTAGGGTACCTTGAAGGAGGACATGTCTAGACTCCTGTGATTTCACAAAGCAAGAGTACGGGTGAAATTTAAAGAAAACATTATTATCCTGAGCAAATTTAGAGACTGATATCAAATTCTTAGTTATAGAAGGAACATGTAGTAAATGATTCAGAGAAAGCATGACATGTGGATTCAAATGAGAAGAAAACTTAGAAGTACCAACTGAATGTATGGGTAAACCTTGTCCATTGCCCATGTGAACTTGATGCGAGCCCACATAGGAGGTGCCTTGTTGCAGGTTGTTGATATCTGGTGTTAAGTGGTGGGAAGCTCTTGAATCCAGGAACCAAGATTGTGAGTCAAGCCCTCTAGGAACTGCTATATCTTGAGAAAAGCCTATATTGTTCAAGTGAGGTGCAGTTTGTGGAAAGTTCACATGCTGTGAGTTCTGTGGAAGGTTCATGTGTTGTGAGCTTTGTAGAGCCATAAAGGCACTAGGCTAAGTTTGTTGTGACTGGTTTGAGGTGTTCTGGCCTGGATTTTGTTGTTGAATAGAAGGATTTTGCTGAGTATGCTGATTAGGAACAAAATTCTGATCAAACCTGTACCAGCAATGGTAGGCATCATGGCCATACCTATCACACAGTTGACATGTTGGACGATTTCCACGACCTCTTCTGTAACATCCGTTATTTTATGCATGGTTAATGTATGAGGGTTAGGGTTAGGACTCGGATTATATAGCTGGGATGTGGTTTGAGGCATAGAGACCCTTGCTTGGCAAGCACACAACCTTTTCGAGTAAGTTTGAACGTAGAAACAAAATTAGGGTTTCCTGGTTAGCATCTTTGAGACATCTGAGTGTGAAATAAGAAATCTAGAGTTAAGAATGAGATTAGACCTTTTTGATGGTTTGAAGCTGTTTATTAGGTCTTGATGAGCCTATATCTCAAATTTGAGGTCAATCAGACGTCGAACGGGTCAAGAACGCAAAGAAACACAAACCGAGCGTTTTGTGATCAATTAATTAATTTAAAGTCGGAATATTAATTTAGGTCGGTCCTGAGTACAATAGGTCTTAGGATTAACCTAAAATAATTACAGAAAAATATTCCAGCAGTAGGTTACACAGGAAGATGCAAAAGAAAACACCCAGTTGTGCCGACGGAGCAACACCCAGTGATACGTGTCGTTACCAGGAGGAAGGTGGCCATGGTGACGCCATCTCACATTTCACCTAACCCTTTTGCATGTGTGACACCTAACCCTTTTTGCATGTGTGACACCTAAACCTTTTGCATGTGTGACACCTAACCCCTTTGCATGAATGACTCCTATCTCCACTACCCCTTTTGCATGCATGACACTTGTCTTCCCACTAACTTATCAAAACCTACCTAAATTCATATATAAAAGCAAAATCACATAAGTGACTTCATTTTTTCCTCCTCCAGCCTCATTTCACTCATCCTTCCATAGCCAATTTCGTTCCCTCACCTCTGCATGTGTTGGTTGAATAGTTAAGTGAAGGAAAGAACAAGTTGCACACTCATTCACACCCAAAAACTCATCTTATCCTATTTCTGTAAAACCATCCCCTCACCTTCTTCACATCCAATGGTTAAAAGTTATGTGCGTTCCCCAGAGTGAGAGTTATTCAACTCAGAAAAAGGAGATAAGCTCAACCCGAGTAGCTCCTGACCAGTCACCTTGTGATGTTCATCCTAGGCTCATCCACCGTTGGATCGAGCTGAAATTTTTGGAGAAGGTAAGGAAAAGGTAGCTCTTTAATCTCACCGTTCACTTTTGTAAATAAATGTCTGATTTGTGAGATATAGAGCCAAAACAGTGGCATATTTTAGGGCATTTGTTGCAGATTCTAAGTTCCTTACAAGGTGTTGTTCACAATGTGGTTTCTTAGGTGGACTTTCGGAGACTCAAGGGCCTAGGTCCGTGTGAGGAAGAATCGTGAGGAGTAGAGGACGAGTAATTTCGTTGCGTCTAGGTCATCGTACGACTCTCCAGGTGGGGGAAAGAAATTATTTAATGTTGGAAACGGCACGGTGACGTTTAATTCGATAATGGGGTAGGGCGACCCAAACCCTACATGATTGCGAGTAACGGAAAATGTCCATATCACGCTGGGGACTACTTAGTAGTACTCGTGATGATATTGAGATTATGCGTTTATCACCGTTATGTTTATTAAATATTATTTTATTATTTTATGATTGTCTGCTTGGATGATTTGACTGGTTGAATTGGTGTTGATAACTGCTGGATGATGATGTTATGAGTTGTGATTATTTTATAAGCATGATATCTTATTATTTTAATTAGATTTTTATAATAATTATTAGTTTGGAAATGATGATTTTATGACATGTTAGTAATGATGATGCTATGACATGATGATATTATGGTATGATGTGTTGAGTGTTATAATTGTGATTAGAGTTTGAGTAAATGATAAGTTATATCGAGACATGAGGATGTATTGGGGAATTCATGTTATATGTGTTAGTAGTGCCTAACTGAGATGATTCCTGAGATGTGATGATAATGAGATTGATGAGATAAGATTTTACTGAGGTTACCTATGAGATTATGATGAGCGGTTAGGGCACTAGGGGGTGACCTGAAACATGGTCTGTGATATGGTGGACCTGAAACATGGTCGTGTGGGGTCTATGCCTTGGAGGGAGAATTCCTGGGGATAGGCTAACGGCGGACCGTCCCAGACATGATTTCATTTTAGTTGCAGCTATAGTTCATGCGTTGCATGAGCACCCTGGCCAGGGTTCAGAGGTGTGCATCGGATTGTGCAGTTATAGTACCATTGCTTTGTATGAGCATCCTCCATCCGTGGACGAGGGTGTGCGTCGGGGGCTCTGGGACGTGTTGATTTATTGATGTGATATCCGGATATGGCCGATACCTGATGAGATGATTCATACAGCATTTGCATTGCATTGTGATGGAGGGTAGAGGAAAGATCCTAGATGTGGATTGAGGATGATTGTGTTTTATTTATGTATACTCTTGGAGATGGATGTTTAGTGTTCCGTTATTTAATTAAATGTTGCTAAACCCTTTCCACGTTTGACGTTATATTGTTTCTTATCCCTTTTCTTCTTGTTGTTGGGTATGTTTTATTTATGTGATCGCTATAAGAAGACTCGGTGGAGAAGCCAGCTATGGAGGAACTAGATGGAACCCCTTATGAGCCAGATGCTGGAGGACGAGCAATGGACCCGAGTAGTTGAGTAGAGAGACTACGGCCAGTGCATCTTTTTGAGGCGTTTTATCTTTTGTTGTTTATATTAGTTTGTACCAATTTGTACCTATTGGGATCCTACTGAAGGGATTCCGTCTATTGTACTGCATCAGGATATGATGTGTATATGTTATGCATGTGTGTATATATATTGTTTATATTTTACATTCAAAATTTTCCACCGTTTTAATATATACGCTTAACGATAATAACACGATTAGGTCCTAAATATTACGGGTTTTCTTTAATGGGACGACGGGGCGTCTCATCTTCCATGGCCCCTACCACGACCAAACCTGCCTCTACCTCGAGCATCATTCTGGAAAGTGTTCTGAAAGTTATTCTGAAAGGTGGAGCCATGAGAGTACTGATCAGAATTCGAGTTGTATTGTCTTTGTTGATTGAACTGATCAGAATTCGAGTTGTACTGTTTTTGTTGATCTAACTGATTCTGTGACTGAGAGGCTTGAGCTACATTGGCAGAGACATTCGAAATGGAGAGCTCTTGACGAAACTTATCTAACTGTGATTCTTGAACAAGCAAGAGAGCTTCAATTTCAAATAGAGAAGGAGAATTTGATCTTCCATAGATCATCATGACAAATTGATTATACTCTTCGGGCAAACCTTCTAAATCGCATCAATTTGATCCTGTTCTGTGATTGAATCTCCAATAGCAACCAAAGTATCAGCAATTGATCGGATTCGTAAGACATATTCAGAGATTGTTCTATTTGCTTTCTTGGTGGATTTCAATTCAGATCTAAGTTACCTAACCTTTGTTTTTAGATGAGCATAGAAATATTTGTGGATTTTATCCCAAATCCGCTAAGAATGGCGACAACCAATTACCCTAGGTAGCATAGCATCAGATAAGGTAGATAGCAGCCAAGTAGAGAGCATTTGATCCTGAACTAACCATTTATCATATGCATCTGGTACTATATAAAGTTCTCTATCAGTTTCTGAATTATATTTCGCAGGGATGTTAGGGTTTACCACGAATCGATGCAATTTGTGAGAAGCAATTACTGTTTCTACTTGTTGATTCCACAATAGAAAATTCTTGTCATCTAATTTGATGGAGAGTGAAGGTGCGAACGAAATTGTTGATGCTGAGCTACGATTTCCGTTGTTGAGGTTGGAAGAAGGTGAAGCTGCCATTGTTCAGTTTTTGAAGCTTTGGCCCAAGAAAGAATAAGCTATTGATACCATAATAGAGTAGTCGAAGAGAGAAGAAAGAATGAACTCATTGTATTGAATGATTAATGGAAAATGAATTCTTGCATGACCAATTACATGGAAGAGTATTTATACTCTTGTAAGCTGAGTAACCGACTCTTAACTACCACGGGCTAATCTAACTGATTCTGTTATACATTTATACTACACATACATTGTATTCTACTTGATACTCTTATAAAGACTAAGCAGAGTATCACTTACTCGGTGGTATTGGAGTTTCAGCTGCTAGTGGGCTTGTTTGCTACTCTATTCACCACTCTTAGGATGATCATAACCGGTAGTTTTAAGGTTGGTCTCTTTTTCTATGTCTTCATGTTATCTTTTGTTAGTTTGAGCACTTTTATTCTAACAATTCAATCTTATAAAAATCATATGCAATTCATAAATATAATTATGACTTTTCTAACGTATGCAATAAATCAAAAATATAAATATTATGTTGAAAATCGTGTATTCAATTCAATAAAGGTATGCTTGGATTGATGGAATCGGGTGGAATGGAGTGGTATGGAGCAAGATTCCATTATTTGGATTTTTAAAAAATGTATGGAATGGAATGGAACCTGATGGAATGCATTCCATCCCATTTCATCCTCCCTTCTTATTTTTCTTCACCCCCAATTTGGGAGGTATAGGATGTAATCCTTTCTTCTAACTTGTTAATTACTCATGGTTAAAATAACGTTTTAGTCCCTATACATGTCACTCAATTTTAAATTAGTCCCTATACAAAAAATATTTTTATATTGGTCCCTACACGTGTAACCGTTACCAAATAAGTCCCTGTCGTTTAACAACCGTTAATGACGAACATTAAGTTGGTCCCTATATTTGTAACTCATTTTTAAATTGGTCCCTACATGTGTCACCCATTTTTAAACAAATGCTGGTGCTCCCGATTGGTCATTATATGTGTCACTCATTTTTAAATTGGTCCCTATATAAGTCACTCATTTTTAAATTAGTCCCTACATGTGTCACTAATTTTTAAATTAGTCACTACAACGAGGTTTCGCGGTGATTCAGGATCGCTCCAGCCGAGGTGTGCCGTGCGTTCTTCATGGTTTACAAAGCTGTTAATGAAAAATTGGGACATTTGTTCGAGCTTTGTACCGATTATGGGAGGGTTGTTATGGAGAGTGTAACACCCCGATTTTAACTGTACTTCTATAATAGTAAATATCTATATGTTTGTATTATTTTATTTGGTTTGAGTAACTTCAATTACTCCTTTAAAATGATTTTATTAAGTGCGTTAGCACAGCTTTATTTCAGTACGAGTATGTTTGCTAGACAATAATATTATATTATTATCACTATTAATATTTATTTAGGAAATATTTTAAATGATATGATTGGGAGAGAAGTATTTTCATATTTTATTCTGTTTAATTTTAGATTTGAAAATAAATTGGTTTGGCATCAATCAGAAATTAATTTTGGACCGAGTATTTTCTTAGTTGATCAGTTCAACTATTAATCTTTACTCTAATTTGAATTTCGAAATCATATATTTATCAATCTTTATTTTTAGATCCCAAAAAAGTAAAAACATGTTTATTTTAGGCTTAATATTTATCACTCATAGTGTACCCACTAATACAAATCCAACTTTTCTCTCTCCTTACTCCCTTAACAGACACGATTCCTCTCTTCCCTCCCCGTCCCACCCCCCACTTCTTTCTCCTTTATTTTTTCTTTTTTCTCTTCTTCCTACTCACTCCATCTCTCTCTTCCTCCTCCCTAGTTCACAGCTCCATCTGCCACCGGTCTGAGAGTCGCCGGATCGCCGCCAGGAGCAAGGCGACGACCACCGTTGCGACCAAGCTTCGCCCCCACGCGTGTAGATCGTGCAGTGAGCTCCACCGTTGGATGCGCACCGCTGGGTCTCCATTCCGGCCACCGAGAACGCGCGTCGCCACCATGGAGATGCCGTCCAGCAGCCGCTCGATGCGGACCGGACAGCCAAGCGACTTAGTTCGCGTTTCCGGCCACCGTACTTAGATTGCCGTCGTCACCACCACTTCCAGCCACCACGATCTCTTCTCTTCACCTTGGGTAAGTGTTTTACCCTCTATTCTCTTCTAGATTGAAAATCCCTAAATCTGATTTTCAAACCCAAACCCTAACATTTTGATTTCCGCTTTAGACTTTGAAATTAAATGTGTATTCATGCAATTGAGACTACAAATTGATGTTTTATTAAACTAATTTCATGATTCTAGGATTAGAATGCGTTTTACCCAATTTAGGATGTGAACCCTAACACCCCAATTTGATTTTTATGGAAATTGGTTATGTTTGGTAAAATTAAGTATGCATTTATGAAATTAGGACTTTTAGTTGATGATTCCCAAGTTCATTTTCATGATCCTTTAATCAAAACAAAGTTTCCTCAAAGGGTATTGTGAAGCTTAAGCTCCAAACATAATTTTCTTTGAAAATGACCTTGTTTGGTAATAAGATTAAGTGTTTAGATCAAATTAGAATGTGTGTTTGATCATATGTAATTGATTTCTTGATTTCTGGTTGTTGCACGTTGTTGGATTCCCTCTCTGAGACGTTTGACACGGCTATGCTTGCTTGATGGAGTTGATAGTTACACTCTTGGAGCTAACGCGAGCATTAAGAGGAGGATATTTTTCTTGTCTTCAAAGGTAAGGGGAGCTTGCCTAGGGATATTCAATAACTATATGCATGTGTGTGTTTGTGTTTAATTGAGTGTTGTGAATATTATTGTGATATTGAGCCAATACTTGAATAATTTGTTTACTTGAACTATTGTGATTATTACTTGAAGTTGAACATTACTTGCTTTAAAGTGTTATGAATTATATATATGTGATGAACTGTCATTAACTGTGATATTATTCTTGTTGTGAATATATTACTGTTGATTGAAGTTTGAGAAGTCGGACTTGAGTCTGTGCGCAATGACTATAAGAATTAAAAGCATTAATAAGCCTTAAATAGAACTTTGAAAGTTTTGGGTTCATTTATAAAAGTTCCTTGTTTAAAGTTCTTACTTCAGAAGAATAAGATCTTTGTTTATAGAAAAATGTTGAAGTGATTTTAAGTTGAAGGAAACTACCTTATTATGATCAAAATTTTTGTACGAGAGAAAACCTTTTCGAACTGTATGTTTTATGAAGGAAAAACCCTTTGGAAATATTTGACTTTATTCCATCAAGGAATTTAAAAAACAAACGAATTTCCCAAATGTTTTAGAAAATATTTTGCAAAGGAAAAGGATTTTCTCCTAAATGATTTGGAAACGTTCCGGTTACTTGGATAAGTGACCGAGGTTTTGTTTTGGATTTGATTTTCACTGAGCGAAAAGTAAACACATGTGAATTGAATCTAGTTCGCGAGACGTCACTTCTAGTATTCTGTAATATGCACGTTGATCCTTGATCAGTGTCACGTTGCTGTGGACAGTGTCCTAATACGTTGTTGTGGACTGTGTGTCCTAATCATATTGTTGTGGACTGTGTGTCCTAACCACGTTGTGATGAACGTTGTTAAAGGTGAATGTTGTTTTCTACGACCACAAGCCTAGGACTGGTGCATCGGTCTAAGGTGTTGTGATTGAGCACTCGGACTGCGTGTCCCGTGTTGATGTTGATAATTTCAAAATGATGAAATTTATGAATAGTCGCTAGCCTTTGAGCTTCGAAATGAATGAGAACGAACATAAAGAAAACAACGAGAACTAAATGTTTTACATTTGCATTTACGGCAGACGTGCCCGGCGTGGTTTTAACGTGAGACGTTAATAGAAAGAGTATCATGTGACGATGTATTATCGTTGTTCTCAAAAGGGGCAATGAGACGACGAATTATCATTGTTCTTAAAAGGGACAATGAGATGATGTACGTGTGTTGTTGTGCCTAAATGGACAATGAGACGATGTACATATCGTTGTGCTTAAATGGACAATGAGACGATGTATTATCGTTGTGCTTAGCTAGCCAATGAGACGATGTATCGAGCCTGATCAACTCATTTTGAGGATGTTGGGATCTCCGAAGATTAAGTTTAGAGCCTAATCATTGAAGTGTCATGCATTCTCTTTATAAAAAATGATTGTTCGGGTATGAGACCCACTGATATAACACTTGTTATGTTATCTCCGAATAATAATTGAATGTTAATGTGCTGAGGTGATGTATGTATCATGTATATGGTTGTTGTGTGATATATCCATTTGTCGGTATCTCACCCTTACAGATATATCAGGTTTCTTCTGGTTCGCTATCGTACCCTGGGTACTCTAGTACATATGGTGTAGAGGAGTCTTCCTAAGTCACTCTGAGACTTAGATCTAGTTGTTTGATGAAGTATTTGATTGTGGAATGACCACGTGAGTTTTCCTCAGAAATAACTTTTAGAATGACCAGCTTAGGGTTTGAGACTTAGATTTTTGATAGTATTTATGGGTATGGCTCAGAGAGTCTTTATTTTAAAATGGAATGTTTATGGCTCGGAGAGCATCTCTTTTGAATGAAAACCTAAGTTTTTCCTTTTGGTCATGTATAGCTTATTGATGTAACTATTCCTAGCATATTACCGCCTGGTTGTATTTGGTGTAACTGGAATTTTGGAATGAAAATGTTATTATTTTAGCAGGTTTTCTTTTATCCGGGATGTCCGAATTATAGAGGAGACTCTGTCGAAATTTTCGTAAAAATACTAGCTTTTATTCAAGTATATCTCTAAATTAAATAGGCTTGCCAGGCTAGGACTATAAGTCGGTGTGCCGATCAAGGCTTAGGTTTGGAGTCGTGACAAATTTTTATACCCAATTTCAGATGCTTATATACTTATATAAATTATTTTCCGAAAGCAACCAGCAAATTATCTTTTTAATTTAAATTCCACATGTGTTAGTAGTAATACCTAGTGGGTGTGTTACAAGTATCAGAGCTGGTCGAGTCTTTCGGGATCTTTAGGGAATAGGTCTGTTAAGTTTTTGTTGTGTGATCTCTGGTTGGTTCTTGTTTGAATTGGTTCTTGTTGAAGCAATGTGTGTTGACGCACAAGTATATGTTTTCTTGATGGTTTCCAAGGGTTTTATGTCCCGGGAGACCGTAGAACTTGGATGTTACTTGGGTTCGGATATGACATTCGATTATCCTTGCGAATTGTGTCAGACATTTGAAACAAGGTGCTTGTGTAAAGGGTTTTTCCGGGAGTGTTCCCTAGAAATATTCTAGGTTTATGGTTAGCAAAGGACATTGATTTTAGATTGATCTAGTTTCTGGATTCGGCCAGGACTCATGAATTAGTTAAGCTAATTCATAAAATTCCAGTTATTCATTTCTTTGTTTGCGAGAAGTCACACTCACACTTCTAAATAATCCTCGATGTATTAGACATTTGAGTGAATTGATTTAACGGAATCCATTGGTCTGGATACTTTCACATTTTGTTGAGAGAAGTGGTTATGACTGTTTCTTGGGTTATAACACAGATAATTTCGTGATAGCAGAAGTTTCTTGTTGAAACTTAGTTTCATGGCTTCTATTTGGTAGAGGTGAAATTCATCATTTTGTAAATTCTTTGTTCTAAGAATATGAATTAATCCTCTTTGGATTAGAAGTTATTCACCCTTTGATTCCTTAAATCTGCTGGAAGATCCTTGTGGAAGAATGAACTTTATTAGATTCATGTTTATAAATGTGTATTGATCATACATTTTTACGCCCACGAACCTGATGGAAGGATCTTTTTCCATACTGTATGTTCCTGTATCCTTCAAATTAATGAAATTTTTTTCTATGCTCAAGTGAAAGTGAAATCAAGAAAAATTTCTTTTCTTGAGAAATATTTTTATGATCACCAAGGTAATGTCTTATTGCGGTTCGAAAGTACTTGTCGTCGATGTGTGACCTATCTCATCAGTCATGAGTGAGGTATCTCCACATCAAGATGTCAGAGTTAGTCGAGTATAGTAAAAAAGCGATAGTTTAACAATTGAGACCTTCCTTGTTAAGATATTGGCATTCCTTGAATCCTTGTTATGAGTTTGCTGAAGACCTACATGAGTCTTGTTTGAATTCAAGTGATCGCGGATCGACTAGTGAAGTCTACACCCTTCTTACAAGTTAAGATCCACAGTGCAGTGGAGGAGTAAACCGAATAATGTATCAGAGGATTGTTCAGACTTCATGGAGCATCTTCAAGTGTTGTTTCAGATGAAAAACGGAAGTTCATCAACGTGTGTCAGTTAAGTTTGCTTTAAGTGTTGAGGACTAAGTTGAGGCTAAGACCAACCGATTATCCTCAGCAGGATGGATAAGTAATGAGATGACCTATCCTTAGAAGGTTACTTGGGAGATAGTGCGGTACCTAATTTTTGTCATCTCTATGATAGGACAAACCAGAGTTGATAGGAGCTTCGTTAATGTATAGATGTGAATGGTACTATGAGAACCCTTAAGTTCAACATCATTGAGTGAGATGATTACAATGGACCTTATCATGATTGAGGCAGATATATCATTAAAGGATTTTAGAGTAGTGATCAACGTTTATGGTTAATGTTGACTTCGTGAGTCCGAGGATTAATGGAAAAATATCTGTAGTAGTTTTCCTTAAGCTGAACGGAAATAGTAAATAGGAGTTCTTGAGAAACTAAGTTGTGAGAAGAGTTTGAGAGCTCTATTTTAGAGTTTGAAAGGTATGACCGTGATGAAATTTGGAGTGGTGGAATAAGTCCAAAGGAAACTAAGACTACAATTGTGTGCTTTGGGTTGGAAGTTGATATATGTGGTAGAGTTAATGTTGAACTTGATGTTCGTCGTGAGGATAAGGTATTGAAGAAGTTTTTCTAGCGGACTAATTTTGAGGCAAGAAGTACAAGTAGGATCTTAGGGTCAAAGTGTGATTACAGAAATCCTGTTTACTTTTGAGCTACGAAATTCCGAGGACGAATTTTTTTTAAGAGGGGTAGCAATGTAACACCCCAGTTTTTACTGTACTTCTATAATAGTAAATATATGTATGTTTATATGTTTGTATTATTTTATTTGGTTTGAGTAACTTCAAATACTGCTTTAAAATGATTTTTATTAAGTGCGTTAGCACAACTTTATTTCAGTACAGGTATGTTTGTTAGACAATAATGTTATATTATTGTCACTATTAATATTTATTTGGGAAATATTTTAAATCATATGATTGGGAGAGAAGTATTTTCATATTTTATTCTGTTTAATTTTAGATTTGAAAATAAATTAGTTTGGCATCAATCGGAAATTAATTTTGGACCGAGTATTTTCTTAGTTGATCAGTTCAACTATTAATCTTTACTCTAATTTGAATTTCGAAATCATATATTTATCAATCATAATTTTTAGATTCCAAAAAGTAAAAACATGTTTATTTTAGGCTTAATATTTGTCACTCATAGTGTACCCACTAATAAAAAACCAATTTTTCTCTCTCCTTACTCCCTTAACAGACACGATTCCTCCCTTCCCCCCAACTTCTTCTTCCTCCTCCCTGGCTCAAAGATCCATCCGCCACCGGTCCGAGTGTCGCCGGATCGCCACCAGGAGCAAGGCGACGACCACCGTCGCGACCAAGCTTCGCCCCAAGCGTGTAGATCGTGCCGCGAGCTCCACCGTCGAATGCGCACCGCTAGGTCTCCGTTCCGGCCGCTGAGAACGGGCGTCGCCACCATGGAGATGCCGTCCAGCAGCCGCTCGATGCGGACCGGACAACCATGTGTCTCAGTTCGCGTTTCCGGCCACTGTTCTCCGATAGCCGTCGTCACCACCACTTCCAGCCACCGTGTTCTCTTCTCTTCACCTTGTGTAAGTGTTTTACCCTCTATTCTCTTCTAGATTGAAAATCCCCAAATCTGATTTTGAAACTCAAACCCAAACCCTAACATTTTGATTTCCGCTTTAGACTTTGAAATTAAATGTGTATTCATGCAATTGAGACTACAAATTGATGTTTTATTAAACTAATTTCATGATTCTAGGATTAGAATGAGTTTTACCCAATTTAGGATGTGAACCCTAAAAACCCAATTCGATTTTTATTGAAATTGGTTATGTTTGGTAAAATTAAGTATGCATTTATGAAATTAGGACTTTTAGTTGATGATTCCCAAGTTCATTTTCATGATCCTTTAATCAAAACAAAGTTTCCTCAAAGGGAATTATGAAGCTTAAGCTTCAAACATGATTTTCTTTGAAAATGACCTTGTTTGGTAATAAGATTAAGTGTTTAGATCAAATTAGAATGTGTGTTTGATCATGTGTAATTGATTTCTTGATTTCTGGTTGTTGCGCGTTGTTGGATTCCCTCCCTGAGACGTTTGACACGGCTATGCTTGCTTGATGGAGTTGATGGTTACACTCTTGGAGCTAACGTGAGCATTAAGACGAGGATCTTTTTCTTGTCTTCGAAGGTAAGGGGAGCTTGCCTAGAGATATTCAATAACTATATGCATGTGTGTATGTGTTTAATTGAGTATTGTGAATATTATTGTGATATTGAGTCAATACTTGAATAACTTGTTTACTTGAACTATTGTGGTTATTACTTGAAGTTGAACATTACTTGCTTTAAAGTGTTATGAATTATATATTTGTGATGAACTGTCATTAACTGTGATATTATTATTGTTGTGAATATATTACTGTTGATCTATTGTGAATTATATATATCTTCGCCCCACGCGTGTTGATCATGCCGCGAGCTCCACCGTCGAATGCGCACCGCTAGGTCTGCGTTCCGGCCACCGAGAATGGGCGTCGCCACCATGGAGATGCCGTCCAGCAGCCGCTCGATGCGGACCGGACAACCATGTGACTCAGTTCGCGTTTCCGGCCACTGTTCTCCGATAGCCGTCGTCACCACCACTTCCAGCCACCGTGTTCTCTTCTCTTCACCTTGGGTAAGTGTTTTACCCTCTATTCTCTTCTAGATTGAAAATCCCCAAATCTGATTTTGAAACCCAAACCCTAACATTTTGATTTCCGCTTTAGACTTTGAAATTAAATGTGTATTCATGCAATTGAGACTACAAATTGATGTTTTATTAAACTAATTTCATGATTCTAGGATTAGAATGAGTTTTCCCCAATTTAGGATGTGAACCCTAAAACCCCAATTCGATTTTTATTGAAATTGGTTATGTTTGGTAAAATTAAGTATGCATTTATGAAATTAGGACTTTTAGTTGATGATTCCCAAGTTCATTTTCATGATCCTTTAATCAAAACAAAGTTTCCTCAAAGGGAATTGTGAAGCTTAAGCTTCAAACATGATTTTCTTTGAAAATGACCTTGTTTGGTAATAAGATTTAGTGTTTAGATCAAATTAGAATGTGTGTTTGATCACATGTAATTGATTTCTTGATTTCTGGTTGTTGCGCGTTGTTGGATTCCCTCCCTGAGACGTTTGACACGGCTATGCTTGCTTGATGGAGTTGATGGTTACACTCTTGGAGCTAACGTGAGCATTAAGACGAGGATCTTTTTCTTGTCTTCGAAGGTAAGGGGAGCTTGCGTAGAGATATTCAATAATTATATGCATGTGTGTATGTGTTTAATTGAGTGTTGTGAATATTATTGTGATATTGAGTCAATACTTGAATAACTTGTTTACTTGAACTATTGTGGTTATTACTTGAAGTTGAACATTACTTGCTTTGAAGTGTTATGAATTATATATTTGTGATGAACTGTCTTTAACTGTGATATTATTATTGTTGTGAATATATTACTATTGATCTATTGTGAATTATATATATCTTCGCCCCACGCGTGTAGATCGTGCTGCGATCTCCACCGTCGAATGCGCACCGCTGGGTCTCCGTTCCGACCATCGAGAACGGGCGTTGCCACCATGGAGACGCCATCCAGCAGCTGCTCGATGCGGACCGGACAACCATGCGACTCAGTTTGAATTTCCGGTCACCGTTCTCTGATATCCGTTGTCACCATTACTTCCAGCCACCGTGTTCTCTTCTCTTCACCTTGGGTAAGTGTTTTACCCTATATTCTCTTCTAGATTGAAAATCCCCAAATCTGATTTTGAAACCCAAACCCAAACCCTAATATTTTGATTTCCGCTTTAGACTTTGAAATTAAATGTTTATTCATGCAATTGAGACTACAAATTGATGTTTTATTAAACTAATTTCATGATTCTAGGATTAGAATGAGTTTTCCCCAATTTAGGATGTGAACCCTAAAACCCCAATTCGATTTTTATTGAAATTGGTTATGTTTGGTAAAATTAAGTATGCATTTATGAAATTAGGACTTTTTGTTGATGATTCCCAAGTTCATTTTCATGATCTTTTAATCAAAACAAAGTTTCCTCAATGGATATTGTGAAGCTTAAGCTTCAAACATGATTTTAATTGAAAATGACCTTGTTTGGTAATAAGATTAAGTGTTTAGATCAAATTAGAATGTGTGTTTGATCATGTGTAATTGATTTCTTGATTTCTGGTTGTTGCGTGTTGTTGGATTCCCTCTCTGAGACGTTCGACACGGCTATGCTTGTTTGATGGAGTTGATGGTTACACTCTTGGAGCTAACGTGAGCATTAAGACGAGGATCTTTTTCTTTTCTTCAAAGGTAAGGGGAGCTTGCCTAGGGATATTCAATAACTATATGCATGTGTGTATGTGTTTAACCGAGTGTTGTGAATATTATTGTGATATTGAGCCAATACTTGAATAATTTGTTTACTTGAACTATTGTGGTTATTACTTGAAGTTGAACATTACTTGCTTTAAAGTGTTATGAATTATATATATGTGATGAACTGTCATTAACTGTGATATTATTATTGTTGTGAATATATTACTGTTGATTGAAGTTTGAGAAGCCGGACTTGAGACTATGCCCAATTACTATAAGGATTAAAAGCCTTAATAAGCCTTGAATAGAACTTTGAAAGTTTTGGGTTCATTTATAAAATTTCCTTGTTTAAAGTGCTTACTTTATAAGAATAAGATCTTTGTTTTTAGAAAAATTTTGAAGTGATTTTAAGTTGAAGGAAACTACCTTTTATGATCAAAAGTTTTGTACGAGAGAAAACCTTTTCGAACTTTATGTTTTATGAAGGAAAAACCCTTTGAAAATATTTGACTTTACTCCATCAAGGAATTTAAAAAACAAACGAATTTCCTAAATGTTATAGAAAAGATTTTGCAAAGGAAAATGATTTTCTCTTAAATGATTTGGAAACGTTCCGGTTACTTGTATAAGTGATCGAGGTTTTGTTTTGGATTTGATTTTCACTGATCGAAAAGTAAGCACATGTGAATTGAATCTAGTTTGTGAGACGTCACTTCTTGTATTCTATAATATGCATGTTGATTCTTGATCCGTGTCACGTTGTTGTGGACTATGTGTCCTAATCACGTTGTTGTGGACTGTGTGTCCTAATCACGTTGTTGTGGAATGTGTGTCCTAATCGCGTTGTTGTGGACGTTGTTAAAGGTGAATGTTGTTTTCTACACCACAAGCCTAGGACTGGTGCATTGGTCTAAGGTGTTGTGATTTAGCACTCGGACTGTGTGTCCCATGTTAAAGATGATAATTTCAAAATGATGAAATTTATGAATAGTCACTAGCCTTTGAGCTTCGACAACGAATGAGAACGAACACAAAGAAAACATCGAGAACTAAATGTTTTACATTTGCATTTACGGCAGACGTGCCTGACGTGAGATCTTAATAGAAAGGGTATCATGTGACGATGTATTATTGTTGTTTTCAAAAGGGACAATGAGACGATGTATTATCGTTGTTCTTAAAAGGGACAATGAGATGATGTACGTGTGTCGTTGTGCCTAAATGGACAATGAAACGATGTACATATCGTTGTGCTTAAATGAACAATGAGACGATGTATTATCGTTGTGCTTAGCTAGCTAATGAGACGATGTATCGAGCCTAATCAACTCATTTTGAGGATGTTGGGATCTCCGTAGATTAAGTTTAGAGCCTAATCATTGAAGTGTAATGCATTCTCTTTATAAACACTGATTGTTCGGGTATGAGACCCACTGATATAACACTTGTTATTTTATCACTGAATAATAATTAAATGTTAATATGCTGAGGTGATGTATGTATCATGTATATGGTTGTTGTGTGATATATCCATTTGTCGGTATCTCACCCTTACAGATATATCAGGTTTCTTTGTTGGTTATTTGTCGTACCACAGGTACTCTAGTACAGATGGTGTATAGGAGTCTTTCTAAGTCACTCTGAGACTTAGATCTAGTTGTTTGATGAAGTATTTGATTGTGGAATGACCACGTGAGTTTTCCTCAGAAATAACTTTTAGAATGACCAGCTTAGGGTTTGAGACTTAGATTTTTTATAGTATTTTTGGGTATGGCTCGGAGAGTTTTTATTTTAAAATGGAATGTTTATGGCTTGGAGATCATCTCTTTTGAATGAAAACCGAAGTTTTTCCTTTTGGTCATGTATAGCTTATTGATGTAACTATTCCTAGCATATTACTGCCTGGTTGTATTTGGTGTAACTGGAATTCTGGAATGAAAATGTAATTATTTTAGTACCTGTTCTTTTACCTGGGATATCCGAATTACAGAGGAGACTCTATCGAAATTTTCGTAAAAATACTAGCTTTTATTCAAGTATATCTCTAAATTAAATAGGCTTGCCAAGCTAGGACTGTAAGCCGGTGTACCGATCAAGGCTTAGGTTTGGAGTCGTGACAAATTTTTATACCCAATTTCTGACGCTTATGTACTTATATAAATTATTTTCCGAAAGCAACCAGCAAATTATCTTTTTAATTTAAATTCTGCATGTGTTACGTAGTAATACCTGGTGGGGGTGTTACAGAGAGCACAACAGCTTGCACACAAGCCTACTGGTATCTTCTATAGCACCAAATTACACTCACAGAGTGGATATGAAATACAACAGCTTGCAGGCAATCCTACTGGAATCACTCAGTTGGAATTTTAACCAACTTTCATATCCGATCAGAACAAATATCATTCCATGATAAACCAACTAAGTGAGTGTAATCCAGTGCTGTTGAAGATTCCAGCAGGCTTGCCTGCAAGCTGTTGTGCTTTACATAACAACCCTCCCAGAATCGATACGAAGCTCGAACAAATGCCCCAATTTTTCACTAACGGCTTTGCAAACCATGAAGAACGTGCAGCACGCCTCAGCTGGAGCGATCCCGAATCGCCGCGAAACCTTGCCGTAGGTGGAAGTGTGGGCCAATCGGAAGATTGCGGCTGCTAGGGCACAAACGGGGGCAATTTGGGGAAAGGAGGAGTTGAGAAAGGGAGAGAGAAGATGGAGGAGGTGGGAGAAAGAATCTTCCGATTTAAAAATGAGTGAAACATGTAGGACTAATTTTAAAATGGGTGAGACATATAGGGACCAATTTAAAAATGAGTGACACATATAAGGACCAATGGGGGGCACCAACATTTGTTTAAAAATGAGTGACACATGTAATGACCAATTTAAAAATGAGTGACACATGTAGGGACCAATTTAAAAATGAGTGACACATGTAAGGACCAACTTAATGATCGTCATTAACGGTCGTTAACGACCGTTAAAAGTCAGGGACCTATTTGGTAACGATTGCACGTGTAGGGACTTATAAAAATATTTTTTGTATAGGGACTAATTTAAAAATGAGTGACAGGTATAGGGACTAAAACATTATTTTAACCATTACACATTTATCCATACTCTATTTCACATTATATACACAGCTCAACCAAATGAAATCACTCTTCACACAAAATGGGTCTCTTCTTCTTCCTCTGATGTTCGTGAGATATTTGTTTTTGTTGTTCCCCAGCATTTGTTCTCTATTTCTCTGCCGCATTTGTTTATTGCACATTCAATCTGCAATTTTTTTGTTTTTTTTAAAGGAAAATACCAATTTTGTGCTCGTTTAGATAGGCTTTCAAAAAAAGGACTTCTATGATGTAGAAGTAAAAGCAGAAGTTATTATTTGAAGTAGAAGCTATTTTGCGTTTGGATGCAGTAATCGAAAAGTACTTTTAAATCACAAAAGGCATTTGGATGCAACTATGTAAAAACACTTTTAATTGATGAAAATTACTGAAAAGGACATGCAAAAACACTTTTTGTATAGTGTTAGGATGAAAAAACTCTGATTATAAATTTTGAAAATTTTAACTAATATTTAAATTAAATTGAAATTTTGAAATAAGCTTTAATTAAAATTTGTTTAACATGTTTTGAAAGCTATATATTTTTTTTTTCAAAGTTCCATATATATTAGGTGTTATTTTCTACCAACCAACTGAGGTTGGCGTGAGTGGTTAAAGGCCTTTCGTCCCTTAACCATTGGAAAAAACCACTCCCGCGGAAGATTAGTCCCCATCTCAGATTGGCGGAGGGATACTCCTCGAAGTAGATTGAAAAAAGGTGTTATTATCTACCAAAAAAAAAATTAAGTGTTATTATTATTATATTTCTTTGGAGACATTCCATCGGGGAAAAAAACTATTCATAAACTTGTCATTATTTTTTTTTGTGAAGAAATAAAAAAAAATTAATACGTAGGAAGATTTCATACAATTAAAAGAGAATCAAAGATACTTAGAAAGGAAGGAATAGGATGGTGTTGCACCATACCTGGAGAAGGTTGACGGTGAGATACTTCTCAGATCGAAAAAATGTGTTATTATCTACCAAAAAAAAATTAACTGTTATTATTATTATATTTCTTTGGAGACATTCCATTGAAAAAAAAACTATTAATAAACTTGTCATTATTTTTTCGTGTGAAGAAATAAATAAAAGACTAAACCCCCAATTTGGTCCCTGAGAAAAATACTCGGGTCTGAAATAGTCCCTAACCAAAAAAAACTATCCATTTAGTCCTTAAGAATGTATTTCCGGGACAGATTAGTCCTTCCGTCAGTTGACCACCTTTGATCGCAGGTAAAATGCTGACGTGTCGGTTTCCATTCCAAAACGGCTCGTCGTTTCTTTCTTCTTCTTCCTCCAGCTTCTTCTTCTTCTTCCACGAGACCTAACAAACAGATAATGGAGATAGGAAAGGTGGAGGAAGAAGGTGGAGAATTGCTGTAATTACAGTGAATAGCCAAGAAACAAGGAAGCCTAGATTGTTCTAGAAGCGATGTGGTCCCGATGAGAGGAGGATGACAGATCTGGCTGACGGCGGTCGCGGAGCAGGGCAGACCAGAGTGACTGATGGCGGAGCGAGTAACGGGCGGCGGGTGGGACAAAAGACTGAAGTGTAGGTAAGCCACAGAAGCGGGCGGTGCTGAGACGAGTAGATGGCGAGGGACGAGCGCACGGCGAGGGACGCGGGTCTGGGTCGAAATCAGAAGTAGCATAGATTTGTTGATATGAAAGAGTAATCTGTAAAAGAGAGGTTGGAACTATAGCAAAAAGAGAGAGAAGAGAAGTTGAATATTTTTTTTTTGTCAAATCTCGAAGGGGAAGTGGAAGATTTGTCGACTTGGTTGATTCGGGTCAAGATTTGAGTTGATTCTGGGTTATTTTTTGAGGTTTTGGGTTGATTGTTTCTGGGTTGATTTTGTTCAGTCTTTGATGTTCTTTGTTTTGGTTTTAAAATTTTCATGTTCTTTGCTTTGGTTAAAATTTTCATGTTCTTTGTTCTTAGTTTTTTTATTTCTTTTTCTTTTTGAGGTTTTAGATTTTTATGTTCTTTATTTTTGGGTTTCATTCATGGATGTTGTTGGTTGATTCTGGGGTGGGAGATGGAAAATTAGAGCGGAGGAGTGTGTGACATGGAGAAGATGCAGCTGATGGAGAAGGAGAACCGATGATGGAGGAGGAGGCAAAAAGATAAGGCAAAAAGATAAGAAGAAGAAGAAAGAAACGACCTGCCGTTTTGGAATGGAAACCGACACATCAGCATTTTACCTGCGATCAAAGGTGGTCAACTGACGGAAGGACTAATCTGTCCCGGAAATACATTCTTAAGGACTAAATGGATAGTTTTTTTGGTTAGGGACTATTTCAGACCCGAGTGTTTTTCTCAGGGACCAAATTGGGGGTTTAGTCTAAATAAAAATAATTCGTAGGAAGATTTCATACAATTAAAAGAGAATGAATCAATAGTAAAACCGAGTCCGTGTCCCTTGATGAACTTGAATCCATTCTCCTGGATCACGAAGCTCGGCTAGAGAAGAACAAGAAGAGTGCTCTCCTTGATTCCTTGTTAGTGAATCTCACCCAAACACACGCTCCCTCCCAAGGATCGAGTTTTGGAAACTTCACCAATTCCACTACTCCGAATGCTTCCTTTCGCAACGCATCATTTCCAGATAGTTACTCTCATGTTGTTGGTGGTGAATCTTCTAACAGAGGTGAAGGATTCCGAGGTAATAGAGGTGGTGGCCGCTACGGTGGTGGCAGATACCGAGGTCGCGGTGGTGGCGGACGTTCTGGTGGTCGTTCTAATGGCCAATGCCAAATATGTAAGAAGTTCGGACATGATGCCTGTGTGTGTTACTCTGGGAATGCTAATACTGATCAGTATCAACAAGGACCTCCTCACCATCAAGGTTTTAACAACTGGCAGTCCTCTTTCATGTACCAGAGACCTCCACCCCCTTTGTTTGGTCATGCTGCTAGGCCTCCGCAATTCTCTCAGAACTATGCAACACCACCTAGGCCACAACAGCCACAAGCATTTCTTACTGGCACTGAGTCTCAGTTCAACATCTCTTGGTATCCAGATTCAGGTGCCTCTCACCATGTCACTCCGGACCCTTCCAACTTGACTGAGACTGCCTCCTTACCAGGGTCTGAGCAAGTCTACTTGGGCAATGGCCATGGTTTGTCTATTAACAAAATTGGTTCCATGTCTTTCACCACACCTTCCCAACCCTACACCAACTTCACACTACACAATTTACTTCTTGTTCCCTCAATTACAAAGAATTTAATTAGTGTTAGCCAATTTGCCCGTGATAGTCATGTTTTCTTTGAATTTCACCCCTCCTTTTGTCTTGTTAAATTACAGGCTTCTTCTAAAATTATGCTCCGGGGTCATATGGGTGTAGATGATCTATACAAGTTTGACAATATCTCTCCTTCAGCTATGTCATTCTCCTCTCCTAGTTGTAATGCTGTTAGTGCAAATAATAATTCTAGTTGTAACCCAATGACTGTTACTCCTAGTTGTAATTCTATTACTATACCTCATAAACCTAGTTGTAACTCAATTTCTGTTTCCAATGTAACTACACAATCTGTTGTAAATGATTCATCAAATGATATGAATGATAATTCTTCTAGTTCAAACTTGTCTCCTACCTTTGCTTCTTACAAATTGTGGCACATTCGTTTAGGACACCCACACCATAATGCACTTAGAGAAGCACTTAAGTTGTGCAACATCCCTGTTCCCCACAAAAATCCATTGGATTTTTGTTCTGCTTGTTGCTTGGGCAAGGCTCATCGCCTCCCAGCACCCTCCTCAACAACTATATACACTTCTCCCTTTGAACTTGTGGTGCTGTGACTTATGGGGACCTGCCCCAATTCAATCTTCTTGTGGGTGCACCTATTTTCTGACCTGTGTGGATGCCTTTAGCCGTTTTACTTAGGTTTTCCCTTTGAAACGAAAGTCAGATACCTTGTCCCAATTTATTCAATTTCGTGCCATGGTTGAGTTACAGTTTAACACCAAAATCAAGGTTGTGCAAAGTGATTTGGGGTGGTTAGTTCCGACCCTTTTCTCTGTTTCTATCCACTCTTGGAATTGTCCATCGTTTAGCTTTGTCCTCACACCCATCATCAAAATGGCCTTGTAGAGTGCAACCACGGGCATGTTGTGGAGACCGGGCTTACTCTTTTGGCTCATGCCTCCTTCCCTTTAAGTATTGGGACCATGCTTTTCTCACGACCACTTACCTCATCAACGGACTTCCTTCTCCTATCCTTCAAAACAAATCCCCATATTCTATCCTTCTTCATCGAGAACCCAATCTCAAGTTCCTGGAAGTTTTTGGGTGTGCATGTTACCCCCTCCTTCACCCATATCAGCAACATAAACTATCCTTTCGCTCCCAAAGAGTGTTTTTTCCTTGGATACTCATCCTCCCACAAAGGCTACAAATGCCTTAGTTCTAGTGGTCATATCTATATTTCCAAAGATGTCATTTTCAATGAACTTCGGTTCCCCTACAATGATCTCTTTCCTGACACCACTACACCACCACAGAGGCCCTCATTTCCTCCAATCCCATCAATACCTCCATTACTTTTCACATCCTGTCCCTGCACCAACTTTCTCTCCTTCTCATCTTGCCACTCCCAGTCCAGCAGTGTCATTTCCCTCCCCAGTTCAATCTGTCCAGTCACAAACTCAGTCCCCTTCATCCACATCACCACTTAATCCCTCAGCTTCACCATCATCCTCTAGTTTCCCTTCACCACAACACCCTCCTTCTCAACCTGTGGCTTCTCCTAGCCTATCTTCATCCTCACCCGAGCCTTCCCCTTCTCCTCCACCTATCCCTCGAAACAATCATCCAATGCAAACAAGATTTAAATCAGGGATCTTTATGCCTAGGCTTAACCCCACACTTCTCTTAACCCACATGAAACCGACTTCTGTTAAACAAGCTTTGGCTGCTCCCCAATGGGCTGCAGCCATGAAAGATGAATATGATGCACTGTTGCTTAATCACACTATTGGTCCATCTTCCACCAAACCGAACCCCAATTGGTTGCAAATGGGTGTTCGCCAAAGGCTTTCACCAACAAGCAGGGTGTTACTACACTGAAACGTTTTCCCCAGTTGTGAAACCAGTCATTGTCAGAACAGTTTTGACTATTGCAGTGTCCTGCAAGTGACCCATAAGGCAGTTGGATGTCAACAATGCCTTTCTCAATGGCTACCTTCATGAAGAAGTTTATATGCAACAACCCCCGGGCTTTGAGGTGGAAGACAAGAAGCTAGTTTGTAAACTGCAGAAGGCATTATATGGTCTCAAACAGGCGCCCAGGGCCTGGTTTGAGAGACTCAAAACTGCCCTGCTCCTCCGTGGCTTTGTAGCAAGCAAATGTGATCCTTCTCTCTTCACTTTGCACAATGCTACTTACTGTATCATGATATTGGTTTATGTAGACGACATTCTTGTCCTTTGGAAGCTCATTGTCTCATTCAGAGTCTCATTGAAGCTCTGAACACAGAATTTGCCCTCAAACAACTAGGGAATCTAGACTATTTCTTGGGAATTGAAGTCACTCATTTACCCAATGGTGCTCTGCTTCTTTTCCAAACCAAATATCTTAGAGATTTACTAGCTAAAGCTAAAATGGATTCAGCAAAGCGCATCAATACTCCCATGGTTGCCAACCTCAAACTCTCCAAGATAGGTGCTGATTATGTCCCTGATCCATCCCTGTTTCGGTCTATAGTTGGAGCCTTGCAGTATGCAACCCTCACTCGGCCTGAAATCTCCTATTCGGTTAACCAAGTATGTCAGTTTTTGTTTCAGCCCTTCGAGGACCATTGGAAAGCTGTCAAACGCATCCTTAGGTATCTCAAAGGTACCATTCACCATGGGCTCTTGATTCAGCCTGCTGCCATCCACACCCCTCTAACCATAACATGATTTTGTGATGCCGATTGGGCATCGTATCCAGATGATAGGCATTCTACATCTGGAGCATGTGTGTATCTTGGCCCCAATTTGATTTGCTGGTGGTCCAAGAAGCAAACCCTGGTGGCAAGGTCTAGTGTCGAGGCAGAGTATAGGGGTATGGCAGCCCTGCGTGAGAAATCTTATGGGTTCGATCTTTGTTGTCGAAGCTGCGAGTTAAAACTCGAGCCCCTAGAGTTACGTGTGACAACCCCTAGCATTGTATCCTTGGCTAACAACCCATTCGCACTCCGGACCAAGCACATGGAGCTGGACATTTTCTTTGTTCGTAAAAAAGGTGCTCAATCACAGTCTCGGTGTGACTCATGTCCCAACCCATGATCAGGTGGGCGAGATGTGCTCACCAAGCCTTTGTCACCGCACGGTTCTGCACTCTCGAGAGATAAACTCAGTGTGTTTGACAAGCTTTCACTTGCTCAAACACCCCGAGCTTATGCGGGGGAATGTTAGAGATAGTTTAGTTTGTAGTAATTGGGCTTAAGGCCCGTTCCCTTCTTAGTTGTTGAACAGCTGTAATAGCTGTAGCTTTCTGTTATTTTTTGTTAGATGCAGTTAGCATCTCAACTGTTTTACCTATCACTATATAAAGTGATAGCTCACTGTAACTGATAACTAATCAATACATGAGAATTCATTCTTCTCTTTTCTCTCTACTTATGCATTCTCGATAGTGCTTAGGCTGGTGTCTGCTTTTGACAAAACTGGATGAGTGGAAGCTTATTCAGATTAATAGGAGTTTTTTTGTTACCCCTTGCCTCATGTTATCCGACTACCTCCTTTTTTTCCATCTTGTGATCATAATTGATGCTTCTACGTCTATATTTTCTATTCATAGGCTTTATACTTCTTGCTTGCCTCCAGGAATGTCCAGCCGGAACTTACAAGAATGTTACTGGATCTGATAGATCACTCTGCCGCCAATGTCCTGTTAATGAGCTTCCCCATCGTGCTGTTTATATCTCAGTCCGAGGTAGATTTTACAATTTAATGATTGATTAATTATACAGGCTTGCAAGAGGCTTTATTCTCATGAAAGTTGGGGATTGTATTGAAATTCTTGATAAATATTGCAATCATGGATTAGTATTTCCATGTTTTTTTTTGGAAGGGGTTGCAGTGGGTAATGTGATACCTCTTGTTGCTACACAGTATTTACTAAAAGAACCTATCCTTATTATAATATCGGGTATATCAGTGCATAAATTTTCGTCTTGACCCATTGTACAGGTGGTATCGCTGAAACTCCTTGCCCTTACGAATGCATTTCAGACAGATATCACATGCCAGACTGTTATACTGCAATTGAAGAGTTAATATACACATTCGGTGGGCCTTGGTTGTTTGGTCTTTTTCTTACGGGTCTCTTGATCCTGTTAGCACTGGTGCTTAGTGTTGCAAGAATGAAATTTGTTGGGGTTGATGAATTACCAGGCCCAGCACCCACCCAACATGGTTCTCAAATAGATCACTCTTTCCCTTTCTTGGAGTCGCTAAATGAGGTTTTCCTCAGACTATGTGGTTCCTTTCTTGTTTTCTTGTTAAGATATTTGTGAATTAAGATGATCATACCCCTTAATAGTAGCATTTGTGTGTCTCGTTTTTTCACTACTTATGCTTCCCCTTTTTTTGAATCCTTGGTAATGTTGTGATGATGCTGTGCAATGCCTAGGTCTTGTAAACAAACAGAGTTGAGGAGTCCCAGAGTCACGTTCACAGAATGTACTTTATGGGACCTAATACCTTCAGTGAGCCTTGGCATCTTCCGCATACACCTCCTGAACAAATACAAGATATTGTGTAAGTAAAACTTTCCTTCTGTTTGATCCTTGTAGATTCTCTGTTAAAATTTGAGGATGTCATCCATCTTTTTTTGTTACTTCATGTTATTTGGTTATGATATTGTGATGGGAATCTTCCAACATTTGGCATGGCAGTTATGAGGGCGCATTCAATACATTTGTGGATGAGATTAATGCTATAGCAGCTTATCAATGGTGGGAGGGAGCAATATATATCATTCTTTCTGTTCTTGGGTATCCCCTTGCTTGGTCGTGGCAACAATGTCGCAGGAGATTGAAGTTGCAACGCTTGCGTGAGTTTGTTCGATCAGAGTATGATCACGCTTGTCTTCGTTCTTGCCGCTCACGAGCTCTCTATGAAGGGATCAAGGTTTGACTTGTTCATATACTTTTTGTATGTGTGAACAATGATTATTTGATGATATTCAATTGATTTATTAAATGTGTTGGTTTAGGTGCATCTCTTAAACCTGTCTTAATGTGCATTCATGTGATCAACTATAATTGTGAAATGCATTATTTATTAGTATGAATAACGGGACACATGCTGACTGATTGATTAGTTTTTAATTAATTTTGATGCCCGTTTAGTTGTAGTTCTATTGTTAGACCAAGTTGTCATAGCAAGATGCCAGTTAGTTTATTGCATCATCGTTGATCATATCTTCATCATTTCTTTTTCATTAATAGACAGGGTGAGATGATTGATTTAAAAAACTTGTGGGCATGTTAATTGCTAGTGGGAGATAAAAAATATCATCATATTCTCCCACCGGATATGTCAGGGTGATGTAATCTTCATGTTTTTGTTCCTATTTTGAATTGAATAGCTGTTTGTCATGAATAAAATATTCTTAAGATAGCTTTGAAACTTTTCATTTCAAATTGTAATTAGAGTAAATTTAAGTATTCCGTGCTATGTCAGTATGTTAATTGGCCTGTAAAATTATGTAGGTAAATGCAACCTCTGACTTGATGCTTGCCTATGTGGATTTCTTTCTTGGTGGGGATGAAAAGAGGACCGACCTTCCACCTCGATTACATGATAGATTCCCAATGTCATTGGTTTTTGGAGGTGATGGAAGTTATATGGCTCCATTCTCTCTTCACAATGATAACATCCTTACCAGCCTCATGAGTCAGGTTTGTTTATTTATTTTTGGTAACTCAAATGAGTTGCAGTTTTATTTCCAGATACTTTTATGTTTCTGTTACTTTTTGTTCCATTCTTAGGACATTTAATTATATGATTTTTTCTTAGTAGAAAATTATATGCATATTTTTTATGTTGTTGGCAGTCAGTTCAACCTACAACATGGTATCGATTGGTTGCTGGGCTGAATGCACAATTGCGGTTAGTTCGCCGTGGACGACTAAGAGTTACATTTCGACCTGTCCTTAGATGGCTCGAGACCCATGCCAATCCTGCATTGAGTATCCACAGCGTACAAGTTGATCTTGCCTGGTTTCAGGCTACAAGTAGTGGTTATTGCCACTATGGGCTTGTAGTTTATGCTCTTGGGGTCCTACTGGGGGGAAGTATCGACGGAGCACGGTAATCCTTTATACTCCTGGCACATTACTGTATACTTGTCATGTCGTCTTTCTGAGATACTGTAAACAATAATGTTGTGATTATGCTCTAGAGAAATTTGTGCATGCCTCCATGGTTTTTGATGTAAGATAGTTGATATTTTCATGATTTATTTTTTGGTTTCCAGGATTCACAGTGTTAAAAAGGAGCATCCTTCGGGGCTTCCGAGAAGCAGACCTCTTTTAAGCCCTCATGGAAGAATCGAGGACAATTATATGAGACGGAAGACACATGGAGCTACTTTAGATGTAAACAATTTGCAGATGCTTGACGAGAAGAGAGATATCTTTTATCTTCTCTCTTTTATACTTCATAATACAAAACCTGTTGGGCATCAGGTATCTTATATTGATATTTTGTGTTATTAGATAAAGTTTCTGGTTCTTGTCCTTGTATCATTTAATAACTGACATTTTCTCCTTTTCTTTTTTTGTGGTGACTGCAGGATCTTGTTGGTTTAGTAATCTCAATGCTACTGCTAGGAGATTTTAGTTTAGTATTACTTACCCTGCTTCAGTTGTATTCAATTTCTTCGGTGGATGTCTTCCTTGTTTTGTTTATATTACCTTTTGGCATTCTTCTCCCATTTCCTGTTGGAATTAATGCTCTCTTTAGTCACGGACCAAGGCGTTCTGCAGGCCTTGCACGTCTTTATGCTCTGTGGAACCTTACGTCCTTCATAAATGTTGTGAGTCTTCTATCAAATTTCAGTGAATTGGTGTTACTTTATTCCTTTATTTTTTCTAGGCCGAAGTATTTTTCTTCTTGTATGGGTGGAATATTGTAATATGGATTATATTTTCTCAGCTTTCATTGGGGTCTTATTATCTTTTTTACTAGGTGGTTGCATTTCTTTGCGGATATATTCATTACAACTCTCCATCGTCTTCCAGTAAAAGGCCCCCCAGCTTTCAGCCATGGAATATTGGCATGTAAGGGTATTCCTAGCTTCCATAAGAGCTGTTTATTTAGGAAAATCTGATTAGTAAGCTTTTTATTTCTCAACTGTTTGTGGAAGCAGGGATGAAAGTGAATGGTGGATTTTCCCAGCTGGACTGGTTTTGTGTAAACTATTCCAGTCTCAACTCATCAATTGGCATGTTGCCAATCTGGAAATTCAAGACCGTTCCTTGTATAGTAACGATTTTGAGCTGTTCTGGCAGTCGTGATGGTATGTTCACAGCATATATTCAATATTAACTTTTCCCCCTGTTCCTTCCCTTGATCTATCACATGTTCAATTTGAGTACAGTCGTCTAGAATAGGTCAACGATTGACATAGAGATGGTAGGAAAACTCAAGGTGGGGAGAAATAGGACTAAAGAAATCCAAAGTCGAAGTTGTAGAGGCATTTATTACTGTAACACCAAATGTTCAATAGTTTTTTCTCTTTTTCTTTATTTTAAAACTTTTCACCTTGAATTTCCCTACTGTGTAAATATCGAGTAAATAAGCACTCTTTAGAATATATTGTAGCTGTCGACTTGCTTAACTCGTGCCTGCTTTATCATTTTGTTCAATTGGGACAATATTTGAGCTTTGAGCGGGTTTTCCCCCATTGTAGTTAAATTTTTCCCTATTTATTTTTCGTACCTCATTAAGATAATCTCCTTAAAACGATTAAAAGGTGGTTGATAAGCTTGGCAATTTCTGCTGACCTGCATAGGGCTGGTTAATCTTGTTTATTCCAGCGAAGGGAGATGGGTGTGGACTGTGGAGTTAGGATTAACCCGCCCCGCGTTGCCCCCACACCCATATATAAAAAACCTATAAATTTAATTTTGTTACGTGTTAATCATGTTTTTAGCTGTTCTTTTTTTAAAATTTTTTTTTTTGTCTGATTTGTGTTCTTAGCTTTTAAGATGTGTTTATTTCGTTAAATTTTAGACAGGTAGTGGAGTATACTCTTGTTTTCGTTGTGAGTTGATTTTTGGTTTTCAATATCGTGATTGATTATGCTATTGGTGTAAATTTTTTATGTGCCAAAACTCTTCTCAAATTGACCTGTTGTATGAGTAATTAGATCATCATTTAGTAAAATCAAGGACGAATAAATTACCTTCACTCGCTCAATTTTGAAGCAATTTTATGCCTTATCTGTTGTAACCCTAGTTGACACGAGTTGTGCTAGTTCTTGTGCACGCCTACCGTTAGGGAAATAAACGTGTGGATTGGTTGGTATGTTAGTATCTCTTGGAGTTCGTAATATTTCCACCCTAATTTCATCAATGATGATTTCATAGTCATACCCTTAATACTTGTTGATATTTTCTCCCAGTTTTTACGTGTTTTATTTTGGGTTCTTTCCCGTTTGTCGCTCGTGCAAAAAATAAGACTGTGTATCTGCTTGCCTTGCTTATTCTGACCATGAAAAACTCTATTTTTAGTTCTGACTGTTACAAAAATAGTAAAAGCAGACATCCAAATTATATTATAGTAATAATAATAATAATAATATATGTAAATAATTTAAGTAATTGAGTTACTTAAAAAAAAAAAACCCAAAATAAACCACATGACGACTTCCTGATGTTTCTTTCAAGCTTTAGAATTAATTCCCATGAAATGAATCACATAGTAGCTTTGTGCTCCAAACTTCCTGAAGAACACGATAGCTTTACTACCTTTCGTGGCTAAAAACATTTAAAAACAAAAAAATATAAACTTTAAAAAGTCAATAATAAAATAATATAAAAGCCGAATCAATCAAAATTGGTTCGGTTCGGACCCGAAAATATTAATTAATATATATAAATATATATAAATAAAAAATATAGAAAGTGTTAAAATAACATACTATTAAATTCTATATAAAAATAGAAATATAATAAATATAAAATATTAGTATGTATATATAAAAATATTAAAATATAGTAATTGTTTCATTTCCAAAATTCTTGAATCTGATAACTGAACCAATGATCATCGAGTATGATTTGGTTTGGTTCGGACCCTAACACAAAAAGATACAAACCATTTTAATTGGTTCTGTTCAGATTTTTATGTTCATCAAATTATTGGTTCAGGTCTCATGCCCCTAAACTATCTCGAAGAATTGCTACCTTTCATGGTCAAAACATTTAAAAATAATAATAATAAACTTTAAATAGTCAATAGTAAAATAATATAACAATCCGAACTAATCAAAAATGGTTCGGTTTGGTTTGGTTTAGTTAGTACCCGAAAATATTTATATATATATATATATATATATATATATTATATATAACATATAAAAAAAGATAAAAATATTAAACTATAAATTATATATAAATATTAAATTATAATAAATACTAAACATTAAAGTATATATATTAATTTTAAAACATATATAATTATTAAAATAATAATATATACATATATATCTATGTATAAATATTAAAAGAGTCAACAACCTGACACACTCTACTATTTCATATCTTAGTATTTTATTATTATTTAAACTAATAAAATTTTATACTTAGTTTTATATTATTTTATTTTATTACTTTTTATACTATCTTAAGTTTTATTAAAAAATACCATACTATATTATGTAATAATAGATAGTGGGACATGTTTTTTTAATAAAATAAATTAGTATCACGCATTCCCTAACAGTGTTCACGTATGTAAATAGTAATGAAGTAGTATGTTAAAAATGTTTTTAGTCCCACGTGATGACTTCATGATGTTTTTTTCATGCTTTAGAATTAATTCACAATAATCACATAGTAGCTTTATGCCCCAAAATTCCAGAAGAACATGGTAGTTTTACTACCTTTCATGACTAAAAATATTAAAAAAAAATATAACCTTTAAAAAGTCAATGATAAAATAATATAAAAGCCGAACCAATCAAAATTGGTTCGGATCTCGAAAATATCAATTAATATATATAAATATAAAATATATAAATAAAAAATGTAAAAAAATATTAAATATTAGTATATATATATACACACATTAAAATATAGTAATTGGTTTGGTTCCAAAATCCTTAAACCTGATAATTGAACCAATGATCATCGGATTTGATTTGGTTTGGTTTGGACCCTAACACCAAAAAATACAAACCAATTTAATTGGTTATGTTCAGATTTTCGGGTTCATCAAATTATTGGTTAAGGTCTCAGGCCTCTAAACTTTCTCAAAGAACACGATAGTTTTACTACCTTTCATGGTTAAAACATTTAATATATATATATATATATATATATAAAAGTTAAAAAGTCAATAATAAAATAATATAAAAATCCGAACCAAGCTTTAGAATTAATTCCCAGACAATGTTTACGTATATAAAGAGTAAATGAATAGTATGTTATGTGTGGAGGAAAAGTAAAAATGGAATCAACAATAAATATGACTTTGTTTTTTAATAATAAAATATAAATTGATGTAGACTAAAATTATTGGTTCAGGTCTCATACCCCTAAACTTTTCTGAAAAACACGGTAGCTTTGCCACCTTTCATGGTTAAAAAAATTAAAACAAAAAAAAGTTTACAAAATAAATAATAAAATAAAATAAAATAAAAATCGTAATCAATCAAAATCGGTTCGGTTCGGTTTAGTTTGTACCCGAAAATATTAGTTTATATATATATAAATAAAATAAATATAAAAAATATTAAACTTAAAATTATATATAAATATTAAAATATAATAAATACTAAACATTTAAGTATATATATTAAATTTGAAACGTATATAAATATTCAAATATTAATATATACACATATATAAATATATCTATAAATATTAAAAGAGTTCACAACATTAAAGTATATATATTAATTTTAAAACATATATAAATATTAAAATATTAATATATATATATATATATATATATATATATAAAAAGAGTCCACAACCTGATTCTTAAATATAAAAAAATATTAAGCTAAAAATTATATATAAATATTAAAATATAATAAATAATAAACATTAAAGTATATATAACATATATAAATATTAATATATACATAATTATAGTATAAAATAACAAAAAACTCAATTATAAATAGTGAATTATTTTATAAAAATTATATTCTATTATTTTTTATTTTTTAAATTAATAAAAAAATTCTACCTAATTTTATATTATTTTATTTTATTATTGATGTAGAATGCGGCCTTTTGATTTTTTTGTATCAGGAAAAAAAGAGGAAGAAATGCTGCAGCTACAGCAACGTCACGGTTGCGCTACAGTAACTTAATTGAATGCATTAAATGTGAACAAAGCAAATAAAAAAAATTCAAAAAGAGAACCAAATTAGAAAATTTTTAGTTCAGGGACTCAATTGAAAATTTATATAGGTCTAGGGACCTAATTAGAAATGTCTTTTAGTTTAGGGACCTAATTGAAAAATCCAAATTAGTTTAGGGACCAACTCAATAATTAAACCTATATAATAAAAAAATCTGAAATAATAAAGTTGTCCCAATTTAGTGAAAAAAATGAGAAAGAAGAAAAATAATGATGATTGAACAATTGCGATGATGTCAATGTCATATCCCATTTAATGCACCTCAACCAAGTTAAGCAAACAATATAATATTAAAACAATCAAGTATAATAATAATAATAATAATAATAATAATAATAATAATAATAATAATAATAATAATAATACAAAATATAAGAAACAAATAATGTATTAAAAAAATATTAAACTCCCTAAATTAAGGAGATGCTGCCACATCAGATGTACAACAAAAGTTGCTAGACCATTTTTATATTTGTATTGATACAGAGGTTGCCGTGTTTGACTCCAAAAACAATATACATTTACCGGTTTGTAAATATTTTTAAAAAAAATGTATAAATTTTAGAAAATAAATAAAATAATAATAAAATATTCCATAACTTGACATGTGGGTTGTACTATTGTGCTACACTAAAATCAGAATTTTCCCTTATCAATTAGTATAAATATAGATTTATTATTGGTTTGGTTTGATTCGGTTCGGTTCGAACAGGAAAATATTAAAATATATATATATATATAATATAAAAATTTAAATTTTAAACTATTAAATTATATATACATTAAAATATAAGTATATAAAAATTAAAACATCAAGAACATGATAACTCTACTTTTACTGTTTACCAATTTATGATTGGTTGACCGTGTAAAAAAAACTTTAGATTGTTAGTGTATACAAATAATTTCAAAAAAAAGTATTATGAAAAAAATTTATTAGAAAAAAATTTAAAAAAATTAAGGAAAACGTAAAAAAAGTTTAAAATATTTTTTTTTAAAAAAAACTTAATTTTTTTAAAAATGTTAAAAATAAAAAAATTAAAAATTAAACGTAAAAAAATTTTAAAAATTAAAAAAAATTAATTTTAAAAAAAAGTCAAAAAATCAGATGCTGACACGTATATGTACAGTAAAAATGCCTCTCCACCTTTTATATTAATATAGATTCAAGTGATATAAAAAAACTAATATAAATTCATCAAAGGAGCAAAATTAGTTACACATCATGATTGAAGGAGAAATGTCTATGCCATACTAGAGAAACACATGAAAAGGGGGGGGGGGGGGGGGGGATTTGTCATAAAAGTATTTAATTTTTAATAAATTTTTTTGGTTCTCTTTAATTAATAATTTTAAAAAAATATTTTATAGTTGAATGAGGGAGAAATTATTTAGTATGTAAAATTTGTTAAATAAAATTTTAGTGTAAAATGTATATTTAAATGGATGGGTTGTATATTCGTCCATGGGCCTGGAACATTATGCTCAAAGGCTTTTCAACTATGTCTTTTAACATGAACGAAAGGCCACCATAATTTTAGAAAGCAAACTCAACAATTGGTTCAAAAAGTTAATTTACATAAATAATAGGATATCATTACTTACAAGAGAAATACAGGTCTTCTCCGATTTTTAATTTATTTACACTTGCCCCTACTTTTGTTTTAGAAATTAAACCGTTAGCATAAACCTCAACGGGATGAATGTAATCCTAATTCCTAATATAAACCTCAAGAAGGTAAGCGTAGTGATAACATAAACCTCAATGGAGGTTAGCGTGATTTTTGGATACGAAGGTAATGGAGTATAATTAAGTTAAATCTCAAAAAAAAAAAGATTTGTGTAATTTTTCCTTATCGAGTTATCTATCTTACGAGATGGGCTAAATGAATGAAAGCTCACATTGACTCCTTTTATCAGTTAAAGTTTTTTTTTCATAAATTCACAAGTGAAAGTAATTGAGTTGCAAGGGAGCTGAACTTTAAGCAGTTACAAGCCAGATCGGTTTATTGTAGGGATGGGCACAAGTCATGTGAGGTCGGGTTATTGGACCTAAACCAATCAAAGTTGGTTAGATTGGGTTGAGTCAGATTTTAGGGGGGGAAATTGTAACCAATCCACAGTTAAATTTTAATAACTTTCAAATTGTACTTTAAAATCAAAATATACATAAAATTAGATACAAACTTTACAAATGCTTCTTCCTTTGTTTCTATACTAACCCGCAACCCGGAGGGTAAGTTTATTGATATAAATAAAAGAGGGAAAAGATTCCAAAATGCGTTTCCTTGGTTCTCTAATATCACTTCTTAAATTAGGAATAGCAGAAAAAAAATAACCACCTTGAGGAACATGAAACCAATCTATGCATAAACAAGTCTAGTATGGAGAATTATTCAGACGTCATTTTGATGGAGGTGTTCAACTGTTTCAAGCAAGAACCAAAATAAGTTACACAGCAAGAGATATTTTGGAATTAACTAAACACATTTATATGGAAAATATCAAAATATACGGAGGAGGAAGTTATGAGCCCTACCGTTGCCTCTCACTCCATCAGTCCTGAATCTATGTTAGCTTCACAATCTCAACTAGAATCCTATTTACATTTTGGTGACCGCATTTTTTATAAAATACATCAGGATTTACAAGTTGTCTGTTGCATCTTCAAGCTTTACTGTGGAGCAACAGGCAACTGCCACTGCAATAAACAAATACACCCCACTTGGACGAAAATTAATCTTTCTCTATATCTCCTTCATGTGCCATCAAATTGCTTCTTTCTGCATCATTGGTGGTACATTGATGCAGTTGGGGAGAAGCAAAGAGATTCTTCTCAATCCCATCGGAGGAAAGAAGTGGATTCACAAAATTAGTGGAATTGCTGCTAGAGAATGAACCTGATACAACAGTTGTGACATCAATGCCTCCGGCAGAATTTGGTCCATTTTTACCGCTACCTACAACCCGCAAATAGTATTATTAAACATCACCGCCTTTTGTTTGTGTGGATGTTGTCCTTTCCAGGACCGCTAGGTCCAAATCCAAAAAAAAAACAAACCAAGTAATTATTGAAGAGGATCAATGACCTGTAAGAGTAGGGGCCGCAACAGGTGTGTTTGAAAACGCAGGTGAAGTTCCGCTTCCTCTTTTCATCTTTGACTGCAGAAAGAACCACACATTAGAATCAACGGTCGGTTGATTCAGCTATGACAGAAACATATCCCAATTCATCATGTAAACATGATAATGGAAGAAACAGCATTAATTCTTTATTAAATATACATGGCAACAAAGATTGCAGAAATTTAGAATGTCAATAACTAACTCATGCCTCAACTGACATGTGGAGATGTACTCCTAACTTATGGCTCACAAAGGAGAAAAGTTAGGGTCAATTAAGGAAGACTCGAATGCTATTGCTAAGCACCTTTCTCAAAGATCTGTGTTTGTTTTTGCTAATAGATGATCTGACACAGCAGAGAACTTCAGTTAGCATACCTTAGTAATTTCTTCACAGTGCTTTACAACAAATGAGATATTTGCACAAGGTCCATGCAATAGAGCATAGGCCCACAAAAGAAGCTTCCTTGGAATGCTGAGATCAAGCGCTTCAATCCCACTGATACTTGGGTTGAATGGTGTGTCTGTCGCTAATTGAGATGGAACCAGGTAAAAGTTGAGGCCAGAGGTAAGCACTACAGAACTCTCCCGGTAAAAGTTGTAGCAAGCTTTGAGCAAAGTGTTTGCAGTTTCCAAATTTTCATCAGAAACTTTCTTGATCATTATATTTTTTATTTTTGATACAACGGCGGTCAATTTTGCTTCAACTTTTTCCATATGAGTTGGATCTTCAAAAGCTGTACTCCATAATTCATGTGGCTGCAAATCAATACAGAGCAACTGGCTATTATCCACCCCACCATCTGTCAAATTAAGGACTTGAATCCCATTTGAAATTCCACTTGATAATGGAGTGATTTGTGCCAAATTATATATGAGTGATCGGCACCAAGCAACAGAAGCATGCCTGCAAACTTTTGCACAACTACTATTTGAGGACTTCGGATTCTTAAAACGTTTCCGGATCTTCTCATTTATTGCTTCAAGAGTTTCCATTTTCCCATTTTTCTCCAACAATGCAATATATTCATGAAGATATCTGCAAAGATTAGAGTATCAGCATTAGCTTTTGCCATTGACAAAACAGATGTCAAAGACATATTTTCAATAAGAGAAGCTACAGAAGTTTATTGAGCTAGAATTTGTTAAAAAACGTCATATATTTCTTTAAATCTTATTTACCCATATATGATACTCTCCGATGTATCTGGGCTCTCAATTTCAGGCAAGCTGCATATTTCTGGCCATAAGCTCCCTTGTTCCATGAACAAAGCAAATATTCTCTCCAGCACATTGTCAGACCTGCTTACTGCCCCAGAGCTAGTATTCAGAGAATGGTGAATAGTTGAAACCAGGGCCTTTAAATACCTTCCAATGGCCACCGGTACCAGATCTTCAATGCATAAAGAAAACTGCAATTGTGGTGCAAGTTAAAGACAAAACAAATAATACTATCAGATCCCAGGTAAGTAAAAATGACAGAAGAAATTATGCAGGTTACAGGGGAGGGGTGACTATTATATAACATGCATATGGGAAAGGTTTGGCCTCATTTTTATTTTTTTTTAATAATATGGGGTGGGGGGACAGCACATAAACAGCGAGACACACCCAAATAAAAAAGGAACGAAAAAGAAGACATGTATTAAAGCTTCTTAAGAACACCTCTGTGGTGTATAGGGGAGGAAGGAGCAAATAGTTAAAAAATTTGATTCCATTGTTGTTGACTAGAAAGAACCCTGCATCTATTGGATTGGTTACATAGTTGAATGACTTGACAACAGGACCTTCCAAAATTTTCTTTGGAGACAAAATCGACCAGATTAGGTTTGGATCTTACAACTGTTTGTCTTTAATTAAGTTGAATTAAGCAGTGGAAGATTGACTAGTTAATCAGTCTTAGAAACTTTTTAATAAGTTAAAAAAAATCCATGAAGACAAAGTGAACAAAACAGAAAACAACGAAGAGAAGAGACAAAATCAAAGGAGCCAGTCTTGGATTAATATTGGTTCGATGTTAACTACAGTTCTAGTTCTGAGTGAATTTTGGTCTAATTAAGAGGGGCAGCTGTAAGTTTAAGATTCATAGACACTGGATTACTCGGAAGTTAAAGAGGCTACAGATGGGTTTTTCAGGTTTTCAGAACAGGTAAGGAACTAAAGGTTTTTGTTCCCCTCATAAATCTGACAGCAAATCCTTCAACTCAAGATCAGATTTTGATCTGGTCATGAAGGGTTCTTTCCTTTATGTTTGCATAAACTCTGAATCCACATCTCCAAAGGTAAATTTCCATCACCCCAATCTCCCTCATCTTAACAAAAGCAATCTTACTATCTAAAACGCTACAAGTCAAAATCATCAAATGTGTACATCAATGATCAATCCAGTGGGAAAAAAAAAGGTTATAAAGAAAGAGTGCTTCCATGAGAACATTTGAAGTATAACTAAACTGTAGCTGTTATGATGTACTGACGTATAACTTCAGTTGAAGAAGTAAATCAGACTCTTTAGTATTTACCCTCTTATCTCCCCGTAGAGAAACATATGCACGTTCAAGAGTACATCTATCTCCAGTCTCTTCTAATAGTTTGAGATAAAGCAGTAAATACTTTCGAATGCAAGTAATGAATTTTCGAGAACTTTCTGGTAAGTTAACCTCAAGGGTTTTTTTGTTTCCAGCAGAACCTGGTGCCTTGCGCCTGATACCATTAAATGCAAAATAGGTTAGTTCTTAGTTGTTGACAATATTGCTGTTTCCTTGCTCCTTCATAGCATGGAGAATAAAAAAGTCAAATCCATCTAATGTTACTTTACTGAGGAGTGAAACCCACAAGTCATGCAAGGCAATTTGGTAACATTTCTTTTCATTTGAAAAAAAAAAAAGTTCCAAGTTCCAACAGATTGTATCTTTCAAATCATCAAAAGTTTTTGTTATGATACTAATTAATAGTACCAAAGTATTAGTGATGTAACCTTCCAAACTGCCCATAGTATGAGCCATCAATTGTTTGTTATAAAATTTCATTCCATTCCAGTTCAAACTAGCAAAAAGTTAAAAAAGAAAGAATAAGAATAAACGTACCTTCCTTTTTTTACCATGCTATCAATTTCCCACATATTTATTGTAAAGGATGAACAAGAAGATTTGAAGCAGAAAGATAGTTGATCTTTTGCCCTATCTATGTCACCACTCTCACCCCTTTTATACAGCCCTTGAGCTAGCATGTATCTGGCCTTATGGAAATGTTTCAGATCCCCCTCTACGCAAGTTTCAAGGGCAGAAAGGCAATCATTGTAAAGCATGGACCATGCCGTATCCAATTTGAGCAACCCTTCATGCTTTATTTCCATAGAACTTGTCTGAATGCATCTTTCCTTTGTATTTAAAAATGAGCTATCCATATCACCAAGGATACTCATGACAGCTTCTTTTACAGATTGATTAAAGGAGTTTGCTGAAAGAACCTGTTGAGAACCACAAAACTTTCAATTATCCAGATTATGATGTCAACTAAACCTTTTAATCAAGTGCAACTGTATAGGACAGAAAAACAAAAGATATGACAGTTAATCAGTGTAAATGCACAATAGCAAACACAAATAAATAAAATAATACCAAAATAGAATTTATTGGTCAGACAGGAAAATAACCTTCAAAATCTCCAAATTCTGTTTTCCGCACTTAACTAATAGCTTCAAGCGTGAGGCATGCATCCTATAGACAGGATCAACAGCTGATATGTTCAAAGCAATAGCTTTATTGTAATATGATAATGCAATTTCATGTGAATATCCAAGCTTTTCACTGAGTTTACCCAAGTAAAATGCATGCAACCAATCTTGCCTGTACAAGAATCAAAGTAATTTATAAACATCAAAACAGAACTAGAAAGATGCAGAAAATAACAATATGCGAGATAAGAGTGTATAATTCAGTGTGAAGGCTTTCTTAAAATGTTTCATTGAATTCTCGCAAAACATCGTCCATGCTGCATCCTTTAAGGGCAAAACAGATCTCTGATCATAAAATGGCACTACATTCTGAAGGCTGTCGTAGTAAACCAATGCTAATAACTCATGTATCTCACACTGGAAAATACAAGTTCATGGAAAAGGTTAAAATCATAACCAATACTTTTACCAAGTCAAAGATGACCTGCTTTTAAAAAGAGTATCAGAGTGTATATATTTAAGTAAAATTAGCGTTAAATTAATATGCAGATCCCTGAACTATTTGAGAATTTTCACATAAGTCCATATACTTTAAAAGTTTGTAATTGGGTCCCTTAACACAGAAAATTTGTAATTGGGTCTCTCTCACTCTCATATACTTTTCCGTGATTAAGAATCCGTTTGGGTTCCGTTATGTGATCCATCCACTAGTCATTTGTGGGTCCCTAAACATTTTGGAAAAATTTAAATAGGTCCCTTATACTTTTTGTAACCCTAACGAAACACTAACAAAAAAATTGTACAAGGGATCCAATTACAAATTTTGTGTTCAAGGATCCAATTACAAACTTTTAAGTATAGGGACCTATTTGAAAAATCTCAAATAGTTGAAGGATGTACATATCAATTAAACCTTCAATTAAATTAACACTATAAGCATATAAAGCTACAATTCCAGAAACCACAAATCTTGAATGTTACAGAAACAGAATAAATAAACTTTAACAGCACATTATGTTATCCTTAAATATTATCAGACAATGCAAACCAAGTAGCAAGCATCATGATGAATTCCATCATGTTTATAATTTACCCTGCAGATAACATTCAGAGCAAACTTTGTAGTCAAATTCTCATTTTGGATGAACCCATCTAAGTTAGCAACTACATTATAGTGACTATTCTCATCCAAGAAAAGGAAATTCTGAAGGCTCCATCTCCCACTTAAAACACAAATAAATATATTAACAGAGGGTAGAACCTTCTGAGAAGATGTCTTTGCCAAAGCTAAACTCATTAGTAGGCACCGTCTACTCCTCCAAATACGGATCAGACCTGAAAATCAAATACATGCTGAGATTAACCTAGAAGCTAAAAACAAGGAATGTCATAGATATATTATGGCCATTAAAAATATAAATCAGAAGAGACAAGATAAGAATAAGGTAAATCCAAAATGAAGCACCTACAGTACTGTACAAATTTATACCTCCTCGATATTGTTGTGTTATACTGTGCAAGGCCTCCCACGTCAGGAAACATGATCTTAGTTATAGTTTCAAGAAATCCATCAGATCCAGCCTCCTCTGAGAGTTTATCTTCACAGAGGTCAGGATCGTCTAAGAACTGATCTATTGGGTTCCCAGCCAAGAGGTCCTCTGGTGGCTGCGGAAAATGTTTCCTAATAGCTCTTAAAACTCTGCGTAGTTTGACCAATCCAGTCCTCTGGTACATACAAATTTTTGCCAAAATAAAATCAGAAATGAAGTTTCTGTGCAACATTCTGCAGAAAAGCTGAACTACACAAAATAAAGAAGGGAATACTCACAGAAGATGCCTTTGCATAGGGAAGAACATATTTGAAAACATCAGCACACTGTTCCTTGGTCTGATAATCTCCCCGGCTTGTATTTTTGTGCATCACAAGATCATCTTCATAAGATGAATCAGATCTTAGATTTAATCCATATAAACAGAAAAAGCACTGATCTAAGGCGCTGTCTATTTTAGACTCAAGTTCTTCCCTTTCATCTTCAGAAAGTTCATTTCCACATTCAATCAATTGATTGCTTGAATTTTCACCTTTAATGAACTTATTGTCAGTCCCAGCACCTCCATGATTTTTGCACTCTACTTCCTTACTGTCTTTATCATGAACTTTGCAAGATGAAATGCCTTCAGAAACATCCTTCTTCACAGAATTAGTTTCATCAATTTTAGTCCAATCCCCCCACATATCTAATGTATCTGACTTTGAATCTTCTATAGACGCATTGACAAGGCTGCTTTGGGACACCTCTTCACATCGCATTGATTCTTTACTTAGAAGGTTAAAGCTGGATTTAAGCTTCATATCCAAGGCCAAGAGATGCTTTATTGCAAATCTAAGAAATGTTCCTTCTTCACCTTTGCCACCTTCCCCGCACAGCAAAGCCCATATTCAGCAAGCAAGTCATGTGTTGCCACAATTAAATCAACCTGAGTTAAGAATTCAAGTAATGTGTTGCCACACCAAAGTTTTTTATTGAATAAAGGAATCACTAATACAACCAAATTGCTCAAAGTAAAGTTCTTCCAAGAGTTTGATTGCTCACTTGAGTTTTGATAGGTGTAGTTGGGCTAAGATGCTGGAGTTTGCAGAAGACAATGGCTGCATCAATGAAACAGCTACTTTCTGCTTGATCAGAAATTACTTGTTCCGAGGCTTTGCTGCGGACAAGTATGTTTGCAACATACCTCATAATTAATAACAGCAGAGACTGCATTTGACAAATACTGCTTGTTGGAACAGGAAGGTCGTCCTGTAAGCATAAGAACACAAATGCTTCACTAAGAAATGAAATTCTATAGTTAAACATGTTGAGGAAACAAAAGTTTTTGTAATTAAAACCAAGTTAAATGAACCCATGTTAGTAATCAGACAAATTATGGCTACTTCATTTTTTATAGAAAAAGAAATTGTTAAGAGAGAAAAGGAGAAAAATATAACTAGGAAGCTGGTAAGATATCCTCCAAAGCAGAAAAAGAGAAAATGAAGAATGCAGCAGAGGTGTCCAGCCTCTATATCAGAAATGAAAACGCCCTTGAAACAGCCATGGGCGTAGCACTAGAGAGAAACCATAAATACAACCTATCCGAAGGCATATCTAGAGGTAATGGGATTCCCTTCAAAATCAGAGCACTTTGCTCCACCCAAATACATAACATGACAGCAAAGTTTGCCTAGTGCCACCATTTCGATCCTTCTAAAACCTTTAAAATGAACCATTAAAATTATTGCAAAGTGGAAGTGCACAGTCAAGATTGACCTGGCACATCAAACAATTTATTCTAAAGGAAGGTAGAAGCACAACAATGGAGAAATAATTGGACCACTGCCTCCAAATTCAAGTTGCACATAACATAATTATCAGGAGAAAGACCTGTGTGGGGCCAACAAATCTGCAACATGCAATAGTATTACTCAAATTGAGTACAGTTGTACAGACAAAGCTCTTTAAATTTCTCTTAAAAGAAATGAGTCCAATAAATGGATGTCAATCTCAACTAAAACATGTTCAAAACAAAATATGAACTTAAGCCTAGCAGCATAAAGAAAACTAGTTTAAAAAAAGATAACATATAAATCCAATTGTAACCAACCTTGTATATATTAGTTAAAATGAGTTGATAATTTGTATAGTTGATAGTGTTGCAGGCTAAGTGAAGTTTTAAAGACCTCCCTATTCGATACATATAGCAAAAGACTACAGTAAATCTATCCAGATCACAGATATCATGTATTTTTCTTTAATAAAAGATGAATAAAGTAGGAAGTAAGGAGGATAAAACAAGATAAGGCCATAAGGGGAGAACAGATCCCCAAATACAGTATCAGTATGTTTGGTTCCTTTTTTTTTTCCTTGTTTGGTGGAAAAAAGAAGAATTTCAAAGAGGAAACACCATCCTCTAAAACATGGAAAAGAAAAATTAAGACAAAAGCCCAAAACACCAAATACCAAAAACAGCGATAGTTAATCTCCTTGAATTCTACAAAAGAAACCTGTCTCCCCAAAATACCCATGAGCAAACACAAGTAATGGAAGCAGGATGAGCTTTTATTGCTTTCACATGCAACAAGAACTTTCATTTAACCATAATGATGAGGCATGTCAATTTTATTCAAAAAGGAGTAATTGTATCTAGATGTTCAAGTATTAGGGTAACTATATTTACAGTCTAACAATATGCAATATGTTTGTATATTTTAATATTTTAATTAACTGATCCATTTAAGTTGTGCTCATGAAGGAGAATTAACAACATAGATAGTTCATGAACTTCCTTCCTGGATGAACAGGGGAGTGATTTTTAAGAAAAACACTTCATGGCTATGACAGCTTAAATCCAAGACTACTTACAGAATCTCCACGGTGATCGATAACTTTCTTCACTTGTGAGATACAGTCAGAGAGTGCCTTCACTTCCTCCACAACCAAGTGACTACAGTGCTTGGTAGAACTTTCATTTGAATCAATATCAAAATTTGGAGATGCACTTAAATCAAGCGTTTGATCAGAAGATTTAAAGGGCGTAACACATTTGTTCAACCCCATCATTGCCATAAGTATTTTCAGCTTTCTATAATGACAATTGAAATACATCTCCACATTCATTGGATTTGTCTTTTGACATGCTTCTATTAGAACATCTAGAGCCATGAGATCGATGGAAGTTATCTTCTCATCTTTTTTATCTGCTATGGTTAAAGAAAATGAATCGATGTAGACATCCTGTGTAGAGAATAGAAGCGGAGAAAGCAAGGACACACACTCCAAATACTTTTTTTGTTCCATCATGTTAACGACAGACTTTTCCATCAAGAAATTGACCTTTAATATATTAATTTCATAAAGAACTCTATCAATGTTTAGCTCTTTTACAGCCTTGCAATGTGGGCGGCAGACTGAACATAAAGAATCTTCCATATTTTCCTTCTATTCCAAAAGTGACAAAGAAATACAAAATTCGTCACAAGCTTTTGCCTTATTGCCATCAAAAATAGACAATCTCCCACTTAGCCAAAAGAATCGAGCCCAGAATGAACTATTTTTAGTCAGAAGTGAGCTATCTAAATTTGGATTGCTCTTGGAAGAGGTGTCAGTTGATATGCCACTAGTCTCTCGGAAACTGTCAACCACAAGACAACCTTCATTCAAGGGACGTGTCAAGTGAAAAGGATAATCTAGAGCTACAGACTCTATGATCTTACAGAGATGATAAGATGCCTCTGATATAAATTCTGATTGTTTAGAAGCAGAGGGGGAGCATAATCCAAAGTCATAATACAGCTCAGCAAGAAAAATATTACATTCAGAAGTTCTCTCCTTTCCCCAATGCCTAGTCAACTTTTCCAACTCCAGAAACTTGACAAAAGCATCCTGATATATGAGGCCCAGTCTTGCAACCTCTTCTAAAAGTAAATGCCCCATATGGTAAGCACCATAATTTTTTGATGTTTGTCTTAAAAATGCAGAAACTTTATGATATTCAGAATTTCCTAAATAGGATGATGTAGTGATATCACTATGAACAGGATCTCGACCACCCAATCCACCAGCAACGAAAGGTTCTAGATATTGAATGACAATCTTTGCACGGTCCTTGCCACAAGAAGAATCTGATTCTTCTTTCCCTGGTTTACGACTCCGGAGCCTTTCAAGTCGAGAACTACGCCTTTCATGTTGTTGTTCTTCTTGGATATTTACTTCTTTCTCTTTAGCACTTGATCTTTCTATGTTAGTATCACTAAAAGTATTATTTTCACCACTGGGTCCTTTCTCTTCCACAGTGTTCAAAACAGCTTCTGACCTACAAGGTAAGTTTATGCTTAGCCTAATGTCTGGAGAATTGCATACCTTTTCAGGATTCATCTCAGAGCTTTGTAGATTCAATGGTAATAAGTTTTCGAGCAGTGCATCAGCAAGAGCCAACCAGGAAGCTTCTGTCAGGTACAGTTCTTTGTTCTGATTCGGCTTTTTGAATTCAACATCCTCATCTAGATCCTCATTAGTACCTTTTCTCTTGTTGGAAAATTTGAGCCGCACATGTTTAGGAACCAGTTTGTCTATGCCTCTAGGAGCAAATGGCAATGGTTCTGATTCTTCAATGGTACTTTTAACTTGCAAAGCACGAGAATGTGATGGCCAGTGTCTCAAAATCAACTCACTAACAGAGAGACAAGCAACCTCATCACCAATAGCAATAAGAACTTCTAAAAGCTTTTCCATGCAATTCCCTACAGACACATCAAGGGGATAAAAAAATCAGTTACATAAATACACACGTTATTTATACACTATGTCCATGTTTGGATAATTGACATAAAATTACTTTGTTGTTTGGGTAATAGAAGGTATTTTGAGAATAACTTTCAAAGGATGAATTTATTGTTGGAAGTTATTATCTAAAGTAATTTTGAAAGTAGTGTTGTTTGGATAAGAAGGCGAGCCTTGACACAACGGTAAGATTTCGACCTTGAGATGCTTGTCTAACCATCCCCATACCCCATAAATATGGGAGCCTCATGCATTGGGACACCTTTTTTATTTTGTTATGTTTGGATAGTGTTAGGTAAAAATTATTTGGAATGTAAAATTACCACAATAAGGTTTTAAAAAAAATTTAACAACACCCTCCAAAGCCTTTTCCTACTAGAGGGGTCGGCTACATGGATCAAACAATGCCACTTAGTTATATCAAAAACCAAATCTTTTGATAGGCCATTCTGGAATAAATTATTGCTGAATGTCCATTCAGCCGGAAGTAGTGAATTACTTCTTGCAGGATGGCATTTCCCACTGTAAAGATGTTAATTTGAGTTTTGTTGCCAAATGACCAAAAATATGCTAGAAGTAATCCTACAATCCAAAATGCATTTGTACAGTGCAGAAGTCATTCTTCACTCTTATCTAAACATGCTCATACACACATGAAGAGATTGAGAGACAACGCAAAACACAGCAAACTGGAATTCATGAAGGGTAAAGATAACCCAGGGAGGAAAACCAAAAACTGACTATCACAGACAAGAAATACTAATGAGTACTCAATTGGGTAACCCCAAGAAAAATGACCGAATTAAGAATATAATTATTAAGTGCTTACAGTTATTAGGGCTACACAAGAGGCCTTGCTCGAATGCCCAACGTGAAATACTCAGTAAACCCATTGAGCACGATAACGTTCCCAGCTGGTTCCATACAACAGAATCTTTAGAATCTATCTCCACAGCCTGAAGATAACAGTGCAAAGCATTCTCATAATGTGTAGAACCTTGCTGAAGAAAAACGATGGCAAGGTTCTTCAATGCCAAAAATCTGTAGAAACCTCTGTAAGTAACACTCATATATGTTTAAGTGAATAGCAATACATAAGAGGGACTTTAATACAAGAATCAATAGAGATCCCCAAAACTCAAGGTAGAGAAATTTATTGCAATAAATTCGTGTCCAACGTTACTTTAATAAATTAAAGGTTGACAGGAATATGAAAACTGAATACCTTTTTTTACTTGTATTGATAATGAATAGGAGTGCAAGATATATATACACTAGACTTGATTCCTATAACAATAAAAGTCTATACTAAGTCCTAGGAGAAACATACAATGAATCATAAGAATACAATGGATGGGACTCCACCGTCCACACCGTCCACATAAATCCACCGTCCATATATTAATTATATTCAACAGGTTGAAAGAGGAGACATATATGAGAATACAACAATTACAGAACAGTTTACAATAGTGTAGAACAAGACCTGAGTTGCAATAGATGACCGTCACTGGCACTGCTATCCACCTGACGACAGAAAATATATCATGCTAACAATTCAAAGTGAAAAAATGGATGTACCATTGAACAAACTATGTGTTAAGCAGAAGCCAAAACCTGAGCATTAGCTATAAGAGGATCTTTAAGGACAGCTTCTAAGAGCTCACGAGCCTTTTCATAATCTTTTGCTTGTAACCTGAGAAGCCCTTCATGATAAGTTTGAGATAGATGAAATTCCTGAAATAACAGAAAAAATATATATGATATTTTCATAAACAATTATACGCTATTTGGATAATCTAAATTGTGGAGCTGATAACATAACTATCAAGCGTGCAAAGAACCCTAATCTTCGAACCCTAAACAGAGTACTTAGAACTGCTTAACATAATACCATTATTATTATGAATCAAAAGAAAGAAAGAAGACATGCCTGAGCTTCTTTCGTTGGAGCTAGTGGTTCCCACTGGCTTTTAGAGTCAGTATCGTTAATAGCTGCAATTGAGAACTGAGACAAACCAAAAAAAAAAAGACGAAGCTTATTAACAGAATTGAAAACTTCAAAACAGTGCGAATCGAGCTTCAAAAATTTACTATCGTACCATATTCAATCTTCAGAACGTGAGAGCGTTCACGCCGTCTGACTCTTGATTCGTCAACTTTTTAGGGTTCGAGCTTTGATTATGGCTTTTAGTTTTTCTCCGATTCCGATTGTCACTTCACCTGTAAGCGACGGGAGGGAGAACGAGCGCGCTCTGAGATGTATAGTCGCTCGACGACCTTTTCGTCCTGGGGAAAAAAAATTGACCATGTGGTCCTCAAAATTTTGTTACCGCCTGTGTCAAAAAAAAAATTTGTTAACGATATTTTAGTCTCTCTAATTTATGCGGGGTATCCAAAATCGGACCGGATCAGTCGGTTTGACCAGTTTAATCGGGATTCGGGATTTAGGCTGGTTTGGTTGGTTCTAAGAATCGGTCTTGCTTGAAACCGATTTCAGAATCGTCGAACCGATTCAAAATCGGTCATAACCGGTTGTGGACCGACCTGAATCGGTTTCCTAAAAAAAATAATATAAAAGGATTTCGATCATCCTAGCCAAAACCTAATTCTTTTGTTTTCTAACATATGTGGGCTGGTTGTAGATTTTGGGTTGGTTTTCCCTGTGAAGATGATTTTAACATATATCTTTATATTTATTTAGTTTAATTTCAAAATGAAAAAAATTGTGCTTAATAATTTTAGTTGTTATGTTATTTTTTTTGTTTAATATTGTTATAAATATTATATTAAAAATTAAAATAATATTATTTAATTATAATCGATTCAACCACAATATAATCTCGATTGGACCATTGAACCTCAAACCACTGCTTTTATCGATTCGATGGCATGTCCGATTTTATAAACCTTAAATTTATGAGATCAAAATATCTTCCGAAATAAAATTTGAAACCAAATTGTCACTTTTTTTTTAAGCAACCAAAAGGGCTATTCGAAAAATCTGAGCACCAGAATGGGTATTTACTCAATTGTTTTTTTTTTATTAAAAGCAAATAGAAAAATATGAAAGTACTGTTGCTTTATATATTGCACCTTGCAACATCTTTCATTCTCACCATCACAGACGAGCGGCGAGGGAATCAGCGACGGCGGCAATTGAGGGAACAACTCAACCGGCAGCGACGGCGACGGAGGGAACCGATTCCGAGGTAACTTTGCCCCTGTGTCAGTTCAATTTCATCTACTCACTACTTTCATCAACCGTGTTAATGATTTCATCCCATTTTTGTACTTCATCAACCCATTGTTGAAAGATTGAAGTTGGAATTTGGGATTAGTTTTGTGCAAAAATGGGATGGAATGTGAGCTTCAATCAACAGATTAGTGTAGTTATATGTTTGTAATCATTGCCAAAAATATGTAAGTAAAGAGAATGAAGGTTGCATTCGAGGTATTTGATAAAACATTAGGTATTAGACTCACTTGTCAACTGTTTCTTCTGCTGATTCCATTACATTATGACTGGTGAGCATTTCAATTAGAAGTTATCAATTCTTTTGCTGTATTGTCAGGCATTATTTATTTCTCAAAGTATTAAAATGGGAAACCAAACTGCTATGGGTTATATCCCTTTATGCACCGAACCAATAAAATTACTTTTGCCGTGTTACTGTTACAATCTTTAGCCTCTAATGACTACAGATTGTAACTGCTCTTTTCTCACATTACCTGCCCTGATATGATTGAAATGTATGATTGCTTCAGCTGCATTTGCAACATTGCATAATTTATTAATGAAGGTTACCGAGTGACATTAGGCATTGGTTAAGGAATAAAAAAAAAATCATGCTGACGGGCACCGGTTAAGGAATACCAAAGAAGCAAGTTCTTGTTGGAAATCAAAGTTTCTCACTCTTTAAAATATCAAATGCATCAAATTCCAATGAATTTATACTGTTTTTGACTCACTGGTTAGCATTCTCCTAAAAAAAGATTTCATTGAAAAATGATCTATTCAAAATTTTTATAAGTGTTTTGTCTTTAGTTTTTCAATGAATATTTGATTTTAATGGATTCTTTAACCAATGCAAGCATACTTGTTAGCAAGACCCCAATACCCTTAATTAATTTGGATTTCACTTCTTATGTTATCATCTCTTTCTTCTTTAATATTAGACAAATGTTAACCAATGTATGAAATGGTGTATTTAGCCTTTCTATAAATACTTTCTATAAATACTTTTTTATCTTTGAATTTCTTAACTGGGCACGGATGACCTTTAATATTAATCCCTTTTTTTATCCTTTTTCCTTACCATGAGTTTTTGTGTAGCTTTATTGAATAATTTGTACACACCCTATCTGCTCTCAGTCGAGTTCCTCTAGTACTCAAAAACCCTGCCACTTCCTTATCATAGGTGTCATTTATGATTTTGGGCCCTTATCATTAGCGTCATTTTAATGACCCATAAATGCACCTAACTTTAAATCATCCAAGTTATCTCAGCTTACAAGTCAACTCTTCCACCAAATGTAGAACAGTAGAAAATTGTAAATCTTGATTTCTCAGCCCCTGGGGGAAGGGGGGCTAGGAAACGTGAACTGAAGACATCTTATCCTGTCTTTATTGCATTTTGTGCACTTAACTGGAACAGTGTCTGAATATTCTTCCGGATTTTGAAATTTGTTATTCTAACCCTTAGCGTTATCTAGTCCGTCCTTAATTATATAAATGCTCCTCTATATCTATGACAGGTGGTGTAGTTCAAAATAAAAAATTGATGTAATACTAAACTCTACTTACTTTGAACTGGTTCAATGAGTACTAAAATATACATTAACTTTTGCAGGTTTGAGGTGAAGATTTGGGGTATCATCTTCATTATCAATGCATCACACTTACATGTGCAACATGCTTATTCTTGTTTGCATTCTCCACATCATCGTGAAGGCCCCAACCATCTGCTTTGGGAATATGTCAGTATATAAAAATCCTTAATTATGTCTTCTCAAGGCCTTCTTTGTGAGTTTGGAGGGAAAGGAAAGAGAGGGGATCAAAGGGAAAGGAAAGGGGAGGAAGGGGAGTATTATCTCCCCATTGTTTGTGAGTGCATATTGTATGAAGGAAGTAAATGGGGGGTTTTAACATATTTTTACAATCTTACCCTTATTTTAGAAAATTAATATAAGTAATATTTTTTAAATAATATTAATACACATTTCAAAAAAAATATATTAATGCAAATTAATAAAGACTGTGAGGATAAATTAGTAATTTAATTATTTCCCCCAAAAAACCCCAAATTAGGGTAAACAAAAAAAGTGGGCTTAGGAGGGGTTTGAGGGGTTTTTTAAAATCCTCAAAACCCCTCCAAATTTTTAAACTCACGAACAAGGGAGAGATTCTCATGAACCTTCTCTTTCCCTTCTCCCCAAAACTAAACTCAGAGACAAAGCCTTAAGTGTTTGGACTCTACAATTTAGTTATGGGGATCAACTGCTCACTGTCATAGGGTTGAAGACAAAATTTTGAAAGTTGGAGAAGAGCTTTGGAGAGAAGCTTTGACATTACAAGGTGGATATCGCCTTTATCAAATACAAGATCTAAAACCCCATAGGTGGTATGAAGTGAAGATATCATATCCAGCTTCTGTATGTACTACGAATATTATGTCTTCTTTCAGTTCTTTGCAGGGGAACTTTCCTTTGGAAACTGACATACACTAACTAAAACACCAGATACCCGCTAGCTTTAACATACAACTGAAGAAAGACAAGTCGGATATGATGCTGAACAGTAATAGGAAATTACTCAACACTGAAAAGCTCATTTTTAAGACCTATAGCGATCAGGTCCAGTATTAATAGGAAGCTTTTTAGTCTAAAATGTATGATATGAAGAGTCTATATGTACTTAATTTTGTTAGTTTTGTTCTTACAACATTGACTTAATCCAGGTTAAAACCCACGTATTAGTAACTGTGACGCCAGAGGGGTTTCCAGCAAAACCGAATGTACCAGAGAGGCAGTTTATTATATTCAATATAGGTAATTTTTTGCATGGTATATTAATAATTTTGATACTAACAATTGTCGCATCTTATGCATAGCCATATTAATCATTTGATAATTTCTAGATTATCGTTCAATGACCCCAGTATTATGATGATTTCCAAATTTCCAATGTTGCTATATCCTATATTTTCTATATTCTATTCTTATGTTGATACGAATAATTTCCCCTGTTGCTAATATTCTATGCTTCTTTTGTTGGTTCGACAGTATGTGATGAACTACTATTAGGCATACCCCACAAAGCTTGGTGGGTAGTGGCACTGGCCTTGCTGTGTCTTGGAATTGCATTCATCATTCCTTCTTTCCTTCCATCGTATTTGCTTCCAAAGAACGAAGTCCCAAGATCAGCAGATACTGTTTCGAAAACTTCTTGACCAGCCTCCGAGGAAGATAAAGTCATCATAAGATCAATTGTTTATGGTATTTGAAATAGAATTTTGGAAGTTAACTTTTGGCTCTACTAATTTTGCAACGTCTTCTAATTCCTAACGTCTTCTAATTCCTGTTCCAGAACACCCAAATTGGACACCTATTTGGGACACCTGATTAATCAAATATTTGACTAATTCAGTTCATTATATGATTAATTACGTATAAATGATAACCCATCAATCATATAAATAACTGAATTAACCAGATATTTGCATATGATTAACCAGATATTTATATGATTATGATAAATAAGCCTATTAATCATATATTAAAATGAATTAACCAAATTAACCAAATAATTATATATGATTAATCAAGTGTCTCGTTTGGGTGTTCTCCTATCGTTACTCTAAATTTACTTATGCTGTTGTTTTAGAAATGCACAACAAACTGAAGCTTGGGTCTTCTGGGACACGACTCCTTCCGGTGTTAGCCTTGATCTTTTACAGATAAATCTGCTACAACAATCAGATCCCTCTGAACCAAAATAAATTTCAGAGCAATAAAATAAGGGAAAAAAAAAGGATATTAAGCAAGGAAACAATCAAACGCATTTGTTAACAAGCGGAAATACTGTAGCTACAGAAGAGATTTATCAATATGATGATTACACAAATAAGGTAAAAGATTTAGCTCCAAAACCGAACAGAATACAAAAACCAGAACAACTCAACATAGAACACTGCAAACAAGATACAAACAGCACAACTAAGACTTCAACATGCAAATCCAAAATGGTGCCAGCCCCCGCCATCTTCAACCTCGTACACGCACCATGATGATTAATAAGATCCTTACGTGGTGGTGGTCTCTTGTGCTCTACCCTGTGGATAAGTACTGGCATAATCCTTAGCCCTTTCCTTCACGTCCCTAGCCTTATCTGCAATCATCCCTCTAGCATAATCAAGCTTATCAGAACCCGCAGGGTGCTTGCCAGACACATAGTTATATATCCATGCCAATGCAGCCACAGCTGCGACACCGCAGCCGCCAGAAAACAAGAAGCCAGAAGCAGCTAGGAAAAGGACCAAGGCTGCCGGGACTAGGATAGGACTGAACAAAACAAGAAGAGGGGTTGCAATGACCAACCCTATGACAGTCCCTGTGAGGATCAATCCAGACAAGAGCAAGAGGGAGACCCCAATAGTGGCAGCAGTCAAGAACTTGATGGTTTGGCGTGAGGGTGGGTTGTTGTTAACGTTGGAATCATAGGATGATCCATATGGGACTGTTCTTGGTTGATCAGTCATGGCAATGTTATTGTTGGTGCCTTGGTGGAGCTAGATTTGTTTGGTTGAAAAGCAAAATTCTTCAGATGGAACGAGCAAGGGAGAGTTTGTGTTATGAGTTGAGAATAAAAAGAGTGTAAGAGAAGGGAGTGGTATATAGAGCATTATGGGTGGAGTCTGGTGACAGAATACGCGGCAAGAGTTGAGGGTGCATCTTGGTGTCGTGTCGGGTTTGCATGAAATTGAGTTTCACGACAGCACAAGAAGCAACACCTGTCCCCTTAAGTGACTGGTGTCCGGAAACCACTCTGAAACACCCGTTTCTTTCAGGCTCTCGGCATCCTGTAATATACTTGAACACCTGAATTTCGACATTCAAGTAACATCACACTTACACTTAGATATTATACATATACTCTATCTTAAAATACTATACATCTACATCTCACTCATACTCACATCAATCTACAGTATCTATACATATATTCAGATTCAGGTGTTCAAATAACATAACTCCAAAATAATCATAAGAAAAGTCATTTCATTTTTTGGTTATTGTTTAGTGATCTTAAGTTGCGGTCATTTGTGTCTTTATTCACTTTTCGTCCCACAACTCTTTTAATTATGTGATTTTGGTACTTAAAAAATTTTAATTGCATATTTTATCCCTCAATTTTTTAATTATGCGATTTTTGTTAAAAAATGGGGTCTGACCTGCAACAAAGAAGAGACAAACAAATATAATGCACAATCTCCAAGGCGTGTAGGAACATTAGGCGGTAGGTTCGATTTGCCCCCACTAATCTCTTCTCGTAGATTGGATGCAGTAGGTGTAACCGGCGAATCCCCTTCAGGATACAATGGAGTAACCTTGGTTTGGTTTGCACACCCTAAATCAAGCATATCGTCAATGACAGTTTACAGAATAATAGTCTCATTAACTATCTCTGCGCACAAGAGAGAAAAGAAGGTGATTTGGAGTGAAGATGGCTTGGGAAATTCTGAGATTTTCGTGTATTTTCACTGCATGTAGATGGTTCTATTTATAAATCAACTTATGTCACTTGGTGAAAGAAAATAACTCTTGAAAAATTCCATAATCGGTAAAATACAATACCTAAATAGTATTAGCGCTCATTAACTAACACAAGACATCCGTTGGCCAAGCGGTCAGCGGATGTGTTCCTTGCATCACGCACCCGGGTTCGATTCCGCCCACAACCGCAGGATTGCACTTCAGCTTGTGATAAGTTAACAACATACCATGTATTTACTTGACCGTGGAATGCCTTTAAAATTTTGAAAATCTCTCACAATTTTAGTCCCTCAAAAATTTCACCTAATTTGTAAAATTGTGCAAAATCAATCCTTACCACACGTTATTTGGTCATGGACGGAATGACCGAAAATCGCACAATTAAAAAAGTTGAGTGACGAAAAGTGCAATTAAACCTAAATCATTTATATTGAAAACAAGAATATATATAAATTAATCACATTAAAACTTACAATACTATAAAAGCTCAAATTACCTAAATAGAACCAAGAAAATAAAAGCTACTAGCACCAGCCATAAAGGTTGATGACCCTTGTGCCAGAACCGTCGAATGGCACCGGTTTCAAGCAAGGTCGGTTCTGGGAGCCAACCGAACCTTCCTTGGTCCCGGGTCCCGATTGAACAGGTCGGACCGACCGACTGGTCCGGTCCGGTTTTAAAAACCTTGGGGATTACTATAAAATGCAACATAAACATTCTACTAAAGCAGCCAAACTTTAACCTTCCAGCAAAAACTATAAATCAGAAAATGAATCCAGGAATAGTTTCGGTGAACATTGGTCCTGTACTTAGTGTTATATGCATTTCTCATTGACCCGGCCAACAATTGAGATAACAAAAGAGTACAATGGATTAATAATAGATTAGTGAAAGCATAATAGTACTGCACACTACATTTTCTTAAATACTTGCATTTACTTTTCAAGAGGAAGAGAATTCCCATTCAAATTAGCAACACACGGCAAGGCATGTTAAAATAGATTCGGCCTGTGTAGTTGAGGTAGAACTCATTTGGCCTTCCTTCAAATTTTAAAATAATAGAAAGTAAATTTGAATACATGGCAAGGAGTAAATTTTAAGTACTGTTGAAGTAACAATAAACTGCATCAAGTATAAAGTAGTCTACTTGACAGAAAAGCAAGCAAAGAATAGTAAGTCAGGAAAATAATAGCAATCACCTAAAACTACTTAGAAGCACAAAATCATACATTCATGCATAATACTACGTTAAGGAAACGAAAGGGACAATAAGCAGTTACAAAATACAGAGGAGCTAAGGAAAGGGTGCCAAAAGCATAAATAGAAAGCAGATAACTCATTTGGAGGTTGAGATAAAAATGAATAATGCAGATCATGATGGTGGCTTGAATAGCCCAACCACATGTCCACCAAAAACATTTTCGGTTACATATATTCAAACATTTCCCCAAGATTGTTTGGGTTTGTTTCTATTGTGTTATTGTCCATTTGACAAGAATTTAAATTTACCTAGCTCTGTCTAGTAGGTTAAGGTACCCATGTGCTTGTATAAGCAGTGCAGTAACATGTTCAAAATTGTTTTACAAGGTTGTACATATATTATCTATAAAATTTATACTATTCTATACTGGTTCTGAAATTGTTTGCAATACTGTAAGAATCTAAAGAATGTCATACTGATGGTAGATAATGTCCAGTTAGATGTGAGTAGGAAGTGAACCTTCCTTGGAATCCTTTCTCAAGCTTTTCATGCTTTAGTAGACTATGGATTGTAATAAAAATGAGATTACCTATAACTATGATGAGGGACTGGCCTCGGTTTTAAAATAAAGGATGAAGGGTGTGTGATGAACATTGATTCTTTGCTGTGAATCTTCGGTTGCTTGAAATGGCGTTCATGGAAAATAATTCCACTACTAGTTGATTATAACAAATGAAATGATTGAGCATGGATTTGAGTAGTTAAACATGGAACTTGAATTAGCTTGTGTTTGAGATTTAGTGCTTATACTGAATGGAGATTGTGGTCTAACCATGAAGGATAGTTTAATAAAAAAATAAAAAATAAAAGGATTGTGTGATTCTGCTACTAATTATAAGCTGCTACTGTATTTCGTAATGGTGTTTTTCATGCTTTCTCTAACCTAAATGTAAGAAATTAACTTACAATTCACTGTTTTGATTAAATTAATGTATCAAAATTTGATAAGAGTAGAAATGTTTTCCGTCTCTCGATCAAGGCATATATATATATATGCAGAATGCAGTGCGGATCTGCTAGTTATATATAGTTGGTTTCTGTTGCATAAAATGCTACTAGCTGAATTATTTAGCATTATACTGTTCATTCAAAATTTTCTAACTACCTTCTACATGATCATCAAAGTTATAACTCGAAAGTGTGGATATTAGTTGTACCAAATCTTTAGATCAATCGCGGAGCTTATTAATGGATTAGCACATACAACTTATGGATCAAGATCAATAAATATCTTTAATCAAAATATCACATTATGTCAAGCTACATTCTAAAATATCCTTAGTATTCATTCTTATAGATGATTATGGTCAGATTCCGATGAATGCGGATTTTGACATTAGCATTTAGCACCCAATGTGAGATTGACATAATTTGAATAAGTAAACAAGAATTTGAATCAGGATTGGTGCATTTCAAAGCACATCTAGTGCTCGACAAAAGGCCCAAGTGCATGTCAACTCTGTGAACAAAGATATTTATTAGTCTAATGCTGCGCCTGCGCGGCTATCGCCAGGAGGATTCAAAGCGTATTCATATTGGTCTCGACATCATTATATCGTTATCATCATATCAACATATTGCCTTGACAAACCACACCATCATTATGGTTTATCAAAAACCATCGTTCCATGCAAGAACAACTCCAGGGAAGAACCTTTTCCATCGTTATTTTGATTGCACGCACTAATTCATTATATTATGATTTAATATCATTAGTCATCATTTGGGCAGTTGTTACATCTTTTTATTTGCACAATAATTTAATTAGCACTTAACAGATATTATTCCTCATGATGAGGTTTTATTGCCCCAAAAAAATCTGAGGAGGATGCAAGAGAAGCTTACTTGAGTTTGTAAAGATAAGATATTATCTCTATTATTATCTTCTTATGCTTATGATAAATGTTAATTAAAAGAATTGAATTTGTTAAGATTTTGATAAGGGGCTTACCCAAGACCACTAATAACCACTTGGATAAGAGAAGTAAGTGAAGTAGATTTGTTTTCTGATAAACAAATTGGATAAGTGGCTTTAATTTTGTTGTATTTTGCTACTTGCTTACACTTCCTATTTGTAAATATATAAGATATGACATTATCTTTTTGTTATTGTCAAAGTAATTTATCTCATTATAGAATTTAATTTGAATTTGTCAAAAAAAAAAAAAAGAATTTAATTTGAAAATCTCTTCTACTATAATAATTTGCCTCACGTTGATTGCCACGGAGGAGGGGTCCAAAGAGGCAAAGAATGCCACGGTCCCCAAGTTTTCTTCCTATATATAGTTATTAAAATTGGCTTATTATTTGGATTTGACTTATTTGATTGATATGTTACGTAACAACTTTTGCTGCAATCTTTTTTATCATTAAGAAGAATTGAACATGTACTCAAGTGTTTCAAAATTCGATAATATTTTTTCATTTTTTTTAGTAATATTTTTATAAAACTTATTTTTTAGGTTGATTTGATTTGAGTCAATTAATGTGGTATTTAAGAAGAAAATTATCAACTCATTTTGTCAAAAAATAAAAATCAACTCATTTTTCAATATAAAAAAGAAAATAAATAATCAAATACAATCTAGTGCATCAATTTTAAATTCAAAGAGTAAGTTAAAAATGTTGTTATGCAACTTATTGAGCCACAAATTTTTTCCATGAATCAACATTGTGCACAATTAAATAAATTGTTAATTATATATCAATTTTTTTTTCATATAATTTACTTCTATATATTAATTAAACTTTTTATTATCAACTATGGTGGGGAAAAATCCTTGCTGCCGATATATCTAAGGGCAGTGGTGCCGGGGGTTTGTTGGATCTTAGTGTAAGTCCAATTTGTCCTTTTCAGTATTGTCAAACATATATAGTGAGCTTTCCACATCTAAATTATTAGGGATATGACAAGTCTCAATCTCATGCATGCCTTTGTCAAAATAATCAGGCACCAGTAAGTGTCTATCTATGATTGAGAGACGAAGGTATTCATGCATGCATGATTGGATTTCTGGATAAAAGATTCATAAGAAAGAAATAAAGACAATCATGGACCAAGGCATAAACTAGAAGAAATTGTAGGAAGACAATTGAATTCATGTAACTGTTATTTCTACTTTCTGCAGAACCAATAAACTTAATTCATACTACTATATGAGTGCACATGTTCCATTATATATCTTCCATAAGATTTTAAATAAAGGTTCGCGATAGTGATCTGGGCCACACCGTTTAGATTTTGGAGGTCTCCGAAACTATTGGAAAAAACTTAAGCCTCACATTGACTAGAGATTGTATCTAATAAGATTTTATAAGTAGTAGGCAATCATCATCCTATGAGCTAGCTTTTAGGATTGAGTTAGGCCCAAAATCTAATATGGTATCAGAGCCATCCTAGATCCATTGTTAGGCCACCCAGTATATTATTCACGCACCAAGCCCAATAGTGCTGGGAGTGAGAGGTGTATTGGGAAAAACCTAAGTCCCACGTTGACTAGAGATAGTGTCTAATAAGACTTTATAAGTAACAGGTAATCCTCATACTATGAGCTAGCTTTTGGGATTGAGTTATGTCCAAAATCTAATATGATATCAGAGTTATCCTAGATCGATTGTTGGGTCACTCAACATGTTATCCACGCACCAAGCCCAATAGTGTTGGGCGTAAGGGGGTATATTGGCAAAAACCCAAGTCCCACATTGACTAGAGAGATATTGTCTAATAAGACTTTATAAGTAGTGAGCAATCATCATCCTATAAGTTAGCTTTTGAGATCGAGTTAGGCCAAAAATTACGATAAACACACAATTGTCGGCAATTACGATAAACACAATGCGACCACTGTAAGGATGAGAGATTGATCATGTAATTCATAAATTCAAGCTTATCCAATGTGTACGTATCAATACGGAATACATATACGATAAGGGTACATCACCATTTTTAAGAGTCCGTTTGTTATTGTTTATTTTACTAAAAAAAATTACTTTTTTAATCATAAATTCATTTTTTTAAATTTCTAGTGTGTTTATTTTTTCTTTTGGAAATAATCAGAAGCAGAAAAAAATTATTTTTGGGCTTAAAATGAAAAGCAACTTTCACTTACTTTTGGAAAAAAATCAATTTTTATAACTAACTATTTTTTTTAAAAAATAATTTTTTTATGATTATAAACAAACACAAATCTACTCTATAAATGTTGTATGCTCGAAAGAGATAAGGCACGAGACTCCTAATGAAAATCTAAACTTTTCAATTATTACTGCTATAGGATTATGTCATGCCACATGATGCATTTTTGTTTGTTTTAGGTGTCATGTCATCAATTAGAACGGAGATCTGCTGCCAAAATGTGAAACAGTACCACTACAAGAATTTTTCATTTTAGCTTACAGCTACTAATAAAAGGAGCAGCTGTTGTCAAGTTGATTAATTACCCATTAGCTACCGTATCTCTCCTCCTCTCTACCAGATAAAATGTTACTAAAATCCATTTACTTTTCCCCTCTACTGCTAATAAAGCATCAGAAACAGACCCTTTGTGATTAACTTTACCCTATTTAACGTTTTCTTCTCCCCTCTCTTTGTTCCACGCATGCAATTTGTGCTTGCACACACTTTCTCTCTCACTTCCCTCTTCGCTCTTTCTCTGGTCACCGTCAATTCAAATTCCTTCTGATTCAGATTCTGACGATTATAATTTCAGTATGCATGTTTTTGGTTCCTTGATTTTGTGTTCTAACTTGGTGGATTTAGTGATTTTTTTTTGTTGAAATTGAAGTGATTGTTAGGGTTTTTAGTTTGTTTGTTTGTTTTGTTTTTGCTGTTTTGCTAGGATGCAGTGAAGTGGAATTGAGGTTGAATATGGAGTCAACAATTCAACATTTGCTTCGTAATCAAGAATGTTCAAAGGTAATTTCAAATCTCATATCTCTTCAACTCTATTCTTCATTTTTCTCAATCTTATAACTTCAGCTCATTTTCTGAATAATTTGCAATATCATTTTCTTTAATCTGAATTTGAGCACCTGTTATTGTGATCCGCTTTTTTTTATGGTTCCAATGGAACAACTGCTATAAGTATTGAAGAGGCTGACTCAAAATTTGAAATAGTGGAAGTGGCCTGGCTCTTTATGCCTTTGTTGTGTTCGATCAAATGCCTAATTTGAATTTGAAATTTGTTTGTTAATGATAATGGTTGTTGAGTAGTGAATTTTTTATGGCAGATTACTATTATTGAAAACATGGAGCAGAATGAAATACTTGAGCAAATTGGCAAATGTGCTTTTGGTTCTGCACTTCTTGTGAAGCATAAGCATGAGAAGAAAAGTGAGAAATCAAGCCACATTACTTTTCTTTTTCTTTTTTAAATTTTTAATTTTGTGGTTGTCTCTATTCATATGTGCAGTTTAAGTGTTTAACTTTGTATTTTGAATAATATATGTAGTATGGATTATACTAACAGGTTATAGGATAGTTTCATTGGTTTTAATATTACTTTCAGGCTGTGACAGTTTCACATTTGGTTGAGGTGTGTAAGCATATTGATCAACTTACGCTTTCGCTATTTACTTAGCTTCATTTATGTTATAATTATGTGAGTGGATTTCTCTGTTCTGTTTCATTTGGATGATGGGCTCTTCCCCTCATGCCTAATGTCTGAGATACCATAAGAGGGTCCATGTGATGCGAATATACAGTAAATCAGTAATTACAATTTTGTTCTAGTCTGATGTGATGTTCCTCAAATATCCTTTTATTTATGTAGTCAACCAAATATACCCACATCTTCATCCTAGAAACTCCGTTTGTTCAGTTTTCTTACAGTTATGTGAAAGAATACATTGGCTTTGGAACTAAGTTTGAGGTTGAGGTGGTTCTCCACCTTGGAGAGGCAATTCTCACATTGTTGTTTCTTCTTATCTTTTGCTAGTTATATATTTGATGTATTATAAAATTTATCTGTTCCATACTTCCATTGCCAAAGATCCATGTGTTAAGTCTCTAAAATGTCTGATGTGCATTTCCCTAAGTTTTGATGAGAACTAAACATTGGTTAATGATTTAATTAACCTTCATATTGGTTGCTAACCTGTCTATCTAGTGTGTAGATTAAAACTGTAAGAATCATCTATCCGCTCATAAGTGACAGAAGCACTCGTCCACTAAAGTGACAGAAGCGCTCGTCCACCGAAAGTAACAAGCCTCGCCCACTGAAGTGACAGAAGCACTCGTCCACTAAAATGACAGAAGCACTCGTCCACTAAAGTGACAGAAGCGCTCGTCCACTGAAGTGATAGAAGTGCTCGTCCACTAAGGTGGCAGAAGCGCTCGTCCACACAAGTCTTTGGACTTGCTAAGTCCTTAATGAGAAGCTCCGTCCAATGACATTTGAAGAGTGAACCAAGATAAATAACTGTGTCAATCTCCCTTTCCTTATAAACTCTTTAGTTGCCTTAGTTTTGTTATCCATTTTTCAATTGGTGTGTTTGTCTAAGTCACTGTTAAAATTTCATCAGACAGGTCACCTGTCTGTCTTGAATCTTTCCACTCGTCCGAACTAAGCTTCTGTATGCGAAAAGATTTCAACTTTGTTTAAATTCTGATAAACACAATTCAACCCCCCTTCCCGTGTTTATAGTTGTCTATTTCAATTGGTATCAGAACTCAGCCTCTGGGTTGAGCATCTAACAGTGTAGAGGTAAAAGGTCTTGAAGAATAGACATGATTGCTGGAGTTAGTTCAAGTGGAAGTCACCAGAATGAAGGAGCTTCCCTAACTAGACCTCCTTACTTCAATGGAGAAAACTACAACTATTGGAAAGACATATTTCAATGGTTCATTCTATTTACAAACTCTGATCTTTGGGATGTCATTACAGATGGTCCATTCATTCTCAAGAATGATGTTAACACTAACAAACCAAAAGCTCAGTGGACTACTGTAGAAAAGACAAAATGGGAGCTGAACCACAAAGCTAGATATAACATCTTTTGTGCTCTCAGTCCTGAGGATTTTGAGAAGGTATGTGCTTGTGACTCTGCCAAAGAAATATGAGACACTTTAGCTGTCACACATGAAGGAATAGCCAAAGTCAAAGAGTCAAAGATTGCCATACTTGCCAGAAAGTATGAACTGTTTGTCATGGAGGAAGGAGAATCTGTTGCTCAAATGATAGGAAGATTTCAAACTATAGTCAACAGTTTAAAATCTCTTGGCAAAGTCTATACCAATGCTGAGAAGGTTGGAAAGATTATGTGAAGTCTACCTAAACAGTGGAGACCTTTGGTCACTGCTATCTCTCAAGCCAAGGATCTCACTACCTTGACTATGGATGAACTTCTTGGTTCACTCACTGTTCATGAGCAAGAACTTGGAGATGAATTTGCACCAAAGAAGGGCAAGTCAATTACTCTGAAAGTTGATCAAAAGTCAGCAAAAGTTTCCAAGGCTCTAAAGGTAGACGAGTCATCCAGTGATGCTGACCTGTCTGAACACGAGGATTCTGAGAGTGATGAAGAATTGTCTCTCCTGACCAGGAAGATAAAGCTTCTCCTACAGAAAATATGTTCAAGAGGGATAAGCCATTCAGAAGGTTCAACAGGGACAAGAACTTCAAAGAATCCACTCCAACATACAAAAGTCCAATTGTCTGCTATGAGTGCAAGAAGCCTGGTCACATCAAGGCTGAATGTCCTCAACTCAAGAAGGCCCCTTTTAATAAATTCTTCAAGAAGAAGAAGAAAGGAATGATGGCTACTTGGGAGGATCTGGAGTCAACATCTTCTGATTAGGAAACAGAGGAAGAAGCCAATCTCTGTTTGATGGCCAACATTGACTCAAACTTAGACGATGAGGTACATCATGACTATGAGGAATTACTTGATGCCTATGAGGAGTTACTGGAGAAATCCAACTGCTTATCTATGGCTTTCAAATCCCTCAAGAGAGAGTATGTAAAGCTCACCATTGAGCATAAACAGAAGTCTCAAGAGTGTGAGAAGCTGGCTAAAGAGAACAATGAGCTGAAGACTGAAAAGTCTAATGAAGCTAAGATCTCAAGTGAAACATCACCATCTGAAGAAGTTGAAAAACTTCAATAGAAAGTGAAAGAGCTCACTTCTGATCTTGTCAAATTTGTTAATGGTAGAGATAATCTGACTAAGCTACTTGGCTGTCAGAGGCACTTTCTTAACAAAGAAGGTATTGTATATGTCCATCAGACACATCATAAAGTATCAACTAAAGCTTCTACAGTATCCGTTAAGTCAACCGTAACCAAGTCTACACCTATCTCAGAACCTCGTGGAAAAACTAGACATGTTATGTCTAAGTGTATCCATAAGAAGAGAAGAAAGTCTTCACTTACTCCTAGAACTAACAGAAAAGGACCCAGAAAAATATGGGTACCTAAAGATCAAATAATTTGGGTTGCAGATGTCCTCAACAGGACAAAGAAAACACCACTGCTGGTACCTGGACAGTGGCTGCTCACGTCATATGACAGGAGAAAGGTCTATGTTCCTAGACCTTCAACTTAAGAAAGGAGGACACGTTGCCTTCAGAGGGAATTAGGTAGGGAAAGTTATAGGAATTGGTATTATTGGTGGCAAACCCCCTCTTCCCTCTATATCTAATGTTCTTATGGTTAAAGGATTAAGATACAATTTGCTTAGCATAAGTCAATTATGTGATAGTAGTTTTGATGTTTCCTTTACCAAGGATGTATGCATAGTTAAAGACTCTTGTGGCAAAACCCTCTTTTCAGCTAAAAGGCAACAAAATCTTTATAAGATTGAACTGTCTGGTCTCTCAGATCAAAGTGTAACTTGTCTGATATCTAAAGAGGATGAGAGATGGTTATGGCATAAGAAACTAGGACATACTAGTATGAAACTAATTTCTGAATTAAAAAGGAATAATCTCGTGAGAGGATTGCTTGATATTAGTTTTAAGAAAGATGTCTTGTGCGATGCATGTCAGAGAGGTAAACAGATAAAATCAAGTTTCAAATCTAAAAACCAAGTATCAACCTCTAGACCTCTTCAGTTGTTACACATGGGTCTGTTTGGACCAGTTAGTGTTGCCAGCCTGGTTGGAAGAAAATATGGATTTGTCATAGTTGATGACTATTCTAGATACACTTGGGTACTCCTCGTAACACACAAGGATGAGTCTTTTAAGGCTTTCTCAGTATTCTGCAAAAGAGTACAAAATGAGCAGGGTTTCTATATTTCTACCCTTAGAAGTGATCATGGGGGATAATTTGAAAATGAGCAGTTTAGATAGTTATGTGAGGAGAATGGAATCTCTCACAATTTCTCTGCACCTAGAACTCCACAGCAAAATGGAGTGGTTGAGAGAAAGAACAGATCTCTGCAAGAGATGGCTAGATCTATGCTCAATGAAAATAATCTCCCTAAGTACTTCAGGCGGAAGAGCTGTAAAACTCGCTTTTATGTACAAAATAGAATACTTATTGGGCATTTTCTAAAAAAGACTCCTTATGAATTGTGGAAAGGAAAAAGCCCCAACATATCTTATTTTCATGCTTTTGGATGTGAATGTTTTATTCTGAATACTAGAGATAATCTTGGAAAGTTTGATTCTAAGGTAGATAAAGGTATTTTCGTAGGATATTCTGAAATGTCTCAGGCTTTTAGAGTTCACAATTCAAGAACTTGTATTATTGAAGAATCTGTTCATGTTAAATTCAATGATGTATTAAAGACTGATAAAGAATTATCAGATCTAGAAGATGATCTTGCAGGTCTTGATATAAAAAATCCAGAAATTCAACAACCCGATCTAACCAAGACAGAACCTGTGCCTGAGGCTGACAGACAAGTGGAGCAGACAAGTCAGCAGACGAGTCAACAAACTAGTCAGCAGACAAGTCAAGATCTTTATGACGATCTCAAAAGGGATTGGAAGTTCAACATTCATCACCCTAAGGATCTTATTATTGGAAATCCTTCTGAAGGACTAAGAACCAGATCCACATTATGAGAATCAAACAATGTTGTCTTTATTTCAGATTTGGAGCCTAAACGCATTGAAGAAGCTCTTGAGGATGAAAGCTGGATTCTTGCTATGCAAGAAGAACTTAACCAGTTCACCAGAAATGATGTCTGGACTCTTGTCACTAAGCCTAAAAACAAGTCGGTTATTGGAACAAGATGAGTCTTTAGAAGCAAATTGGATGAAGATGGTAAAGTTGTCAAAAATAAGGCAAGGTTAGTAGCTCAAGGTTATAACCAACAAGAAGGTATTGATTATACTGAACCTTTGCACCCGTAGCTAGAATAGAAGTCATACGCATTTTAATGTCATATGTTGCACAACACCAAATTACCCTGTTTCAAATGGATGTAAAAAGTGCTTTTCTAAATGGTATAATTGAAGAAGAAGTGTATATTAAACAACCCCTGGTTTTGAGGATACTGATAAACCAGATCATGTTTTCAAACTTAAAAAAAGCATTATATGGTTTGAAACAAGCACCTAGAGCTTGGTATGATAGACTCAATTCTTTTCTCATGCATAATGGTTTTACTAGAGGACAAGTAGATAATATTCTATTCAAGAAATGCTCTAAAGAGAACTTTATTATAGTTCAAATATATGTTGATGATATTATTTTTGGAGCAACTAATGAAAAGCTGTGCAAGGAATTTTCAAATCTAATGCAAGCTGAATTTGAGATTAGCATGATGGGAGAATTGAAGTTCTTCCTTGGATTACAAATCAAGCAGACAAGTAATAGAATTTACATTCATCAATAAAAATATACCAAGGAGATACTCAAGAAATACAAAATGGAAAATGTAAAGCTCATGAAAACCCCTATGCAACCCAATGCAAAACTAAGCAAAGATGATGAAGGTAAAAAGGTAGATCAAGCTCTCTACAGAGGTATGATTGGCTCTCTACTGTACTTAACTTCAAGCAGACCTGACATTCAATTTAATGTCTGTATGTGTACTAGATTCCAATATGATCCTAGAGAATCTCATCTTAAGGCTGTTAAAAGAATATTTAGATATTTTCTTGGAACTACTAATCTTGGTTTGCTGTATTTAAGATCAAAAGAATACAGATTAGTGGGATATTGTGAATCTGATTTTGCTGGAGACAGAATAGAAAGAAAAAGCATAAGTGGAGGATGTCACTTCATTGGAGCAAGTTTAGTCTCATGGCCAAGCAAGAGGCAGACAACCGTTGCCCTGTCTACCGCTGAAGCAGAATACATCTCTGCTGCTAGTTGCTGCTCTTAACTCTTATGGGTAAAACATCAACTTGAGGATTACTCTATTTATGAACATAACATATCTGTATGGTGTGATAATTTCAGTGCTATATGCTTAACGAAAAATCCAATTCAGCATTCTAAGGCTAAGCATATTGAAATCAAACATCATTTTATTAGGGATTATGTTCAGAATGGCATGTTTGATATTAAGTTTGTTAAAACTGAAAATCAATGGGTTGATATCTTCACTAAACCCCTGGCAGAAGAAAGGGTTTTATTTATTAGAGATAATCTAAACATGCATTGCATTGTTGAATGACATGTCTGAATGTTAACCTGTTTGTGCTTTATCACCTGTCTAAGCTTACCTGTCTGACTCTGTTGAGTCACTATGCTAGAACTCATCAGTTTTGTTGAAATGGTTATTATTTAATTAATGTCATTCCCTTGTCTGAATCTAATCATGTGCATGGTGGTTTACATATCTCGAAAATATGTTTTCATTATGTCTTAAGTGGGCGTTGCAGTTCCCCATACAAATCGTGCCTTTTTTGAATTAAAAATATCATTTTTCTCTCTCCTACCTTTATGACTATAAAAGACAATAGATCAGAAAGGTTGAAACTTTACGTTTCAATATTCCAAAATCTCTATGTATTATCATCTTTCAAACCCTCTTCCCTCTCGAAACCCTAGAATCGTTTTCTCTAAAAAAAATGGCATCATCCAAGCATCTCTCTACAAAAGAAATCGCTGTGAAATACAATCTCAATGTTACTGAGATAGAAAAGATCATTCCGGGAAAGACTGTTGATCTTCAACAGATGAAGAAACTAGGAATGGATGTCACTGAAGAGTTGGAGTACTCCAAGTGGACTCCTTTCTTCGACATCAAGAAGCTTGTTCACCCTAAGCTCGTTCAAACGTTCTGGAGAAATGTTGTGGTTATCACCAACCGACTCTACGGAATCAAAAGCTTTAAGACTGAAATGGGGGATAGAACCCTTCTCTTCCCCATTAGCTCTCTGGAGCTTGTCACAAAATGTCCGAGAATCGGAGCTGGCTTCACACCCAACTGGGAAGATGAAATGGGAGTTGACAATGTCAACATTGCCATCTATGATGTTCCCAAACCAGTGAACCCTAAGCCTGTCAACATGGTGGTCAAGTGCAGATTCCTGCACAAATTGTTGTTGGAGTGCGTGATGCCAAGGAAAGGCTCACGAGACAATGTGACCAAGATGGACAGATTTGCTCTGTACCACTTGATCCACAAAATCAAGGTTGACATCAACGACCTTATCTACATGTACCTTGAGACTCTGATCAAGAGAACCAACATGCAGACCTATCCTTATGGGATGTTGCTGACAAGGGTATTCAAGAACAAGTTGTTTGTTCCCAGTGATGTTCACTTTGTGGACATGGCACGGCCCATAAACAGGAAGATACTGTCTATGATGGACATCTAGGGAATCCCTTTTGCTGATGAGGAGGAAGACAGCAAGAAGAAGCAGAAGAAGAAGAAGAAGCCTGCTGTTGAGCAGAAGGAAGAAGAACCAGTGCAGAAGTCTCCATTTCTGAAAGATTGCTCAAATCGTCTGGAAAGGTGGCCAGACAAGATCAAATTCCAGAGCTGCAACTCTCAGTATCTGAAAATTCAGCTGAAACAGTTGAGCCCTTGAGGTTCAGGCTGAGGAGTCCCTCTCTCAAGAGGAAGACTAGTGAATCTGAGGAATTAGTGGATGTTCCTGCTCATCCCAACAAGAAAAGGAAGCTGGTGAAGACCTTTGCCAAGGTCAGACAAGTTGAGTCTGAGCCTAGCAAAGAGGAAGTATCTGCTCTGGGGGAGCAGACAGAGCAAGTCTTGGAAGAACCAAAGAAGACTTTCATTTTGGGAATTATTCCCAAAAGGAGAAGATCTGGTTACCCAGTACCTGCAAAAGCTAACACTGCAGAAGACCTGTCTGGAGGAGCTCAGACAGTTGTACCCAAGGATGACCAGGTGTCTCTTTCTCACAAGAAGTTGAAGATATCTGAAGAGCAGACATTTCCTTCATTCCCTTCCCCTTCTCATCAAGGTATCATCAACCCATCTGTCTCTTCTCCATCTGCCCTTTTTGTTCAACCTCTTTCTGTTGCATCTCCTATTTCTTCACCTGTCTCCTCCTTTCAAACTCAAAAATCTTCTTTCACTATTGTACCGGATGACTGCCAATACACAGTTGTTCACAGGGACTCTGCTCCCAAAGAACAAACTGGCATATCATCGAGACTCTTTGTGTCTGATCTGCAATCTCTTTTATTTGCAAGTATCTCACATGTCTCTTTCATCCCTTCTCCTCCATCTCATATTCTTAACCCCTGTAGAGAACTTTTCTTTTACCCACCTATTATTATCTTCATTAGAACATTAGCCAGAACTCATTATCCTGCTTCTGTTGTAATGCTACCACATAGGTCTAGGTATTTCTTTATGTTAGTCACAAGATCTAATTCTTTTTTCTGCCATATTGATTCTTTATTACCTATCCCTTCCTCTGTTTTAGCTCAAACACCTCTTCCCCCACCTATTCAAATAACAATCATCTGACTGTCTCTGTCCGGGAGACTTTCCTGTGTGTTTCCTTCACCCGATACTGACTATGTCAGAATTAGTCTTATCTTCAAATTCGTCTTTCTTCCTTTCTCTGCCCTTCAAACTCTCCATGAACTTTTCTTCCCTTCCATCACCTCTCCCCTATTTCTACCTAAGGCACCCCCAGTTTTAGCCTTACCCTGGCACTCTTCTCTGTCTGTCTCTTCTCAAACAGTGGCCTTACAAGACTTTCATCTGCTTCAAGGACAAGTAGAAGACTTAAGAAGACAGCTAGATGAAGAAAGGCGAGCTAGGCTGCTCTTAGAGCAAAGGGTTGCTGCTTTATTTTGGTTAATTAGTCAATCTAGGTGGTTTTTAGATATATAAACTACCTTGTACTTGTAAATGTTCATGATGAATAAAATAAATTTCTCCTTTATTTCTTTAATGCTTTCATAGTTTATTCCTTTTTGATGTTGAAAAAATGGGGAGAATAGGAGAAATGTGATATGAAATGTGATATGATCTTAAATAAAATATGGACATGAGTATGTTCTGATACTTGTTATGATTGCTCAGATAAATCTTAAGTAAGATTGCTCTGATAATAATTTCAAAGTTAAACAAGTCGAGCTTATGTGTGACTAAGTTAAATGGATTATATGATTAATCTTAATGTCTGATCAAGCATCTGCATGACCTGTCCGCTTAAGAAAATTTCAACCTGTCTGATATATGCTATTTTCTTTGTTAATATTTTCTGAGGTTCATTAAATCATCTCAATGTTTGTCAACATCAAAAAGGGGGAGATTGTTAAGTCTCTAAAATGTCTGATGTGTATTTCCCTAAGTTTTGATGAGAACTAAACATTGGTTAATGATTTAATTAACCTTATATTGGTTGCTAACCTGTCTATCTAGTGTGTAGATTAAAACTGTAAGAATCATCTATCCGCTCATAAGTGACAGAAGCGCTCGTCCACTGAAGTGACAGAAGCGCTCGTCCACTGAAGTGACAGAAGCGCTCGTCCACTAAAATGACAGAAGCACTCGTCCACTAAAGTGACAGAAACGCTCGTCCACTGAAGTGATAGAAGTGCTCGTCCACTAAGGTGACAGAAGCGCTCGTCCACACAAGTCTTTGGATTTGCTAAGTCCTTAATGAGAAGCTCTGTCCAATGACATGGCATATGGAGCTCGTCTACTAGCCCGTCCGAATGTAAAATCTTAAATGGCTAGATGGATGCGGTCATTTTCAAGATGGACGCGCTTATTTTATGGACGCGAATTCTATAAGAATTATCAGAATCTTATTTCAAGAACCAAAATCAAGAAAACAAATTCTGTTATTAGAACCAAAGACCAGTTAAAGAATGCTTTCAACGTACTTTATTCCCTAGTACCTCTGGTCCTTACAGGAAAAGGGAATTGTACTCAGCAAAGTACAAAAAGCTCTCTACACAACTCTGATATGGCTGTATCACGATGCATAAAGCCATGATCCTTCATGTTAGAGTACAACCAACGTTCCTATTGCATCAACGACTGCCCAGAACGACTCTATTGTATTTAATGAAGTTCTACTTGAAGCCAACATCCTGAGGGAATGTCTCTAACGGATCCTAAATGCTTGAAGACTATAAATACAGAAGTCATTGAAGATGAAGCATAGAGAATACACATAGCATTAAAGAGCCATTACTATGCGCATTAATATCTTCATTCTTTCATTCTGTATTCTTCAATTATTTGAAGTTATTATGCAGACTTTCCTAAGCTTTACATTTAAACCACTCTCTGAGTGTTAATGAAAGATCTGTCTGTCTGAAGTTGTATTTATTACAAACCAAATCTCTCAAACAAACCTGAGTGAGCCTGAAGAGGCTAAGTGTGCAAAGAATACTTGTCTTGAGCCTGAAGAGGCTAGGTGTGCAAACAATACTTGGAGTCTGTAACCTGATCAGTTATAGTGGATAAAACTTGGTGCTGCCAAGGACTGGACATAACTCTTTGCTTTGAAGAGTGAACCAGGATAAATAACTGTGTCAATCTCTCTTTCCTTATAAACTCTTTAGTTACTTTAGTTTTCTTATCCGTTTTTCAAGTGGTGTGTTTGTCTAAGTCACTGTTAAAATTTCATCAGACAGGTCACCTGTCTGTGCTGAATCTTTCCACTCGTCTGAACTAAGCTTCTGTATGCGAAAAGATTTCAACTTTGTTTAAATTCTGATAAACACAATTCAACCCCCTTCTCGTGTTTATAGTTGTCTATTTCACCATGAATTGGAAATATGATGATGTTAAGTGACCATATAGATCAATAGTGCAGGGCTAATTTGATGAGATTTGTAGATCGTAACTTGTTTTCTATATTGGCTGTAGTTAGCCATGGTTTGAGAGACTAGAAAATCTCATGTACCTTGTCTAAGATTCTTTTCTTAAATTCCCCCCCTGAATAAGGTGTTTCTCATAGATGAGTAGGCTTTCTGGTGCTATTGAATTATTATGATTCTTTTAATTGGAGTTTATTAAATAAATAAATAAATCCACACAAATGTTGAGGAGTTCATTTTCTAGTTTTGAGTAATGTGGATAGCCACATCTTTCTGGTTGTTATGAAACAGATAACACATTAACTTAGCCTCGTCTAATATTTTCATTTCTTATTTTATTTTATCATTTTTACTACTTCATTATCCCACCTAGCAGCTAATTGCACAATTAAAAAAAATCGATGTGAAATCTTGTTCTAGAATCTGCTATTTGCACTAGTGTATGCAACTTTTTTGTTATATAAGTAACAATCTTCAACTTGTGTTTTTATGTAGGTATTATGGAATTTCCGCAAAATCCAAATAATATGAACTTCAATACATACTTCAGGTACTAGACCTTTCTTGTTTTCTTGTGGGGATTATACCTAATACAAAAGATCATATCAAGTGTTGAGCGTTGTAATTTTGGTGCAAGTAAAATATGCTTTCTCACTTCATAGTTAACTAGTAAACATATTACTGGGCGCTATTCTAGAAAACTAGGGATGAAAGTGGATGCTTTCTCACCATTTTTTTTTTGTCTGTGTTTTCATATTGTCACCATCTTTTATAATGCTACTCTATGCTTTCTTATTTCACTACAAATTAGTCATTATTTCGCTCTTTGTTGCCCTAATGGCTTACAAATTCTGAACAAATGTTGACTTACCTGACACATACATAAAATGGCAATTACTATTCTTGTAGTCCTAAGGTAAATAATTGGTGTTCTGTTTTATGTATTGCAGATGTGCAAGGATAGGAATTCTAAATCTCGTATAGTGAGGATGTGGCATCATTGAAGGGGTTAGTTCCTAAGGCATTGTAGTTTTTATTGTTTATAAAAGGGGATTATAGAGGGTTGCTATTTGCAAGCTGTGTGGTATTGAATATTTTCCATTCTTGTTCATCCTGACCTTTTAACTTGAGCAAATTTCTAAACATACCCTTATTCCTTCAAGGTATTGTTTTACTTGTTTATCCTAATGTCATAGCCTTTAAAATTAAATTAGCTCTATTATTCTCGTCTCCTGAACTTTTTACTTTATTATTTATCCAATTGTTTATGTTACAGAGCATTCATAGTGAATCTTAGTGGCATGCTGGAGCATGGGATCAACTGTGTTTTCAAGTAAGAAATATTTCATATTGTAAAGTTGCCGTTTCTCAATGTACATAATACCGTTAATCTTGTGAGCACATTGTCTTTGAATTTCTCCGTCTGAATTAAATATTTTCAGTTTTCAGTTTTATTCCTTATTTAAGTATCCTTAGTTAGAAAAAAATATTTTCAATTGATTGAGTGTGAACAACCACAATTTCAAAAGGACTTCCAATGATGCTATCTCCATGAAATCTAAAATAAGTTGTATAATAGCTTGTGATCTATAAATATTTGAGTTACAATTTATTTCACTTTTATCATTTTTCATGAAGACAACTTGGAAATGGTAATTGTCCTCAGACATAGCTTTTGCTAGAAACTCGTTCTCCTCTTAAACATTATGGGATTCTAAAGGTAATTACTCTTTCCTTCCCTTGGTTTACAATTTGTTTTCAATTGCAATTGACATTGGTTATAACTTTCATAATAATTTGTAGGATGCTATGTATATGAAATGGGTGCCCCCACCAAGCCAGCTTTAAACTAAGAAGGGCACAATAATGTCAACGGTGATGTTTGAACTGTTCTATTTTAATTGGAGCATAATATGAAATCAGTGACCTTTATGTTTTCTTATATTTGAGCATGATATAGAAACACTGCTTCAAAAATACAGTTGTTTAGTTTCATATTAAATGTGCCTAGTTTAAGTGCCTAAGATAGTAGTGTCCATGTGTTGAATCTTAAATGTCAATGTAATTTGATTTGGCATATGAACTTTTTAATCTTATATAATACTTTGTCTATCTTTGTTATCTATGGGTTCTTGGCGCTATTTCTATTTGGCAAAGGCCACGCTTAAAAGGTCGTGCTAAAAATTGATTTTCTTGTAATGTATGGAATATCTTTAAAAATGCAACATTTAGATTAATAAGAAACTATGTATTAGGTTTGTTAAAAAAAAAAGCTATGTATTAGCTAGGAAATATAATTAGCTAGGAAATTTCTATATTTTATTTTTATTTTTTAGCTGTACATTAGCTACGAAATTGCTATAATTATATCCTAGTTATATAGCTAGGAAAAATGAATATTGAACATCATTTTCCTATATATTAACTATAAAATGGCTAGGAAAATTTAAAGTAAGCTATGAAATAGCTAGGAAAATTTTCCTAGCTAATTTGTCACTCAAATTATGCTACCATCAATTATGTAGTTATTTTGTAGCAAATCTGTGGCCAAATTTGTTTGCTAGAAATTAACTACCAATTAACTACTAAATTTGTTGTAGCTAATCTTCGATTTTTTGTTGTTGTGAATGAATGTTGTTTGTTATGTTGCTACGCCAGAGAGTAAAAGCCGCGTGACTCAGCTCAATACCACTTGTCATAGCATATGGTGCATGTATTTAGGTGTCCACCAAAAACATTTTCAGTTATTTATATCTGACTTTAATTGTTACACATCATCGGTGTAAAACATACATTTTTACACTGTCAATCAATCAATAATTATAGTATAGATGTTTTCATGTGGTGGGGAAAGTATTATACGGTTACAATGTCATAATGTATACGGGTTCGGGTATCCCTTATACTCAATCTAATACAATTTTTGTTTATATAAAAAAAAATCATAATATAGATGACTTTTAAGCTATCAAGATAAGAGTCATCTATTTTTAATCATGTGGCAATTTCTAACTTGTTGACGGTATAAAAAATCTTTATATTGTGAATCCATATTAATTAAATCCTTTTATGTTGAAACATTTTCCCTAGATTCTTTGGATTTTGCTCTACTGTGTGATTATCCCTTATTTGATCAAAAAAAAAAAAAAAAACACACACACACACACACAAGCTGAGAAATAAAAGAAGCAGAATTGAATAATTTTTATAAGCTCTAGTATAACTAGCTAAGTAGGTAGAGATAAATTACCAAACTCACTCCAAGTAGGTTAAGGGAGAGCCAGCCATGACAGAAGGGAGAACAACAGAACAAGAACAAGGACAAGAGAGAAGCATGAAGAGAATCCTTCTCATAAAAAACTGCATCACACTATCCATTGGTTCCTCCGGTGGTCCACTCATAACACGTCTCTAATTCATCCATGGCGGCCACCGTGTCTGGCTAACCACCTTCCTTCAAATTGCTGGCTTCCCCATCTTCCTACTTCCCCTAATCATCTCCTACATCGTCCGCCGCACCCGCAGCATCTCCACCGCCGTGGACAACCCAACAAAACCCAAAATAGTCTCTGTCAAACCACCTTTGTTTGTTGCCTCTATCGTTATCGGTGTACTAACTGGCTTAAGCAATTATCTCAACTCCTTCGGCTTTTCTTGGCTTCCTGTCTCCACTTCTACTCTCATTGTTGCCACCCAACTTGCCTTCACTGTTGTCTTTGCCTTTCTTTCCGTGAAGCAGAAGTTCACGGCTTACTCTGTGAACGCCGTCGTTTTGCTCACCATTGGAGCGGGAGTTTTGGCTCTGCATGGCAGTGGAGACAGACACTGCTTGGTTAGTCGTTAAGAAATATGTGTTGGGTTTTGTTATGACATTGTAATTACTATGACTTTGTATGGATTTGTTTTGCCGTTGGTGGAGTTGGTGTATAAGAAGACTAATAGAGTAGTCGAAGAGAGAAGAAAGAATGAACTCATTGTATTGAATGATTAATGGAAAATGAATTCTTGCATGATCAGTTACATGGAAGAGTATTTATACTCTTGTAAGCTGAGTGACCGACTCTTAACTACCACGGGCTAATCTAACCGATTCTGTTATACATTTATACTACACATACACTATATTCTACTTGTATACTCTTATAGCCCCCCCACAAGATCAAGGGGGTTGAGGAAAGGTAACAACCTTGAGCTTGTTTCTAAAGTCAGCAAATTTAGTAGAAGGCAAGGGCTTGGTGAGAGGGTCAGCTAGTTGATGAGAGGCAGGCACATGCTGTACTGAAAGTGATTTGGAGACTACCTTTTCCCTTACAAAATGTATATCCAATTCCATATGCTTAGTTCGTGCATGAAGTATGGGATTATGAGAGAGCAGCACTACATATAGATTATCACACAGAAGCATAGGTGTATGATATGCAACCTGAAGTTCAGTTAGAAGAGATTCTAGCCAGAGCAATTTCGAAGTTGTGTGTGCCATGCTCCTATATTCGGCTTCGGTGCTTGATCTAGCTATCGAGGGTTACTTTTTGGAGCTTCAAGACACAAGATTTGGTCCAACAAAGATGCAAGACCCAGAAGTTGAACGGCTATCATCCAGATCATTAGCCCAATCAGAGTCACTATATGCTCTTAGTGACAATTTCCCATCGGGTGAAGCAGGTTGTAGCAATAGACCATACTGTGTAGTGCCACTAAGGTACCGGAGAATGCGCTTTACTGCACGCCAGTGAGACTCAAGAGGGGAAGCCATAAACTGGCATACTTTGTTAACACAGTAAGAGAGTTCAGGCCTAGTCAATGTGACATACTGGAGTGCACCAACAATTGATCGAAACAAGGAAGGATCCTACAGTGTATTAGTGCCATGCCTGCTAAGTTTGCAATCATTAACCATAGGTGTGGATATGCCTTTGCAATATGTCATGTTGGCTTTCTACATCAAGTCCCGAATTATTTTGACTGTGTGAGTAGCATGGAACCATTGGACAGGTATTTAACTTCAATACCGAGGAAGTAGTCGGGCTTGCCAAGGTGTTTCAATGCAAATTTGGCATTAGGTTTACTAATCAGATCAGATATCAGTTTAGTGGAGGAACCTGTGATCAAAATGTCATCCACATAGATCAAGGTATATAGTTTAACTCCATGCTTGCTGTAAATGAATAAGGAGGGGTCACAACGGCTAGCTCTAAAACTAAACTGCAAGAGAGCCTGAGTTAGGCGTTCATACCACGCACGTGGGGCCTGTTTAAGGCCATAAAGGGCTCAGTGCAGTCTACATACCAGTGTCTTGTTAGTAGATTCAAACCCTGGGGGTTGTTGCATGTACACCTCTTCATGCAAAATGCCATTTAGAAAGGCGTTGTTGACATCTATTTGTTGAATGCCCCATTTGTAAGTTAGAGCAAGTGTCATGATTACACGGATTGTGGTTGGTTTGACCACAGGTGAAAACGTTTCACTAAAATCAGTGCCTGGCTGTTGGTGAAAACCTTTCGCAACAAGTCTTGATTTGTATTTGTTGACACTGCCATCTGGGTTTTCTTTAACCCTGAACACCCATTTACTGACCTATGACTTTGCGGTGAGTGGGAGAGGCACAAGGGACCATGTATTGTTTGCAAGTAGTGCATTATATTCGCCTTCATAGCAGCCAACCATTCGAGCTAGACAAGGCTTGCTTGACACTAGTTGGTTCAACATGAGCTAGGAACAGCCGAGGCTTGAGATTTCCAGTTTTAGATCTAATGAGCATGTGATGAGTATTTTGATCACGGGGTGGAGGAGCGAGATGAAGTAGTAGGTTGAATGTGTGTCTCACTAGATGGAGGTGGTGGAAGAGGTGGAGCGGGGTCATTTGTTTCAATGTGATGGGAGAAGGCTCGGGAATTGAAGTATTAGTGCGATTGAGAGGAATATTAGGAGAAGGTGAGGGGTGAAGAGGAGGTGGAGATCTTTGCGGCAGGAGAGCTTGGTAGAACAGAACTGTGAGACTGAGTTGTCAAGAATGGACCAGGGAAATGTTGCAGGATTTGAGATATGGCACGAGTGAGCAGGAGCAAAATTATTGAGGAATAGCTCAGGATAAGGAAATCGATACTCATTAAAAAGTACATCTTTGGAGATGTATACACGACCATCTAAGCTTAGGCATTTGTGTTGTGACTAGGGGAAATGCCTAAGTAAAGACATTCAATGCTTCTAAACTGAAGCTTATGCTTGTTGTATGGTCTGAGCAAAAGGAAACAAGCACACCCAAATACTCTAAGACTAGTGTAATCTGGCAGAGACTTGTAAAGAGCATAATAAGGGGAAGTGAAGCTAGGATGAGCTGAGGTTGGCAGCCTATTAATCAGGTGGACCGCAGTAGTAAAGCTGTGGTCCCAAAATTTAATTGGCATATAGGCATGTGATTTACCTATGCTTTCGCTCAACTGTGCCATTTTGGTGAGATGTGTGTGGACAAGTAAGACTATGGCTAACACCAAGATCACTAAGTACTTGGTAAAGGGTCTGTATTCGCCCCCCCAATCAGAGTGAACCGCTCTTATGGTTGTAGAAAAGTGAGTTTGAATAAGTGAAAAGAATTGTTTAAATGCAACAAAAGTATCAGATTTGTTTTTGAGAAAATATATCCAAGTATACTTGGTACAAGCATCAAAAAAGGCTATGTAATAGAAGTAGCCTCCATGTGAAGGGGATGGTGCAGGTCCCCACAAGTCAGTATGGATAAGTTCAAAAGTAGTGTTATGGGTAGTAGGGGAGGGAGGGGCATGCAATCTGTGGGATTTTCCCAAACAACAGGAATTACAGAAATCAGAAGCAGTTTTATTGATAACATGAATGTTACATAGTTGTAGTACATTCTTTATTGCCTTGGAGTTGGCATGACCTAGTCTAAGAATTATGAACACTAGTAAAAGCTACTGGTAGAGAGTGAGAGCTACTTGACTTGACAGAAGTTGGCGAAGATCCCTTGGGCATTGGCAAATGCTGAAAACTGTATAAGCCATCAGCTCCTAGGGTACCTTGAAGGAGGACATGTCTAGACTCCTGTGATTTCACAAAGCAAGAGTACGGGTGAAATTTAAAGAAAACATTATTGTCCTGAGCAAATTTAGAGACTGATATCAAATTCTTAGTTATAGAAGGAACATGTAGTAAATGATTCAGAGAAAGCATGACATGTGGATGCAAATGAGAAGAAAAATTAGAAGTACCAACTGAATGTATGGGTAAACCTTGTCCATTGCCCATGTGAACTTGATGCGAGCCCACATAGGAGGTGCCTTGTTGCATGTTGTTGATATCTGGTGTTAAGTGGTGGGAAGCTCCTGAATCCAGGAACCAAGATTGTGAGTCAAGCCCTCTAGGAACTGCTATATCTTGAGAAAAGCCTATATTGTTCAAGTGAGGTGCAGTTTGTGGAAAGTTCACATGCTGTGAGTTCTGTGGAAGGTTCATGTGTTGTGAGCTTTGTAGAGCCATAAAGGCACTAGGCTAAGTTTGTTGTGACTGGTTTGAGGTGTTCTGGCCTGGATTTTGTTGTTGAATATAATGATTTTGCTGAGTATGCTGATTAGGAACAAAATTCTGATCAAACCTGTACCAGGAATGGTAGGCATCATGGCCATACCTATCACACAGTTGACATGTTGGACGATTTCCACGACCTCTTCTGTAACATCCGTTATTTTATGCATGGTTAATGTATGAGGGTTAGGGTTAGGACTTGGATTATATAGCTGGGATGTGGTTTGAGGCATAGAGACCCTTGCTTGGCAAGCACACAACCTTTTCGAGTGAGTTTGAACGTAGAAACAAAATTAGGGTTTCTCGGTTAGCATCTTTGAGACATCTGAGTGTGAAATAAGAAATCTGGAGTTAAGAATGAGATTAGACCTTTTTTATGGTTTGAAGCTGTTTATTAGGTCTTGATGAGCCTATATCTCAAATTTGAGGTCAATCAGACGTCGAACGGGTCAAGAACGCAAAGAAACACAAACCGAGCGTTTTGTGATCAATTAATTAATTGAAAGTCGGAATATTAATTTAGGTCGGTCCTGAGTACAATAGGTCTTAGGATTAACCTAAAATAATTACAGAAAAATATTCCAGCAGTAGGTTACAGGGAAGATGCAAAAGAAAACACCCAGTTGTACCGACGGAACAACACCCAGTGATACGTGTCGTTACCAGGAGGAAGGTGGCCATGGTGACGCCATCTCACATTTCACCTAACCCTTTTGCATGTGTGACACCTAACCCTTTTTGCATGTGTGACACCTAAACCTTTTGCATGTGTGACACCTAACCCCTTTGCATGAATGACTCCTATCTCCATTACCCCTTTTTGCATGCATGACACTTGTCTTCCCACTAACTTATCAAAACCTACCTACATTCATCTATAAAAGCAAAATCACATAAGTGACTTCATTTTTTCCTCCTCCAGCCTCATTTCACTCATCCTTCCATAGCCAATTTCGTTCCCTCACCTCTGCATGTGTTGGCTGAATAGTTAAGTGAAGGAAAGAACAAGTTGCACACTCATTCACACCCAAAAACTCATCTTATCCTATTTCTGTAAAACCAACCCCTCACCTTCTTCACATCCAATGGTTAAAAGTTCTGTGCGTTCCCCAGAGTGAGAGTTATTCAACTCAAAAAGGAGATAAGCTCAACCCGAGTAGCTCCTGACCAGTCACCTTGTGATGTTCATCCTAGGCTCATCCACCGTTGGATCGAGCTGAAATTTTTGGAGAAGGTAAGGAAAAGGTAGTTATTTAATCTCACCGTTCACTTTTGTAAATAAATGTCTGATTTGTGAGATATAGAGCCAAAATAGTGGCATATTTTAGGGCATTTGTTGCAGATTCTAAGTTCCTTACAAGGTGTTGTTCACAATGTGGTTTCTTAGGTGGACTTTCGGAGACTCAGGGGCCTAGGTCCGTGTGAGGAAGAATCGTGAGGAGTAGAGGACGAGTAATTTCATTGCGTCTAGGTCATCGTACGACTCTCCAGGTGGGGGAAAGAAATTATTTAATGTTGGAAACGGCACGGTGACGTTTAATTCGATAATGGGGTAGGGCGACCCAAACCCTACATGATTGCGAGTAACGGAAAATGTCCATATCACGCTGGGGACTACTTAGTAGTACTCGTGATGATATTGAGATTATGCGTTTATCACCGTTATGTTTATTAAATATTATTTTATTATTTTATGATTGTCTGCTTGGATGATTTGACTGGTTGAATTGGTGTTGATAACTGCTGGATGATGATGTTATGAGTTGTGATTATTTTATAAGCACGATATCTTATTATTTTAATTAGATTTTTATAATAATTATTAGTTTGGAAATGATGATTTTATGATATGTTAGTAATTATGATGCTATGACATGATGATATTATGGTATGATGTGTTGAGTGTTATAATTGTGATTAGAGTTTGAGTAAATGATAAGTTATATCGAGACATGAGGATGTATTGGGGAATTCATGTTATATGTGTTAGTAGTGCCTAACTGAGATGATTCCTGAGATGTGATGATAATGAGATTGATGAGATAAGATTTTACTGAGGTTACCTATGAGATTATGATGAGCGGTTAGGGCACTAGGGGGTGACCTTAAACATGGTCTGTGATATGGTGGACCTGAAACATGGTCGTGTGGGGTCTATGCCTTGGAGGGAGAATTCCTGGGGATAGGCTAACGGCGGACCGTCCCAGACATGATTTCATTTTAGTTGCAGCTATAGTTCATGCGTTGCATGAGCACCCTGGCCAGGGTTCAGAGGTGTGCACCGGATTGTGCAGCTATAGTGCCATTGCTTTGCATGAGCATCCTCCATCCGTGGACGAGGGTGTGCGTCGGGGGCTCTGGGACGTGTTGATTTATTGATGTGATATCCGGATATGGCCGATACCTGATGAGATGATTCATACAGCATTTGCATTGCATCATGATGGAGGGTAGAGGAAAGATCCTAGATGTGGATTGAGGATGATTGTGTTTTATTTATGTATACTCTTGGAGATGGATGTTTAGTGTTCCGTTATTTAATTAAATGTTGCTAAACCCTTTCCACGTTTGACGTTATATTGTTTCTTATCCCTTTTCTTCTTGTTGTTGGGTATGTTTTATTTATGTGATCGCTATAAGAAGACTCGGTGGAGAAGCCAGCTATGGAGGAACTAGATGGAACCCCTTATGAGCCAGATGCTGGAGGACGAGCAATGGACCCGAGTAGTTGAGTAGAGAGACTACGGCCAATGCATCTTTTTGAGGCGTTTTATCTTATGTTGTTTATATTAGTTTGTACCAGTTTGTACCTATTGGGATCCCTCATGAAGGGATTCCGTCTATTATCTTGCATCGAGGATATGATGTGTATATGTTATGCATGTGTGTATATATGTTGTTTATATTTTACGTTCAAAATTTTCCACCGTTTTAATATATACGCTAACGATAATAACACGATTAGGTCCTAAATATTACGGGTTTTCTTTAATGGGACGACGGGCGTCTCATCTTCCATGGCCCCTACCACGACCAAACCTGCCTCAACCTCGAGCATCATTCCGGAAAGTGTTACGAAAGTTATTCCCAAAGGTGGAGCCATGAGAGTATTGATCAGAATTCGAGTTGTATTGTATTTGTTGATTGAACCGATCGAATTCGAGTTGTCTTGTTTTTGTTGATCTAAGCGATTCGTGGATCGAGAGGCTTGAGCTACATTGGCAGAGACATTCGAAATGGAGAGCTCTTGACGAAACTTATCTAGCTGTGATTCTTGAACAAGCAAGAGAGCTTCAATTTCAAATAGAGAAGGAGAATTTGATCTTCCATAGATCATCATGACAAATTGATTATACTCTTCAGGCAAACCTTCTAAAATCGCATCAATTTGATCCTGTTTTGTGATTGAATCTCCAATAGCAACCAAAGTATCAGCATTTGATCTGATTCGTAAGACATATTCAGAGATTGTTCTATTTGCTTTCTTGGTGGATTTCAATTCAGATCTAAGTTACCTAACCTTTGTTTTTAGATGAGCATAGAAATATTTGTGGATTTTATCCCAAATCCGCCAAGAATGGCGACAACCAATTACCCTAGGTAGCATAGCATCAGATAAGGTAGATAGCAGCCAAGTAGAAAGAATTTGATCCTGAACTAACCATTTATCATATGCATCTGGTACTATATCAAGTTCTCTATCAGTTTCTGAATTATATTTCGCAGGGATGTTAGGGTTTACCACGAATCGATGCAATTTGTGAGAAGCAATTACTGTTTCTACTTGTTGATTCCAAAATAGAAAATTCTTGTCATCTAATTTGATGGAGAGTGAAGGTGCGAACGAAATTGTTGATGCTGAGCTACGATTTCCGTTGTTGAGGTTGGAAGAAGGTGAAGCTGCCATTGTTCAGTTTTTGAAGCTTTGGCCCAAGAAAGAAGAAGCTATTGATACCATAATAGAGTAGTCGAAGAGAGAAGAAAGAATGAACTCATTGTATTGAATGATTAATGGAAAATGAATTCTTGCATGACCAATTACATGGAAGAGTATTTATACTCTTGTAAGCTGAGTAACCGACTCTTAACTACCACAGGCTAATCTAACCGATTACGTTATACATTTATACTACACATACATTGTATTCTACTTGATACTCTTATAAAGACTAAGCGAGTATCACTTACTCGGTGGTATTGGAGTTTCAGTTTGCTAGTGGGCTTGTTTGCTACTCTATTCACCACTCTTAGGATGATCATAACTAGGTAGTTTTAAGGTTGGTCTCTTTTTCTATGTCTTCATGTTATCTTTTGTTAGTTTGAGCACTTTTATTCTAACAATTCAATCTTACAAAAATCATATGCAATTCATAAATATAATTATGACTTTTCTAACGTATGCAATAAATAAAAAATATAAATATTATGTTGAAAATCGTGTATTCAATTCAATAAAGGTATGCTTGGATTGATGGAATCGGGTGGAATGGAGTGGTATGGATCAAGATTCCATTATTTGGATTTTTAAAAAATGTATGGAATGGAATGGAACCTGATGGAATGCATTCCATCCCATTTCATCCTCCCTTCTTATTTTTCTCCCCCCCCCAATTTGGGAGGTATAGGATGTAATCCTTTCTTCTAACTTGTTAATTACTCATGGTTAAAATAACGTTTTAGTCCCTATACGTGTCACTCAATTTTAAATTAGTCCCTATACAAAAAATATTTTTATATTGGTCCCTACACGTGTAACCGTTACCTAATAAGTCCCTGTCGTTTAACAACCGTTAATGACGAACATTAAGTTGGTCCCTATATTTGTCACTCATTTTTAAATTGGTCCCTACATGTGTCACCCATTTTTAAACAAATGCTGATGCTCCCGATTGGTCATTATATGTGTCACTCATTTTTAAATCGGTCCCTATATAAGTCACTCATTTTTAAATTAGTCCCTACATGTGTCACTAATTTTTAAATTAGTCACTACAACGAGGTTTCGCGGTGATTCAGGATCACTCCAGCCGAGGCGTGCCGTGCGTTCTTCATGGTTTGCAAAGTCATTAATGAAAAATTGGGACATTTGTTCGAGCTTTGTACCGATTATGGGAGGGTTGTTATGGAGAGTGTAACACCCCGATTTTAACTGTACTTCTATAATAGTAAATATCTATATGTTTGTATTATTTTATTTGGTTTGAGTAACTTCAATTACTCCTTTAAAATGATTTTATTAAGTGCGTTAGCACAGCTTTATTTCAGTACAAGTATGTTTGCTAGACAATAATACTATATTATTATCACTATTAATATTTATTTAGGAAATATTTTAAATGATATGATTGGGAGAGAAGTATTTTCATATTTTATTCTGTTTAATTTTAGATTTGAAAATAAATTGGTTTGACATCAATCAGAAATTAATTTTGGACCGAGTATTTTCTTAGTTGATCAGTTCAACTATTAATCTTTACTCTAATTTGAATTTCGAAATCATATATTTATCAATCTTTATTTTTAGATCCCAAAAAAGTAAAAACATGTTTATTTTAGGCTTAATATTTATCACTCATAGTGTACCCACTAATACAAATCCAACTTTTCTCTCTCCTTACTCCCTTAACAGACACGATTCCTCTCTTCCCTCCCCGCCCCACCCCCCACTTCTTTCTCCTTTATTTTTTCTTTTTTCTCTTCTTACTCCTCACTCCATCTCTTTCTTCCTCCTCCCTAGTTCACAGCTCCATCTGCCACCGGTCTGAGAGTCGCCGGATCGCCGCCAGGAGCAAGGCGACGACCACCGTTGTGACCAAGCTTCGCCCCCACGCGTGTAGATCGTGTAGTGAGCTCCACCGTTGGATGCGCACCGCTGGGTCTCCATTCTGGCCGCCGAGAACGCGCGTCGCCACCATGGAGATGCCGTCCGACAGCCGCTCGATGCGGACCGGACAGCCAAGCGACTTAGTTCGCGTTTCCGGCCACCGTACTTAGATTGCCGTCGTCACCACCACTTCCAGCCACCATGATCTCTTCTCTTCACCTTGGGTAAGTGTTTTACTATTCTCTTCTAGATTGAAAATCCCTAAATCTGATTTTCAAACCCAAACCCTAACATTTTGATTTTCGCTTTAGACTTTGAAATTAAATGTGTATTCATGCAATTGAGACTACAAATTGATGTTTTATTAAACTAATTTCATGATTCTAGGATTAGAATGAGTTTTACCCAATTTAGGATGTGAACCCTAAAAACCCAATTCGATTTTTATTGAAATTGGTCATGTTTGGTAAAATTAAGTATGCATTTATGAAATTAGGACTTTTAGTTGATGATTCCCAAGTTCATTTTCATGATCCTTTAATCAAAACAAAGTTTCCTCAAAGGGTATTGTGAAGCTTAAGCTCCAAACATAATTTTCTTTGAAAATGACCTTGTTTGGTAATAAGATTAAGTGTTTAGATCAAATTAGAATGTGTGTTTGATCATATGTAATTGATTTATTGATTTCTTGTTGTTGCACGTTGTTGGATTCCCTCTCTGAGACGTTTGACACGGCTATGCTTGCTTGATGGAGTTGTTAGTTACACTCTTGGAGCTAACGCGAGCATTAAGAGGAGGATATTGTTCTTGTCTTCAAAGGTAAGGGGAGCTTGCCTAGGGATATTCAATAACTATATGCATGTGTGTGTTTGTGTTTAATTGAGTGTTGTGAATATTATTGTGATATTGAGCCAATACTTGAATAATTTGTTTACTTGAACTATTGTGGTTATTACTTGAAGTTGAACATTACTTGCTTTAAAGTGTTATGAATTATATATATGTGATGAACTGTCATTAACTGTGATATTATTCTTGTTGTGAATATATTACTATTGATTGAAGTTTGAGAAGTCGGACTTGAGTCTGTGCGCAATGACTATAAGAATTAAAAGCATTAATAAGCCTTAAATAGAACTTTGAAAGTTTTGGGTTCATTTATAAAAGTTCCTTGTTTAAAGTGCTTACTTCAGAAGAATAAGATCTTTGTTTATAGAAAAATGTTGAAGTGATTTTAAGTTGAAGGAAACTACCTTTTTATGATCAAAAGTTTTGTACGAGAGAAAACCTTTTCGAACTGTATGTTTTATGAAGGAAAAACCCTTTGAAAATATTTGACTTTATTCCATCAAGGAATTTTAAAAACAAACGAATTTCCCAAATGTTTTAGAAAATATTTTGCAAAGGAAAAGGATTTTCTCCTAAATGATTTGGAAACGTTCTGGTTACTTGGATAAGTGACCGAGGTTTTGTTTTGGATTTGATTTTCACTGAGCGAAAAGTAAACACATGTGAATTGAATCTAGTTCGCGAGACGTCACTTCTAGTATTCTGTAATATGCACGTTGATCCTTGATCAGTGTCACGTTGCTGTGGACAGTGTCCTAATACGTTGTTGTGGACTGTGTGTCCTAATCACATTGTTGTGGACTATGTGTCCTAACCACATTGTGATGAACGTTGTTAAAGGTGAATGTTGTTTTCTACAACCACAAGCCTAGGACTGGTGCATCGGTCTAAGGTGTTGTGATTGAGCACTCGGACTGCGTGTCCCGTGTTGATGTTGATAATTTCAAAATGATGAAATTTATGAATAGTCGTTAGCCTTTGAGCTTCGAAATGAATGAGAACGAACACAAAGAAAACAACGAGAACTAAATGTTTTACATTTGCATTTACGGCAGACGTGCCCGACGTGGTTTTAACGTGAGACCTTAATAGAAAGGGTATCATGTGACGATGTATTATCGTTGTTCTCAAAAGGGGCAATGAGACGACGAATTATCATTGTTCTTAAAAGGGACAATGAGATGATGTACGTGTGTTGTTGTGCCTAAATGGACAATGAGACGATGTACATATCGTTGTGCTTAAATGGACAATGAGACGATGTATTATCGTTGTGCTTAGCTAGCCAATGAGACGATGTATCGAGCCTGATCAACTCATTTTGAGGATGTTGGGATCTCCGAAGATTAAGTTTAGAGCCTAATCATTGAAGTGTCATGCATTCTCTTTATAAAAACTGATTGTTCGGGTATGAGACCCACTGATATAACACTTGTTATTTTATCTCCGAATAATAATTGAATGTTAATGTGCTTTGAGGTGATGTATGTATCATGTATATGGTTGTTGTGTGATATATCCATTTGTCGGTATCTCACCCTTACGAGATATATCGGGTTTCTTTACGGTTCGCTATCGTACCCTGGGTACTCTAGTACATATGGTGCAGAGGAGTCTTCTTAAGTCACTCTGAGACTTAGATCTAGTTGTTTGATGAAGTATTTGATTGTGGAATGACCACGTGAGTTTTCCTCAGAAATAACTTTTAGAATGACCAGCTTAGGGTTTGAGACTTAGATTTTTGATAGTATTTATGGGTATGGCTCAGAGAGTTTTTATTTTAAAATGGAATGTTTATGGCTCGGAGAGCATCTCTTTTGAATGAAAACCTAAGTTTTCCCTTTTGGTCATGTATAGCTTATTGATGTAACTATTCCTAGCATATTACTGCCTGGTTGTATTTGGTGTAACTGGAATTCTGGAATGAAAATGTTATTATTTCAGCAGGTTTTCTTTTATCCGGGATGTCCGAATTACAGAGGAGACTCTGTCGAAATTTTCATAAAAATACTAGCTTTTATTCAAGTATATCTCTAAATTAAATAGGCTTGCCAGGCTAGGACTGTAAGTCGGTGTGCCGATCAAGGCTTAGGTTTGGAGTCGTGACAAATTTTTATACCCAATTTCAGATGCTTATATACTTATAAAATTATTTTCCGAAAGCAACCAGCAAATTATCTTTTTAATTTAAATTCCACATGTGTTAGTAGTAATACCTAGTGGGTGTGTTACAAGTATCAGAGCTGGTCGAGTCTTTCGGGATCTTTAGGGAATAGGTCTGTTAAGTTTTTGTTGTGTGATCTCTGGTTGGTTCTTGTTTGAATTGGTTCTTGTTGAAGCAATGTGTGTTGACGCACAAGTATATGCTTTCTTGATGGTTTCCAAGGGTTTTATGTCCTGGGAGACCGTAGAACTTGGATGTTACTTGGGTTCGGATATGACATTCGATTATCCTTACGAATTGTGTCAGACATTCGAAACAAGGTGCTTGTGTAAAGGGTTTTTCCGGGAGTGTTCCCTAGAAATATTCTAGGTTTATGGTTAGCAAAGGACATTGATTTTAGATTGATCTAGTTTCTAGATTCGGTCAGGACTCATGAATTAGTTAAGCTAATTCATAAAATTCCAGTTATTCATTTCTTTGTTTGCGAGAAGTCACACTCACACTTCTAAATAATCCTCAATGTATTAGACATTTGAGTGAATTGATTTAACGGAATCCATTGGTCTGGATACTTTCACATTTTGTTGAGAGAAGTGGTTATGACTGTTTCTTGGTTTATAACACAGATAATTTCGTGATAGCAGAAGTTTCTTGTTGAAACTTAGTTTCATGGCTTCTATTTGGTAGAGGTGAAATTCATCATTTTGTAAATTCTTTGTTCTAAGAATATGAATTAATCATCTTTGGATTAGAAGTTATTCACCCTTTGATTCCTTAAATCCGCTGGAAGATCCTTGTGGAAGAATAAACTTTATTAGATTCATGTTTGTAAATGTGTATTGATCATGCATTTTTACGCCCACGAACCTGATGGAATGATCTTTTTCCATACTGTATGTTCCTGTATCCTTCAAATTAATGAAATTTTTTTCTATGCTCAAGTGAAAGTGAAATCAAGAAAAATTTCTTTTCTTGAGAAATATTTTTATGATCACCAAGGTAATGTCTTATTGCGGTTCGAAAGTACTTGTCGTCGATGTGTGACCTATCTCATCAGTAATGAGTGAGGTATCTACACATCAAGATGTCAGAGTTAGTCGAGTATAGTAAAAAAGCGATAGTTTAACAATTGAGACCTTCCTTGTTAAGATATTGGCATTCCTTGAATCCTTGTTATGAGTTTGCTGAAGACCTACATGAGTCTTGTTTGAATTCAAGTGATCGCGGATCGACTAGTGAGGTCTACACCCTTCTTACAAGTTAAGATCCACTTTGTGCGGTGGAGGAGTAAACCGAATAATGTATCGGAGGATTGTTCAGACTTCATGGAGCATCTTCAAGTGTTGTTTCAGATGAAAAATGGAAGTTCATCAACGTGTGTCAGTTAAGTTTGCTTTAAGTGTTGAGGACTAAGTTGAGGCTAAGACCAACCGATTATCCTCAGCAGGATGGATAAGTAATGAGATGACCTATCCTTAGAAGGTTAGTTGGGAGATAGTGCGGTACCTAATTTTTGTCATCTCTATGATAGGACAAACCAGAGTTGATAGGAGCTTCGTTAATGTATAGATGTGAATGGTACTATGAGAACCCTTAAGTTCAACATCATTGAGTGAGATGATTACAATGGACCTTATCATGATTGAGGCAGATATATCATTAAAGGATTTTAGAGTAGTGATCAACGTTTATGGTTAATGTTGACTTCGTGAGTCCGAGGATTAACGGAAAAATATCTCGTAGTAGTTTTCCTTAAGCTGAACGGAAATAGTAAATAGGAGTTCTTGAGAAACTAAGTTGTGAGAAGAGTTTGAGAGCTCTATTTTAGAGTTTGAAAGGTATGACCGTGATGAAATTTGGAGCGGTGGAATAAGTCCAAAGGAAACTAAGACTACAATTGTGTTCTTTGGGTTGGAAGTTGATATATGTGGTAGAGTTAATGTTGAACTTGATGTTCGTCATGAGGATAAGGTGTTGAAGAAGTTTTTCTAGCGGACTAATTTTGAGGCAAGAAGTACAAGTAGGATCTTAGGGTCAAAGTGTGATTATAGAAATCCTGTTTAGTTTTGAGCTACGAAATTCCAAGGACGAATTTTTTTTTTAAGAGGGGTAGCAATGTAACACCCCAGTTTTTACTGTACTTCTATAATAGTAAATATCTGTATGTTTATATGTTTGTATTATTTTATTTGGTTTGAGTAACTTCAAATACTGCTTTAAAATGATTTTTATTAAGTGCGTTAGCACAACTTTATTTAAGTACAGGTATGTTTGTTAGACAATAATGTTATATTATTGTCACTATTAATATTTATTTAGGAAATATTTTAAATCATATGATTGGGAGAGAAGTATTTTCATATTTTATTCTGTTTAATTTTAGATTTGAAAATAAATTGGTTTGGCATCAATCGGAAATTAATTTTGGACCGAGTATTTTCTTAGTTGATCAGTTCAACTATTAATCTTTACTCTAATTTGAATTTCGAAATCATATATTTATCAATCCTAATTTTTAGATTCCAAAAAGTAAAAACATGTTTATTTTAGGCTTAATATTTGTCACTCATAGTGTACCCACTAATAAAAAACCAATTTTTCTCTCTCCTTACTCCCTTAACAGACACGATTCCTCCCTTCCCCCCAACTTCTTCTTCCTCCTCCCTGGCTCACAGCTCCGTCCGCCACCGGTCCGAGTGTCGCCGGATCGCCACCAGGAGCAAGGCGACGACCACCGTCGCGACCAAGCTTCGCCCCAAGCGTGTAGATCGTGCCGCGAGCTCCACCGTCGAATGCGCACCGCTAGGTCTCCGTTCCGGCCTCCGAGAACGGGCGTCGCTACCATGGAGATGCCGTCCAGCAGCCGCTCGATGCGGACCGGACAACCATGTGACTCAGTTCGCGTTTCCGGCCACTGTTCTCCGAGAGCCGTCGTCACCACCACTTCCAGCCACCGTGTTCTCTTCTCTTCACCTTGGGTAAGTGTTTTACCCTCTATTCTCTTATAGATTGAAAATCCCCAAATCTGATTTTGAAACTCAAACCCAAACCCTAACATTTTGATTTTCGCTTTAGACTTTGAAATTAAATGTGTATTCATGCAATTGAGACTACAAATTGATGTTTTATTAAACTAATTTCATGATTCTAGGATTAGAATGAGTTTTACCCAATTTAGGATGTGAACCCTAAAAACCCAATTCGATTTTTATTGAAATTGGTCATGTTTGGTAAAATTAAGTATGCATTTATGAAATTAGGACTTTTAGTTGATGATTCCCAAGTTCATTTTCATGATCCTTTAATCAAAACAAAGTTTCCTCAAAGGGAATTGTGAAGCTTAAGCTTCAAACATGATTTTCTTTGAAAATGACCTTGTTTGGTAATAAGATTAAGTGTTTAGATCTAATTAGAACGTGTGTTTGATCATGTGTAATTGATTTCTTGATTTCTGGTTGTTGCGCGTTGTTGGATTCCATCCCTGAGACGTTTGACATGGCTATGCTTGCTTGATGGAGTTGATGGTTACACTCTTGGAGCTAACGTGAGCATTAAGACAAGGATCTTTTTCTTGTCTTCGAAGGTAAGGGGAGCTTGCCTAGAGATATTCAATAACTATATGCATGTGTGTATGTGTTTAATTGAGTATTGTGAATATTATTGTGATATTGAGTCAATACTTGAATAACTTGTTTACTTGAACTATTGTGGTTATTACTTGAAGTTGAACATTACTTGCTTTAAAGTGTTATGAATTATATATTTGTGATGAACTGTCATTAACTGTGATATTATTATTGTTGTGAATATATTACTGTTGATCTATTGTGAATTATATATATCTTCGCCCCACGCGTGTAGATCGTGCCGCGAGCTCCACCGTCGAATGCGCACTGCTAGGTCTGCGTTCCGGCCACCGAGAATGGGCGTCGCCACCATGGTGATGCCGTCCAGTAGCCGCTCGATGCGGACCGGACAACCATGTGACTCAATTCGCGTTTCCGGCCACTGTTCTCCGATAGCCGTCGTCACCACCACTTCCAGCCACCGTGTTCTCTTCTCTTCACCTTGGGTAAGTGTTTTACCCTCTATTCTCTTCTAGATTGAAAATCCCCAAATCTGATTTTGAAACCCAAACCCAAACCCTAACATTTTGATTTTCGCTTTAGACTTTGAAATTAAATGTGTATTCGTGCAATTGAGACTACAAATTGATGTTTTATTAAACTAATTTCATGATTCTAGGATTAGAATGAGTTTTCCCCAATTTAGGATGTGAACCCTAAAACCCCAATTCGATTTTTATTGAAATTGGTTATGTTTGGTAAAATTAAGTATGCATTTATGAAATTATGACTTTTAGTTGATGATTCCCAAGTTCATTTTCATGATCCTTTAATCAAAACAAAGTTTCCTCAAAGGGAATTGTGAAGCTTAAGCTTCAAACATGATTTTCTTTGAAAATGACCTTGTTTGGTAATAAGATTTAGTGTTTAGATCAAATTAGAATGTGTGTTTGATCACATGTAATTGATTTCTTGATTTCTGGTTGTTGCGCGTTGTTGGATTCCCTCCCTGAGACGTTTGACACGGCTATGCTTGCTTGATGGAGTTGATGGTTACACTCTTGGAGCTAACGTGAGCATTAAGACGAGGATCTTTTTCTTGTCTTCGAAGGTAAGGGGAGCTTGGCTAGAGATATTCAATAATTATATGCATGTGTGTATGTGTTTAATTGAGTGTTGTGAATATTATTGTGATATTGAGTCAATACTTGAATAACTTGTTTACTTGAACTATTGTGGTTATTACTTGAAGTTGAACATTACTTGCTTTAAAGTGTTATGAATTATATATTTGTGATGAACTGTCATTAACTGTGATATTATTATTGTTGTGAATATATTACTATTGATCTATTGTGAATTATATATATCTTTGCCCCACGCGTGTAGATCGTGCTGCGAGCTCCACCGTCGAATGCGCACCGCTGGGTCTCCATTCCGACCATCGAGAACGGGCGTTGCCACCATGGAGACGCCATCCAGCAGCTGCTCGATGCGGACCGGACAACCATGCGACTCAGTTTGCATTTCCGGTCACCGTTCTCTGATATCCGTTGTCACCATCACTTCCAGCCACCGTGTTCTCTTCTCTTCACCTTGGGTAAGTGTTTTACCCTCTATTCTCTTCTAGATTGAAAATCCCCAAATCTGATTTTGAAACCCAAACCCAAACCCTAATATTTTGATTTCCTCTTTAGACTTTGAAATTAAATGTTTATTCATGCAATTGAGACTACAAATTGATGTTTTATTAAACTAATTTCATGATTCTAGGATTAGAATGAGTTTTCCCCAATTTAGGATGTGAACCCTAAAACCCCAATTCGATTTTTATTGAAATTGGTTATGTTTGGTAAAATTAAGTATGCATTTATGAAATTAGGACTTTTAGTTGATGATTCCCAAGTTCATTTTCATGATCTTTTAATCAAAACAAAGTTTCCTCAATGGGTATTGTGAAGCTTAAGCTTCAAACATGATTTTATTTGAAAATGACCTTGTTTGGTAATAAGATTAAGTGTTTAGATCAAATTATAATGTGTGTTTGATCATGTGTAATTGATTTCTTGATTTCTGGTTGTTGCGCATTGTTGGATTCCCCTCTCTGAGACGTTTGACACGGCTATGCTTGTTTGATGGAGTTGATGGTTACACTCTTGGAGCTAACGTGAGCATTAAGACGAGGATCTTTTTCTTTTCTTCAAAGGTAAGGGGAGCTTGCCTAGGGATATTCAATAACTATATGCATGTGTGTATGTGTTTAACCGAGTGTTGTGAATATTATTGTGATATTGAGCCAATACTTGAATAATTTGTTTACTTGAACTATTGTGGTTATTACTTGAAGTTGAACATTACTTGCTTTAAAGTGTTATGAATTATATATATGTGATGAACTATCATTAACTGTGATATTATTATTGTTGTGAATATATTACTGTTGATTGAAGTTTGAGAAGCCGGACTTGAGACTATGCCCAATTACTATAAGGATTAAAAGCCTTAATAAGCCTTGAATAGAACTTTGAAAGTTTTGGGTTCATTTATAAAATTTCCTTGTTTAAAGTGCTTACTTCATAAGAATAAGATCTTTGTTTTTAGAAAAATTTTGAAGTGATTTTAAGTTGAAGGAAACTACCTTTTATGATCAAAAGTTTTGTACGAGAGAAAACCTTTTCGAACTGTATGTTTTATGAAGGAAAAACCCTTTGAAAATATTTGACTTTACTCCATCAAGGAATTTAAAAAACAAACGAATTTCCTAAATGTTTTAGAAAAGATTTTGCAAAGGAAAAGGATTTTCTCCTAAATGATTTGGAAACGTTCCGGTTACTTGTATAAGTGACCGAGGTTTTGTTTTGGATTTGATTTTCACTGATCGAAAAGTAAGCACATGTGAATTGAATCTAGTTTGTGAGACGTCACTTCTTGTATTCTATAATATGCACGTTGATCCTTGATCCGTGTCACGTTGTTGTGGACTATGTGTCCTAATCACGTTGTTGTGGACTGTGTGTCCTAATCACGTTGTTGTGGACTGTGTGTCCTAATCGCGTTGTTGTGGACGTTGTTAAAGGTGAATGTTGTTTTCTACACCACAAGCCTAGGACTGGTGCATTGGTCTAAGGTGTTGTGATTTAGCGCTCGGACTGTGTGTCCCATGCTAATGATGATAATTTCAAAATGATGAAATTTATGAATAGTCGCTAGCCTTTGAGCTTCGACAACGAATGAGAACGAACACAAAGAAAACATCGAGAACTAAATGTTTTACATTTGCATTTACGGCAGACGTGCCTGACGTGAGACCTTAATAGAAAGGGTATCATGTGACGATGTATTGTTGTTGTTTTCAAAAGGGACAATGAGACGATGTATTATCGTTGTTCTTAAAAGGGACAATGAGATGATGTACGTGTGTCGTTGTGCCTAAATGGACAATGAAACGATGTACATATCGTTGTGCTTAAATGAACAATGAGATGATGTATTATCGTTGTGCTTAGCTAGCTAATGAGACGATGTATCGAGCCTAATCAACTCATTTTGAGGATGTTGGGATCTCCGTAGATTAAGTTTAGAGCCTAATCATTGAAGTGTAATGCATTCTCTTTATAAAAACTGATTGTTCGGGTATGAGACCCTCTATCGATATAACACTTGTTATTTTATCACTGAATAATAATTAAATGTTAATATGCTGAGGTGATGTATGTATCATGTATATGGTTGTTGTGTGATATATCCATTTGTCGGTATCTCACCCTTACAGATATATTAGGTTTCTTCTGGTTCGCTATCGTACCCTGGGTACTCTAGTACAGATGGTGTATAGGAGTCTTCCTAAGTCACTCTGAGACTTAGATCTAGTTGTTTGATGAAGTATTTGATTGTGGAATGACCACGTGAGTTTTCCTCAGAAATAACTTTTAGAATGACCAGCTTAGGGTTTGAGACTTAGATTTTTTATAGTATTTTTGGGTATGGCTCGGAGAGTCTTTATTTTAAAATGGAATGTTTATGGCTTGGAGAGCATCTCTTTTGAATGAAAACCGAAGTTTTTCCTTTTGGTCATGTATAGCTTATTGATGTAACTATTCCTAGCATATTACTGCCTGGTTGTATTTGGTGTAACTGGAATTCTGGAATGAAAATGTAATTATTTTAGTACCTGTTCTTTTACCTGGGATATCCGAATTACAGAGGAGACTCTATCAAAATTTTCGTAAAAATACTAGCTTTTATTCAAGTATATCTCTAAATTAAATAGGCTTGCCAGGCTAAGACTGTAAGCCGGTGTACCGATCAAGGCTTAGGTTTGGAGTCGTGACAAATTTTTATACCCAATTTCTGACGCTTATGTACTTATATAAATTATTTTCCGAAAGCAACCAGCAAATTATCTTTTTAATTTAAATTCCGCATGTGTTACGTAGTAATACCTGGTGGGGTGTCTGAGAGAGCACAATGACTTGCACGCAAGCCTCTTTGGTATCTTCTACAAGACCAAATTACACTCACAGAGTGGATATGAAATACAACAGCTTGCAGGCAATCCTACTGGAATCACTCAGTTGGAATTTTAACCAACTTTCATATCCGATCGGAACAAATATCATTCCATGATAAACCAACTAAGTGAGTGTAATCCAGTGCTGTTGAAGATTCCAGCAGGCTTGCCTGCAAGCTGTTGTGCTTTACATAACAACCCTCCCAGAATCGATACGAAGCTTAAACAAATGCCCTAATTTTTCACTAACGGCTTTTCAAACCATGAAGAACGTGCGGCACGCCTCGGCTAGAGCGATCCCGAATCGCCGCGAAACCTTGCCGTAGGTGGCAGTGTGGGCCAATCGGAAGATTGCGGCTGCTAGGGCACAAACGGGGGCAATTTGGGGAAAGGAGGAGTTGAGAAAGGGAGAGAGAAGATGGAGGAGGTGGGAGAAAGAATCTTCCGATTTAAAAATGAGTGAAACATGTAGGACTAATTTTAAAATGGGTGAGACATATAGGGACCAATTTAAAAATGAGTGACACATATAAGGACTAATGGGGGGCACCAACATTTGTTTAAAAATGAGTGACACATGTAATGACCAATTTAAAAATGAGTGACACATGTAGGGACCAATTTAAAAATGAGTGACACATGTAGGGACCAATTTAAAAATGAGTGACACATGTAAGGACCAACTTAATGATCGTCATTAACGGTCGTTAACGCATCGTTAAAAGTCGAGGACCTATTTGGTAACGATTGCACGTGTAGGGACTTATAAAAATATTTTTTGTATAGGGACTAATTTAAAAATGAGTGACACGTATAGGGACTAAAACATTATTTTAACCATTACACATTTATCCATACTCTATTTCACATTATATACACATCTCAACCAAATGAAATCACTCTTCACACAAAATGGGTCTCTTCTTCTTCCTCTGATGTTCGTGAGATATTCGTTTTTGTTGTTCCCCAGCATTTGTTCTCTATTTCTCTGCCGCATTTGTTTATTGCACATTCAATCTGCAATTTTTTTGTTTTTTTTAAATGAAAATACCAATTTTGTGCTTGTTTGGATAGGCTTTCAAAAAAAGGACTTCTATGATGTAGAAGTAAAAGCAGAAGTTATTATTTGAAGTAGAAGCTATTTTGCGTTTGGATGCAGTAATCGAAAAGTACTTTTAAATCACAAAAGACATTTAGATGCAACTATGTAAAAACACTTTTAATTGATGAAAATTACTGAAAAGGACATGCAAAAACACTTTTTGTATAGTGTTAGGATGAAAAAACTCTTATTATAAATTTTGAAAATTTTAACTAATATTTAAATTAAATTGAAATTTTGAAATAAGCTTTAATTAAAATTTGTTTAACATGTTTTGAAAGCTATATAATTTTTTTTTCAAAGTTCCATATATATTAGGTGTTATTTTCTACCAACCAACTGAGGTTGGCGTGAGTGATTAAAGGCCTCTCGTCCCTTATCCAGTGGAAAAAACCAGTCCCGCGGAAGATTAGTCCCCATCTCAGATTGGCGGAGGGATACTCCTCGAAGTAGATTGAAAAAATGTGTTATTATCTACCAAAAAAAATTAAGTGTTATTATTATTATATTTCTTTGGAGACATTCCATCGGGGAAAAAAACTATTCATAAACTTGTCATTATTTTTTTTTTGTGAAGAAATAAAAAAAAATTAATACGTAGGAAGATTTCATACAATTAAAAGAGAATCAAAGATACTTAGAAAGGAAGGAATAGGATGGTGTTGCACCATACCTGGAGAAGGTTGACGGTGAGATACTTGTCGAAGTAGATCGAAAAAAGGTGTTATTATCTACCAAAAAAAAAAAATTTAACTGTTATTATTATTATATTTCTTTGGAGACATTCCATTGAAAAAAAAAACTATTAATAAACTTGTCATTATTTTTTTGTGTGAAGAAATAAATAAAAATAATTCGTAGGAAGATTTCATACAATTAAAAGAGAATGAATCAAAAATACTTAGAAAGGAAGGAATTGGATGGTGTTGCACTATATCTGGAGAAGGTTGGCAGTGGGATACTCCTCGATAGATCGAAAAAAGTGTTATTATCTACCAAAAAAATTAAGCGTTATTATTTTTATATTTCTTTGGAGACATTCCATCGAAAAAAAACTATTAATAAACTTGTCACTAAATTTATTTTTGTGAAGAAATAAATAAAACTAATACGTAGGAAGATTTCATACAATTAAAAGAGAATCAAAGATACTTAGAAAGGAAGGAATAGGATGGTGCTGCATGAGAAGAAAAGAAGGTAGAAAATAAAAATAAAAATTGGACCAAGAACAATTAGAAAAGAAGAAAAAAAAAAAACGATAGATGGAGCAGGAGTACTGAATCCGTGAAAGTGAGAGATGCGGTACAGATAAGGGTTGGAGTAGAACGATGGAACAGTAAGTTACGGAAGAAAAGGGCTTGTCATTTAAAATGTTGCCCGGGGATATTTTTGTCAAAATAAATCATTAAACTTAACGCCTCTCCGCTCCGTCCATTTCTCTCTCTTCTATCGCATGTACTTATTTGTGGAAACTTACAATTGTAGCTTCCCAAAAAAGCATAAATTATGATTTTTTTACTGCTTCTACTTTTTATAAAAAACCAATCCAAACATTCATTTTTTATATAAAAGCATTTTTATTTAAAAAATAAGTGTTTTGTCTAAAAAAAAAAGCCCAACCAAACGGACTCTTTATTCAAAGGGCCAATCACATACCCATACACACCACGAAGTTCTGGACTGAGTGGACTCCTTGCCGTGTAGCATCAAGGAGTAATAAAGTAGGATAAAATAAAAGATAATTTTATTCTTTTATTCTGGACTTCATGATTTTATTTGCTTTTAAAAAAAAAATCCTTGTTTGCTTTGTTATAGATGACCAATGAAGACATAAGATTTGGATATACATTGGTGAATGATTTGGACAATTTTATCATTTGTAAAATGTTTTAATTTTAAATTATAATGTTTTTTAAATAAGGGTAAAAAAGGAATTAAAAATTTATAACTCATTCCATTCCGTTCATTTTCCAAACGATGGAATGTGAACTTTGTTCCGTTCCATTATAAAATACCCAAACAATGGAATGGAAACTCTGTTCCATTCTGCTCCACTTCGTTCCATTCTGTTCCATTCAATCCCGCTCCGTTCTGCTCATTTTAAAATATCCAAACAGAGCCTAAAAGTTTAAAAGATATTATTTCCAGTATAACAGTTGTATTTTTTTTATTTCTTAACATGTGCAAGATTGTACAGGTTAGAAAAATCGATATAATTTATTTATTTTTAAAAGAAATTAAAGTTAATACAAAAAGTGTATTAATCATTGTCAAAAATTATAGTTGAGGAAATTTTATTCCTTTGATTTTTTAACAATCCAAATAGCATGATAAATCAATTTTAGTAATAAACTTGGAATTTTTTATTTTCTTTAAATTTTTAAAAAATTATAATATAATAATAGAATGTTAGTTCCTCCTTGTCTTCATAAGTAGGTTGTCTATAGAGTAGCATTTGGCATGGAATGTTTTATGTAACACCCGAGTGTTGATAAAGGGAGGGGACTGGTCGTCGGTGCAAAGAGAGCACGAACAAGGAGCGACTCCTGGCAGGCTTCTAGGCGGAGGGACATATGAATGAATCGATTACACACCCGAATGTGAGGGATACTGAGACTGTGTAGGTATGGGACTACATAAGTTAAGGAATTCCGAAACTGTACATGTATGAGACTATACAGTTAATGATGACTTAAAAGAATTGATTTGTACTACCTATACCAACAAGTTGCATCTTGTTTTCGGGAACCCATCACTTAAGAACTCCGCAGTTAAGCGTGCTTGACTTGGAGCAATTATGGGATGGGTGACCTCCTGAGAAGTTTTCCCAGGAAGCGTGCGAGTGAGGACAAAGAAAGCTGAAATGACCCGTGTTTGTTTGGAGGGACAGACGTCAATCCATAGAGCAGCCGCAATTATGGGATGGGTGACCTCTTGAGAAGTTTTCCCAGGAAGCGTGCGAGTGAGGACAAAGAGAGCTGAAATGACCCGTGTTTGTTTGGAGGGACATACGTCAATCCATAGAGCAGCCAGGGATGTTACATATGGTATCAAAGCGGCACCTCTCACAGTATGGTGTCGTTCGGGGACGAACCAGGTGGAAACTGGTGGGCATGTAACACTGACAAGGTCGGGGACTACATAAGTTAAGGGATTCCGAGACTGTACAGGTATGGGACTGTATAGTTAATGATGGCTTAAAGGAATTGATTGGTACTACCTATACCAACAAGATGCATATTCTTTTCGGGAGCCAGTCACTTAAGAACACCACAATTAAGCGAGCTTGACTTGGAGCAATTATGAGATGTGTTACCTCTTGGGAAGTTTTCCCAGGAAACGTGTGAGTGAGGACAAAGCACACTGAAATGACCCGTGTTGGTTTGTGGGGACATACGTCAATCCATAAAGCAGCCATGGATGTTACAAATGGTATCAGAGCGGCACATCTCACAGTACGGTGTGGTTCGGGGACGAATCAAGCGGAAGCTGGTGGGCATATAACACCCAACACCCCGGTTTTTACTATTCTTCAATGATAGTAAATATGTGTATATGTTTATTTTTTTTGTTATTTATTTTCATGTGATTTGGTTTGAGTAATTTTAATTACTCATTTAAAATTTATTTTTGAGTGCGTTAACACTGTCTTATGTCAGTGTATGCACGACTATTATACAATAATATTATGTTATTGTCACTAGTAGTATTTATTTAGAAAAATATTTTTAATAATATGGTTGAAAGAAAATTATTTTCATATTTGATTATATTTAATTTTAGATTTTAAAATATGTTGCTTTAAAATTAATCGGAGATTACATTTTGGACCATTAATTTTCTTAGTTGATCAGTTCAACTATCAATCTTGACTCTAATTTAAATTTTGAAAGTATATAATTGTCAACCATTATTTTTAAATCAAAAAGCCAAAAACATATTTATTTTTAGGCTTAATATTTACTACTCATCTTGTACCTACCATTACTAATCACAAATTTCTTCCTCCTTATATCTCCCTGCCTCGTACGCGACTCCAACTCCTTCCCTTTTATTTTTTTTCCTTTCTTTTCTTCTTCCTGGCATCTTCTTCCTCCATCAAACCCACACACTTCCTTCTCTTCATCCTCCTTCTCTTCATCTCAAAGCCGCGCACCACCACATAGAGGGAGGAAGAAGACCACGCGAGCTCAACGTCTGGGCGGTTTTACTGTGCGTCGCGCTAGCCATCATGAGCACCGCCCGAACTCGCCGCTGCGTCGTCGTCCAGGCCGTCGTCGCTCGACCGCGCCACGTAAGGAGGAGACAGACGCGACTCTGCACGCGTTCCGACCTCTATTCGCCGCTGCTCAATCGCGCCTCCACCGTCGCAGTCGCGCCGGACCTCCAGGGCAGCCACCATGTTCTCTTCCTCTTCCATCTTGGGTGAGTTGTTTCCCCTATGTTTCACTCTTTCTTTCATTTTCCCCCAAATTGATTTGAAACCCTAACCCTAGCCTTTTTAATTCAACTTCCAATTCTGAAATTGAACTGAGTTTTATGCAATTGAGGTAGTGAATTAGTGTTTCCCTACATTATTTCATTGTTCTTGGGCTAAACTGATTTTTCCCCAATCTTACTAAAACCCCAAATTTCCCAATTTGAAACATTAGTCAAATTATGTTGATTTCTCAATTTTGATTATGTTTTAATGTAATTAAAGTTGTTAATTTATGATTCCCTTGCCTAATTTCATATTGATTGATCAAAATTGGTTTTTCCCAAATTTCTAGTGAAATCTGAAACCCCAATCGGTTTTTAAGTGAAAAAGCAATATCGTTTCCTTAGTTGAATTAATTATTTATGTTGGGCAAACTTATGTTTTGTGATGATAAGTTTCTGACTTTTGGTTGTGCTTGCTATTGGTTATGTTGATGGCCAATTTCCATCCATGTGGATGTGACGGTCATAGTTGAAGGAGAAGAGGGTAAGTGGTTGGAGCTATCTCGAAGTTGTTATAAGCGTTGCGAAGTGTTAGACCCAGAATGGGTGATCCTTCTCTTGTCTTCAAAGGTAAGGGGAGATTGCCTGAGGGATTTTCGGTAACTGCATGCTATTTGTGTGTCGTATTTGAGTTTATCTATTGTGATGTGTGGTGTCAAATTAAATTGTCATATGACTGTTATGTGGTTTTTAATGTTTTATGTGAAAGCATGATTATACTGTGATGTATGGATTATCTGTTGGTTGGTTGATTGACTGAGAAGCCTGACATTGGTCAGTGCTCAATTAAATTAAAGATAAAAGTGTTGAAAAAGCTTGAGGATAAATTTAAAGGATTTGATTTATGGAAGAAAAATATTGAAAGTATTTATATTTGAGGTTGTTTTGGAGAAAAGAGTGATTTATAAGTAAATAGTGGACGACATCTTGAAAATATTTCAGTTACGTTGTCTTTTCCAAACAAATTCAAAAATAAGACGAAAAGTTATTCTAAGAAATGATAGTGTCAAGGATATTTAAACAATGATTATGAAGAACTTTTGTAAAAGAGAAAATAATTTGATTTATAAATGACTTTATTTCCAACGAAAAATACCTTGGAAAAGTATTTGACAACGAAAACTATGAGGAACAATTTTATTATTTCAAATAGAAATGAGTTGGAAACGATTTTATGAGGATTTGAAGTTGTTACGGAAAAAGGAGTTTTCAAAAGAAAACAGATTTGAGAAAAATGAATTTCTCTATGATTTGATGGTTTTATAAATGAATTTCAAACGAAAAGGATTTCTATAAACGAGTTTTACACAATGGTGTTATTTCCGTCAACTTGGATAAGTTGAGGAAACTTTGGTTTTGTTTTGTATTTCACAAAACGAAAATGGTTTAAACGGACCTAGCAACCGAGACGTTGGATCTAGTGTTCTATGATATGGGCCAGGGGTCCGAATGATATGGCTCGGGGTCCGAAAGGTGAAGTTATGGACTAGATGTCCTATAAGTCGTTTATTGGTTTTGTGCACTAAAATCTACCTATCTAAGACTGGTGCATCGGTCTAGATTTCGTGATTTGCACACTTTTGACTTGGAGTCAATTATATTTGAAAGAGGTATTAAACTTGAAAGTTTAAAATGGTGATTTGGTCGTGAGGCTTTTAGCTCCGACACATAAAGATTGGACACAAAGAAAACAACGAGAACAGAATGTTTTACATGCATTATAGGGCATACGTGCCTTTGCATAGGACTTGAGTGCTTGATGGCAAGTATTCATTACGTTTGCGTCAATGTGCCTTGATGGATATACGACCACGTAGACCATGTGCTATATGTAGTCACCACTTTGTCTTGAGTTGGACTGTGAAATGGTCAATAGAACTTTGCCATATCGGGCATTGATTCTGCCTTATTTGGCAATTGGAGCCTGATCAACTCATTTATTTGTTGGTTGGAGCTCCGGAGATTAGGTATCAAAGTTAGTTGATGAATATTGAAGTGTCATGGTTTTTAAAACGGGTACGACTGTCGGGTATGAAACCCTTTGATAAATATATTGTTTGTCTTTTAAGATTCATGTTAAATGATATTTGAGAGTCGTGCATGTGGTTATCGTGTTTAAATCCATATATTGGTATCTCATTCTTGCATGTATCTGTTTTTCTGGTTTTGCTATTGTATCTTGGTATACGAATACAGAAGATGCAGAAGAGGTTTCCAGTTTCGCTCGGGGATATTATTCCCAATCCTGGAAGACGTATAATGTCAGGTATACTGGTAAGAACCATAGGGGTCTTACCCATGAATATATTTTAGAACGACCAGCTTAGGTTTTGAGACGATGTTGATTAATGTTAGTATGTATGTTTATGGCTCGGAGAGCCTTTCTTTTTGGATGGAATGTAAATGGCTCGGAGAGCCCTTCTTTGGGATGAAAAATTTAAAATCTTTCATTTTGGTCATGTATTTGTTTATGTAAATATTTTTCAGAAAAATACCGTCTTTATGTTTTCTTGTATGACTGGAATTTCTGGGATGAAAATGAAATATTTCAAAGGTGTTTTTATTTTGGGATGTGCAATTACAGAGGAGACTCTGCCAAAATTTTTGTAAAAATATTCAAGCTTTTTATTTAAGTGCATTTCGAAAATAAATAGCCTTGCCAGGCTAGGTTTGTAAGTCTGTACGTCGGTCACGGCTTAGGTTTTGGGTCATATGACAAATGGTCTATATATGACCATAATCTATACAATGAAAGATGAAAATGTGATGTTACTATTTTAAAATGGGTTTAAATTTTACCTTAATCGCATTCAACAAATTTTATACCCAAGTTTTATGACCTAAAGTAAATAAATTTCCGAAAGCAACCAGCAAATTTCTTTTTAATTTATTTTCGCACGTGTTTATAAAGTAATGCCCAAGGGGGGTGTTATAGGGTGTTGACAAGGGCGGGGAGTGGTCGTCGGTGCAAAGAGAGCACGGACAAAAAGCGGCTCCTGACAGGCTTGTAGGCGGAGGGACACATGAATTAATCAATTACACATCCGAATGAGAGGGATCATGAGACTGTGTAGGTATGAAACTACATAAGTTAAGGGATTCCGATATTGTATAGGTATGAGACTATACTGTTAAGGATGACTTAAATGAATTGTTTGGTACTACCTATACCAACAAGATCAAGATGCATCTTCTTTTCGGGAACCCATCACTTAAGAACTCCGTAGTTAAGCGTGCTTGACTTGGAGCAATTATGGGATGGGTGACCTGAGAAGAGTTCTTACATTTGGATGCATGTTCTAAGTGAGGGGCAATCTAGAGAATGTGATCATACCAATCTATGCCTATGTGAATGCAATATGAATGCAACAATGCAAATGCAAAAATAAATACCCCTACCCCAAGCTTGATTACTTACATTGTCTCCAATGTAAATAATCAAGTCGGAGAGAGGAGAAAAATGGAACAACTTACCGAATCGGTAGCGGGTGTTGGCTCACATTCCAGTCAAAATTTGGGTGGAAATAGTATCACGGTCGTGAGGCTCTTCACGGGCAGGCCGTGATCGTTTCTAGTCCTCAGGAGTTGCCCTGTCACGGCCGTGATCTACATCACGGCTAGGCCGTGATGCTCTCTGATCTTGGCATCCTACTCATCACGCCCGTGATGGTGGTCACGGCTGGGCCGTGATCCTTTCTGTTCTCTTGTATTAGTTCATCACGGCCGTGACAGTGCGTGATGGCCTCTGACTTTATCTTTCTCTGCTCTTCTTCCCTTTCTCAACCTGAAAACACTAGACAAACCTATTAATGATATTTTTGCCTCTTGATCTTCTCAAATTATTCAAGAGGTTAATTCAAAAACAAAAGGAAAAAAAAAAGGAAAGAAAACTTGGGTTGCCTCCCAAGAAGCGCTTATTTATGGTCTTAAGCTTGACCATACTTCCTTCAATCAACCGGGGTCGGCTGGGCGTAGAGGTACCGGAACACTTCTCTTCCAAGGAGCTCCTTCAAAAAGTCGTTTCTGCTCATACGGCCAATAATGCTTCCGCTTCGCTCTTTTCTCTCGGAGCTTCCTAGCCTTCCTTCCTCCCGGCGGAGGTTTTGTTTCAGTATGGACAGCAACTCCAATTCCATCACTGCTGGGTGCATCATTAGCCATGCATATCTTCGGAGTTGCTTCCATGTTCAGCTCTTCTTTTACCACTGGAGACGTTACATCAATTCTGCACACATGGCTCTCAAAAGGAGGGTTGTTACAAGAGTTAGTCAACTGAAAATTTACCCTACCTTCCTCTACATTTAGAGAGAGTTTACCATTCCTTACGTCTATTACTGCTCCAGCGGTTGCCAAGAATGGCCTTCCTAAAATGATGGGGAATTTAGGATTCCCTTTCATATCCAATACCAGGAAGTCGGTAGGGATGAGAATTTTCCCTACCTTTACAGGAACATTCTCTAGTATGCCTAGAGGAGTCCTAGTTGAGCCATCCGCAATTTGTAAGGGGAATTTGAATGGTCTCAACTCTTTGCTTCCCAACCTTTCCATGATAGTGAGGGACATCAAGCTCGTGCTAGCCCCTAAGTCACATAAGGCTGGGTCTATTTGCACCTGTTCGATCGAGCAAGAGATGGAGAAACTACTTGGGTCTTTCAGTTTAGTAGGCATTTTAATCTCTACATCTACTTGCTTTTTCCTGACCAACCTTTGTGGGAAAGGTATCGGGGGTTGGTACGGTGGTGGAGGGACATACTTCGGTTCTGGCTCTTCTTTTTCGCTCGTGTCCTCCTCCGGTTCCACCTCCATTTCAGCTACCCCCACCCCAAGCTTATCATCCCTCAAGTGTATGACATTGCAATGCTCATTGGGATTTGCTTCGGGTTGCCCCGGGAATGTACCCTTAGGTCTCGAGTACGTGCTGGTTTGTTGGGCAATTTGTGTTTCTAGCATCTTGTTATGAGTTGCTAAGTTGTCTACCTTAGATGCTAGCTCCTTTATTGCTTCACTCACTGCCCTTCCTTGTTGTCTAAACTCCTCATTCTGTTTTGTCTGAGTTTCAACAAAACTTTCAAATAAAGTCTCGAGTTTAGATCTTTGTACCTGAGGATACCCCGGTGCTGCTCTCTTATTACCTTGACCCTCTTGGAACTCATGGTTGAGCGTGTTGCTGTAGTTGCCGTAGGAGAGGTAAGGGTTGTTCCTTCTTTGGTTGTAGGGATTTGGGGGAGCATAGTTGGGCAGCTTCGGGTTTGTATCGTAGAAGTTGTTACAAGAGTTCACTTGTTCACCCGAAGCGCCGGATCCGTGAGCAATACCTCGTGGGCACTCCATGATGTCGTGTCCCTGCATTCCACAAATCTCACAAACAAGGTTAGTAGCACCTAATGCACTCACATTAGCTCTTTCAAGCCGATCAAAACGTTTATTAAGTGAGTCTATCTTTGACATAATAAGATCTGTGCTATTTACCTCAAACTTACCCCCCGAAATCTTGTTCGGGTTATTACCTCTTTCGGATCCCCATTGGTGGTAGTTGGTGGCGACATTCTCGATGATGTTGAATGCCTCAGTGAGAGGCCTATTCATAAACGCTCCACCGGCTGCAGAATCTAGTGACACCTTCGAAGAGTAGTCCAATCCGTTATAGAAGGTGTGCACTATTAACCACCTCTCGAGTCCGTGATGTGGGCAAGACTCAAGCAGTCCCTTGTATAGATCCCAAGCTTCCGATAATGATTCTCCATCTCTCTGGAAGAAGCCGGTGATCTGGGTTCTTATGTAGGCCGTCTTGGATGGAGGGAAGAATTTCTCCAAGAACGCCTGTTCCAGTTGGTCCCAAGTAGTCAAGGTGTTAGCGGGGATTTGCTTTAGCCAGGCCTTCGCCTTTCCAGTGAGAGATGAGGGGAACAGTCTCAAACGCACAACATCGACCCAGGCTCCATTAATCCTGATTGCGTCGGTGAACTCTAAGAAAGTTTCTATATGATCGGTCGGGTCCTCCGAAGGCAATCCTCCGAATTGATGTTGCCTAATCATGTTGATTAGCATAGGTGGTATGGTATAGTTTTCCGCCTCAATCTCTGGCCTTGCAATCCCAGTTCGCAAGCCTCTCGCATTTGGGGCTGCGTAGTCCTTCAAAGGTTTTGTATCCGGTTGATTCGCCATGAGTGGAACGGGACTCAACCTTTCTCCCTCTCTTTGTAGTCTTCTACGTCTGTGGAAGGTCCTCTCGATCTCCGGATCCATCTCACTAAGGCTCCCAAGACTTAGGGATCTTTGCATATAACACACAGAGAGATGGATACAATAGAAGGAAAAGAAATTTTTGATTTTTGATTTTTTTTTTCAGAAATAAAAATCAAATAAAAAGAAAAGGGTCCAGAAAAATCAATTTAAAAACTAATTGAAATTCGAAAAGGCACAGTCCCCGGCAACGGCGCCAAAAACATGGTGTGCGCTACGGCGCGCGCGTGCGATTCCGGCAAGTGTACCGGATTGCCGTCAAGTAATAAAAGATATCGAACCCACAGAGACTGTGTTCTGGAATCGCAATCGGTTTTCGAATCGATTAAATCTCGACAGTTTTAAAAGGATTTTTATATTTTGAAAAGGTTTGAATTTGAAATTAAGAGATAGATGAGCAGAGAACAATTAAAACAGAAAACAAATGTTTTTGGGGTTTTGATCTAAACGGATTCCTAGGGATTTGGGTTACCTTTGAGGCTGTTTATGTTGCTAATCTGATTTACCTTTGTTGATTACCGAAATTGCCTTGAAGGCGAGTCTATCCTCTAATAGCTTAAGCTCCCTCTCGGGTTACAAAAGCCGTGCCCAATTGACCCGACCCTACTACTCGTGGTAGTCGATCCCAGATTGGACCCTTTGCGTTCCGTGACAACTCGTTGCTCCTCGAGGGACGGCTTCTAACTCTCGTGATTTCAGTCCCAAGTCTGACTTCTATAGCTCCGACACCTAAGTTCACCGCTAGGTTCCTCCTTAGAATGTCTCGATCATGCAAATAACCTAAGTTCACCGCTAGGTTCCTCCTTGGATCATTCACATCTCACAAACCAGTGGCCGCCGAATTTTACGAGTGAAATACCCTAGAAATCCTAAGTTCACCGCTAAGTTCCTCCTTAGAACGTCTACGTCACGCAAATAAGCGGTTGTCGAATTTACGAGTGGTTAACAAACTAGAAATCAGATCTAAAACAATAACGAATTCAACAACGATTTTACATCAAATCAACAACATTTACAAAACTCGGGCAGTGCCCTAGTCCCTAGAAACTAAGCTACTACTCCAGTCTTGCCATGGAGATGACAAGCTGGGTTGACAACATAATAGAAAATACAAAAATCAGAGAAGAGAGAGAAGAGGAGAAGAGATCCTAAAATGTAGCTAAAAGGTGTCCTAGATGATGTCTCTCAATGATCCTTCCTCAATGTGTATCTGATGTGATCTCGCTGGTCCTTATTTATAGATGTGGGAAGTTAGAGTCCCAATCTAACTCAAATTCTGATCCAAATTCGGTTTCTTCAGGTCCAAGTAATGCGCGTCACGGCCGGGATGGCCATCCCGGCCAGGCCGTGACGGTCTCTGCCTCTGCCAATTCTGGAAAATTCAAATTCTCGCGACGCGAGATATATCTCGCAACGCGAGCTCTCGACTTTATGGCCCGTGATGAATTTCCACGGCTAGGGCGTGATGTGCTCGACTTGTGGTGGTTTTGGGTCACGGCCGTGATGGATATCACGGCAGGCCGTGACAGACTCTGACTTCAGCCTTTGTTCTTTTTCAGTTTTGCTCGATCATGGCCGTGATGGGCATCACGGCTAGGCCATGATAGACTCTGTTTGGCTCATTTTCTGCACTTTTAAAGCCCTATCTTCATCCAAACTCCATCATGGTTGATCTTGAGCATTTTACCCTTGATATCTGCAAAACAACACACGAAAACCGCCTTACCCATTCCAAAGGAAAATTAACCTAAAATCTAATAAAAATATGCCTAAACTACATGAAAATGCATGCAAAATGATGGACAAAGATGAGGGGAAATCACACTCATCAGTCAATCACCTGGTTTTGAGAATAATGAATTGCCTAACCATGTTTATAAACTGTCTAAAGCACTATATGGCTTAAAGCAAGCTCCTAGAGCTTGGTATGAAAGGTTAAGTAATTTTCTCATTGAAAAAGTATTTAAAAGAGGTAAAGTTGACACAACTTTGTTCACTAAGAAAAAGGTACACAACATTTTACTTGTACAAATATATGTGGATGACATAATTTTTGGTGCCACTAATGAGCATTTGTGCAATGAGTTTGCAAGTCTTATGCAGAGTGAGTTTGAAATGTCAATGATGGGTGAGCTGAACTTTTTTCTTGGACTGCAAATAAAGCAAACTAAAAATGGAATCTTTGTTAGCCAAACCAAGTACTGTAATGAGTTGATCAAGAAGGTTGGCATGGAAAATGCTAAGGAGATGGCTACTCCAATGAGTACCTCCTGTTATCTGGACAACGATGAGCAAGGTAAACCTGTTGATGTTTCTAAATTCAGAGGTATGATAGGCTCACTACTTCATCTTACAGACTAGTAAGTCGGATATCATGTTTAGTGTATGCATGTTTGCTAGGTATCAAGCAAATCCAAAATAATCACACTTAACATCAGTTAAAAGGATAATTAAGTATCTATTAGGAACAAAAGACATGGGATTATGGTATCCCAAGGGAGCTACATGTACTTTAATTAGCTATTCAGACTCTGATTTTTCTGGTTGTAAACTAGATAGAAAGAGTAATAGTGGAACTTGCCATTTACTAGGAAACTCATTAGTATCATGGTTCTGTAAGAAACAATCTAGTGTGGCTTTATCCACTGCATATGCTGAATATGTAGCAGCTGGTAGCCGTTGTGCACAAGTTTTATGGATGAAACAACAATTGGTTGATTATGGTGTGCAACTAAACCAAGTTCCTATTAGATGTCACAATACAAGTGCAATTAACCTAACTAAGAATCCCATAATGCACTCTAGAACTAAACACATAGAAATCAGACATCATTTCATTAGAAATCATATTCAAAGTAGAGAAATTGAGATTGAATATGTTGATACAACTAAACAACTTACTGATATTTTTACCAAGCCCTTGAACAAGGAAAGCTTCTTTTTCATTAGAAGAGAATTGCGCATAATTGATCAATCCTATATCTAATCCCTAAAGAAACAAAAGAAAATCAAAAAGGAACAATTTTAGATGGACGCGTTTTTTTTTATTTGTCCCTGCACCTATCCTTCTATCATGAACAATTTTATATGCAATGTTTGAATGTTTAAATGCTTGCCTTCTCTATTACTTTGAATGTTTCTTTTCTTTACCTTTTTGATAATACCAAAAGGGAGAGGAAAAAGTATGATATAGAGAAAGGGGATAATAACAAATTATACATGCATATGTTGAGGGGGAGCTTATAAGCTTACATGATTAATGGGGAGTAAATCAAATTCTGCTCTAATAATTTTTTTTTTCCTCTGATACCATAATATAAATCTGTCAAAAACACTTAGCGTCTGCTACACTTATACTCTGATCTTATAATTTGTTAAAAGATTTGTCATAATCAAAAAGGGGGAGTTTGTAAGACTCAATGACTTAGAGATTTTGATATATGACAAATACAAATTAATGTGTGTGCAAGTGTTTTAGTGGCAAATTGCAAAGACAGGTATCAAGCAGTGATCAACAAGTTCATTAAGTAAATTCAAGGAAAATATTCAAGTAAGAACTTGAAGAAATCAAAAGAGCTACATGGAGGAATCAAAGAGCAAAGACAAAGATCAAGGGATCATCAAGACCAAGCTTAACGGAGAATTTTAGATTTAAGTCTTCGATGATTTGTAAGAGAAAGAAATCTCTTAGTCACGAAATAGCTCAAATAAAAAGATGCATGAAGAAAATCAACCTGTATTAAAAGGAATAAGTTTTCGTTAATGAAAATGATTTTTTGGAAATAAGAAGCGCTCGTCCAACACAAGTGATAGAAGCGCTCGTCCAACACAAGTGATAGAAGTACTCGTCCACTAAAGTGATACAAGCGCTCGTCCACTAAAGTGACAGAAGTACTCGTCCACTAAAGTGATAGAAGCGCTCGTCCAACACAAGTGATAGAAGCGCTCATCCAACTAAAGTGACAGAAGTGCTCATCCACTAAAGTGACAGAAGTGTGCTCGTCCACTAAAATGACAGAAGTGCTCGACCACTAAAGTGATACAAGCACTTGTCCACTAAAGTGACAGAAGTGCTCATCCACTAAAGTGACATAAGTGCTCGACCACTAAAGTGATACAAGCGCTCATCCACTAAAGTGATAGAAGTGCTCGACCACTAAAGTGATACAAGCGCTCGTCCACTAAAGTGACAAAAGTGCTTGTCCACACAAGTGACAGAAGCGCTCGTCCACACTAGTCTTTGGACTTGCTAAGTCTTTAATAAGGAGCTCGTCTACTAGGCTGCGCTCAACTAGTTAAAGGAGTATCCGTCCAATGACATGGCATGTAGAGCTCGTTTGCTATCAACTACGAGTCCTGACGATTGAAGACAACGCCGATGTGGAATCTTATTTCAAGAATGATAATCAAGAAAACATATTCTGTTATCAGATCCAAATCAGTTTTAATTGATCCCAACAACTACAACTTGTTTTCTATATAAAGAGGGATCAAAGGAACACTTTTATTATCAGAACGATATCATAACAATAAAATATCACAGTTTTATGAAATCAATTTTGAGAAATCAATTATGAAAATCATTCATCATCTTTATTGAGCTTATTGTGAAATGAGTGTTTCATTCTCATAAGTGCTTCAATTTGTTTATCTGACTATTGAGAGTTATGAATCAATTTTTTGTTCTATTTTGATTGTAAAGAGAGAGGGAGTCCCTCTGTGTGATTTGAGTGAGGTATCCCTAAGGAAGAACATTGAGGCTCTTCACAAGAGTCTGGTATCTCGAGGTGAAGGAGTGTTCTGTGGTGTAAAGGTTTTTCAAGCTACCTGGCTAAAGCTTGTTGTGTTAGTGTGTGAAAACCCACATGTGGAGTGGGGACTGGATGTAAGTCACAGTGGTGATGACTGAACCAGGATAAATCTGGTTATGTGGTGTCTCTAAACTCAAACTCTTAATTTCTGTCTTGCGTATATAACTATGATCTTGACGTTCTAAGTTTTCAATTGATATCAGTTCTTGATCTGCATAATCAGTATTGAATCTGTGATTTATTAATTCTGAATCATTCTTTCTTATCCTCATTACCTTCTATTCAAGATTTCATAAAAAGTCCTTTACTGTTTTTTTAAAAGATCCTAAGGCAAATCTGATTTGAAAAGTTTGTGAAAATTTTTTATGAGGGAAAGATTTTAAGAAAACTCAATGCACCCCCCCCCCCCCCTCCCCCCCTCTCTTGAGTCGTTGAAGCCAAAACAACAGTCGCGACTCTTTAGCTAGGATTTCTAGTTTTAAGTAGTTAGTTAGTTTGTTCAGTTTGTATCCGAGGTTGTTTTCCGAATTGGTTATACCAGCTCTGTAATGTGACATCGGGGTTGGGTTTTTCTTTGATGTTATGTTATGCTTATTTTAAGCGTTTTGAGATTTGACACAATGTGGCGTTCTCTACCCGTTGCTTGGTTTTAATAAATAATGCATGTTTTATTTTAAATATCTTATTTTATAATGCTTTATATGTATGCGGGGTAGAGGGTGTCACATGTTCCTTATTCGAGATAAGGAACCACTCTCCATAAAAGTTGAGAGAAAGGAATGAGATTTTTCTGAATATTCATTCCATGTCCTTTCATTAACGTTCGACTCCTTAAAAATAGGAGTTGGTTACATGCAAATGCGGAAAATAAGGCATGTGTATCGTACCAAAATGCAAAGGAAAGAAATCCTAATTACCGACATAGACTTCCTTAATTTATTACATTTCATAAAGATCCATCCAACCAGGCCTTACGGTGGAGCGTTTGGAGCCTAGTAATTGGGCTACTCCCTTGCACACGCCTCTCGTTAAGTCATAAAGCGTCTAACTCGTCATGTGTCTGACTCACACTCCTATGGCCCTTGTGTGTTTTGATGAACTCAAACATTTAAGTAATTGATTTTACATTGAAACATAAGAACGTTGATAATCATCTACTTGAGTTGTGTAGCCAAAGCATTCTATCTTAGCATAACAATTCAACAAAATATTATGAAAGAATCAAATGGTTGCATACAAGTGCTTGACTCAAAGCTATCTAAAGTACAATACGTCTGAAGCCTGACTCACTGAAGCCTACATCAACATCTTTCAGACTTATCAAACTATGAAGAAGAATAGCTAGAAGCAGTATCAAAGCAAAGTAATCAATGATTGTCATCTTCACTGAAAGCTAAAGGAAAAGGACTTATCCATTCATAAGAAAATGAAAGAAAAGAAAGTATCAAGCAATACTCTTATAGAAGACTGTTCATTCTTATTGTACAGAATATGCTTAAGACCAAGAAGCATGAAGAAGTTATCAGTCAAAGTAATGATCAAAGTATTCGAAGAATACAAACACTATCTTCTGAAGAAAGTTGAAAGAAGAAGGATCAAGATTACAGATCAAGAAGTCTCACTTCACTGAAGCGTCTATCTCTCTAAGTATACGTCTAAGCCTCTGACAAAGTCAGAACCACTTTTCTATCAGATTAATATGTTTGATTCAAAAGATATTAAAACATCTACAAGCTTAGAAGATGTGAAACACTAAGTCACCTCCGTGTTATTGAAGCACGTGCCAAGGAGAAAAGCTCTCTATGAAGGAATCACTTAATCTCTTATTCAAAAGTAAAGAGTGGTTTGAAATATATTTAATCAAACTTGAAAGAAGTTTATTAATATATTTCTTATCTTCAATCGAAATCAGAGAAAGGAGAAAATACAAAAGGTCAAAGCCAGAAAAGCATTCCTAGTGTTAGTAAGAGAAAATCTACTTTATCTGAGCTTTTCTAAGTGTTGCACAAATAAGTAAAGAACGTTGCCCAAAGCAAGAAAAGCATATCTGCTATACTCAGATGTCAACAAGGAATCTCCAACATTCTTCAAAGCATTTATTATCAAGTCAGAATAGCTATTTCCTGAAGAACAATGCTAAAGACTCTCAAATGCACCTCAACGGATCTTTGTGATCAAGTATAAATAGTAGAATAAGTCGAAGACTGAATATATAGTGATGTGATACAGTGACAAGCAACTAGAGAAATTACTCATCAGTTGAAAAGCTATATTACTCAAAGAACAATACTCATCTTATCAAATCAATAGCTGAAAGCTCTCATCACTCATATATTTTCTTCACACTCTGAAAAATCATTTCAAGAAGAACTCATCTGCAACTCACCAAGTTCCAAGTTCATATTCACTCTCTGTAGTGTTTAAAGATTGGTTGAATTGCTTTGTAACTTTGAAGTTGTGCTTCAAAACTCTCTCAAAACTCTCTGAGCCTGAAGAGGCTTGTTTCAAGAATACTTGTTGAGCATGAAGATGCTAGATGTGCAAACAATACTTGTGTTATAGTGTTAAAACTTGGTAAAGTCATGGACTGGATGTAGCCCAAAGTTTGTGGGTGAACCAGGATAATATGAGTATACTCTCTCTCTATCATTTGCTTTATTATTCAGTTGTTTAATTGTTTTAAGTAACTAACTCGGGTGTGTTATATAGTTGATGATCAATGTGTTGTGAAAGGCGTCTGTTCTAAGAGCCACTTTCATTCACTGATTTTGTTTTGTGTTTCTTAAACTCTGATTTTCGAAAATACTATTCAACCCTCCTTCTAGTATTGTTTTGTATCATTTCAGCTTCCTCCCTAGGGCTAGCTTTAGTGCTAACTTCACTGGTGGTATTAGCTTGGGCCGTATCATGGGTTTAATAGAAATTCTCAAAATAAAATTAGCTTTAGATCAGTTAAACTGTGGCTTTCACAATTTGAAACACTTGCGTGTGAGAATCAGTTAGCAAGTCTCTAAGATTGTCGCAGGACTTCAAATTCAATTCTGCATATATCAGAGAAAAGTACTTCAGTATACAATAACTATAGAAAAGGAGACTGATCTGAAACTTGTGGCATGATTATTATTACAATTTACCAGGATATATTTGTAAAGCATATGGAGAAGCCGAATATATATTTGGATCTTAGTATTACCATTTTTCATTAAATAATAATTTTAATTTTAGTAATTTAATAAAATAATTTAAATCATTGGATAAAAATAAAATCTACAGTTGAGATCGAGTGTTAGTAAAAATTGACTTACACTAATGTAAATGAATCCCTCTTATAGATATATAACAAATATTTTGGCAAGATATATTTTTATAAACAGAAATGTTATTTAGTATGAAATCATTTTCGTACTTATTTTTGGTCAAATTCAAAAAATGGAATAGATTGATAAATAAGGTAGATTAAAGTTTATAAAGAGTTTATTTTAATTTATGTAAATAGCTTGTGAGAAGAAATTAAAAAATAGTTGTTGCCTTTGTATAGATTGTGTTTAGCTTATTTTAATAAGTTTATCATAGAAACTTATGAAAATACGACCTTTTTAACTTATTTCAAACATGCTTATTGAATAAGCACCTAATTAAGTTGTTTATCCAAACACGTTCTAAACACAAATAACGGAAAGAAAGAAAAAAGAAAATATATATAGAGAGAGAGAGGGAAGAAAATATGGTTGTCTCTCACACTATATTATTTACATCCCTATGCCAGATTTGATTTTTAATAGTGCTATCTAACTTGGCGTTATTAAAAGAGGTAACCATAGATAGTGTTTCTAAAGCACTATATAAGGTATCCCTTTAATATCATTCTCTAACTCTTTGAGGAAGCGCTATCTTTTCTCATTTAAAAAAAACACATAATTTCCTGCATTCAGTATTCAAATACGTGGATTCAAGAAGAATTTCAATGTAAGAAAATGATACTCAACAAATTAAAGAACTCAAATTTTTGGGCAAGATTGTGATTCGAAAATTAAAAAGGAAAGAATTCATACTTACATTCGTTAAACAAAGACATAGGAATGAAAATAAATCGCGATATTCCTCTTAGAAACCCCAGACTTTGTCTTTCTGGATTCGAAAACTGTAACACCTCGTTCTCTTGCGTCATGACTGGTAATTATATTTTATATTATTATCGGGGATCTAGGAAATGATTTTGAAGAAAACAAAATCATAGTTGAGACCTTCTATATCGACGGAGTCGGGAACGGACTGTAAGAGACAAAATTGGATTCCGGATAATGGGACATGTTGCCAGCTAGGGTGGTGAGTCATAGGGGGTGACTCACCTAGCATTTATGACAAATAATGATGGTTAAGGTGAAAAGACTAAAATGCCCCTAACCTAACCTATTCTAGTTAAATAACAACCACGGTTAAGGCAAGACATTATCAAATTTGCTTCTTCTTCCTCACAGGTGATTCAGCCACACCTCCTACTCATCATCACCACTCATTTATTATGACGACTTCAAGTGAAATGACCAATTTACCCCTAAGTTAACCTAACCTATGTTTGGTTAATTCAACCATGGTTCACAAGACAATTTCAATATGACTTGCATTCCTTCATGTGGAGTAGAACACGGCCACATCACCCTAGGAGCACCTTCACCACACAAATTTTCATAGCATAATGATTACACCAAAATATCATGATATTTATTCTAGTAAAAAGACCAAAATGCCCCTAGTCTTTAAGTGAAACTCCAAAAGTGTCTCTAAGTGAAATTTTGACCAAAATACCCTCTCATCTACTCAATTTCGTGCAGCCCCTCCACTAGACCAAACTCATTTCATTTTGCTTTTATTTCATTATTTTCCTCTCAAAAACCCTAATTAGGTAAACAACGGAATCGGACACGAATACGCAGAGATACACCGGGGGACAAAACAGCTAGTCATCCATAATGACTCATAGGGGATGAGTCACCATGTTGAGTCATGTTAGTGACTCACCTTCCTCATCAATGCTCATAAATGCTAAGCCAAAAATATCTAGATATTTTACTTACTAACCTAACCAAGCTTTGGTAAGCTTCAACCATAGTTGTCATTTAATATTAAACAAAGAAAAATAACCTCCTCACTTCCACATGTTCACAGCAGCCCCTCCCCCAACACTCCACTCATTTTATTACATGTCTTTTACCAAATCTTATACGAAAAATCTAAAGAACATCCTTGATGATGTTGCAAAGTTCTTCAACTTCTTTCACTTCTTTCATTATATAGATACAAGTACTCATTAGTTATGATCATGACCACCTTCTATAAGCCAATTTCGTGCAGCCTTTCTCCCTCCAATACCACTCTTCATTTCACTTCATTTCTTATACTTTCCTACACAAAACCACAAAGTTCTTTCTCTTGATTTGCAAAGGAAGTCTTAGATCTTGATCGTTTCTTGAGATTCCAAAGGTATAGCCTTATGATCCATGATCATACCTTCACTTCTCATCACAAGTTTTCTTCTTAAATCCATGTTTTGTTCAAGATCCAATTCCTAGATCTAGTTTTTCAAATAATTCTAGAAAATCATAGAAAAATCATTTTAATGTGAGATCAATTTCTATGATCTCCATATGACTTCTATTTTCACTATCTAAGAGCTTGAAAAATTTAGAGATCTCTAGATATTTCTTCTTGACTTGGCCGAAACTATGTTCAAGTGGGCTATGATGATTTTCTTCAATCTTTAACTTGATTTCTTGTTGGTTGTTCATGGCTAGGTTTGGTTGGTACAAACCTTGAGTCTTTAGGTGAACAACATCCTTATACTACTTGACTTTCAAGTGATCTACAAGAGGTAAGGGGGGAGATTACTACTATCATACCTTAATGTAGATATGTTGATGGTTTATTTAGTGTATATGGTTTTGTAACTCATAAGTGTAAATTATTGATTTATATGTGTGTGATCCTCTTGGAGGATTTGATTTGATGCATGGCTGTGGTATGATATGTCATATGGTTGTTTTGGTTCCAATGACCTTAAGTTGGAACCATGATTGTTGTTTACTTGATTTGTTAGAAAAATGCCTAATATAATTATTTTAGGCCATTCGATCATAACTGGTTAATGGGGTTTCAAGTTATGTTAATTTGTTTGAATAATTTTTATAAGGATTGAATGAATATATAAGAGTATAGAAATTGGTTTGGATTGATTTGGATATGTATATTGAAAGATATGAATTTATGAGTCCTTAGGGACTAAAATGTAAATTCTGAGAATTTCAGTAGCTGCACTGAAATTCATATTCTTGTGTGTTAATATTGTAGTCCTTGATGAGACAAAACCATAGAAATTAGTTTGGTGTTAATTGGATTAATACATAAAAAGTTTTAAGTTTTTTTGTAACAAGGACCCTTTTGTAATTATTGTAAAATATTTGGGGCAGAAATGTAATTTCTGGAAATTTGATGGTCGCTGAAAAATAATTCTATAGAAGTTGGTTTGGTGTGATTTGAAGTTATAAATAAAACGTTATAAGGTTTTAAGTGAATAATAATCTTTTTGCAATTAATGAAAGTTTAGGAACTAAACTACAATTTTCGAAAATAAATGTAATTGGACAGTTAGAGACTATTTTTCATCCCTATCTAATTGTTTTAAAACTCCAAAATGAGTTTTGGGCTATAAGAGTTTAAAATCGTTGAAAAATGATTTACGTGATTTACAAACTTAACGACGTCCGGTCAAATTTTTATGAATTTTGTATACATGGAAAGGAAACTGTAAAATAAGTGTTTCAACATCTTAATATGAGTATTATAACCTAGGTGAGTAATAGATTTGAGGTGAAGAACCATATTTTCAAAAGTATGGCTTTTGGGCCTAAAACCAGTAAAAAGCGGTGAAACCGTCGTCAAGCGTTTTTAAAGATTTTTGATAAAACAATGATGTAAAGTTTGAGATTAGTATTTTAATACTTTAACATAAGTATGATAACTTAGGAAAGTGAAGGAATTGAGAAAATTGATTATATTTGTGAAAATATGGAATTTAAGTTGAAATATAGTAAAAAGCAGTAAAACGGTATTTTAAGAGTTTCAACGTTTTTTCAAGAAACGGTTTTGAGGATTTAGTACTTATGTACTTTAATGGAATCTGATTTCAAAATGGGTTGGTTTTAACCAAAGGTTTTGGTTTTAAGACAAAAGAGAATTTTAATCTTCAAAGACTAGTATTTACATTAAAGAGAAAAACCTAAGTCATAAATGACTTAGTGAAAATATGAACCTAACAATATATGACTTATGGTGGAGCAAGACCATTTGTCGTAAACTGTGGATAATTCATTATCCATACCTCCATAAGATTTAATGGACTAAGAGTTACTTGATTTCTTGGAAGCCAAGAGAAAAGCTCTATTAGAAAAATATAAAGAAATAAATGATTAGACTGTCCATCCAATTTCATAATGTGTTAGGACTTGTAAGAAAGTGCCTTAAAACATCTTTACACAAACATGACACGTCTTTTTGAGAACTTTGGATTAGTGAAGAGCCGATGATTTGTACTCGAGAATATCGTCCGTCAGAGATTGACAGCAAGTGGATTCTAGTGGGATCACAAGGTTATCCAATGGATAGACCAATTGGACGTATTTCGGAAATTTTACCCAACTACATAGTTGATACTGTGTTCAGAAAGGTCGTTGTGCCAAGGAAGCTAAGCTTCCAATAGTGGAGGTTTCATAAAGAGCCCTTTGTTCCACATAGATTGATACACATGTGATTATGATAGTACGTACATTATGGTTATGATTTGAGCCTTGTGTGCCATGATAGCCACACATGGTACCTGAAGGTGGGCGTAGATGAAACCTGTACTAACAATTCCTTTCCAAAATATCAAATTAGCTCCAGTGTTAGAATCGGATATTCCTTGAGGCTGCGTAGGAATGGGACTATACGGTTTTAATCAGTTTCTCTCTATTCCTGTCATTCGATGGACAAACTGTGTCTGGTATGCTTGATAAGCTTACCGTCGAGTTTGGTATAATATATTCTTGGAGTTTTGAGTTGCAGAATTAAAATGGGAGATAAAAGAAATATAGTATTTTTGTATTATGTACCTGTGAGTCGTACCACTGCATGTCTGCCTTATGTGTAAGATAAATGGAATCTCACCTCCTTATTTTATTTTGCCTATGTCGGCTGACTATGTGCTTTTTGTATTCTGTTGAGAAGATTGAGACGTCAAGATGACGCTTGACTAATTCATCATAGAGATCGAGGTTCGAGCATGCGAACGTTATGGTGGAACTTCTATTGGACGTCTTCCAGACTTCAGAGTGTTCAAGGCGATGGTATTAGGGTTTCAGTTATGCCTAAATCTTTCTTTTCTTAAGATAGGCATGATAGTCAATAGTTCATAGGTTATGGTTTTTCCTTTGAAAGGGAAATGGCTTAGTCTGAGAGTTACTTTTGTAGTGTCTCTAGTTGAGTCTTTTGTGATGATGTCAGCAGTGGACTCAAATAGAGTTTCCACTAAATCACGTCAGTTGGGTTTTCCTTCTCACGATGTACAAGAAAGGATTGTCTTTTCTGTTTTAGTTTGGCCAGTTGGGCATGTTTGGGAGTTAATGTAACTGTCTATGGAGCTGCGACTCCAAGTATCTTATATTTTAGTAGATGCATCTCCATATCTTTTATGTAGTGTCTGTGTACATTTCTATGCTTTCTGTTTATGAGTCGGTTGGGTATTATGTAAATGATTTTCAAACTCATGACCTTAATTGTGATACTGGAATATTTTATTATCCATTCCTTTAAATCAAAGTAGTTACATTTATGACTTAAGAAAAAGAAAAAAAAAATGCCCAATTCTTTTATAGCCAATTTTAATCAACTACTTTTCGGCCTTAAAATGTCACGTACGATGTAACGTTCGAGAAGGGTGTTATAGAAATAAAAAAGGAAATTCTATCAGTATCATGATTTGGAAACCAAAAATGAAAAAAAATCCATACATAGCTTCTTTTAATGGAGTCAAAGGATGCAATTGAGTCGGATAAAAACCCAGATGTGTATGCCTTTGAGCTAAGTATGCCTTTTTTTTTAGATTCCCCTCCCATAGAAACACATTTCAAAATCCTATTAAATGAAAGATTATATCATGTAGCTTTTGAAAGTCTTGTTTTGTGGCTTGATTCTTCCCCGTTTATGGTGGGAAAATCTAAACCATTTTATCAAAGTGTGTTTAAGATTCCGCCATCTTTCAAGACCTAAATGTTGAAAATTTATATTTCCCATAATTATGTTGGCTTATATTGTAAATAACATCTATATTAGCTATTTATCATTAAGGGGCTTACTCTATGTTGTTAAATTAAGTGTGTATGTTAGACTATCAAGTAACTTGAAATAGGCTTAATGAGTAGATGCTAGTGTTGGCCCATTATAGGAAGGGAAACGGTTATGATCGCCAATACACCAAATCAGAATACTCTCTCCCTTCTCCCCATCTGAAGAGAGAACTAAGGTCCCAAGAGGAAGTGTGGAGTTTTGGTTGAGGAAGAACCACATGGACACCATTCTTTTTTGTGATTTATTGCTATAAGGTTTGCCGCATCCAAATAAGTGATCGATAGTTATCTTTAGTAATTTGGCATGATGTAGATCCTAGGGTTGTCAAGAAATATTTTTTTCTATCATGTATACTTTAGAGTTTCTGTTTCCGTATAAAGAATAAAGAAAATTGAGAACCAAACAATTAAGTCTAACACTAAAGATGATGAGATAAGAACTTTATAAGTTAGACATTACTTGTAGCAAGTAGCTGTAAGAGTAGTATACTGCATTTTTTTACTACCTTCCCTTTTCTATCGTATGACCATATTTTGCAAGTATCCCAACTTCATGAGAACTCCTCCTTTGTTTGTTGTCAGGTCTTATACCATTTTAAAAATAAAAAAAATAGGCTGCCCATTTGATTTCATTTAGTTTTCAATTGGAGTGCTCAAGCAGCAAAATTTCTCAATTATGCATGATGTAGAAATTGCACTCATGACAACCAAGATACTTTGTGTTAGTCAAGTTACAATCTTTTCCAACTTTAATAAACATGATAGGAGACCACTCAATATCCCCTGCTGTATTTCAATTAACTAATAATTAATATTACATTATGGTAGTAATCCATTGAGGTGAAAATTTGTAGATTTTAAAGGCTAAGAATAAGTATAGCATAAAAATCATTTTTTTAAATATCTGTTTGAGCATCCAATAATAAAAAGATCTTGAGATGCATGCCCTCCTCTTGCAACTGTGTCTGTACACTGTCACATTGCACCCATGTTCCATAAAGTATCAGTCATGTTGTCTAACAGCCAGTTACTCTGTGTTGTCGTCTGAACATCTAACTGTGAAATGTCGTAAGTTTCAATTATTGACATGGGATTTTCCAGGTTTAGACCTTCCATACCACTGTTATTGGTATTAATTACATACCAGCTGTCTTGGATTTGATTGTTGTGAACATTGTTCTCAAACACATGGGGAGGACTAGTTGGGTGTCCTGACAGCTCAAGGAGCTGTGAAAATTGTTGTCAGCAATCATAGGAAGGATTGATGGGGCTTGACATAGTGCTAAAATGATTTGCTGCATCTATAATTTGGCTTTGTTGAGGATATGATGCAGACAGAGAAGGAAAATTAGAGCTGGTTGACACCGACCCTTCAGAATTCACAAAATTCATGTTTGTAAGGTAAGAGTAAGAGATGGGGGAAGTGTCCTGTTCCATCTTTTGAAGCAATCTTGGTGTCCAAAAACACCTGACAGCATCAATGAATCCCTTGTTGCTACCAGACTCAAATGTTAAGTTGGCGTGCCTGTTTTTGCACCCTTGTTCTCCAGTAGTTCTTAACCTCATTGTCTGTTCTTCCTGGTAGATGTTGAGCAATTTTTGACCACCTAAACCACAAATAAACAACCAAAATATGTTAACTTGGTTGTGATTCAACCATAGTTACAGGAACGTAATACAAGTACATGATTCATTTTGGTACACAATTCATCACTTTTTGCATTATTATTATAAGACTTTCTTTAAGTTAAGTTCAGTACACAAGGTTAATAAAAGAATCCGGTAACTATGATTCAAAGCTATGAGAATGAAGTTATATTCCCCTAATTTCAAAGAATATGTACCTGCACTTGTGGCTAAGATATCCCAACGACCTTCACCATGATGAGCAATATAGTGTGTAAGTAAACAGTCTTCTTCAACAGTCCAAGGACCTCTTCTCAGCTCACACTCTTCTTCATTGGAACATAAGTCTCTCTTTGTAATTGTGGACATAGCTTGCTATCCTTGTGGAGTATGCAAGACAGTAAGAGAATAACAAACTAGGTGCTATGTTGTGTGGTCTGTGGTGGGTGGCAGAGCAATGAAAGAGAAAGAGGACTTAAATATGGTATTGGTGTGGACCTAAACAAGGATTGAACTGTGAGCAAAAAAGGAGTTTGGAAATGAGTCCCAGTAAATGAGTGTGAGCCTTCATATATATTCCCCACAGAATTTTGTGAGATGGGTTTGGTAGATTAGTGCACAACAGCCTATAAGTTAACTCCCTGAGGAATCACGTTTGATTAGGCCCTTTTCCTTTTCAGGTTCCACTTATAATATTCCTTAGTTTTGTAAACCATTCTAAATTAGAGACATGAAATTAGATCGTCCCTAGTACAGTTATCTCACACTAAACAAGCGTCAAAGAAAAATTATTACATGTTAATGAAGTATAGGATTTTGTTCCATCTTCATAGTTTTATATTTAAGTAGCTTTGATTAGGAGAATACATTTGAATATTTGATGGAGGGTACCCAACGATCACGGAAAGACAGAACAACAACAAAAACTATAGGCAAAGGTACTATTAAGAAGGATTACATATAAATAGTATGTTTGGATGGATTTGGGTTCTTTGTGTTCATTATCTCAACGCATTCACACATTCACTGATATAGACCATTAGATGTATTTGAATACGCATTTAAAGAAATTTAAAAAATAAAACAAGATTGATCCAATGGTGTATCTGATGACTTCGTGAATGCGTGAATCCAAATCCAATTTGGATCCTCTCCATCCTTTCTATTTGGATCCTCTCTATTTCTCTCCTCCTTTCTCACTTTTTTCCATCGTTATCTCTTGGATCTCTATTTTCTCCCCCGTCCTCTCTTTGTATTTTGAACGGTATGTCTATAGACATAATTTAAAGTAGAATATTATGATGTCATCTAATCTATATAGTCAACCTTACTGGATGGGAAAAAAGGTTTATGTTATTGATCATATTTTGACATTTTAGCCTTAATAATGGTGTGATCCACAATTTACTTTAATTATTGGGTTTATTGTATTTTAATTAAATGCAGTTTATGGTTAACGAATTCATGATTGAATTTCAAAATATGAATAGTAACCATAATATTAAGAGGTACACGTGTAGTGGATTTCTTTTTTTTTTAATGGTAATGAACTTTTTTTTGACAATTTTGATGGTAATGAACTAATGATAGTGGAGATCGCTTATCAAAAAAAAAAAAAAAAAAGATAGTGGAGATCAATTTCATATAATTTTTTTATTTTAGAAATATTTGTATATTTATTTTTAATCTCTTTGTATTTAGATCGATGAGGAAGGGAACAAGTTTAGCAAATTAAGAATTTCTTTCTACCGCTCTTATTTGGATTTTGGAGATCTATTTCGTATATTTTTATTGGCCAAAAAAATAGTTAAGGAGGATTTTTTTTTTTGATTTTTTTATAGGTAAATGTTTTTTTTTGAAGCAAATATTAGAATTGAACCCACCACCTCCTTATCACTTCAACCCTTTAATACACGTTTTAAGAATGAATTCCAAGCTTGCCGAATCCAACACTCCCATAGAAAATGCTATTTCTCAAGCATATAAACCGCAGAAGAGTCTATTCTTCTTTTTTTGTTTTGGTTTCAGATGGTATCTTCACGTGCAGCTGCGGAGATTAATCTCTCGAGGTAATGGATTGCTTTGAAGGGTTGACCTCTCCCAACCAGGTTTTCTCTATATACAAGAGTCAGCGATCGAACCTCTAACCACTTGCTTAAGGGGCTCGAGCCAGTTACCACTCGGACCAACCAGATGTTGGTACTGTTCAGTCTGTTCTGTTACATAAAAGATATTATGACACTAAAAGTTGACACCAACTTTTGACACCTTGGTTAATCGCTGTACATATTTGGTTAATTCAGTTCATTATATGGTTAATCACGTGCAAATATATGATTAATTCATGATGACCCATTAATCATATGAAGAACTGAATTAACCAGATATTTGCATGTGATTAACGAAATATTTACATGGTTATGGAAAATAAGCTTCAGATGACCCATTACTCATATAATGAACTGAATTAACCAAAAATTTAAACGTGATTAACCAAAGTGTCGCTGAAGGTATCCAAATCAGGTGTTAGAATATCATTACTGGTTCCGTTAACGCTGATAGAAAGTTTATTGTTCATGTAAGATGAGAATCAAAATTAATGGCTTGGATTGACAAACTCGTTAGAAAAAACCACGTGAATCTCCATTTTTCTGCCTCACGTGCGCATTCACTCTCTTCACAGTGTGAGCCTTTTTCTTTGTGTTTTTTGAGTTTTTCTTCGCCTCTTGATTTCCTCCATTTCCCCAGTTTCCTTGATTGCTTCAACTGTAAGGTGTAAACACTCTTGATTACAGAAAAGAGAAAGTCTTGGGTGGACACAAACACAACACCTCATCTTTAAACACACCCAATTATAAAATGACAACACATCAAAACATAATTTGTTTATTTTAAAATAATAATATTAAAAAAAAGATAAAAATGTTTCTCTCTCTCACGCGACCTTCTGTTTCTGACTCTCCCACTTTCCAACTCAAACTCCATTGTTTCCAGACCTTTGAACTCAAACTCCATCATTTCCAGAATTTCAAAGTCAGACTCCATTATCCTCTCATTCCCTATTCTTCAAACTGTGAGATTCAAACTCCCTAATAGACATGTGGAAAATATTTTTGAAACATGAAAAAAAAAAAATCAAAAGTGAGAATGAAAGAAAATATCCAGATGATCCGGAGCCTATTCAGTTAAGCCATTCGATTATTGAGTAATGGGTTAACTAGGAATATTGAAAATTTTCATTGAAAAATTCCAGAATGGGTTAACAAGAAAAATTCCATTCCAGATCTTGTGTCTCAGAGTTTTTCTGGAATTCTAAAGGTTTTGGGTGTGTTTGGAGGCTGTGTAATTGATAAAAATGCAATAACATCCTAGGAAAATTTCATTGAAAAGTTCCATTGTAACAGGTTTTTCTCTTTTCATAAATCTTCAACCTCCATTGTAACTTCAACTTCAAACCTTGTAAAGTAAGCGATGCAAGGAGGTGCCATTTTATTGCCAATTTCTTTAATGGCATTTCCAATCTTAGTTTTTTTTTTTTTTTGATACAAATAGCCTGACACGGCATTTTGAATGATGGCTTTGGTGGAGAAGGCTTGGTGGTGGTGGTGGTGCTGCCCGTCAGTGTCACAAAGTCGGGAAGAAGGAGAGGGAGAGAAGAAGGTGATAAGGGGAGAGAGAAGAAAGAGCAAAAGTCAGAAGTGTATTTAAAAAATAAATAAAAACTGAGTAAATAGTCAATTTGGTCCATGAAACTGTAAGGTCGTATCAACTTGGTCCCTGAAATTAACGAAATTCCAAAAAGGTCCCTGAAACTGTAAAACGTTGATCAAGTTAGTCCCTCCGTTAACTCCAGTTGACTGACACCATTAACGGCGCTGAGGTGACACTTCATGTTGCTTGACAGCTGTACTCCATGTTAGGGACCAACCTGCACCTAATTTCAGGGATGAAATTGATACTACGTTACAGGGACCAAATTACAATCTTCTTCTTCATCATCTTCCTCCTCCTCTCACCTCCACAAAACCTCCTCCTCTTCCTCCACTTTCTCGCATGAAACCCAGTTGAGCGAATCTAATGATCATCAATGTCCAAGTAACATTTTTCTCACACATTTTATCAAACACCATGTATGCAAATCCCAGACGAGTCCAGACGAGTTGAGCTTGTGGTGGAGGAGTTTGCTGAGGTGCGAGTTGCGAGACCTGATGCAGGCTTTGAGGAGTAGGGAGGAGTTGATGAGTTTGTGACTATGGTGGTGGTGGTGGTGGTAGGATGTGAGATCGAGGTTGGAGATGGCATTGTGGAGTTGAGGTGTGTTGGAGTGGGTGTTTTTGGGATGAGGATGGTTCTGAATTTTGATGGGCTTGTGCCTTGAGGAGAGGAGGGTGAGGAGTAGATAAGTTCATACTCTGTATGTCCACTCCACTCTCTCACTTTCAAATTCCTCACTACACTTTCAATCTAATTTTCGGAAACGGAGGATTCAGTGCCTTTGATACCTTTCCCTCCCACACCAAACCGATGACATGGGGGTTGTTGAGGATGGAGGAGAGGCTTTGGATTGCGTCAGAGTTGGATTTGGAGAGAGATGAGGAAGAGGAGGAGGTTCTGTGGAGGTGGGACGAGGAGGAAGATGAATAAGAAGATTGCAATTTGGTCCCTATAACGTAGTGTCAATTCCGTCCCTGAAATTAAGTGCAGGTTGGTCCCTAACGTGGAGTACAGCTGTCAAGCAATGTGAAGTGCCACCTCAGCACCGTTAACGACATCAGTCAACTGGGGTTAACGGAGGGACTAACTTGATCAACGTTTTACAGTTTCAGGGACCTTTTTGAATTTCGTTAATTTCAGAGACCAAGTTGATATGACCTTATAGTTTCGGGGACCAAATTGACTATTTACTCAATAAAAAATAAATGGATTAATATATGATGAGTTGTCATTTTATTATTTGATGTACCTAAGGATGAGGAGGTGGGTTTGTGCCTACCCAAGACTTTCTCTACTGAAAATGTATTTGATTCTATTTTGTTCTTTTTTCTGTTATTTATTTATTGCAAGTTGAAGAACACTTATACAGCAATGCTATTTTGTCACGTACCTGCTTTCGTGAATATCCATCTACTAATAGGTTAAGTTGCTTCTGTAGTTCTGTTTCAATTACAACATTTTAAAAAAGGCATCAATTTTTGAATTAATATATTTTGTACTTGATTTTACGAAATGCTATTCATACTACTTAGCATTGCTCAAACTCAATTATGTGTCTTTTTTTCCGGAGTTGTGCAATTTGTTTTAACGTGGGTACTAAATATTTTCAAGAAATACAGAGATATATTTCCGATGATGTATTTGATTTGCAAAAATTCAGGGGCTTGAACAACATAAAAAATTTTGTCCCCTGTTTGATTTGAAAATTGGTTAAGGGACAGGGCAAAAAAGAGTTGAGGGACATGACAAAAACCTAAAATTTTATCCCCCACCAAACCATGGGACAACTTTTTGTCCCATAAACATATTAACAAAAGACAAAATTACCCTTACATCTCTCTCCTTTCTCTCTCTCCTCTCTTTCCTCTCTCCCTCTCCCCCCTCTCCTCCCTCCCTCTCTCTATCTCTCCTCTCCTCCCTCCTCTCTCTCTTCTTTCTCTCTTTCCCCCTCTCCCTCGCTCTCTCTCCCTCCCCTGCCTCCTCTCTCTCTCCCCCTCTCCCTCCATCCCTCCGTCTCTCTCTCCTCTCTGTTTCTCCTTTCTCTGTAAATGATACAACTCACACATAACTCCAGTTTATATATATATATATATATATATATATATATATATATATATATATAGTGTATATTTATATATTAAATAATTATATATATTATAAAGGGTATTCCGGTAAATTTAATATTATTTTGTTTGTGTTGTCTATTATTCATCAAATAATATATAAGATAAAGAATTGTCCGGTGACTCAAGGATTTGTCTTGTCTGTCCTGATATCTTTTATAAATCAAATGCACCCTAATATAAAATGACGTCACTCTTCATTTATTAAATCAGCTCTATGAACTTTGTTACTAGTTAAATTTGTCTTTTTTTATGACTATGAGGCGCTGAGCTCCTTTAGTTTTTTTTACTAAACATTAAAACTATCAAATCAGTTTAGTATAATTATTCTAAAAGATAAAATTAATGACTTTTGGAATGCAGTTAATTAAATCGATTTATTCTTGATATATGAAAAATAGTTATTCCAATACTTTTCTTTCTCTATTCTGTTTTAGACCCAAATTATAGGCACGTTTGTTTTGTTTTCAGATTCCTGTTTTTAGAAATATTTACAAATTTGCTACCTTATTTTCATTCTGTTTCCTGTTTCCAAAATTTGTACAGGAAACAGTGACAGCAGAAAAAATTAAGTTGTTTTTCAGTGTTTCCTGTACAAATTTCTGAAAACAGAATGAAAACAAGGTGACATATTTGTAATTATTTCTGAAAACTAAAAATAAAAACAGAAAACTGGAAACAAAACAAAAAAACCTTATATGTTCTACTGACCACAATTTAAACAATGATTATTATATTTGTATCGCACTTATTAAGCCGTGTACTATATATCTAAGGGGATGCTCCCCTAGTGTTTAAAACTAGTATTTTTCAACCGTGAGTACGCACGGATAAATTTTTCTTAAAACAAATTGAATAAATATTTAATAATTTTAATAGGTGTGAAAGGTATTTGTGTGACGCCCTCTATCATGCATATTATTTATAAAACATTTACTTAAAAGAAGTAAAATAAAAACATGCATTTATTTTGTAAAAATAAAAACTAGGTAAAAAGGTATCACATTGTAACATATCATCAACGCGGAAAGAAACATAGTTTTAAAAGGTAAAGTATAAACAACATATAAACATAACCCAACCCCGATGTCACATACAGAGCTGGTATAACCGTTCCGGAATAAAATCCACAGAATACATAGAAACTGAAAACAAACTAACAACTATAAAACTAAGCATCCTAACTAGAGTCGCGGCTCCTCAGAGTCACTCTTTCACTGACTGCTCACCGTCCTTTGCATAAAGAGATACATGCCAAAACAGAAAAGAGAAACGGGGAGTAAGAAAACATGTAAACACAACGGCATGGAGATAGTAAGCAATATGATACATCATAACATGACATAGCAATATACAACGTAACATCAACATAATACAGTCATATCAACATGTCATCTCAACCAACATATGCTATGCGGTACAACACTACTCCGCTACTCAGTTATGCATATGGATCCAAACTATCTCAGGAAGGCAACTTCGGAGTTACATATCCACATTGGCCAAAAAGCACCAATGCCGGCAGTCCACCAAACCATGGGTGAACCCCTTGGATAGCCGATGCATCATAACGAGGATATGCCACCGCGGGGGCGTATGGTTCACCAAACCTTGGGTAAACCACCCGAGACTTGGCCAAATCGCCGTACTCTAGGACGACCTCCCCTATGTTGATCTTCCCCCACTAACAACTTCAATGTATGAATGCATGAACACAATAACAAACAAGGCAACCACCTTCTTTGCTTGAGCCAATAAGCACCCAAGACTTATCACCATCATCAATGTCAACGTCAACATCAACACCTTAACCCATAGGGGTCAAGGCCCCCTTGGCCAAAAAGCACGAAGGTTCAACTTATCAACACCTCTACCAAAAAGCATTGAGGCCACTTTGGCCAAAAAGCACCAAAGCATATCAACGTGCGGCAACCCAATGGGTACCAGCTTAACCAACTTATTATTCTTTAAAACCTTAATCAATCTTTTAATTAATTTATCTATCTCTTCTTCATTCGATTAGTGTGTTATTACATTATTGGGGACATTTGGGATAAAACACCCCTTAGTTCCTTAAATCTCGGATTCTGACCAGTAGGGGCAGCACGAGCGTGCTTGCCCCAGCACGGTCGTGCTGCCACTTAAGTGGAGCACGATTGTGCTCACTGTCCTGCATGACCGTGCTCAATGCGCGACCATCTTCCAGATTCAAACTGGGAGCACAAGCGTGCTCCCTGTTCAGCACGGTCGTGCTCCTGGGCCAGTCGTACTGTTATGGGCATATTCAACTTGTGTTCTTCGAGCCAAAACTCCCTAACACTCTCAAATCAGAGCCTAGGGTCCTTTGATTAATCCAATTGGCATCAAACCTCACCTCTCACTAATAGTTCATGTCTTATGAAACTTTAAAGGGATTAACCCATTAATTCTTATATTAATTAAGAGTCTCATTTAGCCAATTAGAGTCTTATTAACATGTTCAACGTATCGACAACATAACTCTGCTAATCAACATTCAGTCAATCAATGAATAACAACATCAACATAACAGTCATATTCATATCATGAACAGATTCGACTATTTATACATCATTGGCATACAACATAGTAATTATAAACAATAGGCATAGCATTAACCAACTAGAAATTATAGCAATTAACCATATAGTCAAACAAAACATGGCATACTCAACAATTAATAATAACAATTAACAACATACAACAGGGCTATAGGAACCCCTCATCTTACGCTACCCCCTTGCCTAATGCATACACTATTCTTCTCCCCATACCTGGTATGAAGAATCCGATAATAGAATGCCAAACGGTAGACCAAACGACAACCAACGCGATCCTCTAAGCGGCTTGAGCAGCTTCAAAGCCTTCTAAGATTGGCACAGACCAACTGAGCTTCCCAAGGAACCTCCAAAACTCCAAGAAAGTGATGGATTAAGAGAAAGTAGGGAAGAAACAAGGAGTAGCTGCACTAAGGTGACTGACATGCCAAAATAGGGTTTTCAACTAAAACCCTCGGTTACTGTTCTATATATAAAGCATCAGACCCGAGCACGGTCGTGCTCAACTTAGCGCTTACGAGGCGCGGTCTGCTATTGAGCACGGGCGTGCTCAACTTAGCGTCAACGAGACGTGCTTTCCCAACTAGCACAGTCGTGCTCTCTATTAAGCACGTCCGTGCTTATGACTCAGACAATCACAAGACACAAGCCTAAGAAAGGGATTTTCCACCTAAAACCCCACTTAGTTCATTCTAAACCTTCCTAACAAACAAGGCATACACAAAAGCACTTATACGAAAAACGGGGTGTTACAATTTGTACACCAAGTGAATTGGAAAATTAGATGAAAACGTCCAAAACCAAATATATATATATATATATATATATATATATATATATATATATATATTTGCAACAAAGTCTTACATTTATATTGTTACATTGTGTTGATAGGTAGCAGTGCAGTACAAATATAATATAATATAACATATATTTATATTTATATTTATATAAATAAATATATAAGGCTTTCTAAAATATGTTGTGGCCTCAATCCGTTTCTTTTCCCGACATGTTTTTGGTTTAATGAAAGCCCAATAAAAAGATCGACATCATTTTGTTAAAATGTAATCTATTTGGATCTTTAAAAGTGATATTTAAAGGATCGGCTTGTATAAAAGGACCGGCGTGATTTTGGTTTCGTAATAGCCCAATAATACACAAAAATCAATCTTGTCATCCTTACATGAAACACCTTAATTAGTGAAATCAGTCGTCTTGCAAGAGTGAGACATTATCTTTTCGCTAAGTTTGTCCATTATTAGTACCTGCATGCAAGCAATCCTAGAACCAATACAATATGGTAAACAAATAAAATATGAGGCATTTAGTAGTTGTCAATCTTAAACAGGTTTCTTGAGGATGCAATGAATGTGTGTGTGAATGAAAAGACATCCTCATATACCAAGGCAGAGAAGAACAATACATAAAAATATGAAATGACAATGTGAAAGCTCTAAATTCATTCTACATATCCTAGAAAAATATACTTTATTCCACAACTATGATAAAGACAGTGAAGAGTTCTTCACCATAAACTGCACAATGCCATATTTTCCTCTGGCGTGTGAGAGGCACAAACGACGGAATCTACGGCAGAGGGATCACCATCGCTGACATTGACTTTGTCTTCTCTGGCGTTAGTGTTTCCCATTGAAAGATTGAAAAGTGTGCGAATGTGGGTGTAACAGGGAGAAAAAATTGAGAGAGAGAAAAACTGAAATGCACTGGAATTAGGGGGGTTGGGTAACTCAAGTGATTTGAAGCTAGGAGTATAAGGAGTTAGAGGAGTATGAGGTCCAAGGTTCAAACCTTTGCAAAGGAGAAAAAATTAATATAAACAACTAACTACTAACATTTGCCTATCAAGAAAAAAAAATGCACCAGAATTTATTTTCGAGAGTAGAATGTACGAGAGACAGAAGGTGTAATGTGGAAAAGAAAAGTGGGATTGATAGATAATACTATTTAAAATACTCCTTACTCTACCACAACTTTATGAAAAGTATAATGTAAAGAAGAAAAATGGCTTTATGTCCATCGAAGATAAACTTTCCTAGGGGTGTAACGGGTCGGTATGATTTGGTTTGGTTTTAGGTGGGAGAAAAATCCGAACCAATCAAAATTGGTTCGGTTTGTTTGGGTTCGGTTCGGACACCAAATATATATATATATATATATATATATATATATATATATATATATATATATAATATATAATATAAAAATAAATATTAAACTATTAAATTATATATAAATATTAAATTTAATAAATATTAAATATTAATACATATATATATATATATACATATATATATATAGTATTGGTTTGGTTCGAATTTTCGGGTTCATCAAATTATTGGTTTCGGTCTTACACCCCTAAACTTTCCCGAAGAACATGGTAGTTTTGCTACCTTTCCTAGCTAAAAATATTTAAAAACAAAAAAAATTATAAATTTTAAAATGTCAATAATAAAATAATATAAAACTCCGAACCAATCAAAATTGGTTCAGTTCGACTTGGTTTGGTTCTGACCCAAAAATAATATATATATAACTATAAAAAAGTTAAAAAATTAAATTATATATAAATATTAAAATATATATGTATATAGAAATATTAAAATATAGTAATTGGTTCGGTTCCAAAATCCTTGAACCTGATAACCGAACCAATGACCATCCGGTTTGGTTAGGTTCGGTTCGATCGGACCCAGCACAAAAAAATACAAACCAATTTAATTGGTTCAGTTTAGATTGTCGGGTTCATCAAATTATTGGTTCGGATTTATGCCCCTAATTTTTCCTGAAGAACACGTAGCTTTGCTTCCTTTTCTGGCTAAAAACATATAAAAATAAAAAAAATATAAACTTTAACAAGTCAATAATAAAATAATATAAAAATCAGAACTAATCAAAATTGGTCCGGTTTGGTTTTGTTTAGACCCGAAAATATTAAAAATATATATATTCAAATATAAAGATTATTAAAATATTAAATTATATATAAATATTAAAATATAATAAATATATATAATATTAGTAAGAAATAGCAATTGGCTTGGTTCCAAAATCCTTGAAACAAATATTCGAACCAATGACCATCTGGTTTGGTTCGGTTAAGTTGGACCTGGAAAAAAAAATGAACCAATTTAATTGGTTCGGTTTGGATTTTCGAGTTCATCAAATTAGTGATTTCGGTTTACGCTCCTAAACTTTTCCATAGAACACGGTAGATTTACTGCCTTTCCTGGCTAAAAACATTTAAAAACAAAATAAATTATAAACTTTAAAAAGTCGGTAGTAAAATAATATACAAATTTGAACCAATAAAAATTGGACCGGTTCGGTTTAGTTTTGTTCGGACGCGAAAATATTTAAATATATATAAATAAAAAATATATTAAATTATAATTTTTTTAAAATTTTAAACTATTAAAATACACTAAAAATTAAAATATATTTATATATTAAAATATTAAATTATACATAAATATTTATATATATTAAGTGTTAAAAATTAAAATATATATTAATATATATATATATATATATATATATATATATATATATAAGTATTGATTGATATTGATATTAAAATAATACGAAAAATTTCATAGATTGACATGTTTATTTTACTGTTCAATGAACAGTAAAAAAAGGCTAGATTATTCTTTTGGTCCCTTATCTTTATTTTTTGTTTCATTTTGGCCTCTCATCTATTTTTTGTTCCGTTTTGGTCTTTTATTTTTATTTTAGGTTTTATTTTGGTCCCTTCCATTAGTTTTATACTAACGACGTTAGGTTTCCGCCGCCACTCTCCAGAAACCGCCGCCACTCCCCGAAATCTGGGTTTAGAGAGAGAAAACTCCGCCACTCCTCGGAATCTAGGTTTAGAGAGAGAAAACTCCATTTTCACTTTTCTCTCTTCTTCCTTCTCTTCCTCCCTTCCATCTCCCTCCACTTCCTCCTTCCTCCTTCCTCCTTCTTCCTTCTTCCTTCTTCCTTCTTCCTCCTTCTTCCAATCTGGGTTTCTGTGAAACATCTTTGATGGTTTTAGTTTAGTTTTTTTTTGAAATGTCAATGGATTTGAGCAAAGAAGGAAGAAGGAAGTGAGGAAGAGAAGGAGGAAGAGAGAGAAAAGTAAAAATGATGTTTTCTCTCTCTAAACTCAGATTTCTCGTGTGAGTTTCAATGAGTGGTGTGGAAACCCTAATTTGTTAGTGTAAAACTAACAGAAGGGACTAAAATGAAACCTAAAATAAAGATAAGGGATTACAAAGGAACAAAAAATAGATGATGGACTAAAATAAAACCTAAAATAAAGATAAGGACCAACATAATAATTTAGCCTTAAAAAAAAAGGTCACAATTGTTACATTGTATTGATAAACCAGCCTCTTTATGACTAAACACTAAACTATTTGAATGCATGCATCACCTTCGAGCTATGCTTCTCGTATTAGTTTCTTTTTTGCTTGTCACTTGTCAAATGCTCGGTACAACAAAGGAAATTCCAGTGCAACATTATTGAAATTTTTGTTATATCGATTTTTCAATGTTATGCAACCTCGTACATGTTAAACAATCAAAAAATAGAAATATTATATTGAAAAGATTGATTTTTAAATTTTTAATGAATTAAATACACAATTTTTAATATAATATTTCTATTTTTGATTTCTTAAAGTGTGCAAAGTTGTATATGATAGAAAAATTCATATTGGCTCAAGGGATTAGTCTCCGCAGTTACGCGTGGAGGATACCTGGAAAACAAAAATTCATATTATATACATATATTTATCTATACAATATTCTATATTTTTGGAGCTTTATAATTGATTATAGTTAGTTTATTTTGTTTTTTTATACATTTATGCTAATTCTATCATATACATAATATATGATGTGATATAAGTACATTCAATGTATGTTTTTTTTTTTTTGAAAGGTACATTCGATGTATGTTAAACATTAGAAAAGGCAGGTGTTTATGAAAATTCAAAAAATAAATAAATAAGAAGACCAGTAAACTTGAATCGATCACAATTCTCAACAAAATTTTGTGCATCCTTGAAGAGTGTTGGCCAATAAAACCCGCTTTGGAGAACCTTTTCCGCGGTCTTCTTTCCACCAAAATGCCCACCGTAATCCGAGCTATGGCAATGCCACAACACCTTTCTAATTTGGTCATGAGGAATGCACCTTCTCAGGATCCCATCCGAACATTGCTTGAAAAGATAAGGGTCCTCCCAGATATAGTATTTTGCGTCCGCGAAGAACTTCTTTCTTTGTTGAATAGTCCAACCTTGTGGAACCACAGTCGAAGACTTGAAGTTGGCCATATCCACGAACCAAGGAGAGATGTTTTCAAAGATTGCACATAGTTTCTCATCAGGGAATTCTTCCTTGATGTCTATCAATTTCTACTCTGTGTCGGGATTGACCAACCTTGACAGGTGGTCCGCCACACCATTTTCCGACCTTTCTGGTCCCTTATTTCAAGATCAAACTCCTGCAAAAGAAGAATCCACCGAATTAGTTCTTGTTTAATTTTAACTTGTGATTTTGTGTTCATAACCTTATACTTCCATCGCGGAGGAATCAAGGTCGTTCGTGGTATACCTTTTCAAGTATCTAATCTCCTTACCTTCACGGAAGGTAAGAGGGGATTTTCTAGGGATATTCAATGACTATATGCATGTGTGTATGTGTTTACTTGAGTGATTTGAATATTATTATGATGTGGAGCAAATACTTGAATGACTTGTTTACTTGAACTATTGTGATTGTTACTTGAAGTTGATTATTACTTGCCTTAAAGCATCGTGAGTTGTATATATGTGATGAATTGTCGTTATCTGTGATATTATTGTTGAGAATTTATTACTGTTGATTGAAGTTTGAGAAGCCGGACTTGAGTCTGTGCTGAATGATTATAAGGATTAAAAGCCTTAATAAGCCTTGAAGAGAACTTTGAAAGTATTGGTTTCATTTATAAAAGTTCCTTGTTTAAAACGCTTACTTCAAGAGAATGAGATTCTTGTTTTGAAAAGAAACGTTGAAGTGTTTTTAAGTCAATAGAAACTACCTTTTTATGATCCAAAGTTTGTACGAGAGAAAACCTTTTTCGAACTATGTGTTTTATGAAGGAAAAACCCCTTTGAAAATATTTGACTTTATTCCATCAAGGATTTCAAAAGCAAACGAATTTCCTAAATGTTTTATAAAGGAATTTGTAAAGGAAAATATTTTCTCCTAAATGATTTAGAAACGTTCTGGTTACTTGGATAAGTGACCGATGTTTTATTTTGGTTTTGATTTTCACTGAGCGAAAAGTAAGCACATGTGAAAGAGAATCTAGTTCGCGAGACTTCGCCTCTAGTATTCAGTTATAAGCACGCGATCTGGGATCCGTGTCAAAAAGTATGGACCAAGGGTCCTAATCGTGATATTATGGGCTAGGAGTCCTAATCTTGGCATTGAGGATTGTGTGTCCTAATTTCGTTGTTATGGGCTAGGAGTCCTTATCATGTTGAACTAAAACATGGATAAAATTAAAATTGTTTCTATGACCACAACCTCTGTCTGCGGCATCGGTCTAAGGTGTTGTGATTGAGCACTCGGACTGCTAGTCCCGTGTTATTGATTTTCAAGTAATGAAAACGTTAGCTTTGGGCTTCGACAACGGAAAAGAGTGAACACAAAGAAAAGTCTAGATAATGAAAAGTCTTTTATTCATATGCATTTCCCCTTAGCAGACGTGCTTGAGTTACCGAATACCCGCTTAAGATGTGGTATTCGATGACGTAGGCATCCGAATGGCCATTATAAGGGATTCGTGATGATGTTGATTCGGGTGCATGAGGTGACGGAGACAACTTGCCAATACGGAATACGAGCCTGATAAAATCTTTCTTTCTTAAAGATAAAACGGTGATGGTATCTCATGAGATTAAGTGTAGAGCCTGATGATTGAAGTGTCATGCATTATCTTTATAAAATTGATTGATTCGGGCATGAGACCCACTGAAATAATACTTGTTGTTTACCTATGAATAATGTTTAAAATGTGAATATGCCAAAGTGTTGTATGTATCATGTATATGGTTGTTGTATGATATATCCATTTGTCGGTGTCTCACTCTTACAGTTATATCAGGTCTCTTTGGGTTTTGCTGTAGTACCTTGGTACTCAAGTACCGATGTTGTAGAGGAGTCTTTCTAAGTCACTTGAAGACCTAGTGTTAGAGGTTGGGAAAGTATTCTGATTGGGGGTCTCTCCAATGAATATTTGATAGAATGACCAGCTTAGGAGTCTGAGTTGGGTTGTATATCTAAAGAGGTCGATAAATGTAGTGTTATATACATCTATCTATAGTTTGAACTTTTCTTTTGAAAGTGGGAACTTAGAAAATGTTGTATGTCATGGTAACTTTGTTACGAACGTGACTTTATGTTTTAAATGCATGTAAGATGGATTTCAGAGTTATCCTTAAAGAAAAATTTTATACCCCAGTTTTCTGACTTAAAAGAAAACAATTTTCCGAAAGCAACAAGTAAATTATCTTTTTAATTTACTTCTGCATGTGTTACGTAGTAATGCCCAGGGGGGGGGGGGGGTTACAGGTGGTATCAGAGCTGGTTGAGTCTTTTGGGATCTTTGGGAAATAGGACTGTTGTGTTGACGTTGTGTTTTCTCTGAATTAATTTTTATTTGGATTACTTCTTAGAAGTAATGTGTGTTGATACGTCTTTACACATTTCATTTTCTGGTTGTGGCTTGACTGATTTGTTCGGCAGGTCAGTTTTGGAATTAGCACCAGAAGGTGGACGTGGACGAGGACGTGGACGCAGTCGTGGACGTGGTCGCAGAGGTGGTCCTATTGGCGGTCGTGCCAACATGAATGAGAATTATGATGATGGAGTGGACTATGCTGCTCAGGCAATGGAAAACGTGGCAGCGGCTATTGAACATCAAACTGCTATGATGACTGCCCCTAACCAATAGGAACAAGCTCGAGCTGAGCAGGCTATTGAAGGCAAAATTTAACTGCTTTTAGACACCAAAATTCATCCCAATTTCATGGAGACGTGGACCCTGTGAAAGCTGACTTATGGATTCAGGAGTTAGAGAAAAATTTTAAGCCGATTCACAGTCTTGAGGGAGTGAAGGTATCCTATGCCACTTTTCTGTTGGTCAGTGATGCTGAGTATTGGTGGAAGGGCACCAAACAGTTGCTGGAAGTAGAGAATCAGGAGATCACCTGGGGAGTATTCCGAACCAGGTTCTTAGACAAGTATTTTCCTCAAAGTGCACGAGCTGAGAAGGAGCAAGAAGTTCTACAATTTCAGCAGAAAGAATTAACTGTTGGAGAGTACGCGACAAGGTTTGAATCTCTTGCCAAGTACTTTCGCTTTTTCCAGAACAACCCAAGTGAAGATTGGAAGTATGAGCGTTTTGCGAAAGGACTGCGTTTCGAAATCCAGGAATCAGTACTACCATTGGAAATTCGGAATTTCCAAGCCTTAGTAGAGAAGTGTAGAAAAGTGGAACTATGAGGAAGGAAAGAGGCAACAGAGAAACTGTTGGAGGACCTACTCGTTCCAAAGACCAATATCAAAATCAGAATCAGAAAGGGAAGTAGCATCGGAGGGAACCTTATTTCCGACCGCAAGGGAATGACCAGAATCAACAACAGCATCGTTCTGATAATTCTGAATCGGGAAGTGGAGGCCAACAGAACCAAAACCGAGGCCAATTTAGAAGATGTTACAAGTGTGGAAACCCAGATCACATGGCTGATGTTTGCCCATGCAAGGAAACGAAATGTTACAACTGTGGACAAATAGGACACTTGTCAAGGGATTGTAATGCACCAAGGTTTGAAAGGGCTGTCAACACCTTAGGGACTGATAGACCCACGGCAAAGGGAAGAGTTTACACTATGGCTGGCACTGGAGCTTCACAATCTGATGATATTTTACGATAGAGGTAGTGTACAATTTGAAAGTCTTATGGCAGTGGTCTATAATTCTAAGTTGTAATAGGATTCTAAGTATAATCGTGTTTTGACGCCCTTAAGTATTTGACTCTCTAGGGTCTCCTATGTTACTAGTCTTTCCAGTGAATGTATGTTTCTTATGACTTTTGGGAATAAAAGTCTCTTTAAGAAATTTATTCCGGTTCCCTTCTCTTTTTGATTGTTGTGGTCAGCTTAGACTTTGGATCCAATCTTTCTTTTCCTAGAGTTGTGGATTGCCTTGTTGTTGCACGGGATGGGTATGTTTATAAAAGATTTTTCTTAATGAGACTTAATCTAATCACTTTTACTTTTGGTGGAATTGATTCAGTTTGAATTCTTATCGAACTATTGCTCTTTTAAATTGTTGACCAGAAAATTCTAGTGAAAAGAGAAACTTTTTAGATTCATGATTGTAAACATGTACCGATCATACATTTTTTCCTCCCTAAACCTACTAAAGGATCTTCATACACTGGATGTTTCTGTATTCTTTTGGATTGATGAAATGCTTTTAGATACTTTTTCTGATGGTATGATTTTGATAGTGAGAGATCCTGTTTAGTTTCAAGTTACGTAATTTCGAGGACGAAATTCTTTTTAGAGGGGTAGTATTGTAACGCCCTGTTTTTCCTATGCTTTATGTAGCAGTAAATATATATTTAAATGTGTTTATTTTAGATTAAACTCAGAGGATGATTTTAATTAAACTAAAATCATTTTCTTGTGTTGTTATATCATATGAAGTCATGGTAAAATTTTCGGTTGAAAATTCAAACGGAAGCCGATCTGCATTTTCACTGTCGGTACAAGTTTACTATACAGAAAACCTAATTTTGACCCATGAACGAGACGGTTAGTGTTTTTAGTATGTTTCCTTCAACTTCGGTTATTTTGAAAATTTTTCGTTCAAAAATAAAATAAAATATGTTATTTGGGCGAAAACGTCGGAAGAATTACGATCGGAAATGCAATCGGGTACGAAATGGAGTAGATTAGGGAGCATAAAACAAATGAGGAGACATGATGGAAGAGGCTATGACACACTCCAAAAGTGTAATTGATAGTGTGATTTCACATCATAATTCATGTACATTTTTGCATGCATTTTCATATAGTTTAGGGATATTTAAATTGATTTTAGTTAGTTTTTACCTTGGAACGGGTAAGGTGGTGTTGTGGTGTTGTTTTGCAGAAATTAAGGGTTAAATGCCCCAGATGAGCCATAATGGAGCTTGGATTAAGTTGGAGCTTGAAAAGTGAAGATATTGGATGACTCCAATTTAATTTGGAATGGAAATATTTGATGACAATTGACAAAAGTCCAGCAGCAATGTAAGAAGCCTAATTGATGGATTGGATGATTTGGATATTAATGGCTTACCATAAATGGAGAGAGGAATTGGTCTTCAATTTATAAATGATAGAAGCTGCAGCAAATCACTGAAGCAAATCATATGAATCAATTTACAATTGATTGAAGAAATTGCAATTAACATAAAGCAAATTTGGAAAAGGCCAACAACGTTTATTTTGGTTTTGAAAGGCAAATTGATTTTGATAATTCAATGCAAGGAGGGCCCACGCCAATTTGTGAAGAAAGAAGGATTGTCTTTGGAAATTAAATTCACTTAAAGAATCTTATTGAAATTCAAATTCAATATTTTACTAAATGCTGACCCCACGTGAGTTCAAGAGAATGAATTGAAATTGCACTTCAATTGCAATTAGAAGAAAGTCAGCGCTATAAGCAATCTGGCAGGGGCCCACGCATTCAAGCCTGATTGATTCTGGAGATTCAAGACCTGCACTATATAAGCACAGCAGCACCATTAGAGGAAAGAGAATATCTAGAGACAGACACGACTACACACAGAAAAATAGGGACTTTTAACCTAGGAGCACTTTTACCCTAGGGAGACTCTTGGGAAGCAAAAAGGGGCGTGTTCTCTGATAAGCCTTTGGCTTATCTAGTTTTATAACTAGATGGACTGTGGTTTTTGTGCAAATTATTCGAGTTCAATCTCGTTTTCGCCCAAATTTGGCCTTGTTTTGTTCCTAAGTAGACTTTGACTCGTTCTAGGCAATTTTTAGTAGTTTTTAGTCTATTTTGAATAGAATTACGCTTTTTGTTTCTTTTTATTGTTTCAGGTTAGAAGTGAAGTTCCGAGAGTCAAGGAAAGTCAAGAAACAATAGAAATTTCCATTCTGGAGATACTCGCCCCGCGAGTGGATTCTCGCCTCGCGAGCCTGAAAATCAGCAAAACAGCAACAGTCATACATTATGTCTCGCCTCGCCAATCAAAGTTCGCCTCGCGATCATTCAAACTCAGGATGGAGCCAAAACTGAAATTCGCCACGCGAGAGGATTCTCGCCTCGCGAGAGACTGAAGACCTTGGAAGACAGAGACCATCACGGCCTAGCCGTGATGAAGGTCACGGCTGTGACAGATTAAGGTTTGAAGACTCGCCCCGCGAACACACTCTCGCCTCGCGAAAATCCAAATTGAAAGCGCGCCAAAACTAATGATTCACCTCGCGAAATCTTGTTCGCCCCGCGAGAGGCCGAGAACCAGAATCCCTATTTATAGGCTGTTTCAGATCAGAATGGGGAGCTTTTGGGAGATCCGAATCCTAGTAGGTTTTTTTTTCACTGTAGAGTAGCGTTTAGGAAGATTTCTTTTCTCTTCTGGAGCTGCGTCTCCTCTTTTATTTTTATTTTATCATGGTGGTTATGTCAGATTGCTTGTCTATGAGCATGAGGAACTAATCCCCTCGTCTGAGGGATCAATGAAGCCGCCCATGGCGGTGTAGATTCGATGTGATGTATGTCTTTCTCCCTTGTCTCAATTTATGTTTTCCAATTCTGATTTGATTGTGTTGATCATATGTGTTGCGTGATTGACTAGTTAAACGTGTTGAGGCTGATCGGCGATTCACGTTTTAGAACTTGGATTGGAATCACTAATTGAATAATGAGCACGACAGTGGATTTAGGAGATTAGTGCAACCTTATAGGGAACAAGAATTAATAGAGTTCGAGATTAGGGTTATGAGACCTAGTAAGTAATTAATCCAATCGTCGAATACGTCCTATTGAGCACGACAATGGATATAGGAGAAATTGGGGGTCCCGATTGACATTGTAATTGAACTTAGGGAGGAATTCATCATCACTTGGGTACTATACATTATTGGGTAGGCGGATTTGAGACCTTGGATATTTTAATTTCTGATTTTAAAACCTTAGCTTTATTTGATTTGTTATTGAATTGCGATAATAATCTCTCTCTCTCTCAACCACTTTCTGTTACTTAACCAACTTATCGAACTTCTCACGAATTAGTTGAATTGGTAGCCCAATCCTTGTGTTCGACCTCGATAATTTCTTACCATGTTATTTTATTACTTGCGACGACCCGGTACACTTGCCGGTGACTCAACAAGTTTTTGGCGCCGTTGCCGGGGATTGGCACAACCAAATTTCCTAATTTTAGGGAAGTTTGATTATTTGGTTAAGTTATTTTTATTTTTATTTTTATTTTTATTTTTATTTACTATTATCTCCCTCTACTTCTTTGATTCCACTTGGTCTTGCCTTGTTTTGTATGCGAGGTACACAAGGGAATGCTTCCGGGTTGCGAATATTGTAATGGAGACCATGACACTTGGAACTGTCCGTTCTACTTCTCTCAAGAATATGTGGACTCATGCCATAATTTCTATGACAGCGTGCCCCAGGACAACTATCAGAGTCAGAATCAGTATTGGGGTTATATGAGTAGAGACCATCCGGATTTCGTTTGGAGTAATGATGGCGATGGTCTAGCCTGGCAACCACAACCTCAACAGAATTGGCAACCACAACCTTGGGAGTTGGCTCTGGAGAAGATGAATGCGGCAATGGAAAAGTTTGCAATCGATACAAGCACATCCATTGACAAGTTGGCAACTCATACAGGGTTGGCACTTCAGAATCTAGAGATGCAGATTGCCCAGCTTGCAAAGCAACTAAATGAGCCTCTCCCAAACACTCTCCCAGGTGATACTGAGAACAACCCTAAGAACCAATGCGAAGCCATAACAACTAGAAGCGGTAGGGTGTTGGGATCTGATTTGGATGCAACTAGTTCTCAGGAAGTTGAGGAAGAACCACCACATGTTGAGGAAGAGCAACTTGAGGAAGAGGAGTTGACAAGTGACAAGGCACCGGAGCAAGGGGGTAGAGATCAAAATGCAGATAAAGTGGTAGAGGATTTCACCATGCTTGTCTGGCACACTTGTCTGGCACACTTCCTCGAGAAAACACCATTTGGCCCGAGAGGAAGTGAGTTCATAATTACAGAGGTCAATGGAGTTTTCACACACAGGCCAGGTGGGATCATGAATAGAGTCATATTGCTCCTGCAAGGGCCACTTCACAAACCATGGGATCCTGGTGTAGGATTGGATATGATGAGCGTCTTTTGGCCCTTGTACCACAGGCTATGGGATCCAGGTGGATGCTTCTTAATAAGTCAAGCTCGGGACGTTAAACAAGCGCTACTTGGGAGGTAACCCAAGCTAGGTATCCTTTGTTTTTAGTTTGTCATTTTCATTTATATTATAAAAAAAAAAATAATAATAATAAAAAAATCTTGATTCGCCACGCGAATCCACAGTGGCCACGCGAGACAGAAGCCCTGAATCTCAGAGGCTTGCTCATTTTTCTGTCTCGTGACGCGAGGTATACTTTAGCCTCGCGATTCTGGGCATCATCATCTGTTGGAATTCCAGATTCGCCTCGCGAGATACTACTCGCCTCGCCATTCTGGAAAGTGTGAATAACAATTTTCCAGATTCGCCTCGCGAGTGGTCTCTCGCCTCGCGAATCTGCACTTAAGGTTTTAATTTGCAGGAGTTCTTCCAAGATGCTATGCAACAGAAGAGAGCCCGAGAGAATAATTGGATGAGGAGGCAACCATGGAAACTTGATCAGGGAGCACCCTCTCCTCTTGTTTTGTTTTTGTTTTTGTTTTTGTTTTTATTTTTGTTTGTCACTCTTGAATAATTTGAGAAGATCAAGAGTTTTTGTATGAATGTGTGTCGGCAAGCTTGTTGGATCTTGATTAAATTGAGCATAGATTGATTGCATGAATTATTTTGACCATCGATGATTTCCCCCTAGGTTCTGAAAATAGAAAAGTTGATCCCCATGTGAAAAATTGAAAATTGAACTTTGAGAATTTTATTGTAATTACTTGATTTATGATAAGTTTGGGGTGAGGGGGTGCACACACTAGGAATTGTATCTCGGTCAAACAATTTGCAAAAATGTCCAGGTGAGGATTTGAGCCTCCAACTTTGTTTTTGATTGTGTGAATCACTATTAAGTTGCACTTTCCCGAATTTGCTTGAATCTCTTCTTGGTTTGCATGTTTATATGTTGCATCAAATGATTTAGGCAATTTTCTTTGAATAACTACTTGGCCTAAAAAGAACCAACCCGAAGGCATGTTCCCTAGTTAACCACATTGAGCCTAATTAGCCTATTGTTTCTTGATGACCCTATATTACAAGCCAAAATCTGAAAAACCATGTTAACCCAATCTTAGGATTAGGAGAGCATGGACACTTAGCAAGAGAATGGTTGTGAGGAACTAAGTTTGGGGTGGCTACAAGGTGATATGTCATTTTGGGTTGAGAAAAAGAAAAATAAAGGTTGGAACCCAAGGCAATAAAAAAAAATTGCCAAAAGAAAAGGGGCAAAACAGGAAAAAAAAATTAGCAAGGAAAAGGCTGTAGTCACCCGAGGCACAAAGAAAAATGGAAAAAGGAATTTGGGTGGAAAATGTGTCTAATGCTCATGCTCTCTTAGTTCCTAGGGACTTAAGACTAGTATCCTTAAATATCCTACCCTCAGCCAGGCCCCATTACAACCTTTAAAAGACCTTCTGATGTTGCTTGCATGTTTTCGTGGGATCTATTTTTGAGATGAAAATCAAATTCATGGGAAGTGCTCTTGATATGTGAAATTGAGTGAAAAGTTGATAGCCTAGACAAATTTGAGCGAATGAGTGAAAATTTACATACCCTTGTGAGGAAGGCGATTGTTTGAAATTGGTGATCTTCCTTTTGTGTGTGACTCTGATCCTCAACTTAGATTAATGCTTGCATGAATGATGAAGTTCTCAATTGTTTTAAGTAAATGAGTGTGGGGATTACGTTGATGTAAGGGGGGGGGGGAATCATTGGAGAAAAATTGTTTTGTTATGATTGCATGAAAATTGTGCGAAATCGATTGAATCCCTTAAGTTTGCCAAGTCTTGAGTCCTTTTTGAGTTTTAGCTTGCTTGGGGACAAGCAAGGTTTAAGTTTGGGGTGTTTTGATAAGCCTTTGGCTTATCTAGTTTTATAACTAGATGGACTGTGGTTTTTGTGCAAATTATTCGAGTTCAATCTCGTTTTCGCCCAAATTTGGCCTTGTTTTGTTCCTAAGTAGACTTTGGCTTTTTGTGCGATTCACGTTTTAGAACTTGGATTGGAATCACTAGTTGAATAATGCGCATGACAGTGGATTTAGGAGATTAGTGCAACCTTATAGGGAACAAGAATTAATAGAATTCGAGATTAGGGTTATGAGACCTAGTAAGTAATTAATCCTATCGTCGAATACGTCCTATTGAGCACGACAGTGGATATAGGAGAAATTGGGGGTCCCGGTTGACATTGTAATTGAACTTAGGGAGGAATTCATCATCACTTGGGTACTATACATGATTGGGTAGGCGGATTTGAGACCTTGGATATTTTAATTTCTGATTTTAAAACCTTACCGTGTTATTTTATTACTTGCGACGACCCGGTACACTTGCCGGTGACTCAACATTCTCTCTGCTCTTGGACTGGAAAAGAATTGGATTGGAAGAAGATTGGAGGATTCGTCATGAGTTTTCTTCATCTCTTCTCTCTTTCTATTTTGTAATTTCCTTTATCATGAGTAGCTAATGCCTTTTTGTTGGGATTAGATGTAGCTAATCTGAACCTCATGTAATTGCTTTGATTGATTAATCTATGTTTATGCCTTCGTATTAGTGTTTAATTCCGTCGCTTAATGCTTTTTGTGGTTTAGCTACCCATAAACTGATTTTAATATTTGATTTGCAATGGGGACGTTCTTATCAATTCTTGATCTGGAATTATTCACCTAATAAACCTCACATCTAGGAATGGGGTTTGGTTGATTAGTAATCGCGTAATCCTTAATCTTAATGCAAATTCATTAATCTAGGCCACCTAAGGAATTAGGGTCTATTAGTGGATTTAGGCTCTTGTCATCTGAGGAATCAGGGCTTGAGTAATTTCGTGGGTTGATTTTAATATTTGAAGCTTGAATGGGAGGTATCTAGTCTTGGTAGTGCATGAGGCAAAGACTTAGTGAAATTTAATCCCAACATCCCTTTTCTGCATTCCAAGTGTTTGATAAAATTCCCCAAAAAGACCAAAAATATTTTATTGCTTTTGTTGATTTATTTTATGTTTTGATCTTTCTTCATTTAGTCTAGATAGTTGCCTGATTTGTGAATTGGTAATTGGCAACCGATCCCTGTGGATACGATAACCGGTCTCACCACCGTATTACTTGTACGACTAGGTATACTTGCCTAGATTCGTAGTCAACAGTAATCATCACACTTTTCAAATTATAATATTATTCTAATCAAAAAGTTATTTCTCTCTCTTCTTCCATCCAATCAAGCATTAAACCACCAAGCTTGCTTAACAAGCCCTCCCTCTTTTCTCCCTTGGAGCCGTTGACTCTCCCCCCCTCTCGATATATATCCCTCTCATTTTCACTTCATCATCTTCCTTCTTCAAACTCCATTAAACCTTCATTTTCTTCATTTCTCTTGAAAGTTCAAGCTCTTAAAGCTTTAGTTTTTATTCATCTTTTCTATTTAAGTTCTTCATTAAAGTTCTTCCTTATACTAAGGGTAATGCTCTCATATGAATCCTTTTGTAAGTTTCATCTTTTATTTCTTAGTTTACTTTATGTGTTCTTTATATGCTTTAAACTTCTAAAATTTCTAAAAAATGGTAGAAAACTCCTTTTGAGTTTAAACCACTTTCTATAGTCTTGTATTAACTTATATTTTCACATACTAAGAGGTTGTGTAAAACAAAAATCTCTACATATCTCTTCCAATCAAGGCCGAATGCTTGCATTTGTGACCTAGGAGGTTTTTGTTTCAACTTTTGGAATATGATAATGTGTTTGAGTTTCTAACTATCCCTTGATCTTGAATCTATAAATCTTGGAAGTCTTGATAGCTTGTTCCTATGACGGCCGAAAATATGAATAAGTAAGCCTAGTATACTATGTTTCAACTTTCCAAGTATGATCATGGATTTAGAACTCTTAATACCTTGTGATTCTAAACCTAAGAGTTATTGTTAAACAAAGAATATTTTCCTCATCATCCTATGATGGCCGAAACTTAGAGTTTAGGTACTAGGATATTTGAGTTTTTATTTTTCCAAAATGATCATGGACTTGAGCTCCATAAGATATTTGGATGCTAAGTCTAAGAGATTGGAGAGTTTAAGAATTTCTAGCCTATAAATCCTATGAAGGCCGAACCTAGAAGGTTATGGACCTAGGATACTTTGTTCTTATTTTTCCAAAATGATCATGGTTTTGAGCTCCTTAATACATATTGATGCTAAACCTAAGAGATTGGAAAGTTTAGTGAATGCTAGCCTATTTTACTAGCCTTGGCCGAATACCCTAACTTTATAACTTAGTGGGATTTTAATTCAACTTTGTTAAATGATCATCGTTTGTGAATTCCTAAAACTTAAGGATAATAAATCCATGAGTTGTATAATTTTCGGGAAACTCTAACCCTGAGAATTAGTCTTGGCTGAACCTATACCTTGTGGTTTAGTGTTCGTTTGATTTTAACTTGTGATTTTGTGTTCATAACCTTAGACTTCCATCGCGGAGGAAACAAGGACGTTCATGGTATACCTTTTCAAGCATCTAATCTCCGTACCTTCACGGAAGGTAAGAGGGGATTGCCTAGGGATATTCAATGACTATATGCATGTGTGTATGTGTTTACTTGAGTGATTTGAATATTATTATGATGTGGAGCAAATACTTGAATGAATTGTTTACTTGAACTATTGTGATTGTTACTTGAAGTTGATTATTACTTTCCTTAAAGTATCGTGAGTTGTATATATGTGATGAACTGTCGTTATATGTGATATTATTGTTGAGAATGTATTACCGTTGATTGAAGTTTGAGAAGACGGACTTGAGTCTGTGCTGAATGATTATAAGGATTAAAAGCCTTAATAAGCCTTGAATAGAACTTTGAAAGTATTGGTTTCATTTATAAAAGTTCCTTGTTTAAAACGCTTACTTCAAGAGAATGAGATTCTTGTTTTGGAAAGAAACGTTGAAGGGTTTTTAAGTCAATAGAAACTATCTTTTTATGATCCAATGTTTGTACGAGAGAAAACCTTTTTCGAACTATGTGTTTTATGAAGGAAAAACCCCTTTGAAAATATTTGACTTTATTCCATCAAGGATTTCAAAAGCAAACGAATTTCCTAAATGTTTTATAAAAGAATTTGTAACGGAAAAGATTTTCTCCTAAATGATTTAGAAACGTTCCGGTTACTTGGATAAGTGACCCAGATTTTATTATGGTTTTGATTTTCACTGAGTGAAAAGTAAGCACATGTGAAAGAGAATCTAGTTCGCGAGATGTCGCCTCTAGTATTCGGTTATAAGCACGTGATCTGGGATTCGTGTCCAGAATTATGGACCAAGGGTCCTAATCATGATATTATGGGCTAGGAGTCATAATCTTGGAATTGAGGACTGTGTGTCCTAATTTCGTTGTTATGGGCTAGGAGTCCTTATCATGTTGAAATAAAACATGGATAAAATTATAATTGTTTCTACGACCACAACCTTGGACTGCAACATCGGTCTAAGGTGTTGTGATTGAGCACTCGGACTGTGCGTCATGTGTTATTGATTTTCATGTAATGAAAACTGTGAATAGTCATTAGCTTTGGGCTTCGACAACAGAAAAGAGTGAACACAAAGAAAAGTCTCGATAATTAAAAGTCTTTTATTCATATGCATTTCCCCTTAGCAGACGTGCTTAAGTTACCGAATACCGGCTTAAGATGTGGTATTCGATGATGTATGCATCCGAATGGCCGTTATAAGGGATTCGTGATGATGTTGATCCGGGTGCATGAGGTGACGGAGACAACTTGCCAATGCGGCATACGAGACTGATCAACTCTTTCTTTCTTAACGATAAAACGGTGATGATATCTCATGAGATTAAGTTTAGAGCCCGATGATTGAAATGCCATGCATTATCTTTATAAAATTGATTGATTTGTGTATGAGACCCACTGAAATAATACTTGTTGTTTACCTATGAATAATGTTTAAAATGTTAATATGCCAAAGTGTTGTATGTATCATGTATATGGTTGTTGTATGATATATCCATTTGCCGGTGTCTCACTTTTACAGTTATATCAGGTCTCTTTGGGTTTTGCTGTAGTACCTTGGTACTCTAGTACCGATGTTGCAGAGGAGTCTTTCTAAGTCACTTGAAGACTTAGTGTTAGAGGTTGGGAAAGTATTATGATTAGGGATCTCTCCAATGAATATTTGATAGAATGACCAGCTTAGGAGTTTGAGTTGGGTTGTATATCTAAAGAGGTCGGTAAATGTAGTGTTATATACATCCATCTGTAGTTTGAAATTTTCTTTCGAAAGTGGGAACTTAGAGAAATGTTGTATGTCATGGTAACTTTGTTACGAACGCGACTTTATGTTTTAAATGCATGTATGATGGATTTCAGAGTTATCCTTAAAGAAAAATTTTATACCCCAGTTTTCTGACTTAAAAGAAAAGAATTTTCCGAAAGCAAACCAGCAGATTATCTTTTTAATTTACTTCCGCATGTGTTACGTAGTAATGCCGGGGGGGGGGGGGTTACACCAAGAGGTATTCTTCTTCATCCTCATCATGGGATTTTACCAACACTTTCTCATGTGTAGAACCATGGGCTTCAAGTGTGGCTATAGATATCACTATTGGTTCCACCACATCAATACTATATGCACATGATCTCTCAACGGGGTGCTTCATTGCTTCAAAGACATTGAAGTCTACATTCTCATCTTGCACCCTTTGTGTGAGCTTTCCTTGTTGCACATCTATCAAAGCACGCCCGGTGGCCAAGAAAGGCCTTCCCAATATGAGAGGGATCTCGGCATCTTCATCCATATCAAGCACCACAAAGTCCACAAGAAATATGAACTTGTCCACCTTCATCAACAAATCCTCCACTACCCCGTAAGGGTATTAGATAGAACGATCCACTAGTTGTAGTGACATTCCAGTTTCTTTAGCTTCCTTTATGCCTAGCTTCCTCATCATAGATAGGGGCATCAAGTTGATGCTAGCCCCTAGATCACACAATGCTTTCCCAACAGTTATCTCCCTAATGGTACATGGTATGCTAAAGGAACCCGGATCCTTCAACTTTGGAGGTAGTTTCCTTTGGAGAATTTCACTACACTCCTCGGTCAAAGCAACCGTTTCCTCATCCACTATCTTCCTCTTCTTGGAGAGAAGATCCTTCATAAACCTGGCATAAGTTGGCATTTGCTCCAAGGCTTCCGCAAATGGGATATTAATTTGAAGCTTGCGGAAAACATCAAGGAACCTATTGATTTTCTTGTCTTTCAAGGGCTTCTTTAATCTCTCTGGATATGGTAACTTCATGAAGGGAGGAAGGTCTTGGGGCTCAACCCACTTCTTCTTTCAGAATTCTTCATCTACCAGTTTCAACTTTCCCCTTGCTCCGGTACCTTTACACTAGTTACCTCATCTTTCTTGGCTGGCTCTTTTTCCACCCGTGGTTGCTTAGTTGCCTCATCTTTCTTGGCTGGATCTTTTTCCACCCGTGGTTGCTTTGAAGTCTCAATTTCCCGAGACCTAGTTGCACCCCCATTAGATTCCAACACCTTACCGCTCCGAGTTGTCATGACATTGCATTGGCTCTTGGGGTTGTTCTCTGTATTACCTGGGGAAGAGCTTGTAAGACGTTCATTCAGTTGCTTTGCCAGCTGGGCTATCTGAGTCTCGAGATTCTGAATTGTTGCCCTTGTGTCAGTTACCAACTTGTCTATGGTTGTGTTTGTATTCACTGACAATTTCTCAATGGCCGCACTAGTCTTCTCAATAGCCAACTCCTATGGTTGCTTCCCACCATCTGTGATCTGTAACTGATTAGGCCCCGGGGGAGTTTTCTGAGTGTTGCGCTGTTGGATTCCATAGTTTGGCCTCTGATGTTGTTATTGTTGCCCGACTAGACCACCACTAGTGTTGCTCCAAGTGAAACCCAGATGGTCTCTCCTAATGTACCCTGGACTCTGATTGTAGTCATTCTGTCTATTCCTCTGATAGTTGTTCTGTGGCACTGTGTCATAAAATTTGTGACACGAGTCCACATGTTCCTGAGAAAAATTAATGGGGAAACTTTCACTGGCATGATCACCATTGCAAAAATCACAACCCGGAGGCAACCCTTCTTGCACTACATTAATCTTCATCTTGCTAGACAGTGCCTCACATTGCTTTTTCAAAAGTGTGTTATGTTCAAGAATGACTGTTGACGAATCTGGGCAAGTATACCCAGTCGTGCAAGTAATACGGTGGTGAGACCGTTTTATCGTTCCCACGAGGACTGCAACAAGTACTAGCACGTACCAATTCAATTACTATCTAAGCGATTCTTGGATTGAAGAGAGTTCTATGCTAACAAAAGTTAAAATTAACAAAATAAGAACGACAAACTCTTTTTGTAATTTTCTCAAATACTTGGAAAGCAATAAAAGAAGGTTTTCAAATATGATAAAAGTTGTTGGGATTAGGTTCACTAATCTTCATCCTCATGCAATGATATAACTAACAAACAGTTGCTACTTCAATTATGACAATCAATCCACTAAATTACTCAAGTCCCGATCCCTCGGATGACAAGAGCCTAAACCCACTAATAGACCCTAATTCCTTTGGTGGCCTAGATTAGTGAATTTGCATTAAGATTAGGGATCATGCGATTGCTAATAAACCCAATTCCATTCCTAGATACAAGGCTTACTAGGTGATTAATTTCAGTTCCGGTTTTAACACGAATTTTCCAATTGCATATCAAAACACAGATCAAGTCATGGGGATGCTAGCCACAACAAGCATTAAGTACAGAAATCAATCACTCAATAACAAAGCAGAAACTGTATTGCAAGTCTAAATCAAATACATGAGAGTTCAGAAATAGCTACCCTAACCCCAACAATGGAGGTTTAGCTACTCATAATAATGTCCACAACCAAAGAAACATGGAAGAAGGAGAGAAGGGATTCCATGGGGGCAATCATCCAGAAGATGCCTCTGGTTCCAAGAGCCTTTTGGCTTTCCAAACTCATAGCCTCCAATGTCTCCAAGGTGTCCTTTCCCATTCTGCCTTAAACAGCTTATAACAGTGGTTCTGGTTTTCGCGCACTCGCGGGGCGAGATGTATCTCGCGAGGCGAATATTAAACTTCTGGTCTTCAATGATTTGATCTCTCGTGAGGCAAGACAAGGTTAACGAGGTGAACCAGAAAGGCTTGCATTTTCCTGGCATAGTCAGCTCTCAGGGTCGCGAGGCGAGGTGTGATTCGCGGGGAGAACCAGAAAGGATGACATTCTGCTGTTTCTGGCTGTCTTCAGTCGCGGGGCGAGCATCCTCTCGCGGGGCGAGCATTCCAAGAATTTCATTCTCCACTGTTTCTTCATTCCCTTGGCTCTAAGTTAACCAGATTTTTTAGTAATTCCTGCAAAACAACACACAAAACCACCTTCATCTGTTCCAACGGAAAATCTAGCAAAATCAAATAAATAATGCCTAATCTATATGAAATATGCATGCAAAAGTATACAACAAACATCATGTAAAATCACACTATCAATGGCCTCTAGTGATGCCACACTGATTCCAGAAGAATTGCTCATACTGCCTTGACATCTTTTCTAATAAAGCCCAGGCGTCCTCTGCTTATTTACAAGAGAAAGAACCGCCAGCTGCGACAAAATTCATCTGATAACAACCCTTCAACCCATTAAAGAAGTGTTGTACTTTGGAGATTAAATCAAAGTAGGAAGAAGGACATCTCCTCAAAAGCACATTATACCTCTCCCAAGCTTCATTGTAGGACTCATCATCATGTTGCTTGAAGGAAGTAACAACTATCTTTAACTGTGCAGCTTTCTAAGGAGGAAAGTACTTTGTGAGGAATTTCTGAGCCATTTGCTCCCAAGTGGTGATGCTAGAACCATCCAACTTCAAGTCTAACCAATCGCATGCTCTATCCCGAAGAGAGAAAGGGAATAGTCTCAAATGATAGGCATCCTTAGAAACTCCTGGAGCTTTGAACATTTCACATATCTCCAAGAAGTGAGCAATATGCCTGTGAGAATCTTGGTGTCCACTCCCATCAAATTGACCCCTTTGCACTTGAGTGAGAGAAAATTGCTTCATCTCAAAAGAGTTGCCTGTGATGGGAGGCCTAACAACACTAGAAGCACAATCATCCAAGTGAGGACGATTGTACTCATAAAGAGGCTAGTAGGGTGGAGGATCTCCTTCTGCCATCCCTTCAAGATTGATGTGTTGGATTGCTTCAAGCCTTCTTTTCTCTTTCAATTCCTTCCTCAACTTCTTCTCAGTCTGTCGAATCTCTAGGTCGTATAACAATTCTTCCAGTGGAACGGTACCTCGCATACACAAAAACAAGCCAAGACCAAGGGATCAAAGAAGTTAAAATATTTAAAAGTGCAGAAATTTAAAAGAAAAAATTGCTTAATTAAAATATTTAATTTTCATAAAATTGGTTGTGCCAATCCCCGGCAACGGCACCAAAAACTTGTTACGAATCCGGCAAGTGTACCAGTTCATTGCAAGTAATAAAACACGGTAAGAAATACCGAGGTCGAACACAAGGATTGTGACACCAATTTAACCAAATTTTTCAAAAGATAATTCAAATAGTTTCACCATGTCAATAACAGTTGGTTGAGGAGAGAGAGAAAGATAAAGTAACAAGAAATTATCTGAAACAATTATAAAAAATTGGTAACATTAACAACGATATTTCAATAGATGAATAAAGCTTCTAAGGCCATGAATCCGCCTATCCAATTATGAAAGCTACCCAAGTGATGATATTCTGTTTCCTATGTTCAATTTCATTGTCAACCGGCACCCCCAAATTCTCCTAAAGACACTATCAATGCTCTAAAGGACGTATCTAAACTGTAAATTAATTACCTACCAAGTCTCATAACCTACAATTAGATTAGCTTAAGTTCTTGTTCCTATGTGGTTGCACCAATCTCCTACCCACTATCAATGCAATATTCAACCAGTGTTCCTAATTCAAGTCCTAAGCGCGAATTATCTATCAAGTCTCATCACACTGACATGTTAACCAAGGTCCCTTTTGATTAACACAACAAACGCAGAATTAAGAAACAAGAATTGAGTTAAGGAAAAGAATACATCACATTTAAAGTTGCTATGCCATCAAGAGTGGCTTCATCGTTCCTCTAGAATAGAGGATTAGTTCCTCATAGTAATCAAAACAAAATCAAAGAAGAAGAAAGAATTCATTACAACTGCATAAACCCTAATAAAACTAGAGGCTACACAGCTCCAAGATAACAAGGAAAAATAGGTCAAAATTCATATCCCAATATGTTCCCAAAACAAGCTATTTATAATTTTCTGAATTAGCACCCGCTCGCGAGGCGAACAGGTGCTCGCGAGGCTAGTCTGAATGTATGCAGTTCCAGCTCAGTCTCGTAGCTCTGGCTCGCGAGGCGAGCATTGTCTCGCGGGGCGAAAAACTCTTCTTGGCCTTTATCTTGTTTTCTTCAAGTTTCCTTATTCTCATAAGCTTCACTTTTAACCTGAAATGTAAAAAATAGCATTTTAATGCTTTATTGACTCAAAATAAACAAAAACTCCTAAAAGATTCTCTAAGAGACTAAAAATGTTGTTCAGGGACAAAAGAAGCCAAATTCAGGCGATTAGTGGGGTTAAATCACTCAATTAGCATAAAAACCTTCGCATTTCTGGCTATAAACTAGATAAGCTATCGGCATATCAGCTACCAAGGTACCACATCATCATTAACACTCTAGTCATTTAGCACTAGAGATTACCGCCTTAACCATCTTGCATCAAGGACCCCCTTGGCCACTAGGCTACCAAGGTACATAAATCTTACCACTTGTATTTGGTCTTCATGTTCCGTTGGTATTTTACTATGTCTTTTAGAGCATTTGTGGAGAGACCCCTGCTTCTGCACCATTCTGGTTTTCTGTTCTCACTAGGTGGGCATGGTCTTGCTCACCCCTCAGCACGGTCGTGCTGAACTCATAGTCAAGCATGGTCGCGCTGACTGTTGAGCACGGGTGGGCTTAAGCAGCGTGCCCAGTTCTGGGTTTGAAATGGAGCATGGGCATGCTCCCTGTTGAGCACGGGCGTGGTCGAATGTGCGCCCTGCTGTTATGGCCAGAAGGGTCGCCGACCCTGTTGCCACTTGTTTGGGACATTCTTAGATTAAATCTTAAGGCTCCTCTAATCCATAACTCATCAGTTTCGTTAATATTGCATTAATGTTCATGTCTTACACATTAAAGGGTTATTAGTCCTTTAGTCTTGGTTCATTAAATTATCCCTAATCACTCATAAATCAGTCCCTAAGGTTCTTGACTACACCGTTGGCATCGCCTCACTCATTACTAATATTCAGTCTTATGAACAAAGGGGAACAACCTCCCTTAACGCTATTTAACAGATTTAGCTCACTAACATTATAACGTTCACGACATACATCCATCAACCAATAACATCATTGTATCATCATTATAATAACACACCCATACATCATCAATTTAACATATTATGGCAAAAAACATTATCATCAATAACAATCATACCTACATCATCATAAAAAATTTAACATCAATTATAAATTAGGTGTAAAGGCATACAAACATGTTATCAAACACAAAGGGTTATGGGAACCCTTCGTCTTACGCTACCCCCAAGTCTACATACTCATGCTATTCCTTCTCCCCATACCTGGTATGAAGAATTCTAGTTAAACTGATGACGCTTCTAGACCGGTTCCCTTGAATGGCTCGACGAACGATCCCAAGCCTTGGTCAATACAAACAGGGTTAACCCATTAGTTCCCAATTAATGAAACAAAAAAGGAAACAAAAGAGGGAAATACCATTACCTTATAAGACACTAACGTGTGTGTTCTTCTCCCAAACACCGTAAGGATTCCTAGAACTGAGAAGGGTTCAAGGGAGAGAAAGAGGAAGAGAGGTTTCTGTTGTTTTGGAGGCAAAGAAGCCAAAATAAGGGTTGCACACAAAAACCCTCTCGCACTGTTCCTACTTATAGCCACCGTGACTCGAGCATGGTCGTGGTTACTGTTGAGCACGGGCGTGCTCAACTTAGTATCAACGAGGCTCGTCTGACTGTTGAGCATGGTTGTGCTCCCTATTGAGCACGGTTGTGCTCACATCAGTGTCAACAAGACGTATGCAGCCTTAAGCACGGGCTTGCTGACACATGAGCATGGGTATTCTCATGCATCAGGAAGGGATTTTTAAGAACCCCACTTAGCCCACTCTAAACCTTCCTAACAAACAAGGCACACATAAAAGCACTTATACGAAAAACGGGGTGTTACAATTCCACCCCCTTATAAAAATTTCGTCCTTGAAATTTATACTCACCTCGAACGAAGAGATTCGGGTATGCCTCCATCATCTTGCTCTCTAGCTCCCATGTAGCACTTTCTCAGTTACGCCACTCCAAACGACTTTAACCAAAGGAATCTCCTTATCTTTCAACTGCTTCACCCTCCGATCCTCAACTCGAAGGGGTTGTACCTCAAAAGTCAAATTCTCTGTCAACTGAATCGTGTCGGGGACTATCACATGGTTCAGGTCATGAATGTACTTAGGAAGTTGTGAGACATGAAAGACATTGTGAAGTTTAGACAAGAAAGGTGGCAATGCAATTTGGTACACAACTTCACCGACACTTTTAAGAATTTGGTAAGGGCCAATGAATTTGGGAGTAAGTTTCTACGCTTTCATCACTCTACCGACCCTAGTTGTTGGTGTAACTCTCAAGAATACGTGATCGCCTTCCTGGAATTCGAGCGCCTTCCTCCTTTTGTCATGGTAGGTTTTCTGCCTACTCTGTGCCATTCTCATCTTTTCCTGAATCATCCTCACCTTTTCTGTGGTTTCTTGTACTATCTCAGGTCCAATCACAACACTATCACCAGGTTCACTCCAACACAAAGGAGTCCTACATCTCCTCCCTTAAAGAGCTTCATAAGGTGCCATCCCAATACTGGAATAGTAGCTGTTGTTGTAGGTGAACTCTATTAGGGGCAAAAACTTGTCGTAACTACCCAAATGTTCTAGCACACAAGCTCTAAGCAAGTCCTCTAAGGACTGGATAGTTCTCTCAGACTGACCATCCGTTTGCGGGTGATAGGCTGAACTTAGCCTAAGCTTGGTATCTAAGGCCTCATGCAAACTAGTCCAAAACCTAGAGATAAACCTCGGCTCTCTATCTTACACTATGTTAGAAGGTACACCATGTAACCTGACTATCTCTTTGATATACAACATGGTCAAATTTTCCAAAGGGTATTCCAAGTTCATCGGGATGAAATGGACCGACTTAGTCAATCTATCCACAACAAACCATACCGCTTCATAACCTACCGGAGTCCTCGAGAGTCCAGGCACAAAATCCATGGCAATACTGTCTCATTTGAAACTTCTAACCTCGGTCACTAACTTTGGCGCTTCCCACTGGAGCACCGTCTCTACTTTAGCCGGCTGCACGACTATTCCACCTTTAGAGAACACGTGACCTAAGAAACTCACCTCCTCTAACCAAAACTCTCACTTAGACAACTTAGCGTACAACTGTTTCTCCTTAAGGGTCTGCAAGACAAGCCTCAAGTGCTCCTCGTGTTCCTCCTTAGTCTTGGAGTACACTAAGATATCGTCTATGCAAACCACCACAAACTTATCCAAGTAAGGGTGAAAGGTCTTGTTCATGTAATCCATGAACACAGCAGGAGCATTAGTCACACCAAAGGGCATAACTAAATACTCATAGTGAACATATCGCATCCTAAACGCTGTCTTCGTAATGTCCTTAGACTTAACCCGAATCTGATGGTATCCTGACCTCAAATCTATCTTCGAGAAAACACAAGACCCGATCAATTGATACATAAGATCATCAATCCTATGGAGGGGATACCTATTCTTAACGGTCACTTTGTTCATCTGTCGATAGTCGACACACAACCTCATACTGCCATCCTTCTTCTTCACCAACAACACTGGCGCTCTCCATGGGGATACACTAGGCCTGACGAACTGCTTCTGCATCAGATCCTCTAACTGTTCCTTTAACTTGGATAGCTCTAGAGGAGACATTCTATAGGGTGCTATGGATATAGGCCCAGTGCCAGGAACTAAGTCTATGGTAAACTCCACATCTCTATCCGGGGGTAGTTCATAAACATCCCCCAAGAACACTTCAGGAAATTCACGCACAACAGGAACGCTATCGACATCAGGAGGGATATCGACTTCCAGAGAAGATAGCATCATGTACACTCGGGCTCCTGCGTTCATTGAAGCCTTAACTTGGTTGGCAGAGAGGAAGCTAGGATCCTTCGACTCCACTGGAGTTCCAAAAACTATGGTTTTATCAAAGCAATTCAGAAGGACGTGGTTGGAAGATAACCAGTCCATGCCAAGAATAACATCAAGGTCTTTCAGAGGTAGGCATACAAGATCAAAAATAAATTCTCCACCATCTATGGTAATAGGAATATTCTTGCATGCAAAAGAAGTGAGAACAGGTTTATTCGTGGGTGTGGCAACAACTAAATAACACTCAAGAAGTGTCACAGACAAGTTAAGACTCTTAGCACATTCATATGACACAAACGAGTGAGTCGCACCTGAATCAAGCAATGTAGTTAAACGAACTTTATTAATGAAGAACATGCCTTGGATCAAATCTTCAGATTCGAAGGCCTCGGCTCCACTGAGAGTAAAGACTCTTCCCGTGGTCTTCAGTCAGTTGGCTTGGGGCTTCTAACCCTTTCTCGCACTCTGTGGTTCTGACTTTCCTCCCTCTCAGTTCTGACTGATGTGGCCATGCTTGCCAAACTTGAAGCAGATGATGTCCGTCTCCTTGCACTGAGTAGTGAAGTGGTTCAGTCCACATTTGCCACAACGAGGAGGTCTAGAATCGGAAGAATCCCATCTCCTGGACATGTTTGAAGAAAACCGAGACTTCTTGCCATCCAGCTTGAAGTCCTTGCCAGCTGGAGCGAGACGACGCTTCCACTTGTTTCCCTGATCATTCTTCTTGTTACTCTAGTTGTTTGATCCCTTAGAGGCTGACCCTCCAGACTTGCAGGCATCTTCGTAGATCCTGCACTTGTTCACTAAAATTGGGAAGACTCTGATCTCCTGGTAGCTAATAGCCTGCTTGATCTCTGGCCACAGACCATCCTCAAACTTCACGCATTTGGAGCGATCATCCGCCACATAGTGATACAATGTATAGTAACGGGCGAGCTACTCAAACTTAGCCACATACTCTCCCACTGACATGTTGCCCAGCTACAGTGCCAGAAATTCCATCTCCTTCTTGTCCTTGATGTCTGCTGGAAAGTACTTCTCGAGAAATCTGTCCTTGAACACGGTCCATGTGATCATAGTATCCTCTGCCTGCAAGAACTGACGACAGTTCTCCCACCAATGCTCAGCCTCCTATGTCAGCATGAAAGTCCCAAAAACGACCTTCTGTTGATCATTGTATCCCATGGCTCGGAAGATCTTTTCGGTATCCTCATCCACAATAGGGCACCCTCAGGATCGTAAGCTTCGTTGAAAGATGGCGAATTGTTCCACCGGAACTTGTCGAGACCCTGGAACTCAGCTGGTCCCCCGTTGTTGTTGGAATTCTGGTTCTGGCCTATCGCGTTGGCAAGAAGTGCCAAAGCATTACCGATAGCCTGATTGTTCCTGCCTCATATTCATGCCATAAGGTCCTGTAAACGTCCAAGACAACTTGTTAAGCACAAGGAGCTTAAAGCAGGAAAAGATACGACCTCTAACACATATCATCATTGTTTATAACAAGTATAGACAATTCAAACAAGAGCACACAACAGACTCACAACAGACTCATACCACGTCTGGATAGAGCTGAACTGCTCTGATACCACTAAATGTGACACCCTCTACCCCGCATACATATAAAGCATTAAAAGATAAGCTAATTTAAAATAAAATATGCATTATTTATTAAAACCAAACAATGGGTAGAGAACACCACATGGTGTCAAATCTCAAAATGCGGAAAATAAGCATTACATAACATCAAAGAAAAACCCAACCCCGGTGTCACATTATAGAGCTGGTATAACCAATTCGTAAAACAACCTCAGATACAAACTGAACAAACTAACTAACTACTGAAAAACTGGAAATCCTAGCTAAGGACTCGTGGCTCCTTGGAGTCACTCCTCAACTGACTGCTCACCGTCCTTTGCATAAAAGACACTTGCCACAACAAGAAACATAGAGATAGGGAGTAATAAACTTGAATATGAATATAATGGAAATGAAGCAGTTAGCAAGACGAGCATACATCAAACAATCATGGTATAGCAGGCAACAATATAACATATCAATATCATCATACAAACGTGTATGTTATGTATTGCAAACTCTTCTCCACTACTCCATTATGCACTTGGATCCATCTATCTCAGGAAGTCAACTTCGGAGTTACATTTCCACATTGGCCAATAAGCACCAACTCCATGGCAATCCACCAAACCTTGGGTGGACCCCTAGGATAGCCGATGCACCTTACCCACGGATACGCCACCGTGGGGGTACCAGGTCCCACGGACGGCCAGATCGTCTTACTCACGGACAACCTCCCCTATGTTGAACATCCTTCACTAACATCTCCGATGCGTGAATGCATGCTCAACATAACACACAAGCACAATCTCCACCTCCGCTTGGGCCCAAAGGCTACCCAAGTTTTAACACCATCAATTCATCGTTGTCTTTCGTATTCATTAATTAAACACTCTAGTTGTTCTGTACTAGAGATTACCACCTTGACCATCAAGCATCAAGACCCCCTTGGCCACTAGGCTACCAAGGTACCACATCATCATTAACACTCTAGCCATTTAACACTAGAGGTTACCGCCTTGACTATCATGCATCAAGGCCTCCTAGGCCACTAGGCTACCAAGGTACATAAATCCTATCTCTTGTATTTGGTCTTCATGTTCCGTTGGTTTTTTATTAAGTCCTTTAGAGCATTTGGGGTGAGACCCCTGCTTCTGCACCATTCTGGTTTTCTGTTCTGACTAGGTGGGCATGGTCGTGCTCACCCCTCAGCACGGTCGTGCTGAATTCACAGTCAAGTACGGTCGTGCTGCCTGTTGAGCACGGGCTTGCTTAAGCAGTGCATCCAGTTCTGGGTTTGAATGGGAGCACGCCCATGCTCCCGGTTGAGCACGGGCGTGCTCGAATGCGTGCCTTGTTGTTCTGGACAGAAAGGTCGCAGGCCCTACTGCCACTTGTTTGGGACATTCTCAGATTCAATCCTAAGGCTCCTCTAATCCATAACTCATCAGTTTCGTTAATATTGCATTAATGTTCATGTCTTACACATTAAAGTTGAATTAGTCATTTAGTCTCAGTTCATTAAATTATCCCTAATCACTCATAAATCAGTCCCTAAGGTTCTTGACTACACCATTGGCATCGCCTCACTCATTACTAACATTCAGTCTTCTAAACAAAGGGGAACAACCTCCCTTAACGTTATTTAACAGATTTAGCTCATTAACATTATAACGTTCACGACATACATCCATCAACCAATAACATCATGGTATCATCATTATAATAATACACATACATCATCAATTCAACATATTATAGCAAACAACATTATCATCAATAACAATCATACCTACATCATCATAAACAATTTAACATCAATTATAAATTAGGCATATAGGCATACAAACATGTTATCAAACATAAAGGGTTATGGGAACCCTTCGTCTTACGCTACTCCCAAGCCTACATACTCATGCTATTCCTTCTCCCCATACCTGGTATGAAGAATTCCCGTTATACTGACGACGCTCCTAAACCGGTTCCCTCGAACGGCTCGACGAACGATCCCAAGCCTTTGTCAACACAAACAAGCTTAAACCATTAGTTCCCAATTCATGAAACAGAAAAGGAAACAGAGTATGGAAAGACCATTACCTTCTAAGACACTAACGTGCGCGTTCCTCTCCCAAACACCACAAGGATTCCTAGAACTGAGAAGGGTTCAAGGGAGAGAAAGAGGAAGAGAGGTTTCTGCTGTTTTGGAGGCAGAGAAGCCAAAATAAGGGTTACACGCACAAACCCTAGCACATTGTTCCTACTTATAGCCACTGTGACTCGAGCATGGTCGTGCTTACTGTTGAGCATGGGCGTGCTCAAACTTAGCGTCAACGAGGCGCATTTGACTGCTGAGCATGGTCGTACTCCCTATTGAGCAAGGTCGTGCTCCCTATTGAGCACGATCGTGCTCACATTAGTGTCAACGAGACGTATGCAGCCTTAAGCATGGGCGTGCTGATACATGAGCACTGGCCTGCTCATGCATCAAGAAGGGATTTTTAACTTAAGAACCCTACTTAGCCCACTCTACACCTTCCTAACATACAAGGCACACATAAAAGCACTTATACGAAAAACAGGGTGTTACAGAACAGATCCCACAACCTTGTGCCTATCATTGGTGATTTCATCTACCCTCATGCCTCATAAACTTACCTAGGCACACGATGATGCCTTGGCCGCCATTCATGACCGCCTGGACCAGCTCCAAAATCGTTGGGACTCTTCCCACGCCTCCCTCCACACTATCTTGGATACACGCCATGAGACCCTTACCACCGTACTCAATGCTCTAGCTGATAAAGTTGTCAACCTTTCAAGCTCCACACCACTCCCACCACCACCACCCAACCCTCCCATCTGGACACCTAAGCTGATATTACTAACCTTCGATGGCAGCGATGTGCTTGACTGGATATTTCAAGCTGACTAATATTTTTTGTTCTATAACATCCCTCCTCTGAGCCGCATGGGTTATGTTGGTTTCTTCATGTCCGGTGAGGCATTGAGCTGGTACAAATGGATGCATGCCAACCAACAACTCACAACATGGGAAGTTTTTCTTAAAGCTCTGGAACAGTGTTTTGGCCCCTCCTCTTACGAAAACCACCAATCATGTAACACACCAACCCAGATATCCAAACATTATTACTCAAGTTTTTTGTAGTTTTTGCCACTCCCACGTCCTACCCCCTCCACGTCCTCATGACCAGCACATTCACCTCCTTCCCAAATCCCAACCTATAAACGTTAAACCCTACCGGTATCCACATTCCCACAAAGAAATTATGTCCAAACGAATTTCAGACATGCTACATGAGGGCATCATACAACCCATCACTAGTCCATTTTCATCCTCTATGGTGCTTATAAAGAAGAAATATGGTTGGTGGCGCTTTTGCATTGACTACCGAGCTTTAAATTCAATTACTGTCAAGGATCGCTACCCTATCCCAACGGTTGAAGGGTTATTAGATGAACTGTTTGGATCCACAATTTTCTCTAAAGTGGATCTACGATCTGGATACCACCATTTTGAGTTTTTGGTGATGCCATTTGGTCTTTACACACCTTCAACTTTTATGGGCGCCATGAACGATCTTCTTCGTCCATTCCTTAGAAAATTTGTGATGGTATTTTTCTATGACGTTCTCATCTATAGCTGCACGTGGGTTGAGCATATCACCCACTTGAATCAGGTATTAAAAATCCTTCAATCATCCCAGTTTTATGCCAAGTTTTCCAAATGTACATTTGCACAAAATTCAATTGATTACTTGGGGCATGTAATATCAGCCCAAGGGGTTGCACCTGATGCCTCTAAGGTCCAAGCCATTTTGGATTAGCCTAGCTCACGGTCCATCACAACCCTTAGAGGATTTCTTGGGCTTACTGGTTATTATAGAAAATTTGTCCAGCATTATGCTAAGATTGCAGGCCCACTAACGGATCTTTTAAAAAGGGAAATGCAATTGGACTCCAGAGACCCAAGAGGTGTTGTCATAACAATCTCATCCTTTAGCGTTCTTTAGCAAGAAAATGTCCCCTCAAATCAAGCCTTTTCCACATATGTTCGTGAGATGTATGCAATTACAGAGGCAATCAAGAAGTGGAGACAATACCTATTAGGCCGCAAATTTCACGTGTACACATATCAACAAGGTCTTAAAAACTTATTGCACCAAACCATTCAAACCCCTGAGCAACAAAAATAGCTATCAAAACTAATGGGTTTTGACTATAAAATCTATTACAAACCAGGATCCACTAATCGAGTAGCTGATGTACTTTCTAGAAAATACGATTCAGCTCAGGCAGAATTCATAGCAATCTTTTCCCCTGTTCTGGTTTTTGTTGATCAGCCGCGACACTTCTTTTCTCAACATCAGGAAGGTCAAGCCTTCTTAAATAAATGGCAAACTGACTCCACTGTGAGTAATCAATTTAGATTGGTGGATGGCTTATTCAATTTGGGGGAGCGCCTCTTTGTTCCCTCGACAAGTGGTCTCCAAACCAACTTCATCAATGAATTCCATTCCTCCCCTCTTGGAGGTCACTCGGGGACCGAGGCTACCTTAGCTCGTCTAGCTGCTTCATTCTATTGGCCATCCATGAGACAATCTGTTACCAAGTTTGTAGCCAAATGTCAGGTTTGTCAATAACATAAAACATTAACTCAGGCCCCTGCTGGACTACTGCAACCGCTGCCTATTCCTGGACAATTTTGGGAAGATATTACCATGGATTTCATCACTTACTTGCCCTTGTCTCATGGGAAGTCAGTCATTTGGTGGTGTTGTTTTGGCTTCAACGACTCAAGAGGGGGGTGAATTGAGTCTTCTTAAAAAATATTTCCCTCTTAAAAACTTTTCAAAAAACTTTTCAAATCAGAGTTGCAGATTTGTGGCATCAGGATCTTTTACAAGATCAATGAAGGGTTTATATAAAAATCTTGAATTGGAATGAAGATAAGAAAGATTAATTTAGAATTAATAGAGAATAGATTCAGGTTCAATAACTCAGTAATAACAAAATACGGAAACTGATTAAACCTTTAAAGATTAAGAACAAGTTATGCAAGTTTCAGTTTCAGTATAGTTCAGTTTCAGTAATCAAGAATGGTTTTTATCACCTCAGTTTTGAATGCAGATAACACAGACTTGATTACAAACGGACTTGGGTTTCAATACAGTTTATACAGATCAAAAACATAAATTATATTGAACTTTAAACATCAAAATCACAGGTTCTTGATCATAAACAGAAAGTAAAGGAGTTTGAGTTTAGGGATACCACAACCAAATTTATCCTGGTTCAGTCACCTCCACTATGACCTACATCCAGTTCCCACTCCACCTGTGGGTTTTCACACACTAACACAACAAGCTTTAGCCAGGTAGCTTGAAAAACCTTTACACCACAGAGCACCCCCTCACCTCGAGATACCACACTCTTGTGAAGAGCCTTAATGTTTTTCCTTAGGGATACCTCACCCTAATCACTCAGAGAGACTCCCTCTCTCTTTACAATCGAAATGTAAAACAAAAGTTAATTCCTAACTCTCAGTAGTCAGATAAACAAATTGAAGCACTTATGAGTATTGAAACACTCTTTTCACAATAAGCTCAAGGAAGATGATGAATGATATGTGTATTGTATTTGATATGTTATTGGTTCTGTGTAATTCGTAAAAAGTGTTCCTTTGATCCCTCTTTATATATAAAACAAGTTATAGTCATTTGGATCAATCAAAACAGATTTGGATATGATTAACAGAATATGTTTTCTTGATTCTCGTTCTTGAAATAAGATTCTGATAGTTCTTATAAAATTCGCGTCCATATTGAAAATAACCGCATCCATCTAGCCATTAAGATTTTAAATTCGGACGGGCTAGTAGACGAGCTCCATATCCCATGTCAGCAGACGGGAGTACTAAAACACAAAGTAATTGGACGTGCTCCAACTAGTAGACGAGCTCCATTTAGTAGACGAGCTCCATATGCCACGTCATTGGACGGAGCTTCTCATTAAGAATTTAGCAGGTCCAAAGACTTTTGTGGATGAGCGCTTCTGTCACCTTAGTGGACGAGATCTTGTGTCACTATAGTGGACGAGCGCTTCTGTCACTACAGTGGACGGGCGCTTGTATCACTCCAGTGGACGAGCGTTTCTTTCACTTGTTGGACAAGCACTTGTATTACTTGTTAGACGAGCACTTCTATCATTTGTTGGACGAGCACTTGTATTACTTGTTGGACGAGCGCTTCTGTCATTTATGTTTTAGACGAGCTCTTGGATTTAAAAAATCTTATTTCCAAAAATCATTTTCATTAACGAAAACTTATTGCTTTTAATGCAGGTTATAAAAAATGATTTTCTTCATGCATCTTTTTAAATGAGCTTTTTGTGAATAAGAGATTTCATCTATTACAAATAATCTAAGACTTAAATCTAATTTCTCCTTTAAGCTCTTGTCTTGATGATTCCTTGGTCTTCGTCTTTGCTCTTTGATTCCTCCAAGTTCTTCCTTGAATATTCTCCTTTGATTGCTCACTGAACTTATTGATCACTGCTTGATACCTGTCTTTGTAATTTGATACTAAAACACTTGCATACACATTAAGTTGTATTTGTCATATATCAAAATCTCTAAGTCATTGAATCTAACAGGTGGTAGTTGATAGATTTACCAAATATGTGCATTTCATAGCATTACCTACTCATTCACAGTCCAATCCCTACCTGCCATATTCTCAAATGAATTTTACAGGCTTCATGGAATCCCAAAATCCATTGTTAGTGATAGAGACCCCTTGTTCTTAAGCAATTTTTGGAAGACGTTTTTCCAACTACACAATACTACTTTGGAATATTCTAGTGCTTACCATCCTCAGACAGATGGTCAAACTGAGGTCCTCAATCGTTGCCTTGAAGCCTATTTACGTTGTTTCGTCAGTGAAGAACCACAACGTTGGACCCAATTTCTACACTTGGTTGAGTTTTGCTTTAACACCTCCCACCATTCCTCTATTGCTATAACACCTTTCAAATAAATTTATGGCCGCCAACCTCCCACCATACCTACCTATTTATTGGGCAACACCAAAGTGGCAACTCTTGACGAATTTCTCTCCCACAGACAACAATTACTCTGCAAATTGAAAAATCAACTCAGTGCAGCATGCCATCCAATGAAACAAGTGGCTGACAAGCATCGCCGAGATGTAGAGTTTGTTGAAGGTGATTGGGTGTTTCTACGTTTACAGTCCTATCGGCAGGTCTCCATTCCTCACCTTCGTTCCGACAAGTTGGCATGAAAGTTCTATGGCCCGTTTCAAATTCTCAAATGCATCGGGGCAGTGGCGTACTTCTAGATCTTTGACCAACATCAAAGATTCACCCAGTCTTCCATGTGTCCCTCCTACGCCTATGCCGTGGTGAACCAGACATCCAAACGTGCCCCTTACCACCAATCACTCACGGTTCTCACCATTTACTGGAACCCCATCGTATTTTGGGTCGCTGGACTCTCTCAAGCAGACATGACCCAATGGGCCAAGTCTTGGTTCAATGGGCTACCCATATCTGAAGCTGAAGCTACTTGGGAGGACTTCAAAGAATTATCGGACCTTTATCCTAATTTGGACCTTGAGGACAAGGTCCGATCTTAAGGGGAGGGTGTTGATTCGGCCCAAACTAATACCACTAGTGAAGTTAGCACTGAAGCCATACTTAGGGAGGAAGTTGTACAAGGGAGCAACCCAATTACTAGGCCCAAACGCTCCACCCAAACGCTCCACAAGAATGCCTAGTTGGATGGATCTTTATGAAATGTAATAAATTAAGGGAGTCTGTGTCAGTAATTAGGATTTCTTTCCTTTACTTTTTGGTACGATACATGTGCCTTGTTTTCCGCATTTGCATGTAACCAACTCCTATTTTTAAGGAGCCGAACGTTAATGAAAGGACACATAACGAATATTCAGAAAAATCTCATTCCTTTCTCTCAAATTTTCTGGAGAGAGGTTCCTTCTCTCGAATAAGGAACAGATCCCACAACCTTGGGCCTATCAACCCAATATAAACAATGAGTTTTGGAATCCAAGAGGCGGACCAATAGTTATCTTGTATCTGGTTTAATAATGCCATTTCAATGTATTTTTTTATTGAAACACTCAAGTTTTTATTTTTGTTAAACACTCTCTATTAGTTTAATATTATTATTCTTTTTTGTTTTTGAAAATTCTGGCAACAAGGACCTGAATCAACGAAGAATATTATCGCTAAATCTCACAATAATTCTTAATTCAGATGAACACTAGTTTATTAGAATACTCTTCTGAACTAGCAGAGTCACCGTTACAATAATAGCTTATCTAAGAATAATTGCTCCTCCCATTATCCTTCCTCTCAACCGCTGGTATAACTGCCATATTCCCATGATCTCTCAATGCTGGTCTATATTTTGGTTCCACTCTCCACTTTATTTGACTTGGTCTCCTCAATCCAATCAAGTCCCAATTTATCCAGACGGTACATTTTTCATTTGAATCAACTTTTTTTTTTCTTCAAAACAGTTCAGTAACTGTGGTAAAACAAGGAACACCATTCTGATTCCTTCGATTCTCTCTTAGGTCCTCCTACCCGCTCAAATAAAAAATTTTATCGGCAATGTTCTTTGACTAATCCTGCGATTTACTGGAAGAAAGACGATAGTTTTCTTTCAAATAGGAATTTCTTTTACATCATGGATAAGAGGACTTAACTTTGAATTGAAAGCATAAAATCTGAATTTGGGTCGATGATGTCAATTTTGAAGCTATCTGTTTCAACTTTCAACTTTCAAGCCATATTTCTAAGATGAGAATCAAGATGAGACAACTCCATTTGAATCAGGATGAGACAAAATTTATTATGTCTTCTTTTGGGCGGTTTGTCTCTGATTGGTGGTAAATTTTCTTCAGCTTGCTGGTACGGGCTTGGATTTCCTCTTTGTCGGTGGTCTTTCATGTAGGTTGTGTATCTGCCCAATGTCGATTATGGGTTTTGTTTTGAATTGCTGGAATTTTTTGCCTCCTTAATGGCTGATTTCTAGTAATGCTATTGGGGTTTCTAGGTTCTTGTTTTTTTTTTGGTTTGGTGGTTGCCTTTGACCTTTGTAAAAATAATATCGTGATATTGTGTAACCGAATTTCATTTACATTAATTTGTGTGGATTTCTTTGGCTTCTTGCATATGGGTTGCAGTACCCTTAGTGCTCCCAATAAATAGTATTTTTGGTTTATACAAAAAGTGTAATGCTACATATTTATTTCCCTGGTTTTCTTCTTCCCCCTCCCAGATGGATTGATCACCGACTTCATATGGGAATCAATAGAGATAAAAAAATATATATTTCAATTATGAGGAATAAAAAAAAAAATTTGATAGAAACATCAAATATACATTTTGAACACCTGAAAATCGTGGTTAATGGAGTTCAAATATGTAGTTAATCATGTTCAGTTGATGGTTAATGAATGTAACAAGGTGTCATAGCTCATTAACCAATTACTGAACTTAATTAACCACATATTTAAACTGCATTAACTAGATATTGCTGTTAAGAATATGCATAAAGTTCATTAAAATGTGATTTAGATGGTGAAAGGCTAGCATGAGGCATGTAAATAAGTGCCTCATCCATGGCGAGTGGTGACGCTCCGCCTCCTTCAAACTAATGCGTCAATACAATTATTTCCTGCGTACATACTTCCTGAGACCTAATTCTTACAGTTGAATTTAATTATTTAATTGGGATGGGAAATTGTATACGAAGAAGGGTTTTATTATGACTCATGCCTTCTATTTTGTGCCACGCACGTTGTTCTGTCTTTTCTTCCCACTCCACAGAAGAGAGTGGTGGTCAAACAGTGATTAGCTTGAGGCCTGGTGGTGGTCATTGTGACGATGCTAGTGGCGGCAGCGGAAGTAGGTTCTTCGGTCCTCGATTCAATTCCTCTTCTTCTACAGCTTTCCCTGTTTTCGGTTCCTTTTCCTCCAATATCTTCTCGCGGCGGCGGTGTTAAGACATAAAGGGGTTTATATGCAAATAAACCCAGGAACATGAAAGGGAAACAAAGCTTATTAGTAGAGGTAACCAGTCATTTTTTTTTAGCTTTTGGACAATCTGATCACAACCGTTGATTTGTTTAACATTATATCCAATGGATAAAATTGGTGCCTCATGGAGAAGGTACTTATCTACCAGCCTCATGCTATCCATCACCGATTTGGATATTGTTTTCATATTGGCGACCATTTTATGATGTGGTATCATGGGAAGTAACTTATTGATGTGCGTGCATTCCGGCAAGTGTACCAGATTCGTTGTCAAGTAATAAAAAGATATCGATCCCATAGAGACCGTGATCTCAAATCACAACTAATTATCAAATCGATAAAACTGGACTATATAAAAAAAGGATTTTGAAAAGGTTTTGGTTTTTGAAATAAGAGATAACTTAGAAAATCAGATAAGGAATGCAATCAAGTAAAACATAAAGTAAATCAATTTGGGGTTTTTCAGATCAGATCTAAAGCAAAATTGAATTAACAAGAAATCGAAATTAATTCATAACATGAAAACAGATCTTGGGCATAGCCCCAATCCCTAGAACTAAAGCTACTACTCAAGCATTGCCATGGTGATGACAAGCTTGATTACAAATAACATGAAATAAAAAATAAGAGAAGAGAATAAGAAGAAGAAGAGAGATCCTAAAAATTTGCCTAAGTGTAGCAGCCCAAAAAGTCATGCCACATCTTTGCCTAGATGCCATATTTATAGATTAGGGAAGTTTGAATCCCAATCAAACATAAATTCAGATCAATTCAGTTTCTTCAGATCCAAATAATGCGCGCCACGGCCGTGATGGCTATCACGGCCAGGCCGTGACGGATTCTGCCTTAGGCGTTGCTTTACTGATTGGTCTGTCACGACCGTGACCACCATCACGGCTAGGCCGTGATCAGTTCTGCTTATGAGGGTCTGGTTCAGCTGACATGTCACGGGCGTGATGGGCATCATGACCTGGCCGTGACCAGTTCTGACTTTAGCCTTCTTTCTTTTTAGCTCTACTCGATCATGGCCGTGATGGGCATCACGGCTAGGTCATGATGGGCTCTGTTTGGATCATTTTCTTCACTTTTCAAGCCCCATCTTCATGCAAGCTCCATCATGGCTAATCCTGAGCATTTAATCCTTAATTCCTGTAAAACAACACCACAAAACCGCCTTACCCGTTCCAAGGTAAAAACTAACCAAAATAAAATTAAAATTTCCTAAACTTTATGAAAATGCACGTAATATGATAAACAAATATGAGGTGTAATCACACTCATCAAACTACCCCAAGCTTAAGATTTTGCTTGTCCTCAAGCAATCACCAAGGCCAGAAGATATAAATAATCAGAGCATGGATAGTGAACCAAGAACCTGAGTAACTAATCCAAGTAACAGGCATATTCAATAAATACCCAAGAGACAATCAATTTCAAGTCCAATTAGAAGCTTAGGTTTCCTAAATTCATATTCTCACTGATTCGGGCACTCTTCTCACCTCACTCAAGTGTTTAAGGGTATATGACAATTCGCTCAATTAATGAAAACACATAAGAATCAAGAGGTCTTTTATTTTGGTTGTAATGAGGCCATGGGATTAATCGTTGGGTGGGGAAATCGAGAAAAGGAAAATTCAAGAAGGCTAAACAAAATATCAAACATTGCATAGCATGACAACCTTCTAAAATACTTTTTTGGACCTTTAGTTCACTTTTTCACCTTTCTTCCCCCCCTCTTTTTATTTCTCACTTTCTTTTTGTCATCCCCTTCTCCATATTTTTTTTGTTTATTTTATTTAATTTAAAGAAGGGGAGATTTTCAACTTTAGAGAAATTTCTCTAACTTTTTATCCCCCAATTTATTTTTTCAAACTACCTTTTTACCCTTTTTGCAATACTTTAAAAGGCGTCATATCAAGCATTATTCATACAAATAATTCAAGGTACCAAGAAAAGTATTTTCTTCTTTTAGGCTCAAAATTGGGCAACTAAGGGGTAGCATTTAATCAATCAAAGCTCAGAAGGCCGGAAAAATACCTAGTGCCTCAATCATTTTCAAAAATGTTTTAAAAAAATTTTAAGTTTCTAAGAGGTTTCAAGTCAAGTTCTAGAGAATACAATCCAAGTGGAATAAAACACTCGATCACGAAGAATGGGGTAGATTTAGTGAGTACCCCTTTTAAGCACAAAAATCTCACATATAGTAGTTCAAAAATCAGTGAGAAATACAAATCTAAGGAACCACATGCTAATTATCAACTATCAAAAGATCATCTCAAGCATTTTTATTTTTAGCCTTATCACAAGAATAAAAAAATTGGGTTCAAAAATTCATTATCTCAATTTATTTGTCACCAAGTTCTCACAATTGGATGCAAACTCTAAGCAAGGGGGTAATCTAATCACGTGATCATGTAAAACTATGCCTATATGAATGCAACATGAAAAATGTAAAAATTCCCCTACCCCAAGCTTAAATACTTACATTGTCCCCAATGTAAATAATCAAGTCAGAGAGAGGAGAAAAAATGGAACAACTCATCGAGGTGGTAGCGGGTGCTGACTCACATGCCTAGTCAAAAACTTGTTGGAAAATGTATCACGGTCGTGATGCTTATCACGGCTAGGCCGTGATCAATTCTGGTCTTCAGGGTCCTCCTCATCACGCCCGTGATGGATATCATGGCTGGGCCGTGATCCTTTCTGGTCTTCTTTGATTAGCTCATCACGGTCGTGACCACCGTCATGGCCTGGGCGTGATGATTTTTGACTTTATTTGTGCTTGCCCTTTTTGCTCTTCTTGCTTTCATAACCTGAAAACACTTGGCAAAGCCATCAATTAGTGATATTTCTTTTCTTATCTTCTCAATTATTCAAAAACAAAATTCAAAGACAAATAGAAAAGGGAAAGAACACTTGGGTTTCCTCCCAAGAAGCACTTATTTACGGTCTTAAGCTTGACCATACTTCTTTCAATCAACCGGGGTCGGCTGGGCCTAGAAGTACAAGAATGATTCTCTTCCATGGAAGTCCTTCAAAGAGACGATTTTGTTCATATGGCCAATTGCGCTTTCGCTTTGCTCTTTTCACTTTGAGTTTCATGGCCTTACTCCCTCCCGGTGGAAGTTTTGTTTCCACATGATGAGCAACTCCAACTTCATCACCACTGGGTGCATCATTCGTCATGCAAATCTTCGGAGTTGCTTCCATGTTAGGCTCTTCCTTCACATCTGGAGACTTTATATCGATCCTGCACACATGACTCTCAAAAGGAGGGTTGTTATATGAGTCAGTCAATTCAAAATCTACCCTACCTTCCTCTAGATTAAGAGAGAGTTTTCCATTCTTTACGTCTATTATCACTCCAGCTGTGGCCAAGAATGACCTTCCTAGAATGATGGGGAATTTAGAATTCCCGTTCATATCCAACACCATGAAGTCGGTAGGAATGAAAAATTTCCCTACCCTTACGGGGACATTCTCTAGTATGCCTAGAGGAGTTTTATTTGAGCCATCCGCAAATTGTAAAGAGAAATTGGATGGACTCAATTCCTTGGTTCCCAACCTCTCCAAGATAGTAAGCGGCGTCAAGCTCGCACTAGCCCCTAAGTCACATAAGGCTTGGTCTATTTTCACTTCTCCAGTTGAGCAAGCAATAGAGAAACTACCTGGATCTTTTAGTTTAGGAGGCATATTAGTTTTTATAATGGCATTATGCTCCTCAATTAAGCTCTTAGTTTCTATTTCTACTTGCTTTCTCTTGACCAACCTTTGTGGGAAAGGTATTGGGGGTTGGTACGGTGGTGGAGGGACATATATTGGATCTGTCTCTTCATCTTTGCTCATGTCCTCCTCACATTCCACATCCTTTTCAGCTACCCGAATCTTATCATCCCTCAAGTATATGGCATTATAATGTTCATTGGGATTAACTTCAGGTTGTCCCGGAAACGTACCCTTAGGTCTAGAATATGTGCTGGCTTGTTGGGCAATTTGAGTTTCTAACATCTTATTATGGATGGCTAAGTTATCTACCTTAGATGCTAGCTCTTTTATTGCCTCGTTGACTACCATACCTTGTTGCCTAAACTCTTCATTTTGTTTTGTTTGAGTTTCAACAAAACTTTCCAAAAGAGACTCAAGTTTAGACTTTTGTACCTGAGGATACCCCGATGCGGGTTTCCTATTACCTTGGCCTTCTTGGAACTCGTGGTTCAACGTGTTGCTGTAGTTGCCGTAGGAGAGGTAAGGGTTGTTCTTCCTACCTTGGTTGTAAGAATTTGGAGGAGCATAATTTGGTAACTTCGGGTTCGTGTCGTAGAAGTTGTGATAAGAGTTCACATGGTCCCCCGAAGCACCGGATCCATGAGCAATACCACGTGGGTACTCCATTATGTCATGTCCCTGCATTCCACAAATCTCACAAACCATATTAGTAGCACCTATTGAACTCACGTTAGCCCTTTCAAGCTGATCAAAGCGTTTATTCAGTGAGTCAATTTTAGACATAATAAGATCAGTGCTATTCATTTCAAACTTACCCCCCGAAATATATTTCGGGTTATTACCTCTTTCTGAACCCCATTGGTGGTAGTTGGTGGCCACATTTTTGATGATGTTGAATGCCTCAGTCAGAGGCCTATTCATAAAGGCTCCACCAGCTGCGGATTCCAGTGACACCTTCGAAGAGTAATCCAATCCATTTAGAAGGTATGCACTAACAACCACCTCTCGAGTCCATGATGTGGACTCCAGCAATCCCTTGTAGCGATCCCAAGCTTCGGATAAGCATTCTCCATCCTTTTGGAAGAAGCCGATGATCTGGGTTCGTAGGTAAGCCGTCTTGGATGGAGGGAAGAATTTCTCCAAGAATGCCTACTCCAGTTGGTCCCAAGTCGACAAGGTATTAGCGGGTACTTGCTTCAGCCAAGCTTTTACCTTTCCAGTAAGAGAGGAGGGGAATAGCCTCAAGCGTATAGCATCGACTGGGGTGCCATGAATTCTAATTGCATTGGTGAACTCCAAGAATGTCTCCACGTGATCAGTCGGGTCCTCCAAGGGAAATCCTCCAAATTGATGTTGCCTAATCATGCTAATTAGTATAGGCGGTATAGTGTAGTTCTCCGCCTCGATCTCTGGCCTAGCAATCCCAGTTCGCAAACCCCTCATATTTGGGGTTGCGTAGTCCTTCAATGGTTTGGTATCCGGTAGATTCACCATGAGTGGAGGAATCAACCTCTCTCTCTTTGTAGTCTCCTACGTCTATGAAAGGTCCTTTCGATCTCAGGGTCGACTTCAATAAGGTTTCTAAGACTTAGGGATCTTTGCATAAAAGAGAAAAATACCTATGGTAGAGAGATAGATACTCTAGGAAAATAAAAAGAGATAAAAATAAAATAAAATAAAAAATGTCCAGAAAAATCAATTTAAAGATTAAATTGAAATTCAAGAAAACACAATCCCCGGCAACGGTGCCAAAAACTTGATGTGCGTGCGTTCCGGCAAGTGTACCAGTTTCGTTGTCAAGTAATAAAAATCACAACTAATTATCAAATCGATAAAACTGGGCTATATAAAAAAAAGGATTTTGAAAAGGTTTTCGTTTTTGAAATAAAACATAACTTAGAAAATCAGATAAGGAATGCAATCAAGTAAAACAGAAAGTAAATCAATTTGGGGTTTTTCAGATCTAAAGGGGTTCCTAGGAACTGGGTTACCAACAAGATTGTTTATGTTACTAAATTGATTATCCCTTGTTAATTATCAAAATTGCTTTGAAGGCGAATTTATCCTAAAATAGTTAATGCTCCCTCTCGGGTTACAAAAACCGTGCCCAATTAAACCAACCCCTACTCTCGTGGTAGTTGAATTTAGATTGAACCCTTTACGTTTCGTGACAATTTGTTAATCCTCGAAGGACCTCTTCTAACTCTCGTGATTTAAGTCCTATGTCTGATTCTATAGATCCGATACCTAAGTTCACCGCTAGGTTCCTCCTTAGAATATCTACGACACGCAAATAAGTGGCCACCGAATTTACGAGTAATTAAAACAATAGAAATCATATCTAAAGCAAAATCGAATTAACAAGAAATCGAAATCAATTCATAACATGAAAACAGATCTTGGGCATAGCCCCAATCCCTAGAAATAAAGCTACTACTCAAGCATTGCCATGGTGATGACAAGCTTGATTACAAATAACATGAAATAAAAAATAAGAGAAGAGAAGAAGAAGAAGAAGAAGAGAGATCCTAAAAATTTGCCTAAGTGTAGCAGCCCAAAAAGTCCTACCACATCTCTGCCTAGATGCCATATTTATAGATTAGGGAAGTTTGAATCCCAATCAAACACAAATTCAGATCAATTCAGTTTCTTCAGATCCAAATAATGCGCGTCACGGCCGTGATGGCCATCACGACCAGGCCGTGACGGATTCTGCCTTGGGTGTTGCTTTACTGATTGGTCTGTCACGGCCGTGACCACTATCACGGCTAGGCCGTGATCAGTTCTGCCCGTGAGGGTCTGGTTCAGCTGACATGTCACAGCCGTGATGGGCATCACGGCCTGTCCGTGACCAGTTCTGACTTTAGCCTTCTTTCTTTTTAGCTCTACTCGATCATGGCCGTGATGGGCATCACGGCTAGGCCGTGATGGGCTCTGTTTGGCTCATTTTCTTCACTTTTCAAGCCCCATCTTCATGCAAGCTCCATCATGGCTAATCCTGAGCATTTAATCCATAATTCCTGCAAAACAACACCACAAAACCGCCTTACCCGTTCCAAGGTAAAAATTAACCAAAATCAAATTAAATTTTCCCAAACTATATGAAAATGCATGTAATATGATAAACAAATATGAGGTGTAATCACACTCATCACTTATTTCTTATGAAGTTTTGAAAAGATATTAAATGTAATACATATATGCTCTCTAGGTGATGGAGTACTGTTCAAGATGCCCTACGAAAAAATACCTAGTGAAGGTGCAAGGCAAACTAGAACATGAGGCTAAGGGAAAGGTTTGAGCAACCTCAGACAATGATACCCACATACACCGGGAAAAAAAATAGAGAACTCTTGGATTGCCTTTTATGGGTTTGCTAGAAATATTTTGATGAATAAGAAAAGAATAAAATGAAATTGAATCATTATTCCTTTTATCATGATTTTAGGTTGGCAATAGTATGATACAATATATTAGAAACTCTTGTGTAATTAATATATTAAAAATTTAAAAGTTATACTTTTTAATTAGAATTTTCCATCTTTTGATTCATTTAACTACTAATTCATTTTTAATGCCTCACTCGAAAAACTTGGAATAAGGAACTTATTTCATCTATTTTTGATCCTGATATTGTGTCATCCATAATTCATACCCCTTTTATCCCCCCAGCTCGAAGTGATAGGCTTATTTGGGGTCCTCAAAAGTCAGATCTTTACTCAGTGAGGCCAGGTTACTATGTTGCCACAATAAGACTTATCAACTATGATCATCTGAAGGGGGCTGGAGATTGGTATTTGGTTTGGAACCTTGTTATTCCCCCCAGAGTCAAGCTTTTCCTGTGGAGGCTATGCCGTGACTGTCTTCCAACTAGGAGCTAACTTCATCGCAGAGGTGTTGCCTCCTTTTGTTTCTGTGTTTGCTTTGCGAGAAGGAGATTGAGAACCTTTGGCATATTTCCTTACTTGTCCATCCGGTATAGATATATGGAGAGAGCAAAACCTCTAGCTCCCGATCATGAATGCAACGAACTTGGCATAGTCGTTTAAAGAGCTGGTATTTTTGCTCCTTGCTGCCCTTGATCGCCCGAGTAGAGACAAGTTTATGATGACTCTTTAGAGTATCTGGCGAGGGAGAAATGAGAAGTTGTGGATGGCATTTTTTCTAATCCTCAAAACACTATGTATAGAGCTAATGTATTCTTGGCTGACTGGTTGCAAGCAAGGCATTTTGGATAAGTTCATGATAACAGGGAGCCCCCCTCGAGTGCTACTAGATGGTGCCCACCTCCTATGGGTTTTCTAAACAGCAACATCGATGCTTGTTTTTTCCAAGAGAAGGGTTTCACTTCTTTGGGCATGTGTCTCAGAGATCCCTCAGGTCATTTTGTTTCTGCTAGGACTGCCTGTCTTCCCCAATGTATTCCTGTTTCAGAAGGCGAAGCTACTGCTCTCCTTGAAGCTATTTATTGGGTTAGGTTGTTTGATTAGAGACTGCTTTGATCTTATTTCTATTTCCCCAAACTTTAGGGTAAGTTTTGTTAGGAGACTAGGAAATGGTGTGGCTCACTCTTTGTGATGGGATCAAGGATTGATCACTAAACATTTGAGGATCTTTCTTTGAACTAATTGCTTTAAATTCAAGATCAAACACAAACAAGAACAATTTAATGAAACTTGAATCTCAAGTGAGAATCAAGAGAAACAAAAAGGAGTAGAAGAGCACAATTGTATATGAATTAAAATAGCATGAACAAGAATTAAAGTGCAGAAATTAAAGCGCAAGAATTAAAGAACACAAAGTAGAAAATGGAAGAGGTAGAGAAGAAGAAGAAGGCGCCACAATCAATGCTTCATGGAGTTGAAGAGTGAATTGATAAGCCAAAGGAGGATTCACTACTTGAATAAGGATATTCAAGATAAGAATCAAAGGTTCAATTCAAGAACCAAGAAGAGGAGAACTCTCAACTCTCTTTAGAAATCTCAAGTATGAGAAAACTCAAATGTATTCAAACTTGAAAATTGATTTACTTGAAGCCTATTTATAGTCTCATCCAACTTAAGGTGCAAGTTATACTAACTTGAAGTGCAAGCTACTCTAACTTAAGATGCAAGCTAGTCTCACTTGAGGTGTAAGCTACTCTAAGTCCTAATGGACTTGGAAAACTCTTAAGCCCAATTACAAGCCTAACTAAATCAAAACCCGTACAAAATTTCGTGCTAAACTTTTAGCCCAATTTAAGTCATGATAGACGCCGAATCAGATCTTGAGTCAACCATAAGATTTGTAGATAATTTTCTAAGCTTTCCAATGCATCCAAGATCACTTCAATCGGACATCTACAACTCAAGAAACAGCCAAAATTGTGAAGTAGGTTTGATTTGGATTTGCTTCAAAGTTGACTTGCCCCAATTGGCCCATTAAGGTTGTGCTTCCTAGGATCACATCACCCCCTTCTTCTTGAAGAAAATTCGTCCCGAATTTTAATCCTACATCAAAGAGAAGATGTTTAGGTTTATTCTTTTATAAAGATCCTAAGAACAAGTTTTGGGGAAGGAAACTCCCTTATTTGGGAAGGCAACTCCCTTATTATCGTCGTAATTCTCAACCCATCCTCCCGGGACAAAAACCACTCTTTTGAAAACAAATTTTGTGAACAACCCTTTCAAATATTTTTCATAATGTGTAATCCCTTGAAGGTTGTTTGGTAATGTTTGTCCATTATTGAGAGAAATATTTGGAAAGATATTTAATATGTGTCTTAGTTCTCTCAATGAATGGGAGGGAACCTTGATGGATGTGCATTAGTTGCTTTTGAATTTGAAAAATAGGTTCAATGCACATAGTTAAGGTAGAAGTATTAGTAGGCAAGAAAACATCATTAGGTTGAATATTATAAATTGGTTGACCTACTAAGAAAACTTCTTTTACCTTACTTTTAACCTTATCAATATGCACACTTTTAGCACTTAAAACATAGTCCAAACATTCCACTTTGGTGGTGCAAAAAGTGTATTTTTCAAGATTAGCAAAAGGTTTTTCTTTCTTAAGTAATAACAAAACTCATTTGAAATGTTCAAGAAGATTTACTTGTGTTTTAATATGTAGCAAGATAGCATCATTGTAGAATACTAGAAGCCTTTGAATTTCTTTAGTTTCTTGAGGAGTGACTTGAAGCTTATCCAAAAGAAACTCAAAGATTGCCACTCATGTATATCACTTAATGTAGACTTTTTCAAGATGATTTCTCTCTTGTCTCTTTCCACTCAAGAGTTTCCTCCTCAAGGGAACTACAAGTTAAAACAAGATCTCAACAATTAGTCTCCATTAAACAAATGACAAATCAACCAATAGGCAATCAATTCAAAGAGGTCAAGAATTTTGAAAACAACTAATACAAAACTAATGGAGTTTAGAAGACAAGTAAGAAAAGGTTCAAGAAGAATTTCACACTCAAATTGATGTGATGAAGACAAGTTAAAAGAGACCAACAAAAGTGTAATTCAAATTTAATCAAAGTATTTGTGAACACGTGATGATCAATGTGAATTGTGCAACACCAATATGTGGAGGATCAATACAAAAATAAGCATGTGAAATGGTGGCAAGTCATTTACATTTTCTGAATTTTTTTCAGATTTTGTACTTTTGCCCCAAAACTGTGTATATTTCAGCCACTTGACTTTTATTTATTGCAATTTCACAGCAATTAGAATGAAAATTTCGAATTACAAATGAGATCCTTCAAGCATGAACAAATTTGAACAATATTGGTGTAATACTTGGAAATATGAACAATTGAAGTAGTGTAAAATAATTTCCAAGTAATGAAGCACAAATCAAGTAATTAGAAACCTAGATCTTTCATTCAAGTGGATGATAAGCACATCATTTCAACAATTTGAATTTCATGAAGATCTATTAGGTTATAAAAATTTGAAATCATTGAAGCACTTTCGATTAAAATTTGAATTATTCTTACTATTGTGAATTGAAATTTGAATTTGAAATTTCATTTTGTTCAAAATAACAAAGTAATACAAAGAGATTTATTCTTGAATTTTCCAGAAGCAACCAAAATTCAAAAGTAATCTATGATTACATTTAAAAATGGTTCCTAAAAATTCATGGTGAAAAGTAGAGGGAAAAAAAATTTCACGAAAATTCAAGCAAGATCAATTCAAACACATTTCAAATTCTAGATTCATGATCACAATTGGATTCAATTTGAATTTTATCATCCAATTTCAAGTGATTAATGGCGCCAAAAACTCACATGAATTCATCATGAAAATGGCTCCAACTCAAAAATCATCATAGAATTTGAAAAAAAAATTGATCAAAAATTCAAAACAATTGAAGATTCAAAGAACTAGCTCTAGATACCACATGATGTGACCAAGGATAGATCACTAAACATTTGAGGAACTTTCTTTGAACTAATTGGTTTAAATTCAAGATCAAACACGAACAAGAAGAATTGAATGAAACTTGAATCTCAAGTGAGAATCAAGAGAAATAAAAAGGAGTAGAAGAGCATAATTGTATATGAATTGAAATAGCAAGAACAAGAATTAATGTGCAAGAATTAAAGAACACAAAGTAGAAAATGGAAGAGGTAGATAAGAAGAAGAAGGTGCCACAATCAATGCTTCATGGAGTTGAAGATTGAATTGATAAGCCAAAGGAGGATTCACCATTTGACTAAGGATATTCAAGATAAGAATCAAAGGTTCAATTCAAGAACCAAGAAGAGGAGAACTCTCAACTCTCTCTAGAAATCTCAAGTATGAGAAAACTCAAATGTATTCAAAATTGAAAAATGATTTACATGAAGCCTATTTATAGGCTCATCCTACTTAAGGTGCAAGATAGACTAACTTGAATTGCAAGCTACTCTAACTTAAGATGCAAGCTAGTCTTACTTGAGGTGTAAGTTACTGTAAGTCCTAATGGACTTGGAACACTCTTAAGCCCAATTTCAAGCCTAACTAAATCAAAGCCCGTACAGAAATTCGTGCTACTCTTGTAGCCCAATTTAAGTCATGATAGATGCCGAATCAGGTCTTGAGTCAAAAATAAGATTTGTAGATAATATTCTAAGCTATGTAATGCATCCAAGATCACTTCGATCATACATATACAACTCAAGAAACAACCAAAATTATGAAGTAGGTTTGATTTGGATTTGCTTCAAAGTTGACTTGCCCCAATTGACCCATTAAGACTGTGCTTCCTAAGATGACATCATCCCGTCCTTCTTGAAGAAAATTCGTCCTGAATTTTAATCCTACATTAAAGAGAAGATATTTAGGTTAATTCTTTTATAAAGATCCTAAAAAAAATTTTGGGGAAGGAAAATCCCTTATTTGGGAAGGCAACTCCCTTATTATCGTCGTAATTCTCAACCCATCGTCCAGGGTAAAAAACCACCCTTTTGAAAACAAGTTTTGTCAACAACCCTTTCAAATATTTTTCAGAAGGTGTAGTCCCTTGAAGGTTGTTTGGTGTTGACGAATCTGGGCAAGTATACCCTGTCGTGCAAGTAATACGGTGGTGAGACCGTTTTATTGTTCCCACGAGGACTGCGACAAGTACTAGCACGTACCAATTCAACTACTATCTAAGAGATTCTTGGATTGAAGAGAGTTCTATACTAATTATCAAGCCCACAAAAGCAAAAATAAACAGAATAAGAAAAACAAACTCTTTTTGTAATTTTCTCAAACACTTGGAAGGCAATAAAAGATGGTTTTCAAATATGATAAAAGATGTTGGGATTAGGTTCACTAAACTTCATCCCCATGCAATGAAATGACTAATAAACAATTTCTACTTCAAATATGACAATCAATCCACTAAATTACTCAAGCCCCGATTCCTCGGATGACAAGAGCCTAAATCCACTAATAGACCCTAATTCCTTAGGTGGCCTAGATTAGTGAATTCACATTAAGATTAGGGATTACACAATTGCTAATAAAACTAGTTCCATTCCTAGATACAAGGTTTACTAGGTGATTAATTTCAGTTCCGGTTCTAATACGAATTTTCCAATTGCATATCAAAACACTAATCAAGTCATGGGGGTGCTAGCCACAACAAGCATTAAGCACAGAAAATCAATCACTCAATAAAGAAGTAAAAACCATATTACAAGATCAGGTCATATACATGAGAATTCAGAAATAGCTACCCTAACCCCAACAATGGGAGTTTAGCTACACATCATCAAAGTAAAAGGGAAAAGAAAAGATACTAAGATGAAGGAAGGGAAGAACTCCATGGAAGGATGCACCCAGCCACCACAGCAGCAGAAATTACGTCTTCTAGGGTTTCCTGGTCGCCTCCTTATCTCCCAATCCAATCCCCCTTTCCATTCTTCTCTAAAACAACTTATAACAGGGGTTCTGGGTTTCGCTCTCTCGCGGGGCGAGACGTAGCTCGCGAGGCGAATATTAAAAATCTGGTCTTCAAAGAATTGATCTCTCGCAAGGCGAGAGTGACTCGCGAGGCGAAACCAAAAGGTCCTTCTCAAATATGCCCGTGATGAGTATCAGGGCCTGGGCGTGATGGCTTCTGGTCCTCAGGTTCGCGAGGCGAGACATGGGTCGCGTGGCGAGACGGTTGCATTCTCTGGCACAGTCAGCCTTCAAGATCACGTGGCGAGGTGTGATTTGCGGGGCGAGACAGAAAGGATGACATTCTGCTATTTCTGTCTGGTCTTCAGTCTCGCGAGGCGAGTAGCCTCTCGCGGGGCGAGCATTCCCAGAATTGTGCTTGGCTCAATTTCTTCTCTTTTCAGGCTCTGACTTCATCCAAGCTACACCATGGCTATTCTTGAGCATTTTTCCTTGATTTCCTGTAAAACAACACCAAGAAACCGCTTCACCCATTCCAAGGGAAAAACTAACTAAAATCAAGCTAAAATGGCCTAACTATATGCAAATGCATGCAGAAATGTACATGGATTTATGATGTGAAATCACACTATCAAATCACCCTAAGCTTATTCAATTGTTTGTCCTCAAGCAATCACTAAGGCCATAAGAAATAGACAAACAGACCACGGATAGTGAACCAAGAACCCGGGTACATAATTCAAGTAACAGGCAACTCAAATAAATCATCAAGAGACAATCAGTTTCAAGTCCAATTAGAGGATTAGGTTTCCTAGACTCATATTCTCACCGATTAGGGCACTCTATCTCATCTGAAGATCACCCCAAGCTTGTTCATTTGCTTGGCTCTCTTTCTCACCTCACTCAAGTGTTAGGGAAATAAGACAATTCGCTCCACTTTCCTCAAGGAATGAATTCTACCATAGGCTTGACTATCAACCAAATCCCTACTTTATTAATGAAAACAATTAAGAATCAAGAGGTCTTTCGCTTTGGTTGTAACGGGGCCATGGGATTAATCGTTAGGTGGGGAAATCAAGAAAAGGAAATTTCAAAAGGCTATACAAAATCAAGCATTGCAAAACATGACCTTCTAAAATACCCTTTTGGGTTTTGATTTCTTTTTCCACCTTTCTTTTCTTTCTTTTTCTTTTCATTTCTCACTTTTCTTTTTGTCATCCCCTTCTCTATATATTTTTTCTTTTTATTTTATTTTTCTATTGCTTGGAGAAGGGGAGATTTTTCAGCTCAAGAGAACATTTTTCTGATTCTTTCATCCCAAACTTTTTTCAACTACCCTTTTACCCTTTTGTAATACTTTAGAAGGTCCCTTATCAAGCATCATTCATCAAAGTAATTTAAGGTACCAAGAAAAGTATTTTATTCTTTCAAGCTCAAAATTGGGCAACTAAGGGGTAGCATTTAGTCATTCAAAGCTCAGAAGGCCAGAAAAATACCTATTGCCTCAATCATTTTCAAAAATGTTTTCAAAAATCTTTAAGCTTCAAAATGGTTTCAAGTCAAGTTCTAGAGAAAACAAACCAAGAGGAATAACACTCTAACACAAAGAATGGGGTATATTTGGTGAGTACCCCTTTGGATCAAAATCTCACATTTTAGTAGTTCAAAAATCAGTGAGCAACACAAATCTATGAAACCATATGCTAATTATCAACCATCACAGATTATCTCAAACATTTTTCATTTGCAGCCATATCACAAGAATAAAAAAAAATTGGGTTCAAGAATTCACTATCACAATATATTTGGCACTTAGTTCTCACAATTTGGATGCAAAATCTAAACAAGGGCAATCTAATTGTGTGATCATGCAAAACTATCATGCAAAACTATATGAATGCAACATGAACAATGCAAATGCAAAATACCCCTACCCCAAGCTTAAGAATTTACATTGTCCCCAATGTAAACAATCAAGTTGGAGAGGGAAGAAAATTGGAACAGCTTACCAAGGCGGTAGCAGGTGTTGGCTCACATGCCTAGTCAGGAGGAATTGCATGAAAATTGGGTCCCGGCCGTGATGCTTCTCCTTCCTCCTTTCCCTGAAAACACTTAACAAACCTATTAATCTATGATATTTTCCTCTTGATCTTCTCAAATTATTCAAGAGGGCAAAAATAAAAAACAAAAGGAAAATTAAAAGAAACTTGGGTTGCCTCCCAATAAGAGCTTCTTTAACGTCACTAGCTTGACGGGCTTCTTTCAATTAACCGGGGTTGGCTGGGCATAGAAGTGCAAGAGCACTTTTCTTCCATGGAACTCCTTTAAAGAGCTGATTTGGCTTATAAGGCCAACATGTGTGCTTCCGCTTTGCCCTTTTCGCTTTGGGCCTCGTGGCCTTTTTCTTACTCCTTCCCGACAGAGGTTCTGTTTTCACATGAGCAGATCCAACTTCATCACCAACTGATACATCATTTGTCTTGCAGAGCTTCGGAGTTGCTTTCATGTTGAGCTTTTCCTTCTTCTCAGGAGTAGAGGGGTGGTGCTGATGTGCAACGACTTCTTTAGCCACTGTATCCACAATGTCCATGCGGAAACAATCCTCTTCATCACTCGGGCGATGCATAGCTTCAAATACATTGAAAGTGACTTCTTCGTCTTGCACTCTAAATCGCAGCTGGCCTTTTTGTACGTCTATCAAAGCGCGACCAGTCGCTAGAAAAGGTCTCCCCAGTATGAGCGGAACTTCTGCATCATCCTCCATGTCTAAAATTACAAAGTCCGCTGGGAAGATAAACTTATCCACCTTTACCAGAACATCTTCCAGAATACCATAAGGATGCTTAATTGATCTGTCAGCTAGTTGCAATGCCATCCTGGTTGGTTTCACCTCTCCTCCTCCAAGCTTGTTCAAAATTGAAAGCGGCATCAAATTGATACTCGCTCCCAAGTCACATAAGGCCTTCCTGATAGCAACACTCCCAATAGTGCAAGGGATTGTAAAACTACCAGGATCTTTCAGCTTCGGAGGTAGCTTCCTTTGAAGTATCGCACTGTACTCTTCAGTTAAGGCAACAGTTTCGCCTTCTTTAAACTTTCTTTTCTTCATGAGCAGTTCCTTCATGAATTTTGCATAATTGGGCATCTGCTCTAGTGCTTCAGCAAAGGGTATGTTGATCTGTAGCCTCCTGAAAATGTCAAGGAACTTGGCAAACTGTTCTTTTTTCTCTTTTTTCTTGCTCAAATGAGGATAGGGCAACTTCACATAAGGGGGGATCACTTGAGGCTTGTCTCCATCTTTCAAAAGCTGACTTTTAGTCTTCCTCAAAATTGAATTCTCATCTACTAGCTTCTCCCTCTTGTCTTGTTCACCGGCTTTTTCTTCTTCCTCAACACTCAATTCTGTTTTTCCATCAACTTTCTGATTCTTCACCAAAGGCTCACCGCCCACATTCTCAAGACTTTTACCACTCCTCAAAACAACAGCATTGCAATGCTCCTTAGGATTAGTTTGAGTGTTACCTGAAAAATCGCTGCTAGATTGCTCCGCTAGGTGCTTTGCAATTTGGCCAACTTGAACCTCCAAATTTTTTATAGAAGCATCGATATTTTTCTGGTTTGACATGGTCAATTGCATGAACTGATTGAGGGTGTTATCCAAGATAGAAACCTGGTCTTGAGGCGGTTGTGTAGGAGGAGGCTTGCTTGTTTGTCCGGTATCTTGCTTCCAACCAAAGTTTGGTTGATTCCTCCACCCTTGGTTGTATTTGTTAGGGAATCGGTTGTTGCCTGGCCGCCCATAGTTCCCCATATAATTAGCTTCCTCATAGGAACTAGGCGGAGCCTCACATCTTCCATTATCGTGATCACTTCCACAAAAATCACATCGCATTACTTGTTGGTGTGGCATGGTTGTCCCTTGAACAGTTTGGAGTTGTTGTGGGAGTTGAGCTAGTTGCTTGGTAAGAGACTCCAGTTGTTGTGTCATGAGCTTGTTCTGAGCCAACAGTGCAGTTTGTGAATCTAACTCCAACACTCCCCTTCTTGATGTGGGACCCCGATCATGATGCATCAAGTAGTCATTTGACGCCATAGCGTCTATCAGAACCAATGCTTCCTCTGCTGTCTTTGTATTCATGGATCCTCCAGCTGAGGCATCCAACATGTACCTGGTTGACGGCCTCAATCCATTACAGAATGTTTGCATTTGGGTATGATCATCAAACCCATGGTTTGGACATCTTCGGAGCAATTCCTTAAACCTTTCCTAGGCATCATGAAGAGTCTCACCTTCTTGTTGAGCAAAGTTTATGATGTCACTCCTCGTCTTCACAAATCTTGAGGTGGGGAAGAATCTTGCCAGAAATTTTGCCTCTAAGTTGTCCCATGTAGTGAAAGCTCCCCCTTGGTTGTGATTGGAGCCAAGACTTGGCTCTATCTCTTAGAGAGAAAGTAAACAACCTCAGGCGAATTGCATCATCGGAGGCACCATTTATCTTCACTGTATCGCACAACTCTAGGAAATTGGAAACATGACTGTTAGGATCTTCCTTCTCCAACCCAGCAAACTGATTTTGTGAAACCATATTGATGAGATTTGGCTTGATTTCAAAATTGTTGCAGTTCACTAGAGGCCTCACTATGCTAGTGACATGCCGGTTGACATTTGTATTGTCATAGTCACCAAGTGTCCTCCGTGGTGGTGGAGCACCTTCACCATTGTCTGCCATTCTGAGTTCTTCTTGACAAACTTGAGAGATGGAAGTCTCTTGTTCTTCTCCTTGTTGCTCTAACAAATTCTGCTGTCTTGCTTGCCTCCTATTCGCCCTAGCTATTCTTTCAATTTCTGGGTCGTAGAGGAGTTGGTCAGCTGGGATAGTACCTCGCATACACAAACAGTCTAGCAACACGGGTGTTAGCAGTAACTGTTAGCACACAAACATCAAACACACCAGAAAAATGACAGCAAAAACAAAACAGAAAAAAAATGACAGCAAACAGTTTAAAACAGAATTTTTTTTTATTTTTTTTGCCTAAATTAGTAACCGAAATGGATATGCTAATATTGAAACGCAGTCTCCGGCAACGGCGCCAAAAACTTGTTGACGAATCTGGGCAAGTATACCCAGTCGTGCAAGTAATACGGTGGTGAGACCGTTTTATCGTTCCCACGAGGACGGCGACAAGTACTAGCACGTACCAATTCAACTACTATCTAAGCGATTCTTGGATTGAAGAGAGTTCTATACTAATTATAAAGCCCACAAAAGTAAAAATAAACAGAATAAGAAAAACAAACTCTTTTTGTAATTTTCTCAAACACTTGGAAGGCAATAAAAGATGGTTTTCAAATATGATAAAAGATGTTGGGATTAGGTTCACTAAACTTCATCCCCATGCAATGAAATGACTAATAAACAGTTTCTACTTCAAATATGACAATCAATCCACTAAATTACTCAAGCCCCGATTCCTCGGATGACAAGAGCCTAAATCCACTAATAGACCCTAATTCCTTAGGTGGCCTAGATTAGTGAATTCGCATTAAGATTAGGGATTACACAATTGCTAATAAACCTAGTTCCATTCCTAGATACAAGGTTTACTAGGTGATTAATTTCAGTTCCGGTTCTAATACGAATTTTCCAATTGCATATCAAAACACTAATCAAGTCATGGGGGTGCTAGCCACAACAAGCATTAAGCACAGAAAATCAATCACTCAATAAAGAAGTAAAAACCATATTACAAGATCAAGTCATATACATGAGAATTCAGAAATAGCTACCCTAACCCCAACAATGGGAGTTTAGCTACACATCATCAAAGTAAAAGGGAAAAGAAAAGATACTAAGATGAAGGAAGGGAAGAACTCCATGGAAGGATGCACCCAGCCACCACAGCAGCAGAAATTGCGTCTTCTAGGGTTTCTTGGTCGCCTCCTTATCTCCCAATCCAATCCCCATTTCCATTCTGCTCTAAAACAGCTTATAACAGGGGTTCTGGGTTTCGCTCTCTCGCAGGGAGAGACGTAGCTCGCGAGGCGAATATTAAAAATCTGGTCTTCAGAGACTTGATCTCTCGCGAGGCGAGAGTGACTCGCGAGGCGAAATCGAAAGGTCCTTCTCAAATACGCCCGTGATGAGTATCAGGGCCTGGGCGTGATGGCTTCTGGTCCTCAGGTTCGCGAGGCGAGACATGGGTCGCGTGGCAAGACGATTGCATTCTCTGGCACAGTCAGCCTTCAGACTCGCGTGGCGAGGTGTGATTCGCGGGGCGAGATAGAAAGGATGACATTCTGCTGTTTCTGTCTGGTCTTCAGTCTCGCGAGGCGAGTAGCCTCTCGCGGGGCGAGCATTCCCAGAATTGTGCTTGGCTCAATTTCTTCTCTTTTCTCGCTCTCACTTCATCCAAGCTACACCATGGCTATTCTTGAGCATTTTTCCTTGATTTCCTGCAAAACAACACCAAGAAACCGCTTCACCTGTTCCAAGGGAAAAACTAACTAAAATCAAGCTAAAATGGCCTAACTATATGAAAATGCATGCAGAAATGTACATGGATTTATGATGTGAAATCACACTATCATTTGGTAATGTTTGTCCATTATTGAGAGAAACATTTGGAATGATATTTAATATGTGTCTAAGTTCTTTCAATGAATGGGAACCTTGATGGATGTGAATTAGTTGCTTTTGAATTTGAAAAATAGGTTCAATGCACATAGTTAATGTAGAAGTATTAGTAGGCAAGCCAACATCATTAAGTTGAATATTATTAATTGGTTGCCCTACTAAGAAAACTTCTTTTACCTTACTTTTAACCTTATCAATATGCACACTTTTAGCACTTAAAACATAGTCCAAACATTCCACTTTGGTGGTGCAAAAAGTGTATTTTTTAATATTAGCTAAAGGTTTTTCTTTCTTACCATACCTTCTTCTATCTTTACACAATTGATCCCACCAAATTAAAGCATAATCCTGAAATCCTAGACTAGCTACCTTTACTTTCTTTTCTTCACTATAGTAGTAGCAAGAGAATATGTGCTCCAATTTGGTCTCCCATTCCAAGTAAGCTTCGGGATCACTCTTCCCATGGAAGCTAGGTATCTTCACCTTCACATTACGTAACTTGTCATTCTTCTCATTCCTACTTCCTCTATGTTCATGTCTATGTCTCCATCTATCAAATCTAAGTCTATGTTCATTGTCTTCCAAATTTGATGAGCCTCTATGTGAGTTGTCATGCCTTGATCTTTTTTTGTTTTCAAGTACTTCTAATCTTTCAAACACTCTTTCTAAGTTCCTTGTCATTCTATCCAACTTCCTATTCAAGTTCCTTGTTCTTGGTGATGATGGAGGAGTTCTTCATTGTCTTCTTCATGTTGTGAAGTCATGGTTCACTTACAATTTGAGAAATTACATACAAATTCCAGAGAATTAAAAAGTTCACAAATCAAATGAAGATTACACCAATAAGAACAATTACACCATAAAAAAATCAAAAGAATTAAGTACAATCCAACAAGGAACAAATACACTTAAAGAACAAGTGAAAGAAAAGAATTGCAAGTCAAAAATGAATATTACAAGGACCGCACCACTCACTCACCATTCACTCAAAGATTTCCACTCGTGTATATCACTCAATGTAGACTTTTTCAAGATGATTTCTCTCTTGTCTCTTTCCACTAGAGAGTTTCCTCCTCAAAGGAACTACAAGTTGAAACAAGATCTCAACAATTAGTCTCCATTAAACAAATGACAAATCAACCAATGGGCAATCAATTCAAAGAGGTCAAGAATTTTGAAAATAACTAATACAAAACTAATGGAGTTTAGAAGACAAGCAAGAAAATGTTCAAGAAGAATTGTACACTCAAATTGATGTGAAGAAGACAAGTTGAAAGAGTCCAACAAAAGTGATTCAAATTTAATCAAAGTGTTTGTGAATAAGTGATGATCAATGTGAATTGTTATACACCAATATGTGAAGTATCAATACAAAAATAAGCATGTGAAATGGTGACAAGTCTTTTACATTTGCTGAAATTTTTCAGATTTTGCATTTTTGTCCCAAAACTGTGTATAATTACGGTTTTGGCCCACTTTTTCTTTTTACACCAGTTTTTGTTTTTATTCTAAATTTCAGCCACTTGACTTTTAGTTCTTGCAATTTCACAGCAATTACAATAAAAATTTTGAATTACAAATGAGATCCTTCAGGCATGAACAAATTTGAACAATATTGGTGTAATACTTGGAAATATGAACAATTGAAGTAGTGTAAAATAATTTCCAAGTAATGAAGCACAAATCAAGTAATTAGAGACCTAGATCTTTCATTCTACTGGATGATAAACACATCATTTCCACAATTTTAATTTCATGAAGATCTATTAGTTTATAAAAATTTGAAATCATTGAAGCGCTTTTGATTAAAATTTGAATTAATCTTACTTTTGTGAATTGAAATTTGAATTTGTATTTTCAATTTGTTCAAAATCACAAAGTAAGACAAAGAGATTTATGCTTGAATTTTCAAGAAGCAACCAAAATTCAAATGAAATCTATGATTAAATTCAAAAATGGCACCTAAAAATGCTTGGTGAAAATGGAGGGAAAAAATTCACCAAAATTCAAGCAAGATCAATTCAAACACATTTCCAATTCTAGATTCATGATCACAATTGGATTTAATTTGAAATTCATCATCCAATTTCATGTGATTAATGGTGCCAAAAACTCACATGAATTCATCATGAAAATGGCTCCAACTCAAAAATCATCATAGAATTTGAAAAAAAAAAATTGATAAAAAATACAAAACAATTTAAGATTCAAAGAACTAGCTCTAGATACCACATGATGTGACCAATGATAGACCACTAAACATTTGAGGATCTTTCTTTTAACTAATTGCTTTAAATTCAAGATCAAACACAAATAAGAACAATTGAATGAAACTTGAATCTCAAGTGAGAATCAAGAGAAACAAAAAGGAGTAGAAAATCACAATTGTATATGAATTGAAATAGCAAGAACAAGAATTAAAGTGCAGAAAATTAAAGTACAAGAATTAAAGAACACAAAGTAGAAAATGGAAGAGGTAGAGAAGAAGAAAAGGCCACACAGTCAATGCTTCATGGAGTTGAAGATTGAATTGATAAGCCAAAGGAGGATTCACCACTTGAATAAGGATATTCAAGATAAGAATCGAAGGTTCAATTCAAGAACCAAGAAGAGGAGAACTCTCAACTCTCTCTAGAAATCTCAAGCATGAGAAAACTCAAATGTATTCAAACTTGAAAAATGATTTACATGAATCCTATTTATAGGCTCATCCTACTTAAGGTGAAAGCTAGACTAACTTGAAGTGCAAGCTAGTCTAAATTAAGATGCAACCTAGTCTTACTTGAGGTGTAAGATACTCTAAGTCCTAATGGACTTGGAATACTCTTAAGCCCAATTACAAGCCTAACTAAATCAAAACCCGTACAGAATTTCGTGCTAAACTTGTAGACCAATTTAAGTCATGATAAATGCCGAATCAGGTCTTCCGTCAAAAATAAGATTTGTTAATAATCTTCTTAGCTTTCCAAAGCATCAAAGATCACTTCAATCGGACATCTACAACTCAATAAATAGCCAAAATTGTGAAGTAGGTTTGATTTGGATTTGCTTCAAAGTTGACTTGCCCCAATTGGCCCATTAAGGTTGTGCTTCTTAGGATAACATCACTTTGGCTAGAGCTTCACTTTTGTTGGCTAGTCCCCAGATTTATCATGTCCCCCCCATTTGTATTGCTTCTTTAATAATTAATGATATGTGCAATAGTTGTTTCGTCTATAAAAAAACTACTAATTCATTTTGCATTCAATACAACCACAATGGAGAGAAAAAGTAATTTGATACATAATACAACAACTCTTAGAAAAATATTAAAAAAAAGATATGCTAGCAACGCATCTCTAACACACTCTTTCTAGCATGCTCTCTCCTATTAGCTGAAATTCATGTGGGTCCAACATAATTTAAGTGAGATTCACATGAATTAATGTAATTCATTTCCAAAGTAGTGTGAACCATTTGAATTTTAACCAATAGAAAAAATGTATTATAAAGAGAGGGTTAGAGAGTGTGTTAATAACACTTTAAAAAAAAATCTAGAAAGCCATGATTTAAATTTTTTTGCTTGAAATGTACAAACCAAGTTTTATATTTACATAGGCTAGAACGAATGAAAGAAAATTAATTATAAGAAATATAAAGCTAGACTCTTATCAATACAGTATAAAATAAACCTAAACTTTTTTAAGGCCATCAAACCTAACCTAACTTATTTTCACTCATAATCACACACAAAGGGTATGATGGTAAACATTAGGGGGCGTTCAAGACCTTTATTGCCCACGTCCCGGTTTGAAGTTAATTTTGGCAACACTACGATTCGGGATTTAATAGTGCATGCTTAATATCATTTTAAGCAAGTAGCGCTTTAAAAGAATGTGTGGAAGTATTTAATAGTGCTGACCTGATGGTTCCGTGTTAACATATGAACCTTTTATATTGTTTTCTTAAATAAATTCTATCTATATCCGATACCTTTTTCCCTTTAAAAAATGCGGTCCACCTCTTACAGCGCTTCGTCAAAGACGCGCTATTATATGTTATATCTTTAGTATAGTTCAATCAAGTAAAAGTTGTTGTTAAGTCTAAGTTTTTGACATCTCTAATTTTGATGAATCCAAACAAAGAATGATTTTAATTAAACCTTTTGAAATCTACTAAAATGTGTATTAAGTGTGGATATCATATAACAAAGCATTTTAGTAAAATGTGTCTGAAAAATGCGTCTGTGTTTACTTACAAAATGTGTCTGACTTTATACCCAGTCAATGAGCTATGAAAATGTGTCTGGCCCTGCAAAGTGTCTGAAAGTACTTCACGATACTTTCATTCGAAAGACAATCATATTCCTTTGGATTTTCAAATCAAAGAATATTGATTCAAGAGCACAAAGTATAAAGTACGAAGCCCAGCTACAAAATTCTTTTTGTTGCAATAAGTTAAGATACCTTCACACGGTCACATACCCGTGTCACACAAATAAGGAAAGTTGGGCTGCCCAAAGTAAGAAAAGCAACTGCAACTGCTTCAATCATGTTGCACTCTTACAAAGCAATGTCAAGAAATACGTTCAACTTGTCTTGAAGCTCTCCAACGACCATAAACATTAAATGGTGATTCAGAATGGCTCTTTAGCATTAATGAATGAAGAACAAAAATATATTCATCTCTCAACGGATTTATTGCTGATGAGTATAAAAGGAAGACTTTGAAGAGTGCTTGAAGATATACACCAGAACTTAATCATCTAGCATTCAATATTCTTCTCCTATTCACTCATTGAGTGTTACTCTGGTTGACTTTCAAAGTTGTAAACCTTGAAGCTGCTGCTTCATTTATATCTGGCTCTTTGTAGAGCCTGAAGAGGCTTACTGAAAGAATACTTGTAAGGAGCCTGGAAAGGCTGGGTGTCCAAACAATACTTGTATGTCGAGCCTGAGGAGGCTAGGTGTGCAAATAATACCTGTCTATAACCTGATCAGCTATAGTATAACAGTTGGTGAAACCAAGGACTGGATGTAACCCACTACAAAAAAAGGTCATTTAGCGATCGAAAATAGCGACCAAAATTATTGGTTGCTGTTTGCGACCGAAATGGAGACCGATTATAGGATCTACAAGTAACAGTGGTTATAATTGATCCTACGACCGAAATGGCAACCGAAATGGAGGGTAGCAAAGATGCCGGTCGCTATATCGGTCGCTAAATAAAGGAAATTAGAAGTCAAATTTTTTTGACTTTTCAGTGACCGATATGGCGACCGATTTTTATCCAACAGTAAAATTTTATGTATATTTGAGTCCGATGTTATTTTATGCCTCTTTTGTTACTAATGATATTGGCAAAACCAATCCCCGGCAACGGCGCCAAAAACTTGTTGACAGATCTAGGCAAGTATACCCAGTCGTGCAAGTAATACGGTGGTGAGACCGATATCGTTCCCACGAGGATTGGATGTCAATTACCGGTTCACAATTTCAGCAACTATCTAGACTATGAAGAGAATTCAAAACAAACAAAATAAAATGAATAAAATCTCTTTGTATTTTTGTCGAGTACTTGGAATGCGAAAAGGATATGTTGGGATCAGATTTCACCAAACCTCTGTCTCATGTACTACCAGGACTAGATACCTCTCATTCATGCTTCAAATATTAAAATCAATCCACTAGATTACTCAAGCCCTGATTCCTCGGATGACAAGAGCCTAAATCCACTAATAGACCCTAATTCCTTAGGTGGCCTAGATTAATGAATTTGCATTAAGATTAGGGATTACACGATTACTAGTAAACCGAACTCCATTCCTAGATGCAAGGGTTACTAGGTGATTAAATTCAGTTCCGGTTCTAATACGAATTTCCCAATTGCATACCAAAACACTAATCGAGTCATGGGGGTGCTAGCCACAACAAGCATTAAGCATGGAAAATCAATCACTAATAGAGAAACATAAACACAGATTAATCAGTCAAGGCAATTACATGTTATTTCAGTTTGGCTACATCTAATCCCAACAAACGGGATTTAGCTACTCATAAAAGAGAAAGCGAAAACCAGAGAAATAGGAGAAGAGGAGAGAAGAAACTCCATGGGAGCTTTCTACTATCGTCACAGCAACCCCTCTCAGCAGCTCCGTTCTAGGGTTACAATCCTTCCTCAGCCGCAACCTCCAAGGTCTCTATTTTTAGGTCTGGAAAGTCTGTGTCAGAGACCCCCAGAATCCTCTCTGAATCCTCAATCCAGATCCAGCTCCCCATTTTCTGTCTTCTGCGCTCATATTTATAGAGAGTCCACGCGTCACGGCCGTGATGGCGGTCACGGCCAGGCCGTGACGTGTTCTGGAGTGGGCGCGCTTTCAAATTTGGAGCATCACGGCCGTGAGCCTCATCACGGCTAGTCCGTGATCGGTTCTGCTTGGCTTGTCACGGCCTTGATGGTTATCACGGCTAGGCCGTGACAGCTTCTGACTTTTGCCTTCAATCTTCTCAGTTTTCTTGATCATGGCCGTGATGGACTCTGCTTGGCTCATTTTCTTCACTTTTCAAGCTCTATTTCATCCAAGCTCCATCAAGGCTAATTCTGAGCATTTTTCCTTAAATTCCTGCAAAACAACACCAAGAAACCGCTTCACCCGTTCCAAGGGAAAAACTAACTAAAATCAAATAAAGAATGCCTAATCTATATAAAAAATGCATGCAAAAGTGTACAGGAAACATGATGTAAAATCACACTATCAGTGGACACTCAGGGTAAAGTCGAGATAACTAGGCTCTACCGGGGCACACGATGGCAAAATGCAATGCAACAAACATACGACACTCGAGTACAACTAACCTCGTATGACTCCCAATCATACGGTTTGCCACCTTGGCAAAATGCAATGCAACAAACATCGCCTTAGTTAACACCAGAACCTTCTTACACATTCACACTCTCACAGCGGATGCCCATACATCCCCGACCTCAAAGCCATAGTCTCAAGGCATTACCATGGTGTTAACTCTCAACTCATCCATACAATATATATTCGTCATAACAATCAGTCAATCATCAATTCTCATATACCAATAGAAAAATCATAAAATCATGTTCAGCATACCAAGTATAGCAAATATCATGTATCATCATGTACAAGTCAAACATCACATAAGCATGCAGTTCAGACAACCTCAATCAACATAAAGTCGCTAACTTAAAGTATCAGGATTACTGTCAATAAATCTAAAACCACTAAACCCGAGACAACATTAAAATATTAATTTATTTTGGTTTAGCCATTGTCGATTATTTTACATTCTAGTATGGTTTGGGGCACCCTACACACATTCATCTATAATTATTATTCTACGCTTGCTTCCCCAATGATGTTAGTTACTTTCTCCCCACCTTGTAGACGTGCACAATTTCCCGTACAAACTCTGAATGCATCTGTTTTACCGACACGAACCTCGACACGTTTTCCTACAATGTTCATAAATCATAAACAGCCGCTTCATTAAACGAAATTCGGCTAGAAAGTGAGTTCAAGATCTAAAAGAAAACACCTCAAAAGTGCTACTGTTCAGACTCCTTATCTCACAATCCAGATATGGTTTATAAATTTGAACGATGAGAATGAATAACTACCTGTCCTTAAACTCCTCCAAAAGTTTCAGCCCGATCCAACGGTGAACGAACCTTGGATGGCCATTCTATGGTGAGAGGTTAGAAGCTAGACGAGTTGAGTTTCTCACCCTCTATGTCCACTATTCGAGCTGAATATCTCACACTCTAGAGGGTATGTCGAAATTCTGACCGATGGATTTGAAGAACCACTTGTCTACAATCTTCATATGAAATTTGAACACGATCCAATGGTGGAAGAGTGTGTGGCGACGATTTCACAGTGACCACTCCAACTAAGCTTTGCAACTCAACAATGGCTGCCTTCCTTTGAGAGTTTCTTCCTACTTTTTTCTCTGGTTATGCGCCCAAAAGAAGAGAAGAAGATGATTACCATGCATTCATTTCCTTTTATATTACTTAGTTTTGGATTATTTAATTATTATCTTAGTTTTAGTGGAAGACAAGTGTCATAACTTAGGGTAGGTGTCATCCATGCAAAAGGTAGTGGAAAACAAGTGTCATTAGGATATGTTAGTGGTGTGTGAGGTGGCACCATGATAACATGACACGTGTCATTGCGTGTTGCTCCGTCGGCACAACTGGGTGTTTTCTTCTGTATCTTCCTACTACTGGAATATTTTTCTTAACTATTTTAGACTACTCCTAAAAACTTATTGTACTCAAGCCCGACCTAATTGTAATATTCTAATTCTCAATTAATTAATTAACTGACTAATTAATTGCTCGGTTTAGCATTTGTTTGCGTTTCGGACCCGTTACAACTCTGATTCTCCTCCAACTTGAAACACAAGCTAACTAACACCAAAGGAACATGATTAAGTCTTTATTCATACTTAATCTTTTTCTGAAACCCTAATCAAGAAATCGGGGTGTTACATTACTACCCCCCTTAAAATAAATTTCGTCCTCGAAATTTAAATTGAGTTACCTCATTCGAAAAGATGCGGATATTGTTGTTGCATGTCAGCTTCTCTTTCCCATGTCATATCACCAGTAACTGCAACCCAGATGACCTTGACTAAAGGAATCTGCTTCCCGCGGAGGTCTTTTATCCTTCCGTCCTTGATCCGTACAGGCAAAGCCTCGCACTCAAGGTTTTCTCTTAACTGTATTGATTTGGGTTCTATTATGTGCGATGGATCGGGATAGTATCTTCTAAGTTGAGATACATGGAAAACATCATGAAGGTTCGAAATATCGGGCGGTAAGGCTATCTGATAGGCAACTAAACCAATTTGGTGAAAGATTTGAAATGGTCCGGTAGAACGAGGGGTAAGCTTTCTGGATTTTATTGCCCTGCCAATTCCAGTCCTTGGTGTGACTCACATGAAGACATGATCGCCTTCCTGGAACTCCAAAGGTCTTTTCCTCTTGTCGCTATAGCTCTTCTTCCTATCTATCGTTACTTTCATCTTATCACGAATCTTCTGTACTTGTTCCGTTGTTTGCTGTACCACCTCGGGTCCAATTAACTGGTTTTGTCCCGTCTCGTACCAACAGAGAGGTGTTATGCACTTTCTTCTATACAGTGCTTCATATGGCGTCATTCCAATACTTGTGGAAACTATTGTTATATGTAAATTCAATCAGTGGAAGAAATTCATCCCAACTTCCTGTGTGTTCCAACGCACACGCTCTTACTAAATCTTCCAGCGACTGAATCGTTCTTTCTGACTGACCATCCATCTGAGGGTGATAAGTCAGACTCATTCTCAACTTAGTTCCCAAAGAACTATGTAGACTCTGCCAGAACCTTGATGTAAATCTCGGATTTCTGTCCGAAATTATACTTGCTGACACTCCATGCAATCTGACAACTTCCTTGATATACAACCGAGTTAACCTTTCCATTGAGAACCTTTGATTTTTAGGAAGGAAATGAGCACATTTCGTCAACCTATAAATTATAACCCATATTGCATCATATTTCTTTTGTGTCTTCGATAAACCAGACACAAAGTTGATTGAAATACTATCCCATTTCCATTCTGGGATGTCCAAAGATTGCAATAATCCCGCTGGCTTTTGGTGTTCAATATTTTCTTTCTGACACACCAAGCAGGATTGGACATATTCCGCAACTTCCTTTTTCATTCCAGGCCACCAGAACATTTTCCTCAAATCTTGATTCATCTTTGTCAACCTGGGTGGAAACTCAACTTACTTTTGTGTGCCTCCTCAAGAATCAGATTCTTAATTTCTTTATCTTCAGGCACACAGATTCTCTCCCCAAACTTTATGATTCCATCAATACCTCTCTTAAACTCTACCGTCTTACCTTCTTCTATCATCTTGTTAACCTTTTGGAGATACTGGTCTTCAGCTTGCTTCTTCCAGACTAAGTCTAGGAATCCACTTGTGATAGTGACCATTCCTAAACTTATCTTTTTCTGGGATAATTCTATTATCCCAAGATTGAGATCTCTAAATTGTTCGATCAACCCTAACTCCTTAACCATTGTAGCAGACACTTGCAAAGATTTCCGACTTAATGCATCTGTTACAAAGTTTTCTTTTCCTGAATGATATTGGAGATCAAACTCATAATCTTTTATGAATTACATACATCTCCGTTGTCTCATGTTTAGCTCCTTTTGATCGAACAGGTATCTTAAACTCTTGTGATCGCTGTAAACTGTGAATTTAGCACCATACAAATAGTGTCTCCATATCTTCAATGTAAACACTATTGTGACTAACTCGAGATCATGGGTTGGGTAGTTCCTCTCATGTACTCTTAACTGCCTTGAGGCATAAGCTACTACTTTCCTTTATTGCATGAGCACACAACCCAGGCCTTGATGTGATGCGTCACAATACACATCAAATGGTTCTAACGGATCCGGCAAGACTACTATAGGAGATGCTGTAAGCCTCCTTTTCAATTCCTAAAAACTAGCCTTGCACTCGTTTGTCCACTCAAATACTTTACTTTTTCTTGTTAACTGCATCATCGACAACGCAATCTTTGAGAATCCTTCTATGAACCTTCTATAATAGCCTGCCAGTCCAAGGAAACTTCTGACTTCGCCGATTGTTTTAGGGCGTTCCCAATTCACAAATGCTTCAACTTTGGTAGGATCCATAACTATCCCATCTTTGTTTATAACATGCCCAAGAAATTGTACTTCGTCCAACCAGAATTCACACTTGGAAAACTTGACATAGAGTTGTTTATCCTTAAGCACTTGAAGTACAACCCGGAGATGTTATGCATGTTCTTCTCTACTCGAGGAGTAGATCAGAATGTCGTGAATAAACACAACGACGGATTTGTCCAGGTATAGTCTAAAGATCCTATTCATGTAGTCCATGAATACGGTAGGAGCATTAGTTACGACAAACGGCATAACCAGATACTCGTAGTGACAATACCAACTCCTGAAAGCAGTCTTTTGTATATCATTTTCACTCTGATATGATGGTACCCGAACTTCAAATCTATCTTGGAGAATACAGTTGCTCCCCGCAACTGATCCATTACATCGTCAATCATTGGCAACAGATACTTTTTCTTGATTGTTACTTTATTCAGTTGCCGATAATCAACACATAACCTTGAACTACCGTCCTTCTTTTTCACAAACAAAATCGGTGCTCCCCACGGTGAAACACTTTGTCGGAGGAACTCCTTATTCAACATGTCATCTAGCTACTTTTTCAACTCAGTCAATTCTGTTGGAGACATTTGATACGATGCAATCGATATCGGTCCGGTCCCTGGTACGAGATAAATTGCAAACTCTATCTCTCTTTTAGGTGGCAACCCTTGAACATCATCCCGAAAAACTTCAGGAAGCTCGCTTACGACAGGCAGCGCTTCCATCTTAGAAGACTCCATGGCATCTAAAAAAAACAGCACCACACAACTCCTTGTTTGTCCTTCTCCTGTACTACCGTCATTGGCAGGCAATAATCCAGAAGGCTCCATAAAAAGAAGAGTTTTATTTGAACAATCCAAAACTACATGGTTAACTGAAAGCCAATCCATGCCAAATATAATATCAATCTGCTGCATAGGCAAACAGATAAGGTTAATAACAAAAGTCTGATTTTCTTAAACAACTAGACAGGCTCGACAAACAAACAAAGTAGTTAATGTATCTCCCATAGGGGTAGAAACACTAGTGCAATAAGTGCTTTTTACGTCAGTTAAAATTTATTTTTTTACGTCAGAATACTGACTGACGTAAATACAGCTGACGTTAATAGTTAATATTTTAACATCAGTTGAGAACTGACGTTAAATATAACACTATTAACGTCAGTTCCTTAACAAAACCGACGTTAATTTTGTAAAAATTAATGTCGGTTTTTTAAACAACTGATGTTAAAATTAAACCTTTAACGTCAGTTCTTTAATACAACGGACGTTGATTTTGTTAAAACTAACGTCAGTTGTTATAAAGAACTGACGTTAAAGGTTTAATTTTAACGTCAGTTGTAATAAACAACTGACGTTAATAGTGTACTGTATATTTTATAAAATACTATTAACGTCAGTTGTTTGATACAACTGACGTTAATAGGTTTTTTTTTAAATTCAGTTTTAAAATATCACTCCCCTCAGCTATCCCTGCATTCAGTCCCAGTAACACAGAATATCACACACATTACAGAATTGTAAAGGAAAATTGAACAATGGGGGGACTTAAAACCAAAACCCATGTATATATATAAATAAATTTTAGTTCCAATGTCTAAAAAATAAAACTATCTAAGGATATATATATATATATATATACATGTTATTAATTAGTTTCTAAAGTCTAACAAAAAAACTATTTATCTAAGTAGTGCGGAGGTATGTTGTCAATTCCTTTTTCAGCCGCATACTTGAAGAAGAATTCATCGAAGCGCATCCTCAAGTCTCTTAACTCATCTTCTTCAATAGGCGATTGGTCGATAAATGCCTAGACACATTCAAATAATAACAATAACATCAATGCAAGTCATCTTCAAAACTATAATATATAATTTAACAAGTTGTTTAAATATTACCTTCTTCCATCCATCCGTAATAGATGCGGAGACTATGTTCAGCATATGAAGCATCACATAATAGTCGCACGACCAACTGTCAGTTTGAAATCGAGACTACCAACAAAATTAATTTCAACGTCAGTTGAATATACACATAAATTAGTAATTATAATATTAATTATTTGATAAATAAACTACCAAACCTTGAGGATGTTCCATACAGAATTTGCTTTAGCCTTAGAAGTCCTACTTCTCCCGTTGGCGCAACTTATGCTACTCGCCTTCAGCGCGCTATCATAAACAAATAATCATGTCGATCAATTAACAAAATCATATATCATGTGTGTAATAAACTAAAAACAACTGATATTAAAACTTAAATTAAATTTAAGATTAGTTACTTATATATTTACAGCTTCCACCACCTTCGGTGGCGGATAATGGTGGAGAGAGCAGAAGAATATGACAGTATGCCTAGACGGGTGAAGTACGAACAACTGCCAATGGCGATCCATACAGTAGGGAGCCAGATATAATTCTTTCGGATTGTATCCCAACAAGTTCCCTAAGTATTTACTCAATGCATCGCCATCAAAGAACTCGGGCAGAAGGATTGACGGATCTAAGAAACCGTAAACTGATGCAACACCCTTATCAAGCTGAAGACGATGGAGATACCTAAGATATGAAAAGGTGTGGATGTTAATTACATAATATATATATTGAAATTAAAATAAATTATTAAATGGAAAAATACCAAAAATAAATAAGTTATAAAATTAAAATTAACTTACGTGCACCAGAGACTGATGACATTACTGTTCATCCAGACGTTATTTTGCGCAGCGTTCCGAGATCGTCACCAACGAAGGAAAATATCCTTTGTTGATCTGGGCGTGCCACCCATCCATCGTGATCCAATGGACATTCAAAAATCTCAAACGCATAATCCTCACCAAGTGAGAACAAGCGAGTGATAGGTGACGGTGACAAGCGTCGACTTGGCCTTCAGTTTAGGAAAAATAAAATATATAAGTTTTTGATAATTAAAAAAAACACAAGTAATTATTTGACTAATTTGGACATTAATAATGAATAAATACCTTTGCTAACATTTCGAGCTCACGTCGTTTGGATTCCAACTCAAGCTAACGCCTTTTCATTTCCAACTCATGCTCATGGCGCTGGACTTCCAACTCCCGCTCCCTAGCTGCCAACTCATCGTCCTCCACATGTGCCATACTAAAACTCTCTTTTGTTCTCACATGTGAAGCGTTGGCAAGCCTTGCGGTATCCTGGGATGTACCGACGGAGGAAAGCTCTCTGGCAAGCGCCTGCTTGAATTCTGGGTTAGCTATTAAGCCTTGCATCAGATGTGTTGTAATATCTAGGTTGGACATGAGGTGCTGAGTAATGTCAGCCAAAATTGATGCTTCATTGACCACCCGCTTTCGTGAAGCAGACTTGCCATAATATTGTTTGATGGTCACGTTCCCAGGAACACCGAGAACCCAACCAAGATGGTCTTTCTTGCCTAGAGCAGTCATCAAGACGTCCTGCCGTCCAGAAGGGACGAATGCGCCCTGGGAGGATTTTGCTTTAAGATCCATCTACAATGAAAAAAAATGAAAAAACGTGCAAGTGAAAAGTGTTGCAAATATCTATACAAATATCAATTGAAATCAAGTTAATTATTTACTTACAATCTTATCTGCCACTTCGCGAGTGGCATCAACTTTAAAAGATCCCGCCTTTGTCATGCGACCGGCTAACCAGACATCCTCGCGGTCGATGTCCGACGGAGGACTTGATGGTGTGCCCTCAGGCACCTCTCCTATTTCAATCCTAGCAGAGTGCTCTTCCTGCTTCGCCCTTAGCCTATCCGCCATCATCTGCTAGATCCGAGTCTGGTACCCACCCTGAGACATGGTGTGGCGGTGGACGTTCTTCGCCTGATTCTGCCGACCCTTATTTGCCTTAGCCTATTCAAACAAAAACACATAATTAAATACAGTTAAATGATATATAATAAGCATACAAAATTAACTTAATCAACCAACCTGAAATTCTCCATCCTGTCGACTCCTGGCAAACATATCCCAAGTATCCTGATCAATCCAGGGATAATTCGAGAACATTTTATCAAGTCGCTTCTTCCCAGATACATAGTACCTGGTAAGATCATGCTTGAACCCATTCCAATGCTTTGATACCATTTTCATACATTTATGACGATGATCCTCGTCATTTGGCACAGTCCAAGCTACCTACACATTAGATACATATATAACAACTGGAAGGATTATAACTCGGATAATTATCTAATAATGTAAATCAAACGAATGTAAAGGTAAAATACCGTGATAGCCTCCCAAATCTGATCCTTAACGTTCTGTGGAACGTCATTCCAGTGGTTGTAGTTGATGCTTACGTCTTTGCCGCTTGTAGAAACACCCACTTATTAAATTCTTTAGCACGGGGTCCCTGGGCATTTAGATTAGCATCGAAGGACACCTCAAGCTTCTGTCCGCTCTGCCTGTCCTTCTCTAGTTTCTTCAACGAGGTGGCTCCTCTACCCCGTTTCCTATGAGCCTGTGATGTCTGTATGGACAAAAAAATGATAAAATAGAGGGTTGTAACATTATAAACTTACATTAACAAGGACTAAAGATAGTATATAACATGTAAACTTACACTAGAATCAGGCGTAGGTGTGATCGGGTCCTGCGAAACCCCCACAGTGTCCTCCCGTGCATGTGGGCTATCCGACTGATCCATATGTATGCCTATTCAGAAACAATATATATGTATTAACATAGGTTATAACTCAAAATAAATACAGAAGTATAAATAAAAATAACTAGATAGGTCCTATAGATATAAAAAACATCTATATATCCAATATAAGGACAATACGGGAGATTGAAAACTATAGTTTTTGAAGATTGCCAAGCACTGGTCACGGCCTGGCCGTGATGTCCATCACGACCATAACGTGCCAACTGAACCAGACCCTCATAGGCAGAACTGATCACGACCGTGACAGATCAACCAGCAGAGCAACATGCACTCAAAACCAAAAATAGAGACATTCCAAACAACTCAAACTCACGGTTTAAAGTTACAACTACTGAGACTACAGTTTCAACATACACTCAAAACCAAAAATAGAGACATTCCAAACAACTCAAACTCACAGTTTCAAGTTTCAACTACTGAGACTACAGTTTCAAACCAGCAGAGCAACATGCATGCACTCAAAACCGTGAATAAAAAAATGTGCCCTAATTAAAGACTCACCAGAAATAGGCGCTCGCGTGGTGATGGGGGGAAGCTCGAGTGGTGGCCAACGTTCGATGTGGTTACTGAGAGCAGAGGGACAAGGAGAGCTAGTGCGCGGGAAGGCCAGGGGAAAGAGAGATGTCAAGTTATTGCAAAGAATGAGCGGGAAAGACAGAGTTAGGGGTTAAGAGTGTACCTCACGGTGGTGGCGAAGAAGCCCTCGCGGTGGTTGCGGTGGAGATGAGCTCGCGATTAGGGCAGAGTGAGAGCGAGAGTGAGGGTTGAGCATGATGAAAAGAGAAAAGACGTACAAAGAAGTGGAGAATGCACGCGGGGGTAAACGTTATAATTAAAATAAAACAACATTTTACGTCAGTTTTTGGTAAAACCTGACGTTGAAGATCATATATTTAACGTCAGTTGTCTTAATAAACGGACGTTAAAAACTCTCACACTTATTACGTCAGTTGTTAGTAATAACTGACGTTAAAGGTCATATATTTAACGTAAGTTGTATTAAGAAACTGACGTTAAAAACACTCACAACTTCTTACGTCAGTTGTATTACACAACGGACGTTAAAGGTTTATTAGTTTCTGCAAAAACATTCATTCCCTTGACTGCTGTGCTACTTACCCATTCACCTTTGTACCTAATCCTCTTAATGAGCATTAAGTTTATAGATAAGTTTTCAAGAAAATCAGAATAACTTAGTAACTTCATCCATTGCTCCTATAAATAGCTTCCTTCCATCCTTTTAATTAATTTTCTGCTTCACAATATGGCTCTGCCGTGGAGATTAACTTCATCACTCTTTCTTCCTATTCCTAGACTCAAAGGTCTTTGTCTTAATGGTCAAACAACTTCTGAGTTTGAGTAAATCACATTACATGGATATTAAGGTTGGGTGAATCACGTAATGTGATTCTCTCACTTTATTTCATCCCCGTCATCCCTTTCACTTTGCTTTGGAAGCAAGTGATTGTGGATTCAAGATGATGCATCAAGGAACTCCACTGAAGAAGAAAGATGCAAAGATCCATTTCACTTTGCTTTCACTGCTAGTGACTGAGGATTTGCTTTGCATCTTGGAATTCAATTGAGGGAGGTGATGCATCCATTGGAGTTTCTGATGACAGGACTGAGAAGAAAATGATGTTGATGCAGAAACTTTTTTATATTTTAGGGCTATGTTGCAGAAATTTTTTATCTTTTAATCATGTAATTTTAACTTATGAATCGCTTCAATGTCATACGATTTGATTATACATATAACTTGTTTTATGTTAAGTGTTTATTTATTTTAATTTGCACAATAATTTGTTTACTAATTCAAGCTAATTAATAAAAATTAAAAATAATCTTGTATAAAAAAAAGGTTTAGAAATAAACTGCAGTACTATATGGAGTGATCTGCGTTAAGAGGGACAACAGGGACATGACAACCAATGAAATGAGTTTCATAATTATTTACGTCAGTTATTTATAGAACTGACGCAAATAGTTTACCCACCACCTCATTTTTAACGTCAACTTAATTGATGACCGCCAAGTTCCCATATATTAATTACATTATTTCCAATATTCATTCTGCACGTTTATAATATATAGGATTATTTACGTCAGTTGTATATTAATATTTTTTATTTGAAAAACACTTTTAACGTCAGTTTTTTTAAAAAACTAACGTTAAAAGTGTATAGATATCTGCAAAAACATTAATTCCTTTGACTGTACTGTGCTACTTACCCATGCACCTTGTAACTCAATCCTCTTAATGAGCATTAAGTTTATAGGTAAGTTTTCAAGAAAATCAGAATAGATATCTGCAAAAACATTCATTCCTTTAACTGTACTGTGCTACTTACCCATGCACCTTGTAACTCAATCCTCTTAATGAGCATTAAGTTTATAGGTAAGTTTTCAAGAAAATCAGAATAGAGTAGTAACTTCATCCCCTGCTCCTATAAATAGCTTCCTTCCATCCTTTTAATTTTCTGCTTCACAATATGGCTCTGCCGTGGAGATTATCGTCATCACTCTTTCTTCCTATTCCTAGACTCAAAGGTCTTTGTCTTAATGGTCAAACAACTTCTGAGTTTGAGTAAATTACATTACATGGGTGATAAGTCTGAGTAAATTACATTATGTGAGTTGCTCACCATATCACCTTCCGGAGAATCAGCTGCTGGAGGGCTAATCAGGTGCTCGGGGGTCACAGTTCCAAAACCTCAGCTTTGGCAGCAAGTGACCGTCTTGGAAGTCTCTGGAACCACTGCCTTTGCTTGAAACAGATCTAGTGCACCTGTTTTTGCCTCTCTCTTGAGCTCTCTCATGCCCCCAGTTTTCTGAGGTCTTTAGAGTATAGTTTTCCCTTTGGCATATTTCATAAAACTCTCTGATGGGATGTAGCTTTAATGTTTAGGATTTTAAACCCTTTCAATGTAACTTTTTATAGGATTTTAAACCCTTTCAATCTTCTGTATCAGTATGTATTACAGTAACTTTTTATAGGATTTTAAACCCTTTCAATCTTCTGTATCAGTCTGTATTACAGTACTTCATGAATGAGATCCGGTTTGGGTTATTGATTCAACTTATAGTTTTCAAAACAGAAACACAAAACATCAAAGCAATTCATGTGAAACTGAAACTTTGAGGAAGGCAATGCGGAAGGGATCGTATACTAGATAAAAAAAATATTAAAATAACCTTTAACGTCTGTTGATGTAAGGACTGATGTTAAAAGAAAAGTGACTTACTTTTAACGTCAGTTCTTTATCGAACTGACATTAAAATGTTCACTTTTAACGTCAGTTCTATAAAGAACTGACGTTAAAAGTGAGTCACTTCACTTTTAACGTCAGTCATTAAAACAACTGACGTTAAAATTGAATTAATGAACTCTGATATTTACAAAACTGCCACCGCCTCCTTTTTAACGTCTAGCTTTTGGTTAACTGACGTAAACCTTTACCGTCTAATGTATATTTTCCACTAGTGAAACATTCAGATCATAGGGTAAAGATGTAACAAACAGTTTCAAACGATCCATGCACTCAAGAGACATAAACGATTATGTAGCGCCCGAATCAAATAATACAGATAAGAGTTTTTTCGAAAATGAGGCACTTAACCTGTTTGAGATCAGGATCTCTAGTAGTCTCGAAACCTCTAGCGGCAAACACCCTCCCACTAGCTTGGGGTCTACCTTCTTGCTAATTTACTGTCTGAGCTCTTGAACCACTGCTCTGAGCTCCTCTACTTTGTTGTTTCACCATATTTCTAATTACATTTCTCTGGGACACGATCTGGACATGTGTCCCACTTGCCCACACTAATAACATATCATATTTTGTATCTAGGGTCAGTTTCTTGTCAGATGGGACCCTCCGAACTTGTTAAAAGTCTGCATCCCAGATGATGCCTGACTGAAACCTCCGCTGCTAGCACCTACTGCTTGCTGCTTTGAGCGACTGTAAAGTCTTTCCCACTGCTGATACCTTCACCCACGACGTCTCTCGGCTATTGCCTCCTCTAATCGGTCCACCACTCTGCTGCGGTGGTTGTACTGGTCTCGAACGGTCATGACTCTCTAACCTGGTGCACTTTTTAACCAAAGCCAAAAGTGGTTGAACTTTAAAAGAATCATCATCCACTTTAACTTTGGTCTCAGCCCTTCCTCAAACCTCTTACAGACTCATTCTTCATCTGGGTGACCTTGATAAAACTAGGAGAACTTCAACATTACCTCGAATTGGATAGCATACTCTCCAACTAATAGATTCCCCGCCTCAGACTCATGAACTCTCTCATTCATAAGACATACAATTGTCTTATAAAAGCTTAAACAATTATTCCCATACATTAAGAATAACTCGCGTATCGGACACTCTACCCTTGTCTAAGAATATCTAACATCCAAATGTGGATTCAACTAATAGTGTCGGTACTCATCCTACCCCACAGTCCGCAATCCTCATCAGATTCAGTTTCCCAGAGTCTGGTTTAGAACCGAACTGCTCTGATACCACAAAATGAGACACCCCGATGTCCCACTATAGAAATCCTAATTAATTAAACCTTAATCCGTTGTATTAACGTTAGCGCGATTATAAATATGAAAATAAATTACTTTGCGGAAGCGATAAAATTAAAAATCGTTTAAAACATGCACAATGGAATAAAACACATATCAGCTATATATACATAATTGGTACGTCTGTCACCCAAGTACGATAAATCCCAACAGCGGGATCCTAGGCTTACTAAAATATACAAACATTGTCAAACTAAAACTGAACCTAATACATAAACTGATCACAGAAAACAGGAGAAAAGTCCTATAACTACCCAGCCCGCCTATCAAAATACATCCAAAATACAAAATAAGCGCACAGAGGCACACTGCCTAACAGACGCATCCGACATATCCACATCATCAGTGATGTGGGCATCTAGAACTACCCTCGCCTTCACCGTCACAGCGTTTATATAATTGTGGTGGGATCTTCTGTCGATAGCATTGTGGCCAGTAGTCCTTCCAAGTTGTTGTTCCCATCATGGCATTGTTGTTCATCTACTATACCGATAACATACATAGAAAGTAGAGAAAGAAGGGAGATGAGCAACTCTAACATAGTCATAAAAATAGGGATGAGGGCACATAGAATAACAATTACATATACATATACACATGCGACAAGTAATAGGCAACCATCTTCCGAATCACACTAACACAGAACATCCTCGAAGTTTACTCTTAGTTCAATCCTCTAAAGAGTCTCACTCCTATGCATGTCGACCGATATCTCTCATCAGGGTCTCAGCCCCGAGATATTCCCTTATCAAGCCTCTTTAGTTAGGGAACGTTTCCCTTATCAAGCCTCTCCACTTAGGAAATGTTTCCTTATCAAGCCTCTTCGCTTAGGGAATATCAGTTAGTTTGTCTAGGCAACTTTTTCGCTCGCCGTGACCCATAAGAGTGCATCTCCTTGTGAGCTCAGCTCCATCAGAGGTATCCGGGTCGCCTCAGATATTCAACCTTGGACATGGACAGTCAGGGTAAAGTCGAGATAACTAGGCTCTACCGGGGTACACGATGCATTAGGAGCTAACTAATGGTCACTGTGAGCCTTCCGAGTCCAGTTTTGCATCCCCAAGGTCTCTGGTCCCTCCGTAATCCATACTCGCACTCGAGTACAACTAACCTCTTCTGACTCCCAATCATACGGCTCGCCACCTTGGCAAAATACAATGCAACAAACATCGCCGTAGTTAACACCGGAACCTTCTTACACATTCACACTCTCACAACAAATGCCTATACATCCCGGGTCACAAAGCCACAATCTCAAGGCATTACCACGGTGTTAACTCTCAACTCATCCATACAATATATATTCGTCATAACAATCAGTCAATCATCAATTCTCATATACCAAGAGAATAATCATAAAATCTTGTTTTGCATACCAAGTATAGCAAATATCATGTATCATCATGTACAAGTCAAACAACACTTAAGCATGCAGTTCAGACAACCTCAATCAACATAAAGTCGCTAACTTAAAGTATCAGGATTGCTACCAATAAATCTACAACCACTAAACCCGAGACAACATCAAAATATTAATTTATTTTGGTTTAGCCATTGTCGATTATTTGACATTCTAGTAGGGTCTGGGGCACCCTACACACATTCATATATAATTATTGTTCTACGCTTGCCTCCCCGACGATGTCAGTTACTTTCTCCCCACCTTGTTGATGTGCACAATTTCCCGTACAAACTCTAAATGCATTTGTGTTACCGACACGAACCTCGACACGTTTTCCTACAATGTTCATAAATCCTAAACAGCCGCTGCATTAAACGAAATTCGGACTAGAAAGTGAGTTCAAGATCTAAAAGAAAAGACCTCAAAAGTGCTATTGAACGGACACCTTATCTCACAATCCAGATATTTGTTTATAAATTTGAACGGTGAGAATGAAGAAATACCTGTCCTTAACCTCCTCCAAAAGGTTCAGCCTGATCCAATGGTGAACGAATCTCGGATGACCGTTCTATGGTGAGAGGTTAGAAGCTAGACGAGTTGAGTTTCTCACCCTGTGTCCACTGTGCGAGCTGAATATCTCAGACTCTAGAGTTTATTTCAAAATTTTGACCGCTGGATTTGAAGAACCACTAGTCTATAACCTTCATATGAAATTTGAGCACGATTCAACGGTGGAAGAGTGTGTGGTGACGATTTCACAGTGATCACTCCAACTAAGCTTTGCAACTCAACAATGGCTGCCTTCCTTTGAGAGTTTCTTCCCCCTTTTTCCTCTGGTTATGCACCCAAAAGAAGAGAAGAAGATGATTACCATGCATTCATTTCCTTTTATATTACTTAGTTTAGGATTATTTAATTATTATCTTAGTTTTAGTGGAAGACAAGTGTCATAACTTAGGGTAGGTGTCATTCATGCAAAAGGTAGTGGAAAACAAGTGTCATTAGGATATGTTAGTGGAGTATGAGGTGGCACCATTATATCGTGACATGTGTCATTGCGTGTTGCTCCATTGGCACAACTGAGTGTTTTCTTAGGTATCTTCCTACTGTTGGAATATTTTTCTTAACTATTTTAGACCACTCCTAAAAACTTATTGTACTCAATCTCGACCTAATTTTAATATTCTAATTCTCAATTAATTAATTAACTGACTAATTAATCACTCGATTTAGCGTTTGTTTGCGTTTCGGACCCGTTTCAACAGCGATTCTCCTCCAACTTGAAACAAAAGCTAACGTACACCAAAGGAACATGATTAAGTCTTTATTCATACTTAATCTTTTTCTTAATCCCTAATCAAGAAACCGAGGTGTTACAGTAACCTTGGTGAGACGTTGCCTGATTTAAACCCGGTTGTGTTTGAAGGTTCGTACTATGGAAGTGGTGACCGGAAGGAAGAATTGAATCCATTAGAGCAGATGAAAATTGATCATGCAGGACCCTCAGTTGGTGTTGCACTAGAAGAAGATGGGGAAGAAGATGGTGGAATGGGTTCCCAATACATAGAGGAGAATCTGAATCCCAAAGCTCAAAGATTCTATGATATGTTGAGTACTGCACGATCTCGGTTGTGGGAAGGATGTCAGGCGTACCCAGAGTTGTCGATGTGTATGGAATGGTTAAGTAACAAATCTGACTACAATATGTAAGAAGGTTGTTTTAATCGCCTCACCATGTCAGTGTCCAAGGTGTTGCCGGAAGACAATCAGATGCCTACTAGTTTTTATCATGCTAAGAAGTCTGTGGAGAATTTAGGTATGGGGTATTTGAAAATTGATTGTTGCCCGAATGGATGTATGTTGTACTATAAGGATGATTCAGTGGAGAGCATAACATGTTGTCAATTTTGTCTTGCGGATCGGTATAAGATAACCACTAGGAAGGGAATTGAGAAGAAGACCGCTCTAAAAAAGATGTGGTACATTCCGCTCGTGCCAAGACTTACAAGATTGTACTCTTCGATGGCCACTGCAGCTCATATGAGGTGGCATAGTGAGCATGAGAGGGAGCAAGATGTCTTGTGTCATCCATTGGATGGAGAAGCTTGGAAGTATTTTGATAGGGTTCATATGGCATTTTCGCCGGACCCTCGGAACGTCCGATTGGGGTTATGTACGGATGGATTTAATCCTTTCGGGCAATCTGGAAAAGCATACTCTTGTTGGTCGATTATCCTGACTCCGTACAATCTTCCCCCAGGGATGTGCATGAAGCGGGAGTTTATGCTCCTAACAGTCATAATTCGGGTCCGTCTAATCCAAAAGGGAAGATTGATGTGTACTTGCAACCGCTAATAGATGAGTTGAAAATGCTGTGGAATGATGGTATGTTGACATATGACGTATCTTTGAGGCAGAATTTCATGATGAAAGCTGCTTTGATGTAGACGATCAACGACTTTCCCACCTATGGGATAATGTCGGGTTGGATGACAGCGGGGATGCTTGGTTGCCCAATATATATGGAGCGATCGAAGGAATTCACACTTAAAAACAGTTGAAAGATCTCATATTTTGATTGTCATCGTCAATTCCTTCCAGAAGATCATCCTTATAGGAGGAACAAGAATGCATTCAAGAAGCGTTGTGCGGAGACAACACCGCCTCCACCACGTTTGTTTGGTCCTAATGTATGGCGGAGAGTACAGTACTTACCGCTCGTCCATGAATCCCAAGGAGAACGTATTCTTGATTATGGCGTCAAGCATAATTGGACAAAACAAAGTATATTTTGGAGATTGTCGTATTGGAGGACGCACCTACTCCGTGACAACATTGATGTCATGCATACTGAGAGTAATGTGTTTATGAATGTGTTTGACACTGTGATGGACATCAAGGGGAGGACAAAGGATACGAATTAAGCCCGATTGGATTTGACTGAAATTTGTAATCGGAAGAAGCTTGAGTTGCAGGACGATGGTCGTGGCAGACTTATCAAACCGAAGGCAATTTATACACAAAGCAAAATACATAAAATAACTATCTTTAAGTGGGTTAATGAACTAAAGTTACCCGATCGGTATGCTTCCAATATGGGTAGATGTGTTGACATTAAGGAAGCAAAGTTACATGGAATAAAGAGTCGTGATTGCCACATGTTCATGCAACGATTGCTTCCAATTGCGTTCGACGCATTACCGAAACCAATTTGGAACCCACTTGTTGAGCTTAGCCACTTTTTCAGGGAGCTTACGTCGACAACACTAAATGTGAATCACTTAAAGGATATGTAAGTCAAGATACCTTTTATATAAGCTGGAGCAAATCTTCCTATAGAATTTCTTTGATTAAATGGAACACCTTCCAGTTCATCCACCTTACGAAGCAAGAGTTGGTGGTCCAGTCCAATATCGCTGGATGTATCCATTTGAGAGGTATACAACATCAACTATTTTACTTAATACATATTAAATTCACGCACACGAAATCGTAGTTTAGCTTTCCTTAAAACCAGTAATTATTTTTATGTATCCCTCTTTAATAGGTTCATGCACTCCCTTAAACACAAAGTCAAGAACATGGCACGAGTGGAGGGTTCCATTTGTGAAGCATACTTAGTAGAGGAGACTTCCACTTTTGCCTCTTATCACTATCCAGACGAAGTTGACACGAGAAGGACAAGAATGCCTAGAAACGCTGATTCGGGCGAAGGAAGTTCAACTTGTCCTCCTATATTAATATTCAACTATCCGGGCAGATTAATGGCAAATCAAAAGGATATTTCTTGGAGCAGTGTGACATTAATGCTTCTCATTTGTATATCCTTCAAAATTGTGTAGAGGTGGCGCCATATTTAGAGTAAGTTTCTACAATGTCTTTTATAAGTTCAATTGACATTTATGATTATTAATCGTCCTGCTGTTAATCTCCCATATGTAGGATGTACGACAATTTTCTAAGGGATCTCCAACCTGACATTTCGAACGATCAGGTTGATCAAGAAATTACTTCTCACTTTGCTACGTGGTCCAGTAAATATGTAGGTTAAGCATATTCATTTGTTGCAATACATTTTATCTCCTTAACTATATAGCATGTATAAGAATAATATAATATTCGATTTTTTAGGTACTAGATCCAGTAAACAATGTTCAAAATCCATTGTTGATAAATTTGGCATGGGGGCATAACAGATGGTTTACATCATGGAATACTTACATTGTAAATGGATATAAATTTAACACAAAAACATGGAGTGAAGGAATACAGTCGTGTAATTATGTTGTTTGTGTGCGAGCCACTGATGGCAATGTAGAGGATGATTTTATAGGGTTCTAATCGATAAAAAAATATGGTATTGTTCAAGTTAGGCTATCTCATAGGTATAATAAGGCGTACGACCCATTCATTTTTTCACAACAGGCAGATCAGGTTTATTACTCGCCATATCCCAAAGGACATCAAGGCTGGTTGGGTGTCATTAAGATAAAGGCTCGCAGTACAATTACTGATAATGTAATCAACCAGCATGAAAAAGATGCTCCGTACCAAGATGATGAGTTTTCAAGACCACACATACTGTTGCAAATTACGCCAGACATTATTGTTACTTCTTTGGCGGACATTTCCGGCAATGGGGAATAAGTTGAAAGAGAGTTAATGGATCAATCTGAGTTGGACGCATCTAGCGAAGGCACATTCCAATCAAGTGAGACTGATGAGAGTGATGGTGAATTTAGTAACAGAGATTCTACTTAGGTAATTTATTTATATCATAATTTATTGTGTAATGCTCATTCTACTTAGGTAATTTATTTTTGTATTAGTTACACTGTGGTGTAATCATCTTTTCATTTTTTTGCACAGATGGCAGATTCCTCTAGAGGTAGGGGGCAGCGTGGTGGTCGTCATGGAGGTCGTGGCAGAGGTCGTGTTGCGAGAGTCCCTCCGCCGGTCGACCCATAGACTTCAGATCGAGACCACCTTGCCAGCACCTCTGTGGACGGGCCACATCAGGGTGATGGAGTTGCACTCTCTACCCAGCCTCATGTGGTCGGGACACATGCTGCACCGTCATCATCCACACCTATGCCGGGACCATCATCATCATCGGGGCAGGAGAGCCATGGTCCATCCGACAAGAGGAATATTCTTATCCCCAGGGGGGATAATAAGCTAATTTAATTTTTTTAATATATAAAGTATCGTTAATTTCTATTTACTTGTTTGTTATTTATTTATAACATTTATTAATGCTCTAATTTTGCTGCAGCTTTCTGCCCACGATGGGCCCTTCTGATTCGATATCAAAGATCCTGCAACGCAAGTTTGATGGTCCATGGCCTACATGGAAGGCCATCCCAGGGGGCCATAGGGATCGATTGTTTAAAGAGTTTAAGGTAACAATTTATTAAGTTATTTAAATTAAATTTAAATTATGTATGTATACACACAAATTTCCTAACAACTGTAAGTTTCAGAAAGAGTATCGGTGGGACGCATCTTTAGAGGGGATCTTCGGGGACATATTTGAGCATAAAGGCTCACTGGTCATGAAGAATATGACGAACAAGCTGAGGAAGGGTAAGAATAAGGGGAAGTGGGTGGATCCTAAGATCAGGAGGCAACTGGACCGGTATTGGGCTACTGAGAAGTTCCAGGAGATCCAGTCCACAGCTCGGCATAATCGAGCTTCTGATGGTGGCACACGTGCTTGGATCGGCGGCTCTAAATTAGCCGCCGCCCACTTCAACGAGCTGGTAATACTTAAAACTTTATTGAATTAGTATATTATTTCATGAGTTTTCATTTTTAAGTATTCTTATGAATTTAAGATTATATTTTTCTTTACAGAAAGCACAGAAACAGCGGGCCCCCACTGCTATGGAGTTGGTGGAGAGGACGAAGAAGTTGAAGTCAGGGGCATGGGTCAACGACAAGGCCTGTAACTATGCTGTAAGCTAAAAAACAATTTAGTTTATACTTGTAATTTATTATAATTGATTTGTTAATATTGATTATAATTTTAACTAAATCTCTTCATCTATACTTTGCAGGCGGGCTTCAACGAGATGAAGGACGATGCCATATCACGTGCCTCATAGTCATAGGATGAGGCCTTTATTGGTGAGGGGCCCCGCTCTCCTGTCTCCATCGGCGATAATGCCATTTATTTGGAGGTCGTCGGGGGCAGGAACAAGAAGGGGCACGTGTATGACCTCGGACACCTGAAAGGCGAGTTTATCGCTTCATCGTCTGGCACGCCTGCTCCTTCCTATGAGGATACCGTCCCACTGGAGCAGTTCAACCAGATGGAGGACACCATCACGCAGCTGAACGCAAAGCTTCGGGAGAAGAGGGAGAGAGAGCAGCAGATGGCGAACAAGATTTCACAATTGACTTAGGCACACCAGTAGCTGATGCAGACAACCATCAAGTAGGGCCAGACACTGCGGCTGGTGTTGGAGCAGATGAGGATCCAGCCGCCAATTGCTCAGGGTGATGCTCTGGCGGTTGTGCCGCCTACTAGCGCTCCTCCAGTTCCGCCACCTGCTACTGATGATGCTTCTCTAGAGGATGATCAGATGGCAGACATCGACGGCACGGACGCTGAGGATGATTGGGTTCCTCCACCTCCTTCTCATCATGATTGATTTTAATTTTTTCATTTTTTAGATTTTAAACGAGTCTTGTACGTCACTTTGGATTATTATTTTTATTTATAATTGTATATTTCATTAATAATTTGGTGTGTTTTATTAATAATTTTGCTAAACTTTAAAGCAAAAAATTTTGTTTTTATTATTTTAAAAACTAATTTTTTTTAAAAAATCCAGTTTAGCGACCGAATTAGCAACCCATAATTCGGTCGCTAAACTTTAGTTAAAAGAAAAAAATTGTGGTCTAGCAACCGAATATCGGTCGCTAATATTGGTTAATAGTAACCAACATTAGCCGCCAAACGTGGTTACCCCAATCAAACGACCAACCAATTAGTGATCGACTATTATTACTTAGCGACCGGAAATACGGTCGCCTTTTAGCGACCGAATTTATATTTCGGTCGCTAAAACCTTAGCGACCAGGTTATCATCCACCACCATGAATCGATCACTAAATATAATAGCGACCGAATTAGCATGTTTAGCGACCGAATTTGTCGGTCGCTAAACAGTTGATTTTTTGTAGTGACCCAAGGTTTGGGGTGAATCAGTATAAATATGTGTCAACTTTCTTCCCTTATTTTTTTAAGTTTGCTTTTATATTTATTGTGCTAACTGGGGGTTAAAAGTGTTAAGTTTTAAATTAACCTGTTCTACTTCAGACGCATTATAGTGTCTGATCCTGCTTATTAGAGAAAACTTTCATATTTCCGAAAAGTTTAAGTAAAACCCAGTTGGCATCAGAGCTTAACCTTTAGGTTGAGTACTTAACAGTATTGAGGAAAGATCTTGTTGAATAGAAATCATGACAGCTAGAGCTAGCACAAGCGAAAGCAACTCAGGGATGGAAGGAACATCCATGACCAGACCTCCCTTCTTCAATGGAGAAAACTACATGTATGGGAAAGAAAGATTCCAATGGTTCATCATGTCTAAAAATTCAGATCTATGGGAGATCATCGTTGATGGTCCTTATATTCCAAAGAATGATGATAACATTGAGAAACCTAAAGCTTAGTGGATAGCTACAGAAAAAACCAAATGGGAGCTGAATCAGAAAGCAAGATACTCCTTAATGTGTACCTTGAGTCAGGAAGATTTTGAAAAGGTTCATGCATGTGTAGGCAAAGAAATATGTGATACACTACAAGTAACTCATGAAGGTTCAATAAAAGTGAAAGAAACAAAGATAAACATGCTTGTACGGAAGTATGAGTTGTTTACCATGGAAGATGGAGAAAGCATTGCTCAAATGATAGGAAGATTCCAGACCATCACCGATAGTTTGAAATCTTTGGAAAAAATCTACACTAATGCAGAGAAGACAGGCAAAATGTTAAGAAGCCTTCCTAAACAATGGAGACCTCTTGTCATAGTAATATCTCAATTTAAAGATCTCTCAACTCTTCAAATGATTGATCTTCTTGGAACTCTTCAAGTTCATGAACAAGAACTAAATGAAGATAGTTTTACTGAGAAAGGAAAATCCATCGTTCTCAAAGCTGACAAGATCTCTTCCAAAGCTCTAAAGGCCGAGGAATCAGATTCAGAGTTAGACGCATCTGAAGACGACTCTGATAGTGATGATGAAATATCATTACTAACTAGAAAAATGAGGAAATTATGGAAAATGAAGAATTTCAGAAAGGGTATACCACCTTTCAAGAAGTTCAACAAAGAAAAGTTCTTCAAAAAAGGCAATAATACAGATAAAAGTCCTATAGTCAGCTATGAATGCAAGAAACCTTGACACATCAAATCTGAATGCCTTCAGTTGAAGAAGCAACCTTACAAGAAAGTGAGTAAGCAAATTTGTCTTATGGCAGATGTTGATCTTGATTCAAAGGTAAATTATGTTCTTATGGAATTTGTATCATGCAAGATGCTGATTCTGTTTAACTAAGGCTTTCAGATCACTTAAGAGGCAATATGTGAAACTCGTAAAAGAGCATGAGCATAAAACTCAAGGGTGTGAAAGATTGTCTAAGGAAAACAGTAGCTAGAGGCTACAAAGCCTAAAGCTGAGATCATGGCTGGGAATCTACAGTTTGAAGAAGTTGTAAAACATCAACAGAAAGTGGAGGATCTCACCTCTGATCATTCTCATTTTGTCAATTGGTAGAGATAATCTGACAAAGATTTTGGGAAGTTAGAGACACTCTCTTGATAGAACTGGTATAGGATTTATTGTCCAGACACATCATGAAGTATCTAACAAAGTCTTAGGACAAAAGCCTAAACATCTTTATGATAAAGTCAATTCATTTTCTAATAAAAATAGTTGCAAAAATTATGGTAAAACTGGACATATCATGTCTGGATGTATTCACAAAAGGAAGAAGTTGTCACAAACTTCAAGAACTAACAAGAAAGGATCCAAGAAGATATGGGTACCTAAATCCTTGATTATTCCTGTTGCAGATATCCTTAATAGAACAAAGAGCACATCTATCATGGTACCTGGATAGTGGCTGCTCACGACACATGATAGGAGAAAAGTCTTTGTTCCTTGACCTCCAGCCTAAAGAAGGAGGACATGTCACCATTAGAGGAAACCAAAAAGGAAAAGTCATAGAAATAGGTAAAATTGGTGGAAGATCTCCTCTACCATCTATCCCAACATCTCTTACTTTTGTAACACCATGTTTTTCCTATAAAGTCATTAAATGATGTTATATGTTTTATATATGCTATAAAGGGCTAGGTGGGATTTCAAAGCAGGAAATTCCTTTTTGATGCATGAGAACGACCGTGTTCATGTATCATTACGCCCGTGCTTAGGCTCGTGTCTTATGGTTGCCTGAGCCACAAGCACGGCCGTGCTTAGGGGGAGCATGACTATGTCGGAAAACGAGGCTTTGTGACGTTGATGTTACGAGTCCATGCTTAAATGAGCACGACTCTGTGCTCATGTTAAGTACGATCGTGCTTAGTGGGAGCATAGCCTTGCTCGGGTCAGGGAGTTTATAAATAGAAGAGTTCCATGAGGGTTACGGGCCAAACTCTCAAATTGGCACTTTGGGCAATCCTAGTGTGACACAAACCTCTCCCCTTTCCCTTCCCTTGAACCCTTTGAAGTTCTTGGTGTTCTAGAGTCCATTTGGGATAGAAGTCACGCGCGCTACTGCCATTAAGGTAACGTGTTAATCCCTTTATTAATCCCTTATTCATTATTTCTTGAATATGAGATTAATGTTTGCCCTTTTTGTGTTGGCCAAGGCTTGAGGAACTCATCGAGCCGCTCGAGAGAACAAGAGTAGTTATGCTTACGTTTGTCAAGAGGCTTAGATCTTCATACCAGGTATGGGGAGAAGGGGTAGTATGAACATGTAGGCATTAGGGGTGAGACGATGGAAGAAGATTAGTTACGCTTACGTTTGCCATGGATGTTTTGTGAGACGATGAACGCTAATGTTAATAAGACATTAAAAGACGTTAATAATGATGTTTAAGAATTAAGGGATGTTTTCCCCAGTTGCTCACAAGAATTGAACGATAGTAATGAGAGGCAAGGTTAATGCTCAAAGGTTTAGTTAAGACCCTAGGATTGATTCTTGAGCGTTTTAGGGACATTAATAATGAAGCTGGAACTAATGGATTAATTCCCCAATAAGTACAAAACGTGGAGATTATTTAAGAGCAATGAAACTGATGTTGATGGTTAGTAAAAGCCAATACGATTGATCTTTGAATTCCCTAGGAATCATAGCAATGGTTCCCAACCCTCTTGCCAAGAAATAGTACGACCATGCTTCAGTAAGCATGGCCGGACTTAACAGTCAGCATGGCCGTGCTCCCTTAGACAGAATAGAACCCAGAAACAAAAACAGGGGTGTTTCACCCCAATTGTTCCCAATAATGTAATAAGACACCAAACGAAGTAAAGACAAGCTAGATAACTTCATGAAGACTTACTTAATAAATTTAATTAAAAACAAACGTAAAGATGGTTAGGTCGGTAACGATGTTTACCACACGTTGTTATACCTTGGTGCCAAGTGGCCAACGGGACCTTGATGCTTAATGGCCAAGGTGTTGTTAATGTTGAACCTTGGTACCAGGGGATAAGGGGGACCTCGATGCCAAGTGGTTGAGGCGTTGATGGTTATAAAACTTGGGTAGCCAACAGAAAAGGTCGAGGAGCAGCGCACCCACAGCCTCACCACACCATCGAGTACCCCACGGAATTCATAAATATCGAAAGCCAACATTTTTAAAAACCAACAACATCAGAGGATCCTTTCCGATGGGCCATCAGTCGATCTGGTGTTTGCCACCACATCCAAGGCCACTTCAGGACGATCACCCGTCTCTTGGTGTTTCGGCTCCGCCCCGGAAGGCATCTACTAACACCACGTCCATCCACAACCAAGGTCGAGGAACCGCGCACCCACAACCTTGCCACATCATCGAGCACCCCACGAAATTGATAAATATCGACAGAAAACATTTTTAAATACCAACATCATCGCAAGGAACCTTTCCGATGCGCCTTCAGGTGATCTGGTGTTTGACACCCCTTCAAAGGCCACTTCAGGACGATGACCGGTCTCTTGGAGCTTCGGTTCCTCCCCGGAAAGCATCACCTAACACCATGTCCACCCACAACGAAAGTCGAGAAGTCGTGCACTAATGAGTGTGATCTCACCTTATATTTAATTGACATTTTGCATGCATTTTCATATAGTTTAGGCACTTCTGATTTGATTTTGGTTAGTTTTTACCTTGGAACGGGTAAGGCGGTTTTGTGGTGTTGTTGTGCAGGAATTAAGGATTAAAATGCTCAATATTAACCATGATGGATCTTGCATGAAGATGGGGCTTGAAAAGTGAAGAAAATGAGCGAAACAGAGCCCATCGCGGCCTAACCGTGACAGCCATCACGGCCATGACCGAGTTGAGCTGAAAAGAAAGAATGGGAAAGTCAGAGCTGGTCACGGCCATGATATGTCAACTGAACCAGACCCTCGCAGGCAGAACTGATCACGGCTAGGCCGTTATGGTGGTCACGATCGTGACAGACCAATCAGCAGAGCAACCTCCAAGGCAGAATCCGTCACGGCCTGGCCGTGATGGCCATCACGACCGTGACGTGCAATATTTGGATCTTTAGAAACTGATTTGATCTAAATTTGTAATTTCTTGGGATTCAAGTTACCCTAATCTATAAATAGATAACTTAGGCTCGAAAATAGGGGGACTCTTAGAGACTTTTGAGGGGCTGCTACCTTAGGCAAAATTGGGATTTCTCTTCTTCTTCTTCTTCTTCTTCTTCTTCTTCTTCTTCTTCTTCTTCTTCTTCTCTTCTCTTTGGTTTTCATTCATGTTTTTGTTAATCAAGCTTGATATGATAATGGGAATGCTTGAGTAGCAGTTTTATATCTAGGGATTGGGGCTATGCCCAAGATCTATTTTATGTTATGAATTGATGTTTTCCCTTTGTTAATTTCGATTTCGCTTTTGATTTGGTTTCTATCGCATGAATTACATGTGAATCTGGTGCACACTTATTTGCATGTCATAGATACTCTAAGGAGGAACCTAGCGATGAACTTAGGTATTGGATCTATAGGAATAAAACTTAGGACTTAAGTCACGAGAGTTAGAAGCGGTCCTTCGAGGGTTCACGAATTGTCACAAAGCTTAAAGGGTTCAATCTAAATTCAATTACCACGAGATTAGGGGTTGGTTAAATTGGGCACGGTTTTTGTAACTCGAGAGGGAGAATTAACTTATTTAGGATAAATTCGTCTTCAAAGCGATTTTGATAATTAACAAAGGGTAGTCAGTTCGGTAACATGAACAATCTTGTTGGTAACCCAATTCCTAGGAATCTCTTTAGATTTGAAAAACCCCTAATTGATTTACTTTCCTATTTTAATTGATTGCATTCTTAAATATCTGATTTTCTAAGTTATTTCTTATTACAAAAACTAAATCTTTCCAAAATCCCTTTTTTATATAGTTCAGTTTAATTGGTTTAATAATTACTTGTTATTTGAGATCACGGTCTCTGTGGGACCAATCTTTTTATTCCTTGGCAATGAATTCGGTACACTTGTCAGAGTCCTCGCTATCAAGTTTTTGGCACTGTTGCCGGGGACCGTGCTTTCTTGAATGTCAATTTAATTTTTAAATTGGTTATTCTGGACTTTTTCTTTTTAATTATTTCCTTTTAAAAAAATATTTTCTTTTTTTCATTTATCTCATTTTCTTTCTAGAGTATCTATCTCTCTCTTATAGGTGTTTTTCTCTTTTATGCAAAGATCCCTAAGTCTTGGAAACCTTATTGAGGTCGACCCCGAAATCGAAATGACCTTTCATAGACGCAGGAGACTACAAAGAGAGAGGGAAAGGTTGATTCCCATTCCACTCCTGGCGAATCTACCGGATACCAAACTATTGAAGGACTACGCAGCCCCAAATGCTAGGGGTTTGCGAACCGGGATTGCTAGGCCGGAAAGCGAGGCGGAGAACTACACTATACTGCCTATGCTAATTAGCATGATTAGGCAACATCAATTCGGAGGATTGCCCACGGAGGACCCGACTGATCATGTGGAGACATTCTTGGAGTTCACCGATGCAATTAGAATTCATGGTGCCCCGATTGATGCTATTCACTTGAGGTTATTCCCCTCCTCTCTTACTGGAAAGGAAAAAGCTTGGCTGAAGCAAGTGCCCGCTAATACCTTGTCGACTTGGGACCAACTAGAGCAGGCATTCTTGGAGAAATTCTTCCCTCCATCCAAGACGGCTTACCCTCGAACTCAGATCACCGGCTTCTTCCAAAAGGATGGAAAATGCTTATCCGAAGCTTGGGATCGCTACAAAGGATTGTTGGAGTCTTGCCCACATCATGGGCTTGGGAGGTGGTTATTAGTGCATACCTTCTACAACTGATTAGATTATTCTTCGAAGGTGTCACTTGACTCCGCAGCTGGTGGAGCCTTTATGAATAGACCTCTGACTGAAGCATTCAATATCATTGAAACCGTAGCCACCAACTACCACCAATGGGGTTCGAAAAGAGGTAATAACCTGAAAAAGCTTTCGGGGGGTAAATTTGAAATGAATAGCACTGATCTTATTATGTCTAAATTTGACTTATTGAATAAACGCTTTGATCAACTTGAAAAGGCTAATGTGAGTTCAATAGGTGCTACTAATATTGTTTGTGAGATTTGTGGGATGCAGGGACATGACATAATGGAGTGCCCACGTGGTATTGCTCCTGGATCCGGTGCTTCGGGGGAACAAGTGAACTCTTGTCACAACTTCTATGAATGTTCCCATAAAGGTAGGGAAAATTTTCAGATGGCTCAACTAAAACTCCTCTAGGTATACTATAGAATGTTCCCATAAAGGTAGGGAAAATTTTCATTCCTACCGATTTCATGGTGTTGGATATGAACGGGAATTCTAAATTCCCTATCATTCTAGGAAGGTCATTCTTGGCCACAGCTGGAGCAATAATAGATGTAAAAAATGGCAAACTCTCTCTGAATGTAGAGGAAGGTAGGGTGGATTTTGATTTGACTAACTCATATAACAACCCTCCTTTTGAGAGTCATGTGTGCAGGATCGAGATAATGCCTCCAGAGATGAAGGGAGAGCCTAATACGGAATGAAATCCCAAACTTTGCATGAGGAATGATGCACCAAATAATGATGAAATGGGAGTTGCTCATCATGTGGAATTAGAACTTCCGCCGGGAGGAAGTAAGACCATGAATCTCAGAGTAACAAGAGCAAAGCAAAAGCGCAATTGGCCATATGAACAAAATAGGCTCTTTGAAGGACTTCCTTGGAAGAGAGGTGTTCTTTCACCTCCACGCCCAGCTGACCCCGACTGATTGAAAGAAGTATGGTTGATAAGCCTCTGGCTCATCTAGTTTTATGGCTAGTATGACCAGGGTTTTGTGTAAATTATATCCTATTTTCACCCAAATTAGATTAGATTGTCCTCAAGCAAGGTTTTGAGTCTCTAAAGTAGTTTTAGGTTAAATTAGCCAGTTTTGAGTCAAATAATGCACTTATAGCTATTTCTTTGTTTTCAGGTTAAGTAGAAGTTGAGAGAATAAAGAAACAGGGGATTCGCCTCGCGAGAGTTTTTCTCGCCTCGCGAACCTGAAAACCAGCAGAACAGTGAAAATGACATCCTCTCTAGTTCGCCCCGTGAACAGCACCTCGCCTCACGACCCTGAAGGATGACTGTTCCAGAAATATGCAAGCTCTCGGGGTCGCCTCGCGAATAACTTCTTCGCCTCGCGATAATGGAAGTCAGAAAGCATCACGGTTGGCCCCTGATGTTCATAATGGGCGTAATAAGAAGACTCTTCAGTTCTTCGCCCCGCGAGCCGTTGTTCGCCTCGCTAGAATGCCAAAGGTTGCTGACTCTTCACAATATTCGCCTCGCGAATTATGTCTCGCCTCGCGAATGGGCTAAATTTCTGAAGAATTATAAAAGGCTGTTCTGGGCAGATTGAAAAGACTTTTGCTTCTCCATTGTTCTGTTTCACATATTTTTCTGTGTGTATTTCGTTTTCATGGAGAACTAAATTTCATAGATTAATCTATTGTAATTGATTTCCACCGTACTTGAGGTTCTGTAATCTCTGTTTTGTATGTTTTTCCCTTTTCAATGCCATGTTATACATTTTTGTTTGTTTAATTAAGGAGTGTATAGTGTTGTGTTGATTCATTTCAGTGATGTTATGTTCTTATATTTAATCGCGTTTGTTTAATTCGCGTGTGTTCATTCATGTTCGTTTAGTTCATGAGGGCTTAACCCCGTTTGTTTAATTCGGGAATAGGAACATATATCCGTAGTAGCGATTTCGTTTGTTAATTGTTACTACAACTGAAAGGGGAATATAATCTGCTTAGGGCTTGGGATTACATGAACCGATGATAGTTGTGAAATCAAGAACAATAGATTAATTGTTTTTAGCTATTTGATAACCTCTTTGAACTGCCTTGTTTTATTGTTCTGTTATTACTTTGTTTTCTTATTTGCATCCCAATCCCCCCCCCCCCACAAAAAAAAAATGATTTTTGTGAAAAATAACACTTTAAGAGCCCTTGTGAGACGACATCCTAGTTGTCGCCCTAAACTACAGTTTTAAAACCCGCTCGTTCTTTTTGGCGCGTGCGCGACAGCGCGACCAATGGTCAAGCTTAAGACCGTAAATAAGCGCTTCTTGGGAGGCAACCCAAGTTTTCATTCCCTTTTTCATTTGTTTTTGAATTTAGTTTTTGAATAATTTGAGGAGATTAAGAGAAGAAAGATCACTAATTGATGGTTTTACCAAGAATTTTCAGGTTATGAGAGCAGTAAGAGCAAAAAGGCTAAGAAAAATAAAGTCAGAATTGATCACGCCCAGGCCGTGATGGTGGTCACGGCCGTGATCAGCTAACCACTAAAGATCAGAAAGGATCTTGGCCCAGCCGTGATACACATCACGGCCGTGACACGTTTTCCAACAGCCCTATGACTGGCATCTGAGCAAGCACCCTCCACCACCTCGGTGAGTTGTTCCATTTTTCTCCCCTCTCCGACTTGATTATTTACATTGGGGAAAATGTAAGTTTTTAAGCTTAGGGTAGGGGTATTTTTGCATTTTTGCATTTTTCATGTTGCATTCATATGGGCATAGTTTTGCATAATCACATGATTAGATTGCCCCCTTGCTTAGAGTATGCATCCATTTGTGAGAACTTTGTGCCAAATGAATTGAGACAATGAATTTTGAACCTAATTTGTGTATTCTTGTGATAGGCTAAAAATAAAAATGCTTGAGATGATCTTTTGATAGTTGATAATTAGCACGTGGTTCCTTGGATTTGTGTTCCTCATTGATTTTAAACTACTAAATGTGAGATTTTTGAGCCTAAAAGGGGTACTCACTAAATCTACCCCATTCTTTATGATTGAGTGTTTTATTCCTCTTGGATTTTACTCTCTAGAACTTTACTTGAAACCGTTTTGAAACTTAAAATTTTTTGAAAACATATTTAAAAATGATTGAGGCACTAGGTATTTTTTTGGCCTTATGATCTTTGATTGATTAAATGCTACCCCTTAGTTGCCCAGTTTTGAGCCTAAAAGAATAAAATACTTTTCTTGGTACCTTGATTTATTTTGATGAATAATGCTTGATCTGACACCATTTAAAGTATTGCAAATAGGGTAAAAAGGTAGTTTGAAAAATAAATTGTGGGATGAGAAAGTTAGAAAAATATTTCTATTAAGCTGAAAGTCTGCCCTTCTCCAAATAAATAAAATAAAATAAACAAAAAAATGGAGAAGGGGATGAGAAAAAGAAAGTGAGAAATAAATAAATAAATACATAAATAAAAGAAAAAAGAAAAATAAAGAAAGGTGAAAAAGTGAATCAAAGCCCAAAAAGGTATTTTAGAAGGTTGTCATGATTTGCATTGTTTGATATTTTGTTTAACCTTCTTGAATTTTCCCTTTCTTGATTTCCCCACCTAACAATTAATCCCATGGCCCCATTACAACCAAAATAAAAGACCTCTTGATTCTTATGTATTTTCATTAATAAAGTAGAGATTTGGTTAATAGTCAAGCTTATGGTAGGATACATTCCTTGAGGAAATTGAGTGAATTGTCAAATATCCTTAAACACTTGAGTGAGGTGAGAAGAGCGCCCGAATTAGTGAAAGGCATGAATCTAGAAAACCTAAGCTTCTAATTGGACTTGAAATTGATTGTCCCTTGGTTTCTTATTTGAATATGGTTGTGACTTGGATTAGTTACCAGGGATCTTGGTTCACTGTCCATGCTTTGATTGTTTATCTTGACTGGCCTTAGTGATTGCTTGAGGACAAGCAAAATCTTAAGCTTGGGGTAGTTTGATGAGTGTGATTTCACCTCATATTTCATTGACATTTTGCATGCATTTTCATATAGTTTAGTCACTTCTAATTTGATTTTGGTTAGTTTTTACCTTGGAACGGGTAAGGCGGTTTTGTAGTGTTGTTGTGCAGGAATTAAGGATTAAAATGCTCAAGATTAACCATGATGGAGCTTGCATGAAGATGGGACTTGAAAAGTGAAGAAAATGAGCCAAACAGAGCCCATCACGGCCTAACCGTGACAACCATCACGGCCATGATCGAGTTGAGCTGAAAAGAAAGAATGGGAAAGTCAAAGCTGGTCACGGTCGTGATATGTCAACTGAACCAGACCCTCGCAAGCAGAACTGATCACGTCTAGGCCGTTATGGTGGTCACGGCCGTGACAGACTAATCAGCAGAGCAACCTCTAAGGCATAATCTGTCACGTCCTGGCCGTGATGGCCATCACGGCTGTGATGTGCAATATTTGGATCTTTAGAAACTGATTTGATCAGAATTTGTAATTGCTTGTGATTCAAGTTACCCTAATCTATAAATAGAGCACTTAGGCTCGAAAATAGGGGGACTCTTAGAGACTTTTGGGGGCTGCTACCTTAGGCAAAATTAGAATTTCTCTTCTTCTTCTTCTTCTTCTCTTAGGTTTTCATTCATGTTTTTGTTAATCAATCTTTCTATGATAATGGCAATGCTTGAGTAGTAGTTTTATTTCTAGGGATTGGGGCTATTCCCAAGATTTGTTTTATGTTATGAATTGATGTTTTCCCTTTGTTAATTTCGATTTCGCTTCTATCGCATGAATTACTTGTGAATCTGGTCCGCACTTATTTGCATGTCATAGATACTCTAAGGAGGAACCTAGCGGTGAACTTAGGTATTGGATCTATAGGAATCAAACTTAGGACTTAAATCACGAGAGTTAGAAGCGATCCTTCGAGGGTTCACGAATTGTCACAAAGCTTAAAGGGTTCAATCTAAATTCAATTACCACGAGAGTAGGGGTTGGTTTAATTGGGCATGGTTTTTGTAACCCGAGAGGGAGCATTAAGTTATTTAGGATAAATTCGCCTTCAAAGCGATTTTGATAAATAACAAAGGGTAGTTAGTTCGGTAACATGAACAATCTTGTTGGTAACCTAATTCCTAGGAATCTCTTTAGATTTGAAAACCCCCTAATTGATTTACTTTCCTATTTTAATTGATTGTATTCTTAAATATCTGATTTTCTAAGTTATTTCTTATTCCAAAAACTAAATCTTTTCAAAATCCCTTTTTTATATAGTCCAGTTTAATTGGTTTAATAATTACTTGTTATTTGAGATCACGGTCTCTATGGGATTGATCTTTTTATTACTTGGCAACGAATCTGGTACACTTGTCGGAGTCCACGCTATCAATTTTTTTGGCGCCGTTGTCGGGGACTGTGATTTCTTGAATCTCAATTTAATTTTTAAATTGGTTTTTTTGGACTTTTTATTTTTAATCATTTCCTTTTAAAAAAAGATTTTCTTTTTTTCATTTATCTCTTTTTCTTTCTAGAGTATCTCTCTCTCTCTCATAGGTGTTTTTCTCTTTTATGCAAAGATCCCTAAGTCTTGGAAACCTTATTGAGGTCAACCCCAAAATCGAAAGGACCTTTCATAGACGTAGGAGACTACAAAGAGAGAGGGAAAGGTTGATTCTCATTCCACTCATGGCGAATCTACCGGATACCAAACCACTGAAGGACTACGCAGCCCCAAATGCTAGGGGTTTGCGACAGGGATTGCTAGGCGGGAAATCGAGGCGGAGAACTACACTATACAGCCTTTGCTAATTAGCATGATTAGGCAGTATCAATTCGGAGTATTTCCCTCTGAGGACCCGACTGATCATGTGGAGACATTCTTGGAGTTCACCGATGCAATTAGAATTCATGGCACCCCGATTGATACTATTCACTTGAGGTTGTTCCCCTCCTCTCTTACTGGAAAGGCAAAAGCTTGCCTGAAGCAAGTGCCCGCTAATACCTTGTCGACTTGGGACCAACTGGAGCAGGCATTCTTGGAGAAATTCTTCCCTCCATCCAAGACGACTTACCTACGAACTCAGATCACCGGCTTCTTCTAAAAGGACGGAGATTCGAAGCTTGGGATCGCTACAAAGGATTGCTAGAGTCATGCCCACATCATGGACTCGAGAGGTGGCTATTAGTGCACACCTTCTACAACGGATTGGATTACTCTTCGAAGGTGTCACTTGACTCCACAGCTGGTGGAGCCTTTATGAATAGGCCTCTGACTTAGGCATTCAACATCATTGAAAATGTGGCCACCAACTACCAACAATGGGGTTCGGAACGAGGTAATAACCCGAAAAAGATTTCGGGGGATAAGTTTGAAATGAATAGAACTGATCTCATTATGTCTAAAATTGACTCACTGAATAAACTCTTTGATCAGCTTGAAAAGGCTAATGTTAGTTCAATAGGTTCTACTAATATTGTTTGTGAGATTTGTGGAATGTAGGGACGTGACATAATGGAGCTCCCACGTCGTATTGCTCCTGGATCCGACACTTCGGGGGAACAAGTTAACTCTTGTCACAACTTTTACGACACGAACCCTAAATTGCCAAACTATGTTCCCCCAAATTCTTACAACCAAGGAAGGAAGAACAACCCTAACGTCTCCTACGGGAACTACAACAACACACTGAACCATGAATTCCAAGAAGGCCAAGGTAATAGGAAACCCGCATCGGGGTATCCTCAGGTACAAAAGTCTAAACTTGAGTCTCTCTTGGAAAATTTTGTTGTAACTCAAACAAAGCAAAATGAAGAGTTTAGGCAACAAGGTAGGGTAGTCAACGCTTTGATCAGGTTGAAAAGGCTAATGTGAGTTCAATAGGTGCTACTAATATTGTTTGTGAGATTTGTGGAATGCAGGGACATGACATAATGGAGTGCCCACGTGGTATTGCTCCTGGATCTGGTGCATCGGGGGAACAAGTGAACTCTTGTCACAACTTCTATGACACGAACCCGAAGTTGCCAAATTATGCTCCTCCTAATTATTACAACCAAGGAAGGAAGAATAGCCCTTACCTCTCCTACGGGAACTACAACAACATGTTGATCCATGAATTACAGGAAGGCCAAGGTAATAGGAAACCCGTAACAGGGTATCCTCTGGTACAAAAGTCTAGACTTGAGTCTCTCTTGGAAAATTTGGTTGAAAATCAAACAAAACAAAATGAAGAGTTTAGGCAACAAGGTAGGGCAGTCAATGAGGCAATAAAAGAGTTAGCATCTAAGGTAGATAACTTTGCCATCCATAATAAGATGTTAGAAACTCAAATTGCCGAACAAGCTAGTACATATACTAGAACTAAGGGTACGTTCCCAAGACAACCCGAAGTTAATCCCAATGAGCACTGTAATGCTATATACTTGAAGGATGATAAGCTTGGGGTAGTTGAAAAGGATGTGGAATGTGAGGAGGACATGAGTGAACATGAAGAAATAGAGCCAAAGTATGTCCCTCCACCACCGTACCAACCCCCTATATCGTTTCCACAGAGGTTGGTCAAGAAAAAGCAGGTAGAAATAGAAACTAAGAGCTTAATTGAGGAGCATAATGCCATGATAAAAACTAATATGCCTCCTAAACTAAAATATCCAGGAAGTTTCTCTATTGCTTGCTCAATTGGAGAAGTGAAAATAGACCAAGCCTTATGAGACTTAGGGGCGAGTGCAAGTTTGATGCCGCATACCATCCTTGAGAGGTTAGGAACCAAGTAATTGAGTCCATCCAAGTTCTGTTTACAATTTGCGGATGGCTCAACTAAAACTGCTCTAGCCATACTAGAGAATGTTCCCATAAAGGTAGGGAAAATTTTCATTCCTACTGATTTCATGGTGTTGGATATGAACGAGAATTCTAAATTCCCTATCATTCTATGAAGGCCATTCTTGGCCACAGCTGGAGCAATAATAGATGTAAAAAATGGCAAACTCTCTCTGAATGTAGAGGAAGGTAGGGTGGATTTTGATTTGACTAACTCATATAACAACCCTCCTTTTGAGAGTCATGTGTGCAGGATCGAGATAATGCCTCTAGAGGTGAAGGAAGAGCCTAATACGGAATGAACTCCCAAACTTTGCATGATGAATGATGCACCAAATAATGATGAAATGGGAGTTGCTCATCATGTGGAGTTAGAACTTCCGTCGGGAGGAAGTAAGACTATGAAACTCAGAGTAAAAAGAGCAAAGCGAAAGCGCAATTGGCCATATGAACAAAATAGGCTCTTTGAAGGACTTCCTTGGAAGAGAGGTGTTCTTTCACCTCCACGCCCAGCTGACCCCGGTTGATTGAAAGAAGTATGGTCAAGCTTAAGACCGTAAATAAGCGCTTCTTGGGAGGCAACCCAAGTTTTGTTTCCCTTTTCCATTTGTTTTTGAATTTTGTTTTTGAATAATTTGAGTAGATTAAGAGAAGAATGATCACTAATTGATGGTTTTGCCAAGTATTTTCAGGTTATGAAAGCAGTAAGAGCAAAAAGGCAAAGAAAAATAAAGTCAGAATTGATCACGCCCAGGCCGTGATGGTGGTCACGGCCGTGATCAGCTAACCACTGAAGATCAAAAAGGATCACGGCCCAACCGTGATACACATCACGGCCGTGACACGTTTTCCAGCAGTCCTATGACTGGCATGTGAGCTAGCACCCTCCACCACCTCGGTGAGTTGTTCCATTTTTCTCCCCTCTCCGACTTGATTATTTACATTGGGGACAATGTAAGTTTTTAAGCTTGGGGTAGGGGTATTTTTGCATTTTTCATGTTGCATTCATATGGGCATAGTTTTGCATAATCACATGATTAGATTGCCCCCTTGCTTAGAGTATGCATCCAATTGTGAGAACTTTGTGCCAAATGAATTGAGACAGTGAATTTTTGAACCCAATTTGTATATTCTTGTGATAGGCTAAAAATAAAATTGCTTAAGATGATCTTTTGATAGTTGATAATTAGCATGTGGTTCCTTGGATTTGTGTTCCTCATTGATTGTAAACTACTAAATGTGAGATTTTTGAGCCTAAAAGGGGTACTCACTAAATCTACCCAATTCTTTTTGATTGAGTGTTTTATTCCTCTTGGATCGTACTCTCTAGAACTTGACTTGAAACCGTTTTGAAACTTAAAAATTTTTGAAAACATATTTGAAAATGATTGAGGCGCTAGGTATTTTTCTGGCCTTATGAGCTTTGATTGATTAAATACTACCCCTTAGTTGCCCAGTTTTGAGACTAAAAGAATAAAATACTTTTCTTGGTACCTTGATTTATTTTGATGAATAATTCTTGGTATGACACCTTTTAAAGTATTGCAAAAAGGGTAAAAAGGTAGTTTGAAAAATAAATTGTGGGATGAGAAAGTTAGAAAAATATTTCTCTTAAGCTGAAAGTCTCCCCTTCTCCAAATAAATAAAATAAAATAAACAAAAAAATGGAGAAGGGGATGAGAAAAAGAAAGTGAGAAATAAATAAATAAAATAAAATAAAAAAGAAAAAGAAAGAAAGGTGAAAAAGTGAATCAAATCCCAAGAAGGTATTTTAGAAGGTTGTCATGATTTGCATTGTTTGATATTTTGTTTAACCTTTTTGAATTTTCCCTTTCTTGATTTCCCCACCTAACAATTAATCCCATGGCCCCATTACAACCAAAATAAAAGACCTCTTGATTCTTATGTGTTTTCATTAATAAAGTAGAGATTTGGTTAATAGTCAAGCTTGTGGTAGGATACATTCCTTGAGGAAATTGAGTGAATTGTCAAATATCCTTAAACACTTGAGTGAGGTGAGAAGAGCGTCCGAATTAGTGAAAGACATGAATCTAGAAAACCTAAGCTTCTAATTGGACTTGAAATTGATTGTCCCTTGGTTTCTTATTTGAATATGCCTGTCACTTGGATTAGTTACCAGGGATCTTGGTTCACTGTCCATGCTCTGATTGTTTATCTTGACAGGCCTTAGTGATTGCTTGAGGACAAGCAAAATCTTAAGCTCGGGGTAGTTTGATGAGTGTGATTTCACCTCATATTTCATTGACATTTTGCATGCATTTTCATATAGTTTAGGCACTTCTAATTTGATTTTGTTTAGTTTTTACCTTGGAATGGGTAAGGCGGTTTTGTGGTGTTGTTGTGCGGGAATTAACGATTAAAATGCTCAAGATTAACCATGATGGAGCTTGCAAGAAGATGGGGCTTTAAAAGTGAATAAAATGAGCCAAACAGAGCCCATCACGGCCTAGCCGTGACAGCCATCACGGCCATGATCGAGTTGAGCTGAAAAGAAAGAATGGAAAAGTCAGAGCTGGTCACGGCTAGGTCGTGATGCCCATCACGACCGTGATGGCCCATCAAGGCCGTGATATGTCAACTGAACCAGACCCTCGCAGGCAGAACTGATCACGGCTAGGCTGTGATGATGGTCACGACCGTGACAGACCAATCAGCAGAGCAACCTCCAAGGCAGAATCCGTCACGGCCTGGCCATGATGGCCATCACGGCCGTGACGCGCAATATTTGGATCTTTAGAAACTGATTTGATCTAAATTTGTAATTGCTTGGGATTCAAGTTACCCTAATCTATAAATAGAGCACTTAGGCTCGAAAATAGGGGGACTCTTATAGAGTTTTGGGGGGCTGCTACCTTAGGCAAAATTAGGATTTCTTTTCTTATTCTTCTTCTCCACTCTTAGGTTTTCATTCATGTTTTTGTTAATCAAGCTTGCTATGATAATGGCAATGCTTGAGTAGTAGTTTTATTTCTAGGGTTTGGGACTATGCCCAAGATATGTTTTATGTTATGAATTGATGTTTTCCCTTTGTTAATTTCGATTTCGCTTTCGATTTGGTTTCTATCGCATGAATTACTTGTGAATCTGGTGCGCACCTATTTGCATGTCATAGATACTCTAAGGAGGAACCTAGCGGTGAACTTATGTATTGGATCTATAGGAATCAAACTTATCTAAATTGCTTTGTAGGAGAACTTATACTAAATAAGTTAATGCTCCCTCTCGGGTTACAAAAACCGTGCCCAATTAAACCAACCCCTACTCTCGTGGTAGTTGAATTTAGATCGAACCCTTTAAGCCTTGTGACAATTCGTTAATCCTCGAAGGCCCGCTTCTAACTCTCGTGATTTAAGTCCTAAGTCTGATTCTATAGATCCGATACCTAAGTTCACCGCTAGGTTCCTCCTTAGAGTATCTACGACACGCAAATAAGTGGGCACCAAATTTACGAGTAATTAAAACAATAGAAATCAGATCTAAAGCAAAATCGAAATTAACAAAGGTAAAACATCAATTCATAACATAAATCAGATCTTGGGCATAGCCCCAATCCCTAGAAATAAAGCTACTACTCAAGCATTGCCATGGTGATGACAAGCTTGGTTAACAAAAACATGAAATAAAAAATAAGCGAAGAAGAAGAAGAAGAAGAAGAAGAAGAAGAAGAAGAAGAAGAAGAAGAAGAAGAAGAAGAGAGATCCTAAAAATTTGCCTAAGTGGTAGCAGCGCAAGTCCTCCTTAGTCTCTGCCTATTTGCCCTATTTATAGATTAGGGTAATTTGAAGCCCAATCAAACACAAATTCAGATCAAATCAGTTTCTTCAGATCCAAATATTACGCGTCACGGTCGTGATGGCCATCACATCCAGGTCGTGATGGCCATCACGTCCAGGCCGTGACGGGTTCTGCCTTGAGATTGCTTCACTGGTTAGTCTGTCACGGTCGTGGCCACCATCATGGCTAGGCCATGATCAGTTCTTCCTGTGAGGGTCTGGTTCAGCTGACATGTCACGGCCGTGATGGGCATCACAGGCTGGCCTTGACCAGTTCTGACTTTTGCCTTCTTTCTTTTTAGCCCTACTCGATCATGGCCGTGATGGATGTCACGGCTAGGCCGTGATGGGCACTGTTTGGCTCATTTTCTTCACTTTTTAAGACCCATCTTCATGCAAGCTCCATCATGGTTAATCTTGAGCATTTTAATCCTTAATTCCTGCACAACAACACCACAAAACCGCCTTACCCGTTCCAAGATAAAAATTAACAAAAATCAAATTAAATAAGCCTAAGCTATATGAAAATGCATGCAAAATGACAATGAAATATGAGGTGAAATCACACTCATCAAACTACCCCAAGCTTAAGATTTTTCTAGTCCTCAAGCAATCACTAAGTCCAGACAAGATAAACTATCAGAGCATGGATAATGAACCAAGAACCCGAGTAACTAATCCAATTAACAGGAATTTTCAAATAAGAAACCAAGAGACAATCAATTTCAAGTCCAATTAGAAGCTTAGGTTCCCTAAGTTCATATCTCTCACTGATTCGGGCACTCTTCTCACCTTACTCAAGTGTTTAAGGACGTATGACAATTCGCTCAATCTCCTCAAGGAAGGTATTCTACCATAAGCTTGACTATTAACCAAATCTCTACTTTATTAATGAAAACACATAAGAATCAAGAGGCCTTTTATTTTGGTTGTAATGGGGCCATGGGATTAATTGTTAGGTGGGGAAATCAAGAAAATGAAAATTCAAGAAGGCTAAGCAAAATATCAAACATTGCAAGGCATGATAACCTTCTAAAATTCCTTTTTGGGCTTTTGTTCACTTTTCCACCTTTCTTTCTTTCTTCCTTTTATTACTCACTTTCTTTTTCTCATCCCCTTCTCCATTTTTTTTATTTATTTGAAGAAGGGGAGATTTTCAACTTTAGATAAATTTCTCTAACTTTTTATCCCACAATTTATTTTTCAAACTACCTTTTTACCCTTTTTGCAATACTTTAAAAGGTGTCATACCAAGCATCATTCATCAAAATATTTCAAGGTACCAAGAAAAGTATTTTATTCTTTTAGGCTCAAAATTGGGCAACTAAGGGGTAGCATTTAACCAATCAAAGTTCAGAAGACCGGAAAAATACCTAGTGCCTCAATCATTTTCAAATATGTTTTTAAAAATTTTTAAGTTTCAAAACGGTTTCCAGTCAAGTTCTAGAAAATACAATCCAAGAGGAATAAAACACTCGATCACAAGGAATGAGGAAGATTTAGTGAGTACCCCTTTTAGGCTCAAAAATCTCTCATTTAGTAGTTTAAAATCAGTGAAAAACACAAATCTAAGGTTCCACATGCTAATTATCAACTATCAAAAGATCATCTCAATCATTTTTATTTTTAGCCTTATCACAAGAATAAAAAAATTGGGTTCAAAAAATTCACTGTCACAATTTATTTGGCACCAAGTTCTCACAATTGGATGCATAATCTAAACAAGGGGCAATCTAATAATGTGATCATGCAAAACTATGCCTATATGAATGCAACATGAAAAATGAAAAAATGCAAAAAATTGCAAAAATACTCCTACCCCATGCTTAAAAACTTATATTGTCCCCAATGTAAATAATCAAGTCGGAGAGAGGACAAAAAATGGAACAACTCACCGAGGTGGTAGAGGGTGCTGGCTCACATGCCTAGTCAAAGAGATGCTGGAAAATGTGTCACAGCCTAGGCGTGATGACTTCTAACTTTATTTTTCCTAGCCTTTTTGCTCTTACTGCTTTCGTAACCTGAAAATACTTGGCAAAACCATCAATTAGTGATCTTTCTTCATTTGATCTTCTCTAATTATTCAAAAACAAAATTCAAAAATGGATTAAAAAAAGGGAAAGGAAACTTGGGTTGCCTCCCAAGAAGCGCTTATTTACGGTCCTAAGCTTGACCATAGCCCTTTTTTTTCAATCATCCAGGGTCAACTGGGCTTGGAAGTGCAAGAACACTTCTCTTCTATGGAAGTCCTTCAAAGAGCCGATTTTGTTCATACGGCCAATTGTGTTTTCCCTTTGCTCTTTTCACTCTGAGTTTCTAACATCTTATTATGGATGGCTAAGTTATCTACCTTAGATGCTAACTCTTTTATTGCCTCATTGACTGCCCTACCTTGTTGCCTAAACTCTTCATTTTGCTTTGTTTGAGTTTCAACCAAATTTTCCAAGAGAGACTCAAGTTTAGACTTTTGTACCTGAGGATACCCTGATGCGGGTTTCCTATTACCTTGGCCTTCTTGGAATTCATGGTTCAGCGTGTTGTTGTAGTTCCCGTAGGAGAGGTAATGGTTGTTCTTCCTTCCTTGGTTGTAAGAATTTGGGGGAACATAGTTTGGCAATTTCGGGTTCGTGTCGTAAAAGTTGTGACAAGAGTTCACTTGTTCCCCCGAAGCGCCGGATCCAGGAGTAATACCACGTGGGAACTCCATTATGTCATGTCCCTGCATTCCACAAATCTCACAAACAATATTAGTAGCACCTATTGAACTCACATTAGCCTTTTCAAGCTGATCAAAGAGTTTATTCAGTGAGTCAATTTTAGACATAATGAGATAAGTGATATTCATTTCAAACTTATCCCTCGAAATATTTTTCGGGTTATTACCTCGTTCCGAACCCCATTGGTGGTAGTTGGTGGCCATGTATTCAATGATGTTGAATGCCTCAGTCAGAGGCCTATTCATAAAGGCTCCACCAGCTGCGGAGTCAAGTGACACCTTCGAAGAGTAATCCAATCCGTTGTAGAAGGTGTGCACTAATAGCCACCTCTCGAGTCCATGATGTGGGCATGACTCTAGCAATCCCTTGTAGAGATCCCAAGCTTCGGATAAGCATTCTCCGTCCTTTTGGAAGAAGCCGGTGATCTGAGTTCGTAGGTAAGCCGTCTTGGATGGAGGGAAGAATTTCTCCAAGAATGCCTGCTCCAGTTGGTCCAAAGTCGACAAGGTATTAGCGGGCACTTGCTTCAGCTAAGCTTTTGCCTTTCCAGTAAGAGAGGAGGGGAACAACCTCAAGCGAATAGCATCAATCAGGGTGCTATGAATTCTAATTGCATCGGTGAACTCCAAGAATGTCTCCACATGATCAGTCGGGTCCTCCGAGGGCAATCCTCCGAATTGATGTTGCCTAATCATGCTAATTAGCATAGGCAGTATAGTGTAGTTCTCCGCCTCGATTTCCGGCCTAGCAATCCCGGTTCGCAAACCCCTAGTATTTGGGGCTGCGTAGTCCTTCAGTGGTCAACCTCTATAAGGTTTCCAAGACTTAGGGATCTTTTCATAAAAGATAAAAAACACAGAGAGATAGATACTCTAGGAAGAAAAAGAGATAAATGAAAAAAGATTTTTTTTAGTGGAAAACAATTAAAAAGAAAAAGTCCAGAAAAATCAATTTAAAAATTAAATTGAGATTCTGGGAAGCACAGTCTTGGGCAACGGTGCCAAAAACTTGATGTGTGTGGATTCCGGCAAGTGTACCGGATTCGTTGCCAAGTAATAAAAAAAGATCGATCCCACAGGGATCGTTATCTCAAACCACAACTAATTATTCAATCGATAAAACTAGACTTTATAAAAAAAAGATTTTGAAAAGGTTTTGATTTTTGTAATAAGATAACAATCAGATTTAACATTGCAATTAAACAAAACAGGAAAGCAATTCAAATTGGGGGTTTTCAAATTCAAAAGGAATTCCTAGGAATTGGGTTACTAACAAGATTGTTTATGTTACTAAATTGACCACCCCTTGTTAATTATCTAAATTGCTTTGAAGACGAATTTATCCTAAATAAGTTAATGCTCCCTCTTGGGTTACAAAAATCGTGCCCAATTAAACCAACCCCTACTCTCGTGGTAGTTGAATTTAGATCGAACCCTTTAAGCCTTGTGACAATTCATTAATCCTCGAAGGACCGCTTCTAACTCTCATGATTTAAATTCTAAGTCTGATTCTATAGATTCGATACCTAAGTTCACCGCTAGGTTCCTCCTTATAGTATCTACGACACACAAATAAGTGGCCACTGAATTTACGAGTAATTAAAAGAATATAAATCAGATCTAAAGCAAAATCGAAATTGACAAAGGTAAAACATCAATTCATAACATAAATAAGATCTTGGGCATATCCCCAATCCCTAGAAATAAAGATACTACTCAAGCATTGCCATGGTGATGACAAGCTTGGTTAACAAAAACATGAAATAAAAAATAAGAGAAGAGAAGAAGAAGAAGAAGAAGAAGAAGAAGAAGAAGAAGAAGAAGAAGAAGAAGAAGAAGAAGAAGAAGAAGAAGAAGAAGAAGAAGAAGAAGAAGAAGAGAGATCCTAAAAATTTGCCTAAGTGGTAGCAGCGCAAGTCCTCCTTAGTCTCTGCCTAGTTGCCCTATTTATAGATTAGGGTAATTTGAAGCCCAATCAAACACAAACACAGATCAAATCAGTTTCTTCAGATCCAAATATTACGCGTCACGGCCGTGATGGCCATCACGTCCAGGTCGTGACGGGTTCTGCCTTGAAGATTGCTTCACAGGCTGGTTTGTCACGACCGTGACCACCATCATGGCTAGGCCGTGATCAGTTCTGCCTGTGAGGGTCTAGTTCAGCTGACATGTCACGGTCGTGATGGGCATCACAGGCTGGCCGTGACCAGTTCTGACTTTTGCCTTCTTTCTTTTTAGCTCTACTCGATCATGGCCGTGATGGCTGTCATGGCTAGGCCATGATGGGCTCTGTTTGGATCATTTTCTTCACTTTTCAAGTCCTATCTTCATGCAATCTCCATCATGGTTAATCTTGAGAATGTCAATCCTTAATTCCTGCACAATAACACCACAAAACTTCCTTACCCGTTCCAAGGTAAAAATTAACAAAAATAAATTAAATATGCCTAAGCTATATGAAAATTAATACAAAATGACAATGAAATATGAGGTGAAATCACACTCATCAATCACCTAACACCACGTCAATCCACAACCAAGGTAGAGGAGTCGCGCATCCACAGTCTCGCCACACCATCATGTACCCCACGAAATTGATAATTATGAAAAGCCAACATTTTCAAAAATCAACAACATTGTAAGGATCCTTTCCGATGCGCCTTCATTCGATCCGGTGTTTACCACCACTTCCAAGGCCACTTCAGGACAATCACCCGTCGCTTAGAACTTCGGCTCCGCCACAGAAGGCATCTCCTAACACCACATCCATCTACAGAAAAGGTCGAGGAGCCGTGCACCCACAGTCTCACCATAACATAGAGTACACCGCGAAATTCATAAATATCGAAAGCCAACATTTTTAAAAGCCGACAACATCACGAGATCCTTTCAGATGCGCTTTCAGCCGATCTGGTTTTTGCCACCCCTTCCAAGGCCACTTCAGTACGATCACCCGTCTCTTGGTGCTTCGTCTCCACCCCAGAAGGCATCACCTAACACCACGTCGATCCACAACCAAGGTCGAGGAGCCGTGCACCCACAGCCCCGCCACACCATCGAGTACCCCATGAAATTGATAACTATCAAAAGCCAACACTTTTAAAAACCAACAACATCACGAGGATCATTTCCGATGCGCTTTCATCTGATCTGGTGTTTGTCACCCCTTCCAAGGCCACTTTAGGATGATCACCCGTCTCTTGGTGCTTCGTCTCCGCCCCGGAAGGCATCACCTAACACCACGTCAATCCACAACCAAGGACGAGGAGCCGAGTACCCACAGCCTCGCCACACCATCGAGTACCCCACGAAATTGATAACTATCAAAAGCCAACATTTTTAAAAACCAACAACATCGCAAGGATCCTTTCCGATGCGCCTTCAGTCGATCCGATGTGGCCACCACTTCCATGGCCACTTCAGGACAATCACCCGTCTCTTGCTGCTGGGCTCTGCCCTCGAAGGTATCACCTAACACCACGTCCATCCACAACCAAGGTCGAGTAGCCGCGCACCCACAGCCTCGCCACACCATCGAGTACCCCACGAAATTGATAACTATCAAAAGCCAACATTTTTAAAAACCAATAGCATCGCAAGGATCCTTTCCGATGCACCTTCAGTCGATCCGGTGTGGCCACCACTTCCAAGGCCACTTCAGGACGATCACCCGTCTCTTGGTGCTTGGCTCTGCCCCAGAAGGCATTACCTAACACCACGTCCATCCACAGAAAAGGTCGAGGAGCCGCACTCCCACAGCCTCTCCACACCGTCGAGTTCCCCATGAAATTAATAAATATCGAAGGCCAACATTTTTAAAAACCAATAACATCACGAGGATCCTTTCCGATGCGCCTTTAGCCGATCTAGTGTTTGCCACCCCATCCAAGGCCACTTCAGAACGATCACCTGTCTCTTGGTGCTTGGCTTCGCCCCGGAAGGCAGCATCTAACACCTTGTCCATCCACAGAAAAGGTCGAGGAGCCGTGCACTAACAGCCTCACCACACCATTGAGTACCCCACAAAATTGATAAATATCGAAAGCCATCATTTTTAAAATCCAACAACATCACGAGGATCTTTTCCAATGCGCTTTCAGCCGATCTGGTATTTGCCACCCCTTCCAAGGCCACTTCAGGATGATCACCCATCTCTTGGTGCTTCGTCTCCACCCCGGAAGGCATCACCTAACACCACGTCCATCCAAAACCAAGGTAGAGGAGCCGCGCACCCACAGTCTCGCCACAGTATCGTGTACCCCACGAAATTGATAACTATGAAAAGCCAACATTTTCAAAAACCAACAACAACGCAAGGATCCTTTCCGATGCGCCTTCAGTCGATCTAGTGTTTGCCACCACTTCCAAGGCCACTTCAGGACGATCCCCCGACTCTTGGTACTTCGGCTCTGCCACAGAAGGCATCACTTAACACCACGTCCATCCACAGAAAAGGTCGAGGAGCCGCACACCCACAACCTCACCACACCATCGAGTACCCCATGAAATTTATAAATATCGAAGGCCAACATTTTTGAAAACCAACAACATCGCAAGGATCCTTTTCGATGAACCTTCAGTCGATCCGGTGTTTGCCACCACTTCCAAGGCCACTTCAGGACGATCACCCATCTCTTGGTGCTTCGGCTCCACCCCGGAAGGCATAACCTAACACCACGTCCATCCACAGAAAAGGTCGAGGAGCCGCGCACCCAGAGCCTCACCACACCATCAAGTACCCCACGAAAATTGATAAATATCCAAAGCCAACATTTTTAAAAACCAACAACATCGCAAGGATCCTTTCCGATGTGCCTTCTGTCGATCCGGTGTTTGCCACCTCTTCCAAGGTCACTTCAGGACGATCACCCATCTCTTGGTGCTTCGTCTCCGCCCCGGAAGGCATCAGCTAACACCATGTCCATCCACAACCAGGGTAGAGGAGCCGCGCACCCACAACCTCGCCACACCATCGAGTACCCCATGAAATTGACAACTATAAAAAGCCTACATTTTTAAAAACCAACAACATCGCAAGGATCCTTTCCGATGAGCCTTCAGTCGATCTGGTGTTTGCCACCACTTCCAGGGCCACTTCAGGACGATCACCCGTTTCTTGTTGCTTCGTCTCCGCCCCGGAAGGCATCTCCTAACACCACGTCCATCCACAACCAGGGAAGAGGAACCGAGCACCCACAACCTCGCCACACCATCAAGTACCCCACGAAATTGATAACTATCAAAAGCCAACATTTTTAAAAACCAGCAACATCGCAAGGATCCTTTCCGATGCGCCTTCAGTCGATCCGGTGTGGCCACCACTTCCAAGGCCACTTCAGGACAATCACCCGTCTCTTGCTGCTGGGCTCCTCCCTCGAAGGTATCACCTAACACCACGTCCATCCACAACCAAGGTCGAGGAGCCGCACACCCACAGCCTCGCCACACCATCGAGTACCCCACGAAATTGATAACTATCAAAAGCCAACATTTTTAAAAACCAACAACATCGCAAGGATCCTTTCCGATGCGCCTTCAGTCGATCCGGTGTGGCCACCATTTCCAAGGCCACTTCAGGAAGATCACCCGTCTCTTGGTGCTTGGCTCTGCCCCAGAAGGCATTACCTAACACCACGTCCATCCACAGAAATGGTCGAGGAGCCGCACTCCCACAGCCTCTCCACACCGTCGGGTTCCCCATGAAATTAATTAATATCGAAAGCCAACATTTTTAAAAACCAATAACATCACGAGGATCCTTTCCGATGCGCCTTTAGCCGATCTGGTGTTTGCCACCCCATCCAAGGCCACTTCAGGACGATCACCTGTCTCTTGGGGCTTGGCTTCGCCCCGGAAGGCATCATCTAACACCATGTCCATCCACAGAAAAGGTCGAGGAGCTGTGCACCCACAACCTCACCACACCATTGAGTACCCCACGAAATTGATAAATATCGAAAGCCATCATTTTTAAAATCCAACAAAATCACGAGGATCTTTTCCAATACGCTTTCAGCCGATCTGCTATTTGCCACCCATTCCAAGGCCACTTCAGGGTGATCACCCGTCTCTTGGTGCTTCGTCTCCACCCAGGAAGGCACCACCTAACACCACGTCCATCCAAAACCAAGGTAGAGGAGCACGCACCCACTGTCTCGCCACACTATAGTGTACCCCACGAAATTGATAACTATGAAAAGCCAACATTTTCAAAAACCAACAACAACGCAAGGATCCTTTCCGATGCGCCTTCGGTCGATCCGGTGTTTTCCACCACTTCCAAGGCCACTTCAGGACGATCCCCCGTCTCTTGGTACTTTTGCTCCGCCACAGAAGGCATCACTTAACACCACGACCATCCACAGAAAAGGACGAGGAGCCGCACACCCACAACCTCACCACACCATCGAGTACCCCATGAAATTGATAAATATCGAAGGCCAACATTTTTGAAAACCAACAACATCGCAAGGATCCTTTCTGATGCGCCTTCAGTCGATCTGATGTTTGCCACCACTTCCAAGGCCACTTTAGGACCATCACCCGTCTCTTGGTGCTTCGGCTCCGCCCCGGAAGGTATCACCTAACACCACGTCCATCCGCAGAAAAGGTCGAGGAGCCGCACACCCACATCCTCACCACACCATCGAGTACCCCATGAAATTGATAAATATCGATGGCCAACATTTTTGAAAACCAACAACATCGCAAGGATCCTTTCTGATGCACCTTCAGTCGATCCGGTGTTTGCCACCACTTCCAAGGCCACTTCAGGACGATCACCCGTCTCTTGGTGCTTCGGCTCCGTCCCGGAAAGCATCACCTAACACCACGTCCATCCACAGAAAAGGTCGAGGAGCCGCACACCCACAGCCTCACCACACCATCGAGTACCCCACGAAAATTGATAAATATCCAAAGCCAACATTTTTAAAAACCAACAACATCGCAAGGATCCTTTCCGATGTGCCTTCTGTCGATCCGGTGTTTGCCACCCCTTCCAAGGTCACCTCAGGACGATCACCCATCTCTTGGTGCTTCGTCTCCGCCCCGGAAGGCATCACCTAACACCACGTCCATCCACAACCATGGTCGAGGAGCCGCGCACCCACAAAATCGCTACACCATCGAGTACCCCATGAAATTGACAACTATAAAAGCCTACATTTTTAAAATCCAACAACATCGAAAGGATCCTTTCCGATGCGCCTTCAGTCGATCCAGTGTTTGCCACCACTTCCAAGGTCACTTCAGGACGATCACCCGTTTCTTGCTGCTTCGGTTCCGCCCCTGAAGGCATCACCTAACACCACGTCCATCCACTGAAAAGGTGGAGGAGCTGCGCACCCATAGTCTCACCACACTATTGTGTACCCCACGAAATTGATAAATATCGGAAGCTAACATTTTTAAAAACCAACAACATCACGAAGATCCTTTCTGATGTGCCTTCAGTTGATCTGGTGTTTGCCACCCCATCCAAGACCACTTCAGGACGATCACCCGTCTCTTGGTGCTCGGCTCCGCCCCGAAAGGCATCACCTAACACCACGTCCATCCACAAAAAAGGTCGAAGAGCCGAGCACCCAAAGTCTCACCACACCATCGAGTACCCCGCAAAATTGATAAATATCGATAGCCAACTTTTTTAAAATCCAACAACATCATGAAGATCCTTTCCGATGCGCCTTCAGCAGATCTGGTGTTTGCCACCCCATCCAAGGCCACTTCAGGACAATCACCCGTCTCTTGGTGCTTGGCTCTGCCCCAGAAGGCATTACCTAACACCACGTCCATCCACAGAAAAGGTCGAGGAGCCGCGCACCCACAACCTAACCATACCATCGAGTACCCACAAAATTGATAAATATCGAAAGCCAACATTTTTAAAAACCAACAACATCGTAAGGATCCTTTCCAATGCACCTTAAGTCGATCCGGTGTTTGCCACCACTTCCAATGCTACTTCAGGACGATCACCCATCTATTACTGCTTCGGCTCCGCCCCCGAAGGCATCACCTAACACCACGTCCATCCACATATAAGGTGGAGGAGCCGCACACCCACAGCCTTACCACACCATCGAGTACCCCACGAAATTGATAAATATCGAAAGCCAACATTTTTAAAAACCAACAACATGACAAGGATCCTTTTCGATGCGTCTTCAGCAGATCTGGTGTTTGTCAGCCCATCCAAGATCACTTCAGGAAAATCACCCGTCTCTTGGTGCTTGGCTCTGGCCCAGAAGGCATTACCTAACACCACGTCCATCCACAGAAAAGGTAGAGGAGCCGCGCAACCACAGCCTAACCACACCATCGAGTACCCCACAAAATTGATAAATATCGAAAGCCAACATTTTTAAAGACCAACAACATCGTAAGGATCCTTTCCAATGCACCTTTAGCTGATCCGGTGTTTGCCACCACTTCTAAGGCCACTTCAGGACGATCACCCGTCTCTTGCTGCTTCGGCTCCGTCCTGGAAGGCTTCACCTAACACCACGTCCATCCACAAAAGGTCGAGTAGCCTCACACCCACAGCCTCACCACACCATCGAGTACCCCACAATTTTGATAAATATCGATAGCAAATTTTTTTAAAAGTCAACAACATCACGAGGATCTTTTCCAAAACGCTTTCAGCCGATCTGGTATTTGCCACCCCTTCCAAGGCCACTTCAGGACGATCACCCGTCTCTTGGTGCTTCGTCTCCACCCCGGAAGGCATCACCTAACACCACGTCCATCCACAACCAAGCTAGAAGAGCCACACACCCACTGTCTCGCCACACCATCGTGTACCCCACGAAATTGATAACTACGAAAAGCCAACATTTTCAAAAACCAATAACATCGCAAGGATCCTTTCCGATGAGCCTTCAGTCGATCCGGTGTTTGCCACCACTTCCAAGGCCACTTCAGGAAGATCACCCCTCTCTTGGTACTTCGGCTCCGCCACAGAAGGCATCACCTAACGCGACATCCATCCACAGAAAAAGGTCGAGGAGCCGTGCACCCACAGCCTCACCATACCATCGAGTACCCCACGAAATTCATAAATATCGAAAGCCAACATTTTTAAAAACCAACAACATCACGGGATCCTATCCGATGCACTTTCAGCCGATCTGGTGTTTTCCACCCCTTCCAAGGCCACTTCAGGACGATCACCCATCTCTTGGTGCTTCGTCTCCGCCCCGGAAGTCATCACCTAACACCACGTCCATCCACAACCAAGGTCGAGGAGCCCCGCACCCAAAGCCCCACCACACCATCGAGTACCCCATGAAATTGATGACTATCAAAAGCCAACACTTTTAAAAACCAACAATATCATGAGGTTCCTTCTTGATGCGCTTTCAACCGATCTAGTGTTTGTCACCCCTTCCAAGGCCACTTCAGGACGATCACCCGTCTCTTGGTGCTTTGTCTCTGCCCCGGAAGCCATCACCTAACACCACGTCTATCCACAACCAAGGTCGAGGAGCCGCGCACCCACAACCTCGCCACACCATCGAGTACCCCACGAAATTGATAACTATCAAAAGCCAACATTTTTAAAAACCAACAACATTGCAAGGATTCTTTCGAATGCTCCTTCAGTCAATCTGGTGTGGCCACTACTTCCAAGGCTACTTCAGGACGATCACTCGTCTCTTGCTGCTCGGCTCCGCCCCCGAAGGCATCACCTAACACCACGACCATCCAAACAAATGGTGGAGGAGCCACGCACCACAGCCTCACCACACCATCCAGTACCCCACGAAATGGATAAATATCGAAAGCCAACATTTTTAAAAACCAACAACAATACGAGTATCCTTTCCGATGCGCCTTCAGTCGATCTGGTGTTTGCCAGCCCATCCAAGGCCACTTCAGGACGATCACCCGTCTCTTAGGGCTTGGGTCTGCCCCAGAAGGCATTACCTAACACCACGTCCATCCATAAAAAAGGTCGAGGAGACGCACACCCACAGCCTCACCACACCATCGAGTACCCCATGAAATTGACAAATTTCGAAGGCCAACATTTTTTAAAACCAACAACATCGCAAGGATCATTTCCGATGCACCTTCAATCAAACCGATGTTTGCCACCACTTCCAAGGCCACTTCAGGACGATCACCAGTCTCTTGGTGCTTCGGCTCCACCCTGGAAGGCAGCACCTAACACCACGTCGATCCACAGAAAAGGTCGAGGAGCCGCGCACCCACAGCCTAACCACACCATCGAGTACCCCACGAAATTGATAAATATCAAAAGCCAACATTTTTAAAAACCAACAAAATCGCAAGGATCCATTCCAATGCACCTTCAGTCGATCCGGTGTCTGCCACCACTTCCAAGGCCACTTCTGGATGATCACCCGTCTCTTGGAGCTTCGTCTCCACCCCGGAAGGCATCACCTAACACCACGTCCATCCACAACCAAGCTAGAAGAGCCGCGCACCCACAGTCTCGCCACACCATCGTGTACCCCACGAAATTGATAACTACGAAAAGCCAACATTTTCAAAAACCAATAACATCGCAAGGATCCTTTCCGATGAGCCTTCAGTCGATCCAGTGTTTGCCACCACTTCCAAGGCCACTTCAGGACGATCACCCCTCTCTTGGTACTTCGGCTCCGCCACAGAAGGCATCATCTAACGCGACATCCATCCACAGAAAAGGTCGAGGAGCCGTGCACCCACAGCCTCACTATACCATCGAGTACCCCACGAAATTCATAAATATCGAAAGCCAACATTTTTAAAAACCGACAACATCACGGGATCCTATCCGATGCACTTTCTGCCGATCTGGTGTTTTCCACCCCTTCCAAGGCAACTTGAGGATGATCACCCGTCTCTTGGTGCTTCGTCTCCGCCCCGGAAGTCATCACCTAACACCACGTCCATCCACAACCAAGGTCGAGGAGCCGCGCACCCATAGCCCCTCCACCCCATCGAGTACCCCACAAAATTGATAACTATCAAAAGCCAACACTTTTAAAAACCAACAATATCATCAGGATCCTTCTTGATGCGCTTTCAGCCGATCTAGTGTTTGTCACCCCTTCCAAGGCTACTTCAGGACGATCATCCGTCTCTTGGTGCTTCGTCTCCGCCCCGGAAGGCATCACCTAACACCACGTTTATCCACAACCAAGGTCGAGGAGCCGCGCACCCACAACCTCGCAAAACCATCGAGTACCCCACGAAATTGATAACTATCAAAAGCCAACATTTTTAAAAACCAACAACATCGCAAGGATCCTTTCGAATGCGCCTTCAGTCGATCCAGTGTGGCCACTACTTCCAAGGCCACTTCAGGACGATCACTCGTCTCTTGCTGCTCGGCTCCGCCCCCGAAGGCATCACTTAACACCACGTCCATCCAAACAAAAGGTGGAGGAGCCACGCACCACAGCCTCACCACACCATCCAGTACCCCACGAAATGGATAAATATCGAAAGCCAACATTTTTAAAAACCAACAACAATACGAGTATCCTTTCCGATGCGCCTTCAGTCGATCTGGTGTTTGCCAGCCCGTCCAAGGCCACTTCAGGATGATCACCCGTCTCTTGGGGCTTGGGTCTGCCCCAGAAGGCATTACCTAACACCACGTCCATCCATAGAAAAGGTCGAGGAGCCACACACCCACAACCTCTCCACACCATCGAGTACCCCATGAAATTGATAAGTTTCGAAGGCCAACTTTTTTTAAAACCAACAACATCGCAAGGATCCTTTCCGATGCACCTTCAATCAATCCGATGTTTGCCACCACTTCCAAGGCCACTTCAGGACGATCACCAGTCTCTTGGTGCTTCGGCTCCACCCCGGAAGGCAGCACGTAACACCACGTCCATCCACAGAAAAGGTCGAGGAGCCACGCACCCACAGTCTAACCACACCATCGAGTACCCCACGAAATTGATAAATATCGAAAGCCAACATTTTTAAAAACCAGAAAAATCGCAAGGATCCATTCCAATGCACCTTCAGTCGATCCAGTGTCTGCCACCACTTCCAAGGCCACTTCATGACGATCACCCGTCTCTTGGTGCTTCGGCTCCGTCCCGGAAGGCATCACCTAACACCAAGTCCATCCACAGAAAAGGTCGAGGAGCCACACACCAATAGCCTCACCACACCATCGAGTACCCCACGAAATTGATAAACATCCAAAGCCAACATTTTTAAAAACCAACAACATCGCAAGGATCATTTCCAATGTGCCTTCTGTCGATCCGGTGTTTGCCACCCCTTCCAAGGCCACATCAGGACGATCACCCGTCTCTTTGTGCTTCGTCTCCGGCCTGGAAGGCATCACCTAACACCACGTCCATCCAAAACCAGGGTCGAGGAGCCGCGCACCAACAACCTCGCCACTCCATCGAGTACCCCATGAAATCGATAAGAATCAAAAGCCTACATTTTTAAAAACCATTAACATCGGCTCCGCCCCCGAAGGCATCACCTAACACCACGTCCATCCACAGAAAAGGTGGAGGAGCCGCACACCCACAGCCTCAACACATCATCCCGTACCCCACGAAATTGATAAATATAGGAAGCCAACATTTTTAAAAACCAACAACATCACGAAGATCCTTTCCGATGCACCTTTAGTCGATCCCGTGTTTGCCACCACTTCCAAGGCCACTTCAGGATGATGACCCATCTCTTGGTGCTTCGGCTCCACCCCGGAACGCATCACCTAACCCCCGTCGATCCACAGAAAGGGTCGAGGAGCCGCGCACCCACAACCTCGCCACACCATCGAGTACCACACAAAATTGATAACTATCAAAAGCCAACATTTTTAAAAACCAACAACATCGCAATTATCCTTTTCGATGCGCCTTCAGTCGATCCAGTGTTTGCCACCACTTCCAAGTCCACTTCAGGACGATCACCCGTCTCTTGCTGCTTCGGCTCCGCCCCCGAAGGCATCTCCTAACACCACGTCCATCCACATAAAAGGTGGAGGAGCCGCGCACCCACAGCCTCACCACACCATCGAGTACCCCACGAAATCGATAAATATCGAAAGCCAACATTTTTAAAAACTAAGAACATCACGAGGAACCTTTCGATGCGCCTTCAGCCGATTTGGTGTTTGCCACCACTTCCAAGGCCACTTCAGGATGATCACCTGTCTCTTGGTGCTTGGCTCTGCCCCATAAGGCATTACCTAACACCATGTCCATCCACATAAAAGGTCGAGGAGCCGCACACCCACACCCTCACCACACCCTCGATTACAACACGAAATTGATAAATATCGAAAGCCAACATTTTTAAAAACCAACAACATCACGAGGATCCTTTCCGATGCGGCTTCAGCCGATCAGGTGTTTGCCACCTCATCCAAGGCCACTTCAAGACGATTACCCATCTCTTGATGCTCGGCTCAGCTCCGGAAGGCATCACCTAACACCACATCCATCCATAGAAAGGGTCGAGGAGCCGAGCAACCACAGCCTCACCACACCATCGAGTACCGCACGAAATTGATAAATATCGAAAGCAAAGATTTTTAAAAACCAACAACATAGCAAGGATCCTCTTCGATGCATCTTCAGTCGATCCGGTGTTTGCCACCACTTCCAAGGCCACAGACGATCACCCGCTCTTGGTGCTTGCTCCACCCCAAGCATCACCTAACACCACGACCACCAAGAAAAGGTCAGAGCCACGCACCCACAACCTCCCCACCATCAGACCCACAACATTGATAAATATCAAAGCCAACATTAAAAACTAAGAACATCACGAGGAACCCGACCCACCGATTGTGTTGCCACCCTTCCAGCCCGGGATGATCACGCTCTGGTTTGGCTCCCCCATAAGGCATTACCTAACACCATGTCCATCCACAAAAAGGTCGAGACCGCACACCCACACCCTCACCACACCTCGATTACAACACGAAATTGATAAATATCAAAGCCAACATTTTTAAAACCAACAACATCACGAGGATCCTTCCGATCGGCCCTCGGTTTCCACCTCATCCAAGGCCACTCAAGACGATTACCCATCTCTTGATGCTCCCCTCAAGCATCACCTAACACCACATCCATCCATAGAAAGGGGGGGGGGGGCGGCGCCCCCCCCTCACCACACCATCGAGTACCGCACGAAATTGATAAATATCGAAAGCAAAGATTTTTAAAAACCAACAACATAGCAAGGATCCTCTTCGATGCATCTTCAGTCGATCCGGTGTTTGCCACCACTTCCAAGGCCACTTAAGGACGATCACCCGTCTCTTGGTGCTTCGGCTCCACCCCGAAAGGCATCACCTAACACCACGACCATCCATAGAAAAGGTCGAGGAGCCACGCACCCACAACCTCACCACACCATCGAGTACCCTACAACATTGATAAATATCGAAAGCCAACATTTTTAAAAGCCAACAACATCGCAATGATCCTTACCAATGCACCTTCAGCGGATCCGGTGTTTGCCACCACTTCCAAGGCCTCTTCAGGACGATCACTGATAGTGTGATTTCACATCATATTTTATGTACATTTTTGCATGCATTTTCATATAGTTTAGGCATATGGTGAAGCGGTTTCTTGGTGTTGTTTTGCAGGAATTTAAGGAAAAAATGCTCAAGATTAGCCATGGTGGAGCTTGGATGAAGACAGATCTTGAAAAATGAAGAAAATGACCCAAGCAGAGCCCATCACGGCCTAGCCGTGATGACCATCACGGCCATGATCGAGCAACAATTGAGAAGAAAGAAGGCAAAAGTCAGAAGTTGTCACGGCCTAGCCGTGATGCCCGTCACGGCCGTGACATGCTAATTGAGTCAGAACCCTCCTAGGCAGAATTTATCACGGCCGTGACAGACCAATTGGTGAAGGCATAAGCTATCACAACCTAGCCGTGATGCGAATCCTGATCTATAAAGAAGCACGAGCAGAACAGCAGAAAACAGTTTTTGAAACCCTCAAACACTCTCTCTGAACCAGGGGCAGCTGCACAAGGATTCCATGGAGTCTCTTCTCCTCTTCATCTTTATTTCTTTGATTTTGTCAATGATCATGAGTAGCTAAACTCCCATTGTTGGGATTAGATGTAGCTATTTCTGAATTCTCCATTTATTTGACTTGATCTTGTAATACAATTTTTGCTTCATTATGAGTGACTGATTTCCATGCTCAATGCTTGTTGTGGCGTGATCCCCCATGACTTGATTATTGTTTTGGTATACAATTGGAAAATTCGTATTAGAACTAGAACTGAAATCAACCACCTGGTAAACCTTGTATCTAGGAATGGATTTAGGTTTATTAGCAATTGTGTAATCCCTAATCATCATGCAAATTCATTAATCTAGGCCACCTAAGGAATTAGGGTCTATTAGTGGATTTAGGTTCTTGTCATATGAGGAATCAGGGCTTGAGTAATCTAGTGGATTGATTGTCATATTTGATGTAGAAACTGTTTATTAGTCATTTCATTGCATGGGGATGAAGTTTAGCGACCCTAATCCCAACATCTTTTATATATTTGAAAAACCCTTTTCTCTGCCTTCTTAGTGTTTGATAGAAATTCTCAAAGAAATTTTCCTTTGATTTTGTTTGTTTTGGGCTTGATAATTAGTATAGAACTCCCTTCAATCCAAATATCCGCTTAGATAGTAATTGATTCGGTACATGCTAGTACTTGTCACAGTCCTCGTGGGAACTATAAAACGGTCTCACCACCGTATTACTTGTACGACTAGGTATACTTGCCTAGATCCGTTCAACAAGTTTTTGGCGCCGTTGTCGGGGACTGTATTTCAATATTAGAATATCCATTTCGGTTACTAATTTAAGCAAAAAAAATTTGTTATAATCTGTTTGCTGTCATATTTTTAAGTTTTTTTTTGCTTTCATTTTTTTTTCTGGTTTGTTTGCTGTTTGTGTGCTGTCATTTACTGCTAACACTCTTGGTTGCTAGACTGTTTGTGCATGCGAGGTACTATCCTGGCTGACCAACTCCTCTACGATCCTGAAATAGAAAGAACAACTAGGGAGAATCGGAGGCAAGCAAGAGAGTAGAAACTGTTAGAACAACAAGAAGAAGAACAAGAGACTTCCACCTCTCAAGTTTATCAAGAAAGACTCAGGAGGGCAGGCAATGGTGAAAATGCTCCACCACGGAGGACACTTGGTGACTATGCCAATACAAATGTCAATCGGCATGTCACTAGCATAGTGAGGCCTCCAATGAACTGCGCAAATTTTGAAATCAAGCCAGCTTTCATCAATATGGTTTCACAAAATCAATTTGCCGGGTTGGAGAAAGAAGATCCTAATAGTCATGTCTCCAACTTCCTGGAGTTGTGTGATACGGTGAAGATAAATGGTGCTTCCGATGATGCAATTCGCCTAAGGTTGTTTCCTTTCTCTCTAAGAGATAGAGCCAAGTCTTGGCTCCAATCTCACCCAAGGGGGAGCATCACTACATGGGACGACTTAGAGGCAAAATTTTTGGCAAGATTCTTCCCCACCTCAAGATTTATGAAGACAAGGGGAGATATCATAAGCTTTGCTCAACAAGAAGGTGAGTCTCTTCATGACACATGGGACAGGTTCAAAGGCTTACTCCAAAGATGTCCAAATCATGGGTTTGATGATCTTACTCAAATGCAAACATTTTGCAATGGATTGAGGCCGTCAACCAGGTATATGTTGGATTCCTCAGCTGGAGGTTCCATGAACATAAAGACAGCGGAGGAAGCATTGATGTTGATAGAGGCTATGGCATCTAATGACTATTTGATGCATCATGATCGGGGTCCCACATCAAGGATGGGAGTGTTGGAGTTAGACTCACAAACTACACTTTTGGCTCAAAATAAGATTATGACACAACAACTTGAGTCCATCACCAAGAAACTAGCTCAACTTCCACAACAACTCCAAACTGTTCAAGGGACAACCATGCCACCTCAACAAGTAATGAGATGTGATTTTTGTGCAGGAGATCATGATAATGGAAGATGTGAGGCACCACCTAGTTCCCATGAGGAAGCTAATTATATGGGGAATTATAGGCGGCAAGGCAACAACCAATACCCTAACAACTACAATCAAGGGTGGAGGAATCAAACCAGTTTTGGTTGGAAATAAGATGCCGGACAAGCAAGCAAGCCTCTTCCCACACAACCGACTCAAGACCAGACTTCTATCTTGGAGAACACCCTCAATCAGTTCATGCAAATGTCCATGTCAAACCAGAAAAACACTGATGCTTCAATAAATAACTTGGAGGTTCAAGTTGGACAGATTGCAAAGCAACCAGCGGAGCAATCTAGCAACGGTTTTTCAGGTAATACTCAAACTAATCCTAAAGAGCATTGTAAGGCTATTGTTTTGAGGAGTGGCAAAAGTCTTGAGGAAGAAAATGGTGAGCCTTTGGTGAAAAATCAGACAGTTGATGAAAAAACAGTGTTGAGTGATGAGAAAAAAGAGGAAAAAGGCAAAGAGGTTGTAGTAGAGGAGGAAGCAAAAGACAGTGAAAAAGACAAGAGGGAGAAGCTAGTGGATGAGAATTCAATTTTGAGGAGGACTAAAAGTCAGATTTTGAAAGATGGAGACAAGCCTCAAGAGATCCCCTCTTATGTGAAGTTGTCGTATCCTCATTTGAGCAAGAAAAAGGAGAAGGAAGAACAGTTTGCCAAATTTCTTGACATCTTCAAGAGGTTACAGATTAACATACCCTTTGCTGAAGCACTAGAGCAGATGCCCACTTATGCAAAGTTCATGAAGGAGTTGCTCACGAAGAAAAGGAAGTTCAAAGAAGTTGAGACTGTTGCCTTGACAGAAGAGTGTAGTGCAATACTTCAAAGGAAGCTACCTCCAAAGCTTAAAGATCCTGGTAGTTTTACAATCCCTTGCACTATTGGGAGTGTTGCTATTGGGAGGGCCTTGTGTGACTTGGGAGCGAGTATCAATTTGATGTCGCTTTCAATTTTGAACAAGCTTGGAGGTGGTTAGGTGAAACCAACAAGGATGGCATTGCAGCTAGCCGATAGATCAATCAAGCGTCCTTATGGTATTCTGGAATATGTTTTGGTGAAAGTGGATAAGTTTATCTTCCCAGCGGATTTTGTGATATTAGACATGGAGGAGGATGCAGAAGTTCCACTTATATTGGGGAGACCTTTTCTAGCAATTGGTCGTGCTTTGATAGATGTACAAAAGGGCCAACTCCGACTCAGAGTGAAAGATGAAGAGGTTACTTTCAATGTGTTTGAAGCTATGCATCGCCCGAGTGATGAAGAGAATTGCTTCCACATGGACATTGTGGATGTAGTGGCTAAAGAAGCCTTTGCACATCAGCTCCACTCCTCTACTCTTGAGAAGGTGATTGTGAACTCTATTGAAAATCTCGATGAGGAAGAGGAGAAGGAAATAGAAGACTGTTTGTGTGATCTGGAAGCTCAACCCAAGTAACTTGCTGTCAACACTAAGAAAGAAGAGCTCAAAAAGATGAAGTCCAAGAGAAGCTCAAGTTAGAGCTTAAGCCTCTACCTCCCCATTTGAAGTATGTATTTCTTGGTGAGAATGATGAAGACCCTGTCATAGTGAGCAATGTATTGTCCAAATTGGAAGAGGAGAAACTTGTAAGGGTGCTTTGAGAGCATAAAACAGCTATTGGATGGTCCATCTCAGATTTGAAAGGTATTAGCCCCAGGTTTTGTATGCACAAGATCATGATGGAGGCTGAATTTAAACCGGTGGTCCAACCGCAAAGGAGGCTCAATCCTACAATGAAAGAAGTGGTAAGGAAGGAGGTGCTGAAACTCCTTGAAGCTGGAAGGATCTACCCGATTTCCGATAGTGCTTGGGTGAGTCCGGTACAAGTGGTTCCAAAGAAAGGTAGCATGATCGTCGTTCACAATGAAAAGAATGAGTTGATCCCAACTAGAACGGTCATTGGTTGGCGAATGTGTATAGATTACCGGAAGCTAAACCAAGCTACTAGGAAGGATCACTTCCCACTTCCATTCATGGACCAGGTGTTGGAGAGGTTGGCCGGTCAAGCTTACTTTTGTTTCTTAGATGGTTATTCGGGTTATAGCCAAATTGCGATTAACCTGGAAGACTAAGAGAAAACTGCCTTCACATGCCCTGTTGGAGTTTTTGCCTATCGGAAGATGCCTTTCGGTCTTTGTAATGCGCCTGCGACATTTAAAAGGTGCATTCTTTCCATTTTCCCTGATATGGTAGAAAAATACATTGAAGTTTTCATGGATGATTTTTCTGTTTTCGGTTCCTCTTATGATAATTGTTTGTCTAACCTTGCTGCTGTGTTAAAGAGGTGCATGGACACCAATTTAGTCTTAAATTGGGAGAAGTGTCATTTTATGGTGCAGGAGTGAGGAACTACCTCCACCAGTGAATGTCAAGGGTGTGAGGAGTTTCCTTGGGCATGCAGGCTTTTACCGGCGGTTCATCAAGGACTTCTCAAAGATAGCCAAGCCGTTGTGTATCTTTTTGAATAAGGATACACCATTTGTGTTTGATACTGCTTGTCTCACTTCTTTCTAGATCTTAAAATAAAAATTGATCATTGCTCCCATCCTTGTTGCACCCAACTGGGAGTCACCATTTGAATTAATGCGTGATGCCAGTGACTACACAGTTGGGGCAGTTTTGGGACAGCGGAGGGAAAAAAAATTTCCATGTCATTCACTATGCTAGCAAAGTTCTCAATGAGAACCAAGTAAATTATGCAACAACTGAAAAAGAGTTACTAGCCATAGTGTTTGCATTGGAAAATTTTCGTTCCTACTTAATTGGGTCACAAGTCACTGTTTTTACTAATCATGCTGCAATTAAATATTTGTTGACTAAGTTAGATTCTAAACCAAGACTCATAAGGTGGACTCTATTGTTGCAGGAATTTGACTTAGTCATTAAGGACAAAAAGGGCAGCGAAAATTTGGTGGCTGACCACTTATCTCGGTTGGTGAATGAAGAGGTTACTGTGGAAGAAAAAGACATTCAGGATGAGTTCCCGGATGAGGCCTTACTTCTGGTTCATGAAAGACCATGGTTTGCCGACATGGCAAACTTCAAGGCAGCCAACATTGTTCCAGAGCACCTCACTTGGCAACAAAAGAAGAAATTCTTCCGGGATGCCAACCATTTCATGTGGGATGACCCATTTTTGTTCAAGGTTGGACTGGATGGCTTATGGAGGAGGTGTGTTAGTCAAGAGGAAGCAAGGAAAATTCTGTGGCATTGTCATAACTCCCCATATGGTGGACATTACAATGGAGATAGGACAGCTGCAAAGGTCCTCCAATCTGGGCTCTTTTGGCCCTCAATTTTCAAGGACTCTTACGATCATGTGAAGAGTTGTGACAAGTGCCAAAGGACCGGGAACATTTCAAAAAGGGATGAGATGCCACTGCATAACATATTGGAGATTGAGGTATTTGATTGCTGGGGCATAGACTTTATGGGTCCACTTCCACCTTCATTCTCTAATCAATATATCTTGGTGGCGGTGGACTATGTTTCCGAATGGGTGGAGGCCAGTGCAACACCGAAGAATGATGCCCAGACAGTGATTAAATTCATCAAGAAGAACATTTTTGCCCGGTTCGGTGTCCCAAGGGTCCTTATAAGTGATGGGGGATCTCACTTTTGCAACTCACAATTGAGGAATGTGTTGACCAAGTATGATGTGAGGCATAAGGTGGCATCCCTATATCATTCGCAAACAAATGGGCAAGCGGAGGTCTCTAACCGGGACATTAAGCGGATTCTGGAAAAAACTGTGGCCACCTCAAGAAGAGATTGGGCAAGGAAGCTTGATGATGCCTTGTGGGCTTACCGGACTGCACTGAAAACTGTTGTGGGGTTATCTCCGTTTCAGATGGTCTATGGGAAGGCATGTCATCTACCTGTAGAGTTGGAGCATTGAGCCTTTTGGGCATTGAAGTTCTTGAATTTTGATGCCACTCTGGCAGGTGAGAAAAGAGTCAATCAGCTGCATGAATTAGAGGAGATGCACTTTAATGCATATGAGAATGCAGTTATTTACAAGCAGCGAGTCAAGACTTATCACGAAAAGAGGATTGTGATGAAAACATTCCAGTCGGGACAACAAGTTTTATTATTCAATTCCCGGCTGAGATTGTTTCCGGGCAAGTTGAAGTCTAAGTGGTCGGGACCATTCATTGTCAAGGAAGTCTCATCTCATGGAGCTGTAGAAGTGGAGGATCCTACTTCAAAAAGGACGTTCAAAGTCAATGGCCAAAGGCTCAAGGCCTACTTGGGTGGTGACATCGAGAGATTGATCTCAGCTGTGCGCCTTCATGATCCTTGAGATCACCTACCCGTCAAGCTAGTGACGTTAAAGAAGCGCTTATTGGGAGGCAACCCAAGTTATCTTTCCCTTTTCTTTTCGTTTTTGAATTTGACTCTTGAATAATTTGAGAATATCAAGAGGAAAAATATCATAGATCAATAGGTTTCTTAAGTGTTTTCAGAGTAAGAAGGAAGGAGACGCAAAAAGGGGCAAAGACAAGCACAGTTAGCAGCCATCACGCCCAGGTCGTGACACTGGTCACGGCCGTGATGAGCTAATCATGAAGACCAGAAAGGATCACGGCCCAGCCGTGATCCCCATCACGAGCGTGATGGGAGGACCCTGAAGATCAGAGAGCATCACGGCCTAGCCGTGATGGAGGTCACGACCGTGATAGGCTACCTCTATGGACCATAATGCATCACGGCCTGCCCGTGATAAGCATCATGGCCGTGACCCAATTTTCATGCAGTTCCTTCTGACTAGGCATGTGAGCCAGCACCCGCTACCGCTTCGGTAAGTCGTTCCAATTTTTCTTTCCTCTCTCCAACTTGATTATTTACATTGGGGACAATGTAAGTTATTAAGCTTGGGGTGGGGGTAGTTTGCATTTGCATTTTGCATGTTGCATTCATATAGGCATTGCTTTGCATGATCACATGATTCGATTACCCTTTGCTTAGATGTTGCATCCGATTGTGAGAACTGAGTGCCAAATAAATTGTGATAGTGAACTATTAAACCCAATTCTCTATTCTTGTGATAAGGCTACAAATAAAAACTCTTGAGATGATCTGTGATAGTTGATAATTAGCATGTGGTTCCGTAGATTTGTGTTTCTCATTGATTTTTGAACTACTAAAATGTGATATTTTGAGCCAAAAAAAGGGGTACTCACTAAATCTACCCCAATCCTTGTGTTAGAGTGTTATTCCTCTTCGATTGCATTTCTCTAGAACTTGACTTGAAACCGTTTTGAAGCTTAAAATTTTTTGAAAACATTTTTGAAAATGATTGAGGCACTAGGTATTTTTCCGGCCTTCTGAGCTTTGATTGACTAAATGCTACCCCTTAGTTGCCCAATTTTGAGCCTGAAAGAATAAAATACTTTTCTTGGTACCTTGAAATATATTGATGAATGATGCTTGATAGGGCACCTTCTAAAGAATTGTACAAAAGGGTAAAAAGGTAGTTGAAAAAGTATGGGATGAGAAAATCAAAAAAATGTTTCTCTTGAGCTGAAAAATCTCCCCTTCTCCAAATAAAAGAAAAATAAGAGAAAAATAAATATAAATAGAGAAGGGGATGACAAAAAGAAATGTGAGAAATAAAAGAAAAATAAAGAAAGAAAGGTGGAAAAATAAATCAAAACCCAAAAACGAAAAGGTATTTTAGAAGGTGTCATGATTTGCAATGCTTGATGTTTTGTGTAGCCTTTTGAAATGTCCTTTTCTTGATTTTCCCACCTAATGATTAATCCTATGGCCCCGTTACAACCAAAGCAAAAGACCTCTTGATTCTTAATTGTTTTCATTAATAAAGTAGAGATTTGGTTGATAGTCAAGCCTATGGTAGAATTCATTCCTTGAGGAAAATGGAGCGAATTGTCATATACCCCTAAACACTTAAGTGAGGTGAGAAAGAGAGCCAAGCAAATGAACAAGCTTGGGGTGATTTTCAGGTGAGAAAGAGTGCCCGAATCAGTGAGAATATGAGTCTAAGAAACCTAAGCTTCTAATGGGACTTGAAACTGATTGTCTCTTGCTGAATTATTTGAAAATGCAGGTTACTTGGATCAGTCATCACTCGGGTTCTTGGTTCACTATCCATGCTTTGATTATTCATTTCTTCTGGCCTTAGTGATTGCTTGAGGACAAGCAAATGAATAAGCTTGGGGTGATTTGATAGTGTGATTTCACATCATATTTTATGTACATTTTTGCATGCATTTTCATATAGTTTAGGCATATGTAAATTGATTTTTATTAGGTGTTGTTTTGCAGGAATTTAAGGGAAAATGCTCAAGATTAGCCATGATGGAGCTTGGATGAAGACAAAACTTGAAAAGTGGAGAAAATGACCCAAGCAGAGCCCATCACGGCCTAGCCGTGTTGACCATCACGACCGTGATCGATCAACAATTGAGAAGAAATAAGGCAAAAGTCAGAAGCTGTCACGGCCTAGCCGTGGTGCCCATCACAGCCGTGACATGCTAGTTGAGTCAGAACCCTCCTAGGCAGAATCTGTCACGGCCTAGCCGTGATTCCCATCGCGGCCGTGACAGACCAATTGGTGAAGGCAGAAGCTACCACGGCCTAGCCGTGATGAGTGTCACGGTCGTGAAAAACATATTTTGAAAGTGCGCCCAAGGCAGAAAGCGTCACGGCCTGGCCGTGACGGCCATCACGGCTGTGACACGAATCCTGATCTACAAAGAGGCACGAGCAAAACAGCAGAAAACAGTTTTTGAAACCCTCAAACACTCTCTCTGAACCAGGGGCAGCTGCACAAGGATTCCATGGAGTATCTTCTCCTCTTCATCTTTATTTCTTTGATTTTGGCTATGATCATGAGTAGCTGAACTCCCATTGTTGGGATTAGATGTATCTATTTCTAAATTCTCCATGTATTTGACTTGATCTTGTAATACAGTTTTTGCTTCATTATGAGTAATTGATTTCCATGCTTAATGCTTGTTGTGACGTGATCCCCCATGACTTGATTATTTTTTTGGTATGCAATTGGAAAATTCGTATTAGAACTAGAACTGAAATCAACCACCTGGTAAACCTTGTATCTAGGAATGGATTTAGGTTTATTAGCAATCTTGTAATCCCTAATCATCATGGAAATTCATTAATCTAGGCCACCTAAGGAATTAGGGTCTATTAGTGGATTTAGGCTCTTGTCATCTGAGGAATCATGCCTTGAGTAATCTAGTGGATTGATTGTCATATTTGATGTAGAAACTGTTTATTACTCATTTCATTGCATGGGGATGAAGTTTAGTGACCATAATCCCAACATCTTTAATATATTTGAAAAACCCTTTTCTCCGCCTTCCTTGTGTTTGATAGAAATTCTCAAAGAACTTTTCCTTTGATTTTGTTTGTTTTGGGCTTGATAATTAGTATAGAACTCCCTTCAATCCAAATATCCGCTTAGATAGTAATTCATTTGGTACGTGCTAGCACTTGTCACATTCCTCGTGGGAACGATAAAACGGTCTCACCATCGTATTACTTGTACGACTAGGTATACTTGCCTAGATCCGTTCAACAATCACCCGTCTCTTGGTGCTTCGCCTACACCCCGGAAGGCATCACCTAACACCCCGTCGATCCACAGAAAAGGTCCAGGAGCCGCGCACCCACAGCCTCGCCACACCATCGAGTACCGTACAAAATTGATAAATATCGAAAGCCAACATTTTTAAAAACCAAAAACATCGCAAGGATCCTTTTCGATGCGCCTTCAGTCGATCTGGTGTTTGCCACCACTTCCAACGCCTCTTCAGGACGATCACCCATCTCTTGCTTCTTTGGATCCGCCCCCGATGGCATCACCTAACACCACGTCCAACCACATAAAAGGTGGAGGAGCCGCGCACCCACAGACTCACCACACCATCGAGTACCCCACGAAAGTGATAAATATCAAAAGCCAACATTTTTAAAAACCAAGAACATCACGAGGATCTTTTCCGATGCGCCTTAAGCCGATCTGGTGTTTGACACGCCATCCAAGGCCACATCAGGACGATCACCAGTCTCTTGATGCTCGGCTCAGCTCCGGAAGGCATCACCTAACACCACGTCCATCCACAGAAAAGGTCGAGGAGCTGCGCAACCACAGCCTCACCACACCATCGAGTACCACACGAAATTGATAAATATCGAAAGCCAACATTTTTAAAAACCAACAACATATCAAGGATCCTCTCCGATGCACCTTCAGTCGATCCAGTGTTTGCCACCGCTTCCAAGGCCACTTAAGGACGATCACCCGTCTCTTGGTGCTTCGGCTCCGCCCCGGAAGGCATCACCTAACACCATGTCCATCCATAGAAAAGGTCGAGGAGCCGCACACCCACAGCCTCACCACACCATCGAGTACCCCAAAATATTGATAAGTATCGAAAGCCAACATTTTTAAAAGCCAACAACATCACGAGGATCCTTTCCGATGCACTTTCAGCCGTTCTGGTGTTTGCCACCCCTTCAAAGGCCACTTCAGACAATCACCCGTCTCTTGGTGCTTCGTCTCCGCCCCTGAAGGCATCACCTAACACCACGTCCATCCACAACAAGGGTCGAGGAGCTGCGTACCCACAGCCTCGCCACACCGTCGAGTACCGCATGAAATTGATAAATATCAAAAGCCAACATTTTTAAAAACCAACAACGTCGCAAGGATCCTTTTCGGTGCGCCTTTAGTCGATCCGGTGTTTGTCACCGCTTCCAGGGCCACTTCAGGACCATCACCTGTCTCTTGCTGCTTCGGCTCTGCCCCCGAAGGCATCACCTAACACCACGTCCATCCACATAAAAGGTGCAAGAGCCGAGCACCCAGAGCCTCACCACACCATCGAGTACCCCACGAAATTGATAAATATCGAAACACAACATTTTTAAAAACCAACAACATAGCGAGGATCCTCTCCGATGCACCTTCAGTCGATCCGGTGTTTGCGACCACTTCCAAGGCCACTTCAGGACGATCACCCGTCTCTTACTGCTTCGGCTCCACCCCCGAAGGCATCACCTAACACCACGTCCATCCATAGAAAAGTTAGAGGAGCCGCGCACCCACAGCCTAACCACACTATCGAGTACCCCACAATATTGATAAATATCAAAAACTAACTTTTTTAAAAGCCAACAACATCACAAGGATCCTTTCCGATGCGCTTTCAGCCGATCTGGTGTTTGCCGCCCCTTCAAAGGCCACTTCAGGACGATCACCCGTCTCTTGGTGCTTCGTCTCCGCCCCTGAAGGCATCACCTAACACCACGTCCATCCACAACAACGGTCATGGAGCCGCGCATCCACAGCCTCGCCACACCATCGAGTACCCCATGAAATTGATAACTATCAAAAGCCTACATTTTTAAAAACTAACAACATCGCAAGGATCCTTTTCGTTGCGCCTTCAGTCGATTCGGTGTTTGCCACCACTTCCAAGGCCACTTCAGGACGATCACCCTTCTCTTGCTGCTTTGGCTTCGCCCCCGAAGGCATCACCTAACACCACGTCCATCCACAGAAAAGGTGGAGGAGCCGCGCACTGTTTGACTAAAATATAGGCAAGTATACCCAATCGTACAAGTAATACGGTGGTGAGACCGATATCGTTCCCCCGAGGATTGGATGTCAATTACCAATTCACAAGTTCATCAACTATCTAGACTATTCAGAGAATTCAAAATAAACAAAATGAAATGAATAAAATCTTTTTGTATTTTTGTCGAGCACTTGGAATGCGAAAAGGGTATGTTGGGACTAGACTTCACCAAACCTCTGCCTCATGCAATACCAGGACTAGATACCTCCCATTCATGCTTCAAATATTAAAATCAACCCACTAGATTACTCAAGTCCTGATTCCTTAGATGACAAGAGCCTGAATCCACTAATAGACCCTAATTCCTTAGGTGACCTAGATTAATGAATTTGCATTAAGATTAGGGATTACGCGATTACTAGTAAACCAAACTCCATTCCTAGACGCAAGGGTTACTAGGTGATTAATTCCAGTTCTGGTTCTAATACGAATTTTCCAATTGCATACCAAAACACTAATCAAGTCATGGGGGTGCTAGCCATAACAGGCATTAAGCGAAGGAAATCAATCACTAATAGAGAAACATAAACATAGGTTAATCAGTCAAGACAAATACATGAAGTTTAGTTTAGTTACATCTAATCCCAACAAACAGGGATTAGCTACTCATAATTACAGAGAAAGCCAAAACCAGAGAAATAGGAGAAGAGGAGAGAAGAAACTCCATTGGAGCTTTCCACCGTCGTCACAACAACCCCTCTCAGCGGCTCCCTTCTAGGGTTGGAACCCTTTTCGCAGCCTCCAAGAATCCTTTAGGTTAAAAGTTGTCTGACGGATCTGTGTCAGAGACCCCCAAAATCTCTTTTCTTGTGCGCCATGTGCTCCTTTTATTACCCAAAACCCAAAAATGCCACATGAGTAGGAAAAATCAGCACTATCAATTCTCATTAAAATCAAATAAATGTAGATTCTCTTAATTGTAGTGCAATCTTTATTATTCCTTTTCAATTTGCCATCCTTCTTTCCTTTGCATTGGGCCCATTTATTTTGATTTACGTTGGTGCACTATCACAGGGAGTAATTTATTCTCTAATTTAGTTTGTCAACAATCATGTGGCCCCGTGATTTGCTTTGCCATAAACATTGCGTGGATTGAATTCAAGATATATCTCCTTGCATATGGTGATTGGTATTCTTTAATGACGTCAAATCTTCTAAATTAACTGGCCAATCAATATCTTCATCTTATATTTTTATGGTAAGTCATTAATATCCAAATCATCCAATCCATCAATTAGGCCTTTTACATTGTTGCTGGACTTTTGTCAATTGTCATCACCATCATGGCTCATTTTGGGCATTTTATATTTAATTTCTGCAAAACAACACAATAACACCGCCTTACCCGTTTCAAAGCAAAAACTAACTAAAATCAAATAAAGAATGCCTAATCTATATGAAAAATGCATGCAAAAGTGTAAAGGAAACATGATGTAAAATCACACTATCACGCACCCACAGCCTCACCACACCATCGCGTACCCCACAAAATTGATAAATATCAAAAGCCAATATTTTTAAAAACCAACAACATCATGAGGATCTTTTCCGATGCGCCTTCAGTCGATCTGGTGTTTGCCACCCCATCCAAGGCCACTTCAGGATGATCACCCGTCTCTTGGTGCTCGGCTCCGCCCCGGAAGGCATCACCTAACACCACGTCCATCCACAAAAAAGGTCGAGGAGCCGCCCACCCACGGCCTCACGACACCATTGAGTACCCCACGAAATTGATAAATATTGAAAGCCAACATTTTTAAAAACCAACAACATCGCAAGGATCCTTTCCGATGCACCTTTAGTTGATCCGGTGTTTGCCACCACTTCCAAGACCACTTCGGGATGATCACCCGTCTCTTGGTGCTTCGTCTCCACCGCGGAAGGCATCACCTAACACCCCGTCGATCCACAGAAAAGGTCGAGGAGCTGCGCACCCACAACCTCGCCACAACATTGAGTACCGCACAAAATTGATAACTATCAAAAGCCAACATTTTTAAAAACCAACAACATCGCAAGGATCCTTTTCGATGCGCCTTCAGTAGATATGGTGTTTGTCACCACTTCCAGGGTCACTTCAGGACCATCACCCGTCTCTTGCTGCTTCTGCTCCGCCCCCGAAGGCGTCACCTAACACCACGTCCATCCACATAAAAGATGCAGGAGCCGAGCACCCATAGCCTCACCACACCATCGAGTACCCCACGAAATTGATAAATATCGAAGGCCAACATTTTTTAAAACCAACAACATAGCAAGGATCCTCTCCGATGCACCTTCAGTCGATCCGGTGTTTTCCACCACTTCCAAGGCCACTTAAGGACAACCACCAGTCTCTTGGTGCTTCGGCTCCGCCCCGGAAGGCATCACCTAACACCACGTCCATCCATAGAAAAGGTCGAGGAGTCGCGCACCCACAGCCTCACCACACCATCGAGTACACCACAATATTGATAAATATCGAAAGCCAAATTTTTTAAAAGCCAACAACATCACGAGGATCCTTCCCGATGCACTTTCAGCCGATCTGGTGTTTGCCACCCCTTCAAAGGCCACTTCAGGATGATCACCCGTCTCTTGGTGCTTCGTCTCCGCCCCTGATGGCATCACCTAACACCACGTCCATCCACAACAAGGGTCGAGGAGCCGCGCACCCACAGCCTCACCACACCATCGAGCACCCCATGAAATTGATAACTATCAAAAGCCTACATTTTTAAAAACTAACAATATCGCAAGGATCCTTTCCGATTAGCCTTCTGTCGATTCGGTGTTTGCCACCACTTCCAAGGCCACTTCAGGACGATCACCCGTCTCTTGCTGCTTCGGCTCCGCCCCCGAAGGCATCACCTAACACCACGTCCATCCACAGAAAAGGTGGAGGAGCCGCTCACCCACAGCCTCACCACACCATCGCGTACCCCACAAAATTGATAAATATCAAAAGCCTATATTTTTAAAAACCAAAAACATCACGAGGATCCTTTCCGATGCGCCTTCAGCCGATCTGGTGTTTGCCACGTAATCCAAGGTCACTTCAGGGCGATCACCAATTTCTTGGTGCTCGGCTCCGCCCCGGAAGGCATCACCTAACACCACGTCCATCCACAAAAAAGGTCGAGGAGCCTCCCACCCACAGCCTCACGACACCATCGCGTACCCGACAAAATCGATAAATATCGAAAGCCAACATTTTTAAAAACCAACAACATCGCAAGGATCCTTTCCGATGCACCTTTAGTCGATCCGGTGTTTGCCACCACTTCCAAGGCCACTTCAGGATGATCACCCGTCTCTTGGTGCTTCGTCTCCACCCCGGAAAGCATCACCTAACACCCCGTTGATCCACAGAAAAGGTCTAGGAGCATCACACCCACAGCCTGGCCACAGCATCGAGTACCCCATGAAATTGATAACTATCAAAAGCCAATATTTTTAAAAACCAACAACATCGCAAGGATCCTTTTCGATGAACTTTCAGTCGATCCGGTGTTTGCCACCACTTCCAAGACCACTTCGGGACGATCACCCGTCTCTTGATGCTTCGGTTCCGCCCCCGAAGGCATCACCTAACACCACGTCCATCCACATAAAAGGTGGAGGAGCCGAGCACCCATAGCCTCAACACACCATCGAGTACCCCACGAAATAGATAAATATCGAAAGCCAACATTTTTACAAACCAAGTACATCACGAGGATATTTTCCGAGGCGCCTTCAACCGATCTAGTGTTTGCCACACCATCCAAGGCCACTCTAGGACGATACCCGTCTCTTGGTGCTCGGCTCAATCCCGGAAGGAATCACCTAACACCACATCCATCCACAGAAAAGGTCGAGGAGCCGCGCACCCACAGCCTCACCACACCATCGAGTACCCCATGAAATTGATAAATATCGAAAGCCAACATTTTTAAAACCCAACAACATAGCAAGGATCATCTCCGATGCACCTTCAGTCGATCCGGTGTTTGCCACCACTTCCAAGGCCACTTCAGGATTATCACCCATATCTTGGTACTTCAACTCCGCTCGGGAAGGCATCACCTAACACCACGTCCATCAACAACAAAGGTCGAGGAGCCGTGCACCCACATCCTTTTCACAACATTGAGTTCCCCACAAAATTGATAAATATCGAAAGCCAACATTTTTAAAAACCAACAACATCGCAAGTATCCTTTCCGGTGCACCTTCAGCAGAACTGGTGTTTGCCACCCTTTCCAAGGCCACTTCAGGATAATCACCCGTCTCTTGGTGCTTCGGCTACGCCCCGGAAGGCATCACCTAGCACCTCGTCCATCCACAGAAAAGGTCGAGGAGCCGGGCACCCACAGCCTCACCACACCATCGAGTACCCCACAATATTGATAGATATCGAAATAGAAGCCAACAACATCACGAGGATCTTTTCCAATGCGCTTTCAGTCGATCTGGTATTTGCCACCCCTTCGAAGGCCACTTCAGGATGATCACCCATCTCGTGGTGCTTCGTCTCCATCCCGGAAGGCATCACCTAACACCACGTCCATACACAACCAAGGTAGAGGAGCCGCGCAGCCACAGTCTCGCCACACCATCGTGTACCCCACGAAATTGATAACTATCAAAAGCCAACATTTTCAAAAACCAACAACATCACGAGGATCCTTTCCGATCCGCCTTCAGTCGATCCAGTGTTTACCACCCCTTCCAAGGCCACTTCAGGATGATCACCCGTCCCTTGGAGCTTCCGCTCCGCCACGGAAGGTATCACCTAACACCATGTCCATCCACAACCGCGATTGAGGAACAACCCACCCATAGCCTCGCCCCACAATCAAGTACCCCACGAAATTGATATATATCGAAAGCAAACATTTATAAAAACCAACAACATCGCAAGGATCCTTTCCGATGCTCCTTCAGTCGATCCGGTGTTTGCCACCACTTCCATTGCCACTTCAGGATGATAACCCGTCTCTTGGTGCTTCGGCTCCGCCACGGAAGGCATCACCTTACACCTCGTCCATCCATAACCAAGGTCGAGGAGACGCGCACCCACAACCTCACCACACCGTCGAGTACCCCACGCAATTGACAAATATAGAAAGCCAGCATTTTAAAAACCAACAACATCGCAAGGATCCTTTCCGATGAGCCTTCAGCCAATATGGTTTTTGCCACCCCTTACATGGCCACTCAGGACGATCACCCGTCTCTTGGTGCTTCGACTCCGCCCTGGAATGCATCACCTAACACCACATCCATCCATAGAAAAGGTCGAGGAGCCGCGCACCCACAACCTCACCACACCATCGAGTACCCCACGAAATTGATAAATATCGAAAGCCAACATTTTTAAAAACCAACAACATCATGAGGATCCTTTCCGATCCGCCTTCAGTCGATCTAGTGTTTACCACCCTTTCCAAGTCCACTTTAGGATGATCACCGGTCTCTTGGTGCTTCCACTCCGCCACGGAAGCCATCACCTAACACCACATCCATCCACAACCAAGGTCGAGTAGCCGCGCACCCACAACCTCGCCACACCATTGAGTACCCCACAAAATTGATAAATATCGAAAGCCAGCATTTTTAAAAACCAACAACATATCAAGGATCTTTTCCGATGCGCCTTCAGTTGATCTGGTGTTTGCCACCCCTTCCAAGGCCACTTCACGACGATCACCCGTCTCTTGGTGCTTCGGCTCCACCCCGGAAGTCATCACCTAACACCACGTATATCCACAACCAAGGACAAGGAACCGCGCACCCAGAGCCTCACCACACCTTCGAGTACCAACAACATCGCGAGGATCCTTTCCGATTCACATTCAGCCGATATGATGTTTGCCACCCCTTCTATGGCCACTTAAGGATTATCGTCTGTCTCTTGGTGCTTCGGCTCCACCCCTGAAGGTATCACCTAACACCACGTCCATCCACAATCAGGGTCTAGGAGCCGCACACCCACAGTCCCACCACACCTTCAAATACCCCCACAAAATTGATAAATATCGAAAGCCAACATTTCTAAAAATAAACAACATCACGAGGATCCTTTCCGATGCGCCTTCAGCCGATCTGGTGTTTGCCACCCCTTCCAAGGCCACTTCAGGATGATCACCCGTCTCTTGGTGCTTTGGCTTTGCCCCAAAGGCATCACCTAACACCACGTCCTTCCACAACCGCGGTTGAGGAACCACGCATCCACAGCCTCGCCACACAATCGAGTACCCCCAGAAATTGATAAATATCGAAATCCAACATTTTTTAAAAGCAACAACATCGCAAGGATCCTTTCCGATGCTCCTTCAGTCGATCTGGTGTTTGCCACCACTTCCATTGCTACTTCAGGATGATCACCTGTCTTTTGGTGCCTCTGCTCCGCCCCAGAAGGTATCACCTAACACCACGTCCATCCACAGCCGTTCGAGGAGCCGCGCACCCACAACCTCACCACACCATCGAGTACCCCATGAAATTGATAAATATCGAAAGCTAATATTTTTGAAAACCAATAACATCACGAGGATCCTTTCTGATGCGCTTCAGCAGATTTGGTGTTTGCCACCCCATCCAAGGATATTTCAGGAAGATCACCCGTCTCTTGGTGCTTCGGCTCCGCCCCGGAAGGCATCACCTAACACCACGTTCATCCACAACCAAGGTCGAGGAGCCCACCCACAGGCTCGCTACACCATTGAGTACCCTACGAAATTGATAACTATTGAAAGCCAACATTTTTAAAAACCAACAACATCACGAGGATCCTTTCCGATGCGCCTTCTACCGATCAGGTATTTCCCACCCCTTCTAAGGCCACTTCAGGACAATCACCCGTCTCTTGGTGCTTCGTCTCTGCCCAAGGAAGCATCATCTAACACCACGTCCATCCACAAAAAAGGTCATGGAGCCGCGCACCCACAGCCACACCACACCATCGAGGACCCTACAAAATTGATAAATATCGAAAGCCAACAATTTTAAAAACCAAAAACATCACGAGGATCATTTCCGATGTTTCTTCAGCAGATTTGGTGTTTGGCACCCCTTCCAAGGCCACTTCAGGACGATCACCCGTCTCTTAGTGCCTCGTCTCCGCCCCAAAAGGCATAACCTAACACCACGTCCATCAACAACCAAGGTCGAGGAGCCGCGCACCCACAGCCTTGCCACACCATCGAGTGCCCCACGAAATTGATAAATATCTAAAGCCAACATTTTTAAAAACCAACAACATCGCAAGGATCCTTTCCAATGCGCCTTCAGCAGAACTGTTGTTTGCCACCCTTTTCAAGGCCACTTCAGGACGATCACCCGTCTCTTGGTGCTTCGGCTCCGCCCCGGAAGGCATCACCTAACACCACGCCTATCCACAGCCAAGGTCGAGGAGCGGCACACCCACAGCCTCACCATACCTTCGAGTACCCCATGAAATTGATAAATATCGAAAGCCATCATTTTCAAAAACCAACAACATCTCGAGGATCCTTTTTGATGCACATTCAGCCGATATGGTGTTTGCCACCCCTTCCAAGGCCACTTCAAGACGATCGCCTGTCTCTTGGTGCTTCGGCTCCGCCCCGGAAAGCATCACCTAACACCACGTCCATCCACAATCAGGGTCGAGGATCCGCGCACCCACAGCCTCCCCCCACCATCGAGTACCCCATGAAATTGATAAATATCGAAAACCAACATTTTTAAAAACCACCAACATCGCAAGGAACCATTCCAATGTGCCTTCGGCCGAACTGGTGTTTGCCACCCCTTCCAAGGCCACTTCAGGATGATCACCAATCTCTTTGTGCTTCAGCTCCGCCCTGGAAGGCTCCACCTAACACCACGCCCATCCACAGCCAGGGTCGAGGAGCTGCACACCCACAGCCTCACCACACCTTCGAGTGCCCCACGAAATTGATAAATATCGAAAACCATCATTTTTAAAAACCAATAACATCTCGAGGATCCTTTCCGATACGCATTCAACCGATATGGTGTTTGCCACCCCTTCCATGGCCACTTCAGGACGATCGCTTGTCTCTTGGTGCTTCGGCTCGACCTCGGAAGGCATAACCTAACACCACGTCCATCGACAATCAGGGTCGAGGAGCCGTGCATCCACAGCCTCACCACACCTTCGAGTACCCCATGAAATTGATAAATATCATCACAAGGATCCATTCTGATGCGCCTTCAGTCGATCCGGTGTTTGCCACCACTTCCAAGCCCACTTTAGGACCCTCGTCCCCCGTCCCCTTGTCTCTCAAAGGCATCACCTAACACCATATCCATCCAGAACCAAGGTCGAGGAACCGCGCACCCACATCCTTACACACAATCGAGTACCCCACGAAATTGATAAATATCGAAAGCCAACATTTTTAAAAACCAACAACATCGGAAGGATCCTTTCCGATGCTTATTTAGTCGATCTGGTGTTTACCCCCCCTTCCAAGGCGACTTCAGGACGATCACCTATCTCTTGGTACTTCGGCTCCGCCCCGGAAGACACCACCTAATACTAGGTCCATCCATAGAAAGGTCGAGGAGCCGTACATCCACAGCCTCACCACACCATCGACTACCGCACGAAATTGATAAATATCGAAAGCCAACATTTTTAAAAACCAACAACATCATGAGGATCCTTTCCTATGCGCCTTCAGTCGATCCGGTGTTTACCACCACTTCCAAGGCCACTTCAGGATGATCACCTATCTTTTGGTGCTTCGGCTCCACCCCGGATGGCATCACCTAACACCACGTCCATCCAAAGCCATTCGAGGAGCCGCGCAACCACAACGTCACCACACCATCGAGTTCCCCACGAAATTGATAAATATAGAAAGCCAATATTTTTAAAAACCAAAAACATCAGGAGGATCCTTTCTGATTCGCCTTCAGACAACAATATTTGTGTTTGCCACCGCTTCCAAGGCCACTTCAGGACGATCACCCGTCTCTTGGTGCTTCGTCTCCACCCCGGAAGGCATCCTAACACCACGTCCATCCACAACCAAGGTCGAGGAGATGCGCACCCACAGCCTTGCCACACCATCGAGTAACCCACGAAATTGATAACTATCCAAAGCCAACATTTTTAAAATCCAACAACATTGCAAGGATCCTTTCCAATTCGCCTTCAGACGATCCGGTGTTTGCTACCACTTCCAAGGTCACTTCAGGACGATCACCCGTCTCTTGGTGCTTCGGTTCCGCCCCGGAAGATAGTCACACTCCCACAGCCTCACCACACCATCGAGTACCCCACGAAATTAATAACTATCCAAAGACAACATTTTTAAAATCCAACAACATTGCAAGGATCCTTTCCGATTCGCCTTCAGACGATCCGGTGTTTGCCACCACTTCCAAGGCCACTTCAGGTCCATCACCCATCTCTTGGTGCTTCGGCTCAGTCCTGGAAGACATCACCTAACACCACGTGCATCCACATAAAAGGTCATGGAGCCGCGCACCCACAGCCACACCACACCATCGAGTACCCCACAAAATTGATAAATATCTAAAGCCAACATTTTTAAAAACCAACAACATCACGAGGATCCTTTCCGATGCTCTACTTCAGCCGATCTAGTGTTTGCCACCCCTTCCAAGGTCACTTAAGGACGATCACCCGTCTCGTGGTGCTTCGGCTCCGCCCCGGAAGGCATCACCTAACATCACTTCGATCCACAACCAAGGTCAAGGAGCCGTGCACCCACAGTCTCGTCACACCATCGAGTACCCCACGAAATTGATAAATATCAAAAGCGAACATTTTTAAAAACCAACAACATCACAAGGATCCATTCCGATGCGCCTTCAGTCGATACGGTGTTTGCCACCACTTCCAAGGCCACTTCAGGACGATCACCCGTCTCTTGGTGCTTCGGCTCCACCCCAGAAGGCATCACTAACACCCCGTCCATCAACAACAACTACAAAAAAACAATTGTTTAGCGATCGTAATATTCATTCGCTAAACATTGTAAATCGGTCGCTATTTAATTTAGCGACCGAATTAGCGACCGATTAATGGTGGTGGCTGAATACCTGGTCGCTAAGGTTTTAGCGACCAAATTAATATTTCGGTCGCCATTTAGCGACCGAAATTACGGTCGCTAAATAATAAAAAACAGTCGCTATTAGGTTGGCCGCATTTTTTAGGTAACCATTTCTAGTGACCGATAATTGGTTGCTAGTTCGGTCGCTAATTTTGGTTAATGTTAACCTATATTAGTGACGGATTTTCGGTCGCTATACCACATCTATAAATGTTAAATAAAGTTTAGCGACCGAATTATTGGTTTCTAATTCGGTCGCTACACTGGTTATTATTAAAAAAATTTATTTTTAAATTTAAAAATAATTTTTTTCCTGTTTTTCTTTAAACGTTAGCAAAATTAATAATAAAACACACCAAATTACTTTTGAAATATACAATCATAAGAAATAATAAATATATATAAAAAATAATCCAAAAAGTCGTACAAGAATCGTTTAAAGTCAAAAATATGAAAAACAAATCAGCCATGATGAGGGGGAGATGGAGGAATCCAATCATCCTCAACGTCCGTACCACCGACGTCTGCTAGCTGATCGTCCTCTGGAGTAGCAGCATCAGTAGCGGGCGGCGGAACTGGAGGAGCGACAGCAGGCGGCATAACCGTCAGAGCATCACCCTGAGCAACTAGAGTCTGGATCCACATCTGCTCCAACACCAGCCGTAGTGTCTGGCCCTGCTCGATGCTCGCCTGCATCAGCTGCTGGTGTGCCTGAGTCAACTGTGCAATCTGGTTCGCCATTTGCTGCTCTCTCTCGCTCTTCTCCCGAAGCTCCGCGTTCAGCTGCGTGATGGTGTCCTGCATTTGGTGGAACTGCTCCCGAGGGACGGTATCAGCGTAGGAAGGAGCAGGCGTGCCAGATGGTGAAGCGATAAACTCGCCTCCCAGGTGTCCGAGGCCATACATGTGCCCCTTCTTGTTCCTGACCCCGACGACCTCCAAATAAATGGCATTATCGTCGACGAAGATAGGAGAGCAGGGCCCATCACCAGTCAAAGCCTCATCTTGTGACTGTGAGGCACGTGATATGGCATCGTCCTTCTTCTCGTTGAAGCCCACCTACAAAGTATAGTTGAAGAGATTTAGTTAAAATTATATCCAATATTAAAAAATCATTTATAATAAATTACAAGTAAACACTAAATTATTTTTTTTGCTTACAGCATAGTTACGGGCCTTGTCGTTGACCCATGTCCCCGACTTCAACTTCTTCATCCTCTCCACCAACTCCATAGCAGTGGGAGCCCGTTGTTTCTGTGCTTTCTGCACAGAAAAATATAATCTTAAATTCATAAGAATAATTAAAAATGAAAACTAATTAATTAAATAGTATATTAAGTCAAAAGTTTAGTGTATTACCAGCTCGTTGTAGTGGGCAGCGACTGATTTAGACCCACCGGTCCAAGCACATGCGCCACCATCAGAAGCTCGATTACACCGAGCTGTGGCCTGGATCTCCTGGAACTTCTCAGTAGCCCAGTACTGGTCCAGCTGCCTCCTGATCTCAGGATCCACCCACTTCCCCTTATTCTGACCCTTCCTCAGCTTGTTCGTTAGATTCTTCATGACTAGTGAGCCTTTATGCTCAAATATGTCCCTGATGAGAGCCTCTAAAGCTAAGTCCCACCTATACTCTTTCTGCAACTTACAGTTGTTAGGAAATTCATGTGTACATATATATAATGTAAATTTAATTTAAATAACTTAATAAATTGTTACCTTAAACTCTAGAAACAACTAATCCCTATGGCCCTCTGGGATGGTCTTCCATGTAGGCCATGGACCATCAAACTTGCGTCGCAGGATCTTTGATATCGAATCAGAAGGACCCTTCGCGGGTAGAAAGCTGCAGCAAAATTAGAGCATTAATAAATGTTATAAATAAATTAAAAAACAAGTAAATAGAAATTAACGATACTTTATATATATTAAAAAAATTAAATTAGCATACTCGTTATCCCCCCTGGGGATAAGAAGAATCCTCCTGTCTGATGGACCACGACTCTTCTGTCCTGATGATGATGATGGTCCTGTCGTCGTAGGTGTGGATGATGAGGGTGCAGCTTGTGTCCCGACCACATGAGGCTGGGTAGGGGGTGAAACTCCATCATCCTGAGGTGTCCCGTCCACAGAGGTGCTGGTAGGGTTGTCTCGATTTAAAGGCTATGGGTCGGCCGACGAAGGGACTCTCGCAGCACGAGCTCCACGACGACCCCTACCTCTAGAGGAATCTGCCATCTGTGAAAAAAATGAAAAGATGATTACACAACAGTGTAAATAATACAAAAATAAATTACCAAGTAGAATGAAATTTACATAATGAATTATGACATAAATTACCTAAGTAGAATCTCCGTCACTAAATTCACCCTCACTCTCATCAGTATCACTTGATCGGAATGTACCTCCGCTAGATGCGTCCAACTCGGATTGATCCATTAACTCTCTTTCAACTTCTTCCCCATTTCCGGAAATGTCCGCCAGAGAATTAACAATAATGTCCGGCGTAATTTGCAACGGTACGTGGGGTCTTGAAAACTCATCATCTTGGTACGGAGCATCTTTTTCAGGCTGGTTGATTACATTATCAGTAATTATATTGTGAGCCTTTATCTTAATAACACCCAACCAGCCATGATGTCCTTCGGGATATGGCGAGTAATAAACCTGCTCTGCCTGTTGTGAAAAAATGAATGGGTCGTACGCCTTACTATACCTTCGAGACAGCCTAACTTGAACAATACCATATTTTTATCTATTTTTGTCCCTACGTCAAGAGTAGGATCAAACCAATCACACTTGAAGGCAACTAACTTCATCACGGGGAAACCGGTATAATCAAGTTCAAGGATGTCAGTTAGAACCCCATAGAAATCATCCTCTACATTGCCATCAGTGGCTCGCACACAAACACCATAGTTACACGTCTGCATTCCTTCATTCAATGTTTTTGTGTTAAATTTATATCCATTTACAATATAAGTATTCCATGATGTAACCCATCTGTTAGGCCCCCATGCCAAATTTGTCAACAATGGATTTTGAACATTGTTTTCTGGATCTAGTACCTAAAAAATCAAATATTATATTATTCTTATACATGCTATATATTTAAGGAGATAAAATGTATTTCAACAAATGAAGATGCTTAACCTACATATTTACTAAACCACGTAGCAAAGTGAGAAGTAATTTCTCGATCAACCTGATCGTTTGAAATGTCAGGTTGGAGATCCCTTAGAAAATTGTCGTACATCCTACATATGGGAGATCAACAGCAGGACGATTAATACTCATAAATGTCAATTGAACTTATAAAAGACATTGTAGAAACTTACTCTAAATATGGCACCACCTCTTCACAATTTTGAAGGATATACATATGAGCAGCATTAATGTCACGCTGCTCCAAGAAATATCCTTTTGATTTGCCACTAAATCTGCCCGGATAGTTGAATATTGATATAGGAGGATTAGTTGAACTTCCTTCACCCAAATCAACGTTTCTAGGCAGCCTTGTCCTTCTCGTGTTAAATTCGTCCGAATAGAAATAAGAGGCAAAAGTGGAAGTCTCCTTTACTAAGTATGCTTCACAAATGGAACCCTCCACTCGTGCCTTGTTCTTGACTTTGTGTTTAAGGGAGTGCAGGAACCTATTACAGAGGGATACATACAAATAATTACTAGTTTTAGGGAAAGCTAAACTACGCTCTCGTGTTCGTGAATTTCATATGTATTAAGTAAAATAGTTGATGTTGTTTACCTCTCAAATGGATACATCCAGCGGTATTGGACTGGGCCACCAATTCTTGCTTCGTAAGGTAGATGAACTGGCATGTGTTCCATGGAATCAAAGAAACTCGGTGGGAAGATTTGCTCCAGCTTACATAACAAAACGGGTATCTTGACTTCCATATCCTTTAATTGATTCACATTTAGTGTTGTCGATGTAAGCTCCCTGAAAAAGTGGCTAAGCTCAACAAGTTGGTTCCAAATTTGCTTTGGTAATGCGTCGAACGCAATTGGAAGCAACCGTTGCATGAACACGTGGTAATCATGACTCTTCATTCCATGTAACTTTGCTTCCTTAATGTCAACACATCTACCCAGATTGGAAGCATACCCATCTGGTAACTTTAGTTCTTTAACCTAGTTACAGACGGCCACTTTCTGTGTTTTGCTTAGTGTATAACTTGCTTCGGTTTGATAAGTCTGCCACAACCACCGTCCTGCAACTCAAGCTCCTTCTGATTACAAATGTCAGTCAGATCCAATCGGGCTTTATTTGTATCCTTTGTCCTCCCCTTGATGTCCATCACAGTGTCAAACACATTCAAAAACACATTCTTCTCAGTATGCATGACATCAATGTTGTGACGGAGTAGCTGCGTCCTCCAATACGGCAACCTCCAAAATATACTTTGTTTTGTCCAATTATGGTTGACGCCATAATCAGGAATATGTTCTCCTTGGGTTTCATGGACGAGCGGTAAGTACTGTACTCTGCGCCATACATTAGGACCGATGAAACGTGGTGGAGGCGGTGTTGTCTCCACATAACGCTTCTTGAATACATTCTTGTTCCGCCTATAAGGATGATCTTCTGGAAGGAATTGACGATGGCAATCAAAATATGAGATCTTTCGACCGTTTTTAAGCGTGAATGCCTTCGATCGCTCCATACATATTGGGCATCCAAGCTTCCCCGCGGTCATCCAACCCGACATCATCCCATAAGCAGGAAAGTCATTGATCGTCCACATTAAAGCTGCTTTCATGATGAAATTCTGCCTCAAAGATACGTCATATGTCAACACACCATCATTCCACAGCATTGTCAACTCATCTATCAGCGGCTGCAAGTACACATCAATCTTACCTTTTGGATTAGACGGACCCGGAATTATGACTGTTAGGAACATAAACTCCCGCTTCATGCACATCCCTAGGGGAAGATTGTACGGAGTCAGGATAACCGGCCAACAAGAGTATGCTTTTCCAGACTGGCCAAAAGGATTAAATCCATCAGTAGATAACCCCAATCGGACATTGCGAGGGTCCTGCAAAAATGCCATATGAACCCTATCAAAATGTTTCCAAGCTTCTCCATCAGATGGATGACACAAGACATCTTGCTCCCTCTCATGCTCACTATGCCACCTCATGTGAGCTGCAGTGGCCATCGAAGAGTACAATCTTGTAAGTCTTGGCACGAGCGGAAAGTACCACATCTTTTTTAGCGACCTCTTCTTCTCAATGCCTATCCTAGTGGTTGTCTTATACCGATCCGCACCACAAAATCGACAACATGTTATGCTTTCTGGTGAATCATCCTTATAGTACAACATACATCCATTCGGGCAACAATCAATTTTCAAACACCCCAGACCCAAATTTTCCACAGACTTCTTAGCATGATAAAAACTAGTAGGCATCCGATTGTCTTCTGGCAATGCCTTGGACACTGACCTGGTGAGGCGATTAAAACATCCTTCTTGCATATTGTAGTCAGATTTGATACTCAACCATTCCATGCACATCGACAACTCCGTGTACTCCCGACATCATTCCCACAATGGAGATCGTGCAACACTCAGCATATCATAGAATCTTTGAGCTTCGGGATTCGGATTCTCCTCTATGTATTGGGAACCCATTCCACCATCTTCTCCCCCATCTTCTTCTAGTACAACACCAACCGATGGTCCAGCATGATCCATTATCATCTGCTCGTATGGATTCAATTCTTCCCTCCGGTCACCACTTCCATAGTATGAACCTTCAACCACAATCGGGTTTAAGTCAGGCAATGTCTCACCATGGTTACTCCACCAATAGTAATCAGGCATGAAGCCCTTCTCATAAAGATCGGCTACAACTCCATCCACGCTTTTGAAAGATTGAAACTTGCATCTTTTGCAAGGACACCTCAATTGATCACCGCCCAGACATATAAATCTCTCCTAGCTAACAACAAACTCTATAAACTCACCCACTCCAACTCTATACTCTTCCCTAAAACGTTTATTCCGATCCAACCTACGATACATCCATTTCTGATTCTCCGGAATATCCATTGCTGGCAATTAAATAGATTGACCAATCCTACAATAACGCTTATATATTACGGTGCATTCCAATAACTCCATCAATCTCGTTCTTATGACAAGGTATGAACTTATCCCATTCGAGAAGAAACCTTTGCCACACTCGGTTACTAATAGTTATTCCCATATTCAAATACCTTATACTTGACAAAATTTTGGCAGCATTTCCCATTGGTCTCCAAGTACACGACTCGAGCACGGTGAGAATCACCGCGATCAAGTATGCACCAGGAGAACAAAAGGAAATGCATCAGACCGAGATTTCAACAAGTATATAAGATATTTGAACATTGAAATGACTATTGTACGAGTGTGAAAAAGGTTTTTTCCCAAACTGTCCCACTTGGACAATTCAAGATTCAATACAATGAGCATGCATACCTTGATAAGTTACGCATGCTCATTAATATTGAATCTCAAATAGGAAACTAAGGCTTTCTTAAATTAATTATTAACTCTAACGGAAAATAAAACAATTAACATATAAATATTGCAACATTGTTGAGCTTATATAAATTGCAGCGTAAATCAATACAAACTTAGATTAAATATTGTAGCAAACATCCTATTGAGCTCCGCTCTCCACTAACAAGTAGCAGTTAATTGTCAAACACATGCATAATTTCTAAATTATCAAGACACAACCCAAGCATCCCGCCTTTCGGACAGGATCACATCCTATTGAGCTTCGCTCTCCACTAACAAACAACACATATTGACAAACACATGCATAAACATTAAATTATCAGCATACAATCAGACAAGATCACATCCTATTGAGCTCCGCTCTCCACTAACAAACAACACATATTGACAAACACATGCATAAACATTAAATTATCAAGAAGATACAATCAGACAAGATCACATCCTATTGAGCTCAGCTCTCCATTACCAAACAACACGATAATTTAAATAATACATTACACTGAGTGTTCAGAGAACTTACCTGAGAGAGAAAACACAACCGAGTAAGGATAAGGGGAGGAGTCGGAGCCAACAAAGAGTAGAAGAATATGACAACAGGGACCTATCGTGCATAAAGGAAATTAGTCATTTCAAATCAAATCACTATTCTATATATACAGAATCCAGTACAACTATTTATAAGACTAGAAACACATAAATTAATATAAAATAGAATCAATAATATACGGTTACAAATTTAGAACAACTTGCAACTTCCCTTCTTCCTTATACTCTCCTCCCCATCTCCTTTATTTCTGAAGAAGAGGAAACAAAGGGAGAAAAGTACTAAGGAACCTTTTCTCTCCCAAAACCTAACTCTTGGAAGATGAGGTAAGGGTTTAAATCTTAAATTACAAATTCCATTTGTTTGTGGTTTGTCATATTTTCATGTCTGAGAACTCAAAACAAAATTCAAAACACAAAATTTAAGCTTTAATCAGTGACAAAAACGTAACTATAATAAACTAAACTAAAAAAAAAAGAATGTTTCAAATGCTTTTTGGATAGGCAAAGAAGTGTCACGATTCATGAAATCATCCAGACCTGGACTCTACTCTGGTGTTTATACAAACACATAAAACTCACCCAGGATAATTGTTCTTTCTCACTTTTAACTCTCAAACTCACACAGCACTTATAAAGGAAGAGAAGAAAATTTATGTTCTCATATTCTTGATTCATTCCATCATCAAATTGCCAACGTACAACCATGGCCTTTTATAGGCAACACTTCATAATAAACTATTAAAATATAAACAAACTTAATTGATAAGAAAGGCTTAGGCGGTGGCACACAAAATATGACTATTCTACATGAATCATGATAACGATGAAAGTAGATAATGAGCTGTAAAAAGTTCCTTGTTTACTATGCATTGCGGCAGGTAGACTTCAATTTGGACTAATATGACTTGTGTTAATTGTTGGTGATTAAAAAAAGGCTTGATTTAATTATCAAACACTCGCCATGAAAAAGATGAAAAAAAGGTCTCAGATGCATAAAACATCTTTATATTGGTGCTGCTGGCAATTAACAGATGGGAAGTTTTTTGAAAATGTCATCAATAATTGCAATATGAATTAAAGCAACAGTTTTACAGTTTTTAATAGTCCCAATAATATAGTTTGAAAAGAAAGCAGGAAGTTGAAAAGTGATGCATGCATGGGTCATTTGAATTAGTAAGTGGCATTGGGAATATTGCACACCGTAATGCTAACACAAACATGAAAACCTCCCAGTCACCACTGTGTTCACACCATCACAGACCACATCAGACACAACTTCTCCCATTCATTTATATAAACACAAACACGAAAACATTTGTGAATGATAAAGAAGTATTTAAAATCTGACATATGTAAAAACTAAAATTAAACATCAAAATCCAACCACACACCACATAGCAAAAGCAAAACACACAGATTTTTCAACAACAAATTTGTTACCTGTATTTTGTGAATCCGCCGACAGCTAACGTATCTCCCCAGTCCCCAAGCGAATGGATGAGAGAGACCTTAGAAATAGATAGAGAGAGAAGCAGAGTGAGACAGAGAGATATGCGAGAGAAACAGAGACAGAGAGAGAGAGATGGAGTAGAGGAGAGCTTACCTGAGCAGAGGGGATGACGGTGGTGACAGGAGGTGTGTTGTGGTGGCCGGAGCGCGCGACTAGGAAGAGAGAAACAGTGAGAGAGAGATATGCCTTCGAGTAAGATGAGGAAGAAGGAGGTTCTATCAAATTTAGGGATTTCTGTTTTAGCGACCGAATTAATTCGGTCACTAATATGGTTAGTTTGGAATTTGAATTTATAATTTTAGTGACCGATTTAAATTTCGATCGCTAACACGCGCTATTTAATTTTTTTACGTGCCGTTTAGCGACCGAATTAATATCGGTCGCAAATTTAAATAAAGTTTGAAATATGAATTCATAAATATAGCGACGAATTTTTAAATCGGTCGCTAATATAAATAAAGTTTCACCGTTGCATTTAAATCGGACGCTATTTCGGTCGCTAAAAGTTCATAAATTCCTGACTTTTACTTTCCTTTATTTAGCGACCGATATCTCTGCTGCGCTCTATTTCGGTCGCTATTTCGGTCGCAGCATCAACTCTAACCAGTGTTTCATGTAGATCCTACAATCGGCCGCTATTTCGATCGCAAATAGCAACCCAAAAATTCGGTCACTATTTTCGGTGGCTAAATGACCTTTTTTTGTAGTGAACCAAGGTCGAGGAGTCGCGCACCCACAGCCTTGCCACACCATCGAGTACCCCACGAAATTTATAATTATCGAAAGCCAACTTTTTTAAAAACCAACAACATCATGAGGATCCTTTCCGATGCGCCTTCAGCAGATTTGGTGTTTGCCACCCCTTCCAAGGCCCCTTCAGGACGATCACCCATCTCTTGGTGCTTCGTCTCCACTCCAGAAGGCATCACCTAACACCACGTCCATCCACAACCAAGGTTGATGAGACGTGCACCCACAGCCTTGCCACACCATCGAGTACCCCACGAAATTGATAACTATCCAAATCCAACATTTTTAAAATCCAACAACATCGCAAGGATCCTTTCCGATGCACCTTCAGACGATCTGGTGTTTGCCACCACTTACGAGGACACTTAAGGACGATCACTCGTCTCTTGGTGCTTCGGCTCCGCCCCGAATGAAATCACCTAACACCACGTCCATCCAGAGAAAAGGTAGAGCAGTCGCGCACCCACAGCCTCACCACACCATTGAGTACCGACAAAATTAATAAATATCGAAAACCAACATTTTTAAAATCCAACAACATCGCAAGGATCCTTTCCGATGAGCCTTCAGCCGATCTGGCGTTTGCCACCACTTCCAAGGCCACTTCAGGACGATCACCTGTCTCTTGGTGCATCGGCTCCACCCTGGAAGGCATCACCTAACACCACGTCCTTCCACAACCAAGGTCGAGGAGTCGCGCACCCCAACCTCGCCACACTATCGAGTACCCCATGAAATTGATAAATATCGAAAGCCAACATTTTAAAAAACCAACAACATCGCAAGGATCCTTTCTGATGATGCTTCAGTCGATTCGGTGTTTGCCCCACCTTCAAAGCCCACTTCGGGACGATCACCCATCTTTTGGTGCTTCGGCTCCGCCCCGACAGACATCACCTAACACCACGTCCATCCACAGAAGAGGTCGAGGAGCCGCGCACCCACAGCCTCACCACACCATCGAGTACCCCTCGAAATTGATAAATATCGAAAGCCAACATTTTCAAAAACCAACAACATCACGAGGATCCTTTCCGATGTGCCTTCAGTCGATCTGCTGTTTGCCACCCCTTCCTAGGCCACTTCAGGACGATCACCCGTCTCTTGGTGCTTCGACTCCACCCCAGAGGCCATCACCTAACACCACGTCCATCCACAACCAAGGTCGAGGAGACACGATCCCACAGCCTCACCACACCATCGAGTACCCCACGAAATTGATAAATATTGAAAGCATGTATTTTTAAAAAGCAACAACATCACGAGGAACCTTTCTGATGCGCCTTCAGCCGACCTGGTGTATGACACACTTTCCAAGGCCACTTCAGGACGATCACCCGTCTCTTGGTGCTTTGGCTCCGCCCTGGAATGTACCACCTAACACCACGTCCATCCACAGTCGAAGTCGAGGAGCCGTGCACCCACAGCCTCGCCACATCATCAAGTACCCCACGGAATTGATAAATATCGAAACCGAATATTTTTCAAAACCAATAACATCACGAGGATCCTTTCGGATGCGCCTTCAGCCGATCTGGTGGTTGCCACCCCTTCCAAGGCCACTTCAGGATGATCACCCGTCTCTTGATGCTTCGTCTCCGCCCCAGAAGGCATCACCTAACACCACGTCGATCCACAGAAAAGGTCGAGGAGACGCGCACCCATAGCCTAACCACACCATTGAGTACCCCACGAAATTGATAAATATCGAAAGCCAACATTTTTAAAAACCAACAACATCATGAGAATCATTTCCGATGCGCCTTCAGCAGATTCGGTGTTTGCCACCCATTCCAAGGCCGCTTCATGACGATCACCCGTCTCTTGGTGCTTGGCTCCACCTCGGAAGGCATCACCTAACACCACGTCCTTCCACAACCAAGGTCGAGGAGTCGCGCACCCCAACCTCGCCACACCATCGAGTACCCCACGAAATTGATAAATATCGAAAGCCAACATTTTTAAAAACCAACAACATTGCAAGTAACCTTTTCGATGCTCCTTCGACCAATCTGGTGTTTGCCACCCGTTCCAAGGCCACTTCAGGATGATCACCCGTCTCTTGGTGCTTCGGCTCCGCCCCGGAAGGAATCACCTAACACCACGTGTGGAAAACACCGGATCGACTAAAGGCGCATCGGAAAGGATCCTTACGATGCTGTTGGTTTTTAAAAATGTTGGCTTTCGATAGTTATGAATTTCGTGGGGTACTCGATGGTGTGGATAGGTTGTGGGTGTGTGGCTCCTCGACCTTGGTTGTGGATGGACGTAGGGTTAGGTAATACCTTCGGGGCGGATACGAAGCACCAAGAGACGGGTGATCGTCCTTATGTGACCTTGGAAGGGGTGGCAAACACCAGATCGGTCGAAGGTGCATCGGAAAGGATCCTCGTGATGTTGTTGGTTTTTAAAAGTGTTGGCTTTCGATATTGATCAATATTGTGGGGTACTCGATGGTGTGGCGAGACTGTGGGTGCACGGCTCCTCAACCTTGGTTGTGGATGGACGTGGTCTTAGGTGATGCCTTCCGGGGCTGAGCCGAAGCACCAAGAGACGGGTGATCGTCCTGAAGAGGCCTTGGAATGGGTGGCAAACACCAGATCGAACGAAGGAGCATCGAAAAGGTTCCTTGCGATGTTGTTGGTTTTTAAAAATGTTGGCTTTTGATATTTATCAATTTCGTGGGTTACTCGATGGTGTGGCGAGGTTGGGATACGCGGCTCCTCGACCTTGGTTGTGGAAGGACGTGGTGTTAGGTGATGCTTTCTGAGGTGGAGCCGAAGCACCAAGAGACGGGTGGTCGTCCTGAAGTGGTCTTAAAATGGGTGGCAAACACCAAATCTGCTAAAGGCGCATCGTAAAGGATCCTCATGATGTTGTTGGGTTTTAAAAATGTTGGCTTTCGATATTTATCAATTTCGTGGGGGTATTTGATGGTGTGGTGTGGCTGTGGGTGCGCGTCTCCTCGACCTTTTCTATGGATGGACGTGGTGTTAGGTGATGCCTTCCGGGGCGGAGCCGAAGCACCAGGAGACGGGTGATCGTCCTGAAGTGGCCTTTGATGTGGTGGAAAACACCGGATCGACTTAAGGCACATCAGAAAGGATCCTTGCGATGTTGTTGGTTTTGAAAAATGTTGGTTTTCAATAGTTATCAATATCGTGGGGTACTCGATGTTGTGGCGAGGCTGTCGGTGCGCGGATGCTCGACCTTGGTTGTGGATTGACGTGGGTTAGATGATGGCTTCCGGGGAGGAGATGAAGCACCAAGAGACGGGTGATCGTCCTTATATGGCCTTGGAAGGGGTGGCAGACACCTAATCGGCTGATGCCTCATCGGAATGGATCCTCGTGATGTTGTTGGTTTTTAAAAGTGTTGGCTTTCGAAATTTATCAATTTCATGGGGTACTCGATGGTGTGGCGAGGTTAGGGTGCGCGGCTCCTCGACCTTGGTTGTGGATGGACGTGGTGTTAGCTGATACCTTCCGGGGCGGAGCCGAAGCACCAACAGATGGGTGATCGTCCTGAAGTGGCCTTTGATGTGGTGGCAAACACCAGAATGACTGAAGGGGCATCGAAAAGGATCCTTGCGATGCTGTTGGTTTTTAAAAATGTTGGCTTTCGATAGTTATGAATTTCGTGGGGTACTCGATGGTGTGGAGAGGCTGTAGGTGTGCGGCTCCTCGACCTTGGTTGTGGATGAACGTGGGGTTAGGTGATGCCTTCGGGGCGGAGACGAAGCACCAAGAGACGTGTGATCGTCCTTATGTGGCCTTGGAAGGGGTGGCAAACGCCAGATCGGCTGAAGGTGAATCGGAAAGGATCCTCGTGATGTTGTTGGTTTTTAAAAGTGTTGGCTTTCGATATTTATCAATATTGTGGGGTACTCGATGGTGTGACGAAACTGTGGATGCAAGGCTCCTCAACCTTGGTTGTGGATGGACGTGGTCTTAGCTGATACCTTCCGGGACGGAGCCGAAGCTCCAAGAGATGTGTGATCGTCCTGAAGTGACCTTGGAAGGGGTGGAAAACAACAGATCGACCGAAGGAGCATCGAAAAGGTTCCTTCCGATGTTGTTGGTTTTTAATAATGTTAGCTTTCGATATTTATCAATTTCGTGGGGTACTCGACGGTGTGGTGAGGTTGGGGTGCGCGGCTCCTTGACCTTGGTTGTGGAAGGACATGGTGTTAGGTGATGCCTTCCGAGGCGGAGCTGAAGCACCAAGAGGCGGGTGATCGTCCTGAAGTGGCGTTAAAATGGGTGGCAAACACCAAATCTACTGAAGGCGCATCGGAAATGATCCTCATGATGTTGTTGGGTTTTAAAAATGTTGGCTTTCAATATTTATCAATTTCGTGGGGTACTCGATGGTGTGGTGAGGCTGTGGGTGCACGTCTCCTGGACCTTTTCTGTGGATGGACGTGGTGTTAGGTGATGCCTTCCGGGGCGGAGCCGAAGCACCAAGAGACGGGTGATCATCCTGAAGTGGCCTTTGATGTGGTGGCAAACACCTGATCGACTGACAGCGCATCGGAAATGATCATTGTGATGTTGTTTATTTTTAAAAATGTTGGCTTTCGGTAGTTATCAATTTCGTAGGGTACTCGATGGTGTGGCGAGGCTGTGGGTGCTCGGCTCCTCGACCTTGGTTGTGGATGGATGTGGTGTTAGGTGATGCCTTCCGGAGCGGAGACGAAGCACCAAGAGATGGGTGATCATCCTGAAGTGGCCTTGGAAGGGGTGGCAAACAACAGATCGACCGAAGGAGCATCAAAAAGGTTCCTTCCGATGTTGTTGGTTTTTAAAAATGTTAGCTTTCGATATTTATCAATTTCGTGGGGTACTCGATGGTGTGGAGAGGTTGGGGAGCACGACTCCTCGACCTTTGTCGTGGAAGGACGTGGTGTTAGGTGAAGCCTTCCGAGGCAGAGCCGAAGTACCAAGAGATGGGTGATCATCCTGAAGTGGCCTTGGAAAGGGTGGCAAACACCGAATCTGCTGAAGGCGCATCGGAAAGGATTCTCATGATGTTGTTGGTTTTTAAAAATATTGGCTTTCAATATTTATCAATTTTGTGGGGTACTAGATGGTGTGGTGAGACTGTGGGTGCTATTCTCCTCGACATTTTCATTGGATGGACGTGGTGTTAGGTGATGCCTTCCGGGGCGGAGCCGAAGCACCAAGAGACGGGTGATCGTACTGAAGTGGCCTTTGATGTGGTGGCAAACACCAGATCGACTGAAGGCGCATGGAAAGGATCCTTGCAATGTTGGTTGTTTTTAAAAATGTTGGTTTTCGATAGTTATCAATTTCCCGGGGTACTCGATGGTGTGGAGAGGCTGTGGGTGCGCGGCTCCTCGACCTTGGTTGTGGACGGACGCGGTGTTAGGTGATGCCTTCCGGGGCGGAGACGAAGTACCTGGAGAGAGGAGATCGTCCTTATGTGGCCTAGGAAGGGGTGGCAAACACCAGATCGACTGAAGGTGCATCGGAAAGGATCCTCGTGATGTTGTTGGTTTTTAAAAGTGTTGGCTTTCGATATTGATCAATATAGTGGGGTACTCGATGGTGTGGCTTGCATGTGGGTGCGCGGTTCCTCAACCTTGGTTGTCAATGGACGTGGTCTTAGGTGATGCCTTCCGGGGCGGAGCCAAAGCACCAAGAGACGGGTGATCGTCCTGAAGTGGCCTTGGAGGAGGTGGCAAATACCAGATCGACCGAAGGAGCATCGAAAAGGTTCCTTACGATGTTGTTGGTTTTTAAAAATGTTGGTTTTCAATATTTATCAATTTCGTGGGGTACTCGATGGTGTGCCAAGGTTGGGGTGTGAGGTTCCTCGACCTTGGTTGTGGAAAGACGTGGTGTTAGGTGATGCCTTCCGAGGCGGAGCCAAAACACCAAGAGACGGGTGATCATCCTGAAGTGGCCTTGGAATGGGTGGCAAACACCAAATCTATTGAAGGCACATTGGAAAGGATCATCATGATGTTGTTGGGTTTCAAAAATGTTGGCTTTCGATATTTTTCAATTTCATGGGTTACTTGATGGTGTGGTGTGGCTGTGGGTGCGCGTCTCCTAGACCTTTACTATGGATGGACGTGGTGTTAGGTGATGCCTTCCGGTGGTGGAGCCGAAGTGCCAAGAGACGGGTGATCATCCTGAAGTGGCCTTTGATGTGGTGTCAAACTCCGTATTGACTGAGCGCGCATCGGAAAGGTTCCTTGCGATGTTGTTGGTTTTTAAAAATGTTGGCTTTCGATAGTTATCAATTTCGTGGGATACTAGATGGTGTGGAGAGGTTGTGGGTGCGCGACTCCTCGACCTTGGTTGTGGATGGACGTGGTGTTAGGTGATGCCTTCCGGAGTGGAGACGAAGCACCAAGAGAGGGGTGATCGTCCTTATGTGGCCTTGTAAGGGGTGGCAAACACCCGATCGACTGAAGGCGCATCAGAAAGGATCCTCGTGATGTTGTTGGTTTTTAAAAGTGTTGGCTTTCGATATTGATCAATATAGTTGGGTACTCGATGGTCTGGCTTGCCTGGGGGTGCGCGGTTCCTCAACCTTTGTTGTCGATGGACGTAGTCTTAGGTGATGCCTTCCGGGGCGGAGCCGAAGCACCAAGAGACGGGCGATCGTCCTGAAGTGGCCTTGGAAGAGGTGGCAAACACCAGATCGACTGAAGGAGCATCGAAAAGGTTCCTTACGATGTTGTTGGTTTTTAAAAATGTTGGCTTTCAATATTTATCAATTTCGTGGGGTACTCGATGGTGTGCCGAGGTTCGGGTGTGCGGTTCCTCGACCTTGGTTGTGGAAAGACGTGGTGTTAGGTGATGCCTTCCGAGGCGGAGCCGAAGCACCAAGAGACGGGTGATCATTCTCAAGTGTCCTTGGAATAGGTGGCAAACACCAAATCTCCTGAAGGCACGTTGGAAAGGATCATCATGATGTTGTTGGGTTTTAAAAATGTTCGCTTTCGATATTTATCAATTTCATGGGTTACTCGATGGTGTGGTGTGGCTGTGGGTGCGCATCTCCTAGACCTTTACTATGGATGGACGTGGTGTTAGGTGATGCCTTCCAGGGTGGAGCCGAAGTGCCAAGAGACGGGTGATCATCCTGAAGTGGCCTTTGATGCGGTGTCAAACACCGTATTGACTGAGCGCGCATCGGAAAGGATCCTTGCGATGTTGCTGGTTTTTAAAAATGTTGGCTTTCGATAGTTATCAATTTTGTGGGGTACTCGATGGTGTGGAGAGGTTGTGGGTGCGCGACTCCTCGACCTTGGTTGTGGATGGACGTGGTGTTAGGTGATGTGATAAGCCCCTGGCTCATCTAGTTTTATAGCTAGTATGACCAGGGTTTTGTGCAAATTATATCGTATTTTTACCCAAATTAGATTAGATTGTCCTCAAGCAAGGTTTTGAGTCTCTAGAGTAGTTTTAAGTTAATTTAGCTAGTTTTAAGTCAAAATAATACACTTATGTTTCTTTCCTTGTTTTCAGGTTAAGTAGAAGTTGAGAAAATAAAGAACAGAGGTCTCGCCCCGCGAAGGACACGCTCGCCACGCGACCCCGAAGCCTGACTGTTCCAAGAAATTGCTAAGTCTCTGGGTCGCCTCGCGAAGAAGGTCTCGCCCCGCGAGTCTTCCAAACCTGAAAAAGTCAGAGACGATCACGGCTTGCCCGTGTTGAAGGTCACGGCCGTGGCAGTTTTGAAGTTGAAGAGTCTCGCCTCGCGAGCAACACTTCGCCTCGCGAGAATGCCAAGGGTTGCTGACTGTTTATGAAATTCGCCTCGCGAATGTTTGCTCGCCTCGCGAGCCATCTGAATTCTGAATTTGTATAAAAGGCTGTTCTGAATATTTTGTAGAGACTTTTTGCTTCTCCAACTTTCTGATATACATTTTTTCTCTGTGATTTCGTTTTTGCCATGGAGCACTAAGTCCTAGGATTAGTCTACTGTTTGAGGATCCTATATACTTGAGGTTATGTAATCCCTATTTTAATTGCTTTTCCCTTTTCAATACCATACTTTGTATTTCTGTTTGCTTAATTCAGGAGTATACTGTATTGTATTGATTTATCTCTGGTGATATCATGTTCCTATAATTAATCGCATCTGCTTAATTTGTGTGTGTACATTTCGTGTTCGCTTAGTTCACGAAGGGCTTAATCCCGTTTGCTTAATTCGGGAATAGGGACATGTATCTGTGGTAATAGTTTCGCTTGTAAATTGCTACTACAACCGGGAGGGGATAAGAATCTGCTTAGGGCTTGGGTTTACATTAACCAAGGATAGTTGGGAATTCTTGACAGTAGATTAATCGTTGTTTGATAATTGATAATCCCTTTTCAACTACCTTGTTTTTGATTGCTCTGTTTTGTTTGTTTCTTAATTGCATTCCAATCCAAACCCCCCCAAAACTGATTTTTGTGAAAGGTAATATTCTCAGAGTCCTTGAGAGACGACATCCGAGTTGTCGCACTATACTACACTTTTAAACCCGCTCGTCCTTTTTGGCGCGTGCGCGACAGCGCGACCATGATGCCTTCCGGGGCGGAGACGAAGCACCAAGAGACGGGTGATCGTCCTTATGTGGCCTTGGAAGGGGTGGCAAACACCAGATCGATTGAAGGCGCATCAGAAAGGATCCTCGTGATGTTGTTGGTTTTTAAAAGTGTTGGCTTTCGATATTGATCAATATTGTGGGGTACTCGATGGTGTGGCGAGGCTGTGGGTTCACGGCTCCTCAACCTTGGATGTGGATGGATGTGGTCTTAAGTGATGCCTTCCGAGGCGGAGCCGAAGCACCAAGAGATGGGTGATCATCCTGAATTGGCCTTGGAAGGGGTGGCAAACACCAGATCGACCGATGGAGCATCGAAAAGGTTCCTTGCGATGTTGTTGGTTTTAAAAAATGTTGGCTTTCGATATTTATCCATTTCGTGGGTTACTCGATGGTGTGGCAAGTTTGGGATGCGCGGCTCCTCGACCTTGGTTGTGGAAGGACGTGGTCTTAGGTGATGCCTTCTGAGGCGGAGCCGAAGCACCAAGAGACGGGTGATCGTCCTGAAGTGGCCTTAAAATGGGTGGCAAACACCAAATCTGTTGAAGGCGTATCGGAAATGATCCTCATGATGTTGTTGGGTTTTAAAAATGTTGGCTTTCGATATTTATCAATTTCGTGGGGTACTCGATGGTGTGGTGAGGTTGTGGGCGCGCGTCTCCTCGACCTTTTTTGTGGATGGACGTGGTGTTAGTGTTGGTGTAATCCCTAGAGGCCAGTGTATTTCTTAGACTTACATTTGTATCTTGTCATTAAATATATATGTGATATGAGGCACTCCAGTTTATTGTGTTACTTGTTTAAACATAATAGAGTCCTTAGAATAGAAATTTCAGTTTAATAGAATATCAAGTACATGACTTGATCATGAGACACTATTGACAATGAAATCCTATTCTTAAATATCCGTAGTCAAGTATTTTATTAATAAGGACAATAATAATACATTGAGACTATTATATGTGCAGACTGATGACCAGATCTCACGGGTCATGGATATGAGATATCGAGTCGCCACATAGGTACACATTAGAGTAATGATGTACTGGATTGACCCACCATGAGAACACTACATGGACCGTTATGTGAGTGTCATAAGTAGTTCTCATAGTGACAATGGTGTATGCAATCCTTCGACCTGAAATCGCTACGATCCCTACATGAGGAGTCGTGTGCTTTAATATCGTCAAACGTCATCTGTAATAGGATGATTATAAAGACGGTCATTGGGCATACCACGAGCCATGCAAAGGGATGTGAGTGACCTAGATGGAATTTGTCCCTCCTACATAACAGGAGTAATATCTGTGGGCCCCCTGATAGAGTGAGACTGTAAAATGCATGGCCGTGCTGAAATGAGTCAATATGAGATATTGACCTCATTTGTTGTTAAGTCTACTCGGGTATCAGGGAACATGATATTGAACCATACAAGGGTGACACATTCTACGTCTTGTGTTCAATATAGATATATGGACAAAGGGATAATAATGCACATGAATATTTGTCACAGAAAGGTTTCGTCAAATCACTGACTTTCTCACTACTTAGGTGACAGTGATGTATTGCTAGATACCGCTCATTGTTTGTAATATTAAATGAGATTTAATATTACTAATAACGTTTTGGGAACCTATAGGGTCACACACATAAGAGCGGATCAAAAGAAGCATTAAAAGGAGAGTTGGACTCTTCTATTGGGCCTAGCGCGTAGTACATGGGGCTTAGGTCAAACGCTACTCACTAACTCACTTAAGGAGGTGCTACTATAAGTAGACCACTTAAGCTATTGTGCCTACACGGTTTTAAACCTAGCCGCACATAAAGAGTGACAGTGAGCAGCAGGTCTCGGTTTTCGAAGCTAGCACTGTGAGACAGAGACGCTTCGTGTTCGTGACGTTGGAAGTTCACGGGTGACGCGCTGTCGCGCACGCGTCAAAAGATGAGCGGTTAGTAAAAATGTAGTTTAGTGTGCGACAACTCGGGTATCGTATCACAAGGACTCTTGTAGTGCTATTATCGCAGAAAATCAGTTTTCTTGGGGGGGTGTTTGGTTTGAAATTGATTGGAAAACAGAATGAAAACAGAGCATAAAAACAGAGCAAATTACGTGATTATCAAATAAGACTAAGATGATCAATCTGCTGTTTCGTTTCCCACTATCATCGGTTCATGTAATTCCATGCCCTAAGCGGAGTCTAATCCCTTTTCGATTGTAGCATCGATTAACAAGCGAAACCGACGCTACGGGACATATATTCCTAATTCCGAATTAAGCAAACGGATGAAGCCCTTCGTGAATTAAGCAAACACGAATTGAACGCACGCGAATTAAGCAAACACGATTAAGTTTAGGAATATAAAATCATCGAAAATAAATCAACACTAATTCGATACAAACTGAATTAACCAAACAGATAATAACGAATAGCATTGAAAGAGAGAAGAGAATTAAATCAGAAATTACAAGACCTCAAGTGTTGGCGGAAACCGATTACAGCAGATCAACCTAGGGAGATTAGTTCTCCATCAAAAACGCAATACAACCAGAGAAATTCGAAAACAAGGATTAGGAAAAGATCATTATGTTCTGCCCTAAACAGCTATTTATAACTTTCAGAAACTGCGCAGTCTCGCGATGCGAGTGGCCTCTCGCGAGGCGAATATTAAAATGGCGCCTTCTTGAATTTGTATTCTCGCGAGGCGAGCGTTATTCTCGCGAGGCGAGTCTTCAAAACCTGGGTTGTCACAGCCGTGATGCCTATCACGGCCAGGCCGTGATGGTCTCTGTCTTCGGGTGCTTATCTGTCATGGCCGTGACCTTCATCACGGCCAGGTCGTGATGGTCTCTGTCTTCCAGGGGTTTCTGTTCACGCCCGTGATGGGTGTCACGGGATGACCGTAATGCTTGCTGACTTCCGGCTCGCGAGGCGAGCAATAGCTCGCGGGGCGAGGCAGAGAACATGACTTTTTTGGCACTGGCTGGTCCTCACTCTCGCGGGGCGAGTATCTGCTCGCGTGGCGAGTGTTTCCAGATTGCAATTTCCATTGTTTCCTTCATTCCTTGGACTCTAAGTCAACCTGCAAACATGAAATAGCCATAAGTGCTTTATTTGACTCAAAAACTGACTAAATAACCCTAAAACTACTTAATGGACTCAAAACCTTGCTTGAGGACAATCAAGCCTAATTTGGGTGAAAACGAGATATAATTGGCACAAAACCACGGTCATACTAGTCATAAAACTAGATGAGCCAGAGGCTTGTCAAAATACCCCAAACTTGAACTTTGCTTGTCCCCAAGCAAACTAAAACTCAAAACGACTCAAGACTTGGCAAGCTAGAAGGATTTCAACAAATTTCGCACAAATTTCAAGCAATTCATCAAAACAATTTTCCTTCAATGTTCCCCCCTTTTCAACAATGTAATCCCCACAATCATTTATTCTGAACATCTGAGAATTTCATCAATAAAACAATCATTAATCTAAGTAGGGGATCTAAGTTACACACAAGAGGGAGATCACCAAATTCAAACAATCGCCTTCCTCACAAAGGGGTTTAGTGTTCACTCAATCTCTCAGTTTGTCTAGGCTAACAACATTTCACTCAGTTTCACTTTTAAGAGCACTTCCCATGAATTTGATTTTCATCTCAAAATGGTTCCCACGGAGAACATGCATGCAACATCAAAAGGTCTTTCAAGGTTGTAATGGGGCCTGGCTAAGGGAAGGATATACAAAGGTACTGGGCTGAAGTCCCTAGGAACTAAGAGAGCATGAAGCTGTTTACACATTGAATTCCCTACTCAAGTTCCTATTCTTATTCTTCTCTTTGCCTTGGGTGGCTACAGCCATTTTCTTCTAATACCCTTCTTGACATTTTGTATTTTTTTTTTTTTTGAAAGATCTATTTTTTTTTTTTTGGCTCCAACCTTTATTTTTTCTTTTTCTCAATCCCCAACAACACATCATATCCCTGTAGCCACCCCAAACTTAGTTTCTTGCAACCATTCTCTTACTAAGCTTCCATGCTCTCCTAATCCTAAGATCGAGTTAACATGGTTTTTCCAGATTCAGGCTCATAACATAAGGTCATCATGAAACAATAGGCTAATTAGGCTCAAAGGGGCTAACTAGGGAACATGCATTAGGGACTGGTTCAATTTAGGCCAAGTAGTTAATTCAAAGAAAATTGCCTAAATCATTTGATGCAAACACATAGACATGCAAACCATGAAGAGATTCAAGCAAATTCGGGAAAGTGCAACTCGAAAGTGATTCACACAATCAAAAACATGTTGGAGGCTCAAATCCTCACCCAGACATTCATGCAAATTGTTTGACCGAGATTCTATCCCTAGTGTGTGCACCCTATCACCCCAAACTTATCATAAATCATGCTCTCACAACAAAATATCTCAAAGTTCAGTTTTCAATTTTTCAAATGGGGATCACAATTTCCAAATTTCAAAAACCTAGGGGGAATCATCAACATAAATCATGCCATCAATCTGTGCTAAATCAACCAAAACCTACCAAGCTTGCCGACACAAGACACATGCTCTCGAGCTTCTCAAATTATTCAAGAGCGAAAAGAAAACACAACAACACACAAAACACAACAAAACAAATGGTTCCCTCCCCCACACTTAAAACATACATTGTCCCCAATGAACAACACAATTATCAAAACAGAGTGAGGGAGAGGAAAGGGTGCTCCCTGATCAGGTTGCAGTGTAGGTGGGCTCCCCCAAAGAGAGCTCCTCAACAGTAGCATCCACAGGTCTCGAGCTCTCATGAAATAGCTTCAGCCGCTGCCCGTTGACTTTGAATGCCTTGTTGCTACCTGCACTTTTAATCTCTACTGCACCGTGAGGAAAAACATTAGTAACAACAAATGGTCCAATCCACCGGGACCGAAGTTTCCCAGCCATCAATTTCAGGCGGGAGTTAAACAGTAAAACCCGCTGACCCACAGAGAATTCCTTCCTGGTAATCAACCTATCATGAAAGTGCTTGGTTTTCTCCTTATAAATCCGAGAGCTCTCATAGGCTTCTAGCCTAAGCTCTTCAAGCTGCTGTAACTGGAGTTTCCTTTCAATACCAGATTTTTGCATTTCCAGATTACAGCACTTGACCGCCCAATAAGCACGGTGCTCAACTTCCACAGGGAGATGGCATGCCTTGCCGAATACAAGCCTAAAGGGGGACAACCCTATCGGCGTCTTGAAAGCAGTCCTCTGAGCCCAAAGTGCGTCTTCTAGACGGCGGCTCCAATCCTTCCTATTCGGCTGCACAACTTTCTCTAGGATTTGTTTTATCTCCCTGTTGGAGATCTCAGCCTGGCCATTGGTCTGAGGATGGTAAGCAGTGGAGACTCTGTGCACAACCCCATACTTCCGGAGTAGAGCCTCCATGGTGCGGTTGCAGAAATGAGTGCCCTGGTCACTAATGATGGCACGAGGTATGCCGACCCTGCAAAAAATATTGGACCTAACAAAATTTGCAACAACTTTAGAATCGTTAGTCCTAGTGGGGATAGCTTCCACCCACTTTGAAATATAGTCAACAGCCAAGAGAATGTAAAGAAAGCCAAAAGATGCAGGGAAAGGACCCATAAAGTCGATCCCCCACACGTCAAACACCTCACAGAAGATGGGCTGCTGTGGCATTTCACTCTTGCGAGTGATGGCTGCACTATTTGTCCGACACTCCTTACAAGTCCGATACACCTCATAAGCATCTCTAAAGATGGTGGGCCAATAAAAACCAGAATCTAGGACCTTTCTCGCAGTCCTCTGTGGCCCAAAGTGTCCCCCTACTTGAGAGGCATGAGAAAAGTGCAAAATAGACTCAATCTCATAGTCGGGGACACATCGCCTAATCACCTGATCACTACAAAACTTCCAAAGAAATGGATCGTCCCAAACATAATACTTGGCGTCGCTCTTTAGTTTGTGGATTTGTGACCTAGTTGCTCCTGTCGGAAAGACACCAAAGAACTAGGTAATTCACAAGGTCGGCAAACCAAGGGGTAACGCCATGCAATCAAAAAGCTGCTCATCAGGAAAGTCATCCTGAATGGGGGAAGGATCCTCATCCCTCTCTATCCTACTCAAGTGATCAGCCACTAAATTTTCAGCTCCACTCTTGTCCTTTATCTCTACATTAAACTCTTGGAGCAACAACATCCACCGAACCCTTGAGGCCAAATTTGACGCGCTGTCGCGCACGCGTCAAAAGATGAGCGGTTAGTAAAAATGTAGTTTAGTGTGCGACAACTCGGGTATCGTATCACAAGGACTCTTGTAGTGCTATTATCGCAGAAAATCAGTTTTCTTGGGGGGGTGTTTGGTTTGAAATTGATTGGAAAACAGAATGAAAACAGAGCATAAAAACAGAGCAAATTACGTGATTATCAAATAAGACTAAGATGATCAATCTGCTGTTTCGTTTCCCACTATCATCGGTTCATGTAATTTCATGCCCTAAGCGGAGTCTAATCCCTTTTCGATTGTAGCATCGATTAACAAGCGAAACCGACGCTACGGGACATATATTCCTAATTCCGAATTAAGCAAACGGATGAAGCCCTTCGTGAATTAAGCAAACACGAATTGAACGCACGCGAATTAAGCAAACGCGATTAAGTTTAGGAATATAAAATCATCGAAAATAAATCAACACTAATTTGATACAAACTGAATTAAGCAAACAGAGAATAACGAATAGCATTGAAAGAGAGAAGAGAATTAAATCAGAAATTACAAGACCTCAAGTGTTGGCGGAAACCGATTACAGCAGATCAACCTAGGGAGATTAGTTCTCCATCAAAAACGCAATACAACCAGAGAAATTGGAAAACAAGGATTAGCAAAAAGATCCTTCTGTTCTGCCCTAAACAGCTATTTATAATCAGAAACTGCGCAGTCTCGCGAGGCGAGTGGCCTCTCGCGAGGCGAATATTAAAATGGCGCCTTCTTGAATTTGTATTCTCGCGAGGCGAGCGTTATTCTCGCGAGGCGAGTCTTCAAAACCTGGGTTGTCACAGCCGTGATGCCTATCACGGCCAGGCCGTGATGGTCTCTGTCTTCGGGTGCTTATCTGTCATGGCCGTGACCTTCATCACGGCCAGGTCGTGATGGTCTCTGTCTTCCAGGGGTTTCTCTTCACGCCCGTGATGGGTGTCACGGGATGACCGTAATGCTTGCTGACTTCCGGCTCGCGAGGCGAGCAATAGCTCGCGGGGCGAGGCAGAGAACATGACTTTTCTGGCACTGGCTGGTCCTCACTCTCGCGGGGCGAGTATCTGCTCGCGGGGCGAGTATCTGCTCGCGTGGCGAGTGTTTCCAGATTGCAATTTCCATTGTTTCCTTCATTCCTTGGACTCTAAGTCAACCTGAAAACATGAAATAGCCATAAGTGCTTTATTTGACTCAAAAACTGACTAAATAACCCTAAAACTACTTAAGGGACTCAAAACCTTGCTTGAGGACAATCAAGCCTAATTTGGGTGAAAACGAGATATAATTGGCACAAAACCACGGTCATACTAGTCATAAAACTAGATGAGCCAGAGGCTTATCAAAATACCCCAAACTTGAACTTTGCTTGTCCCCAAGCAAACTAAAACTCAAAACGACTCAAGACTTGGCAAGCTAGAAGGATTTCAACCAATTTCGCACAAATTTCAAGCAATTCATCAAAACAATTTTCCTTCAATGTTCCCCCTTTTCAACAATGTAATCCCCACAATCATTTATTCTGAACATCTGAGAATTTCATCAATCAAACAATCATTAATCTAAGTAGGGGATCTAAATTACACACAAGAGGGAGATCACCAAATTCAAACAATCGCCTTCCTCACAAAGGGGTTTAGTGTTCACTCAATCTCTCAGTTTGTCTAGGCTAACAACATTTCACTCAGTTTCACTTTTAAGAGCACTTCCCATGAATTTGATTTTCATCTCAAAATGGTTCCCACGGAGAACATGCATGCAACATCAAAAGGTCTTTCAAGGTTGTAATGGGGCCTGGCTAAGGGAAGGATATACAAAGGTACTGGGCTGAAGTCCCTAGGAACTAAGAGAGCATGAAGCTGTTTACACATTGAATTCCCTACTCAAGTTCCTATTCTTATTCTTCTCTTTGCCTTGGGTGGCTACAGCCATTTTCATCTAATACCCTTCTTGACATTTTGCATTTTTTTTTGAAAGATTTATTTTTTTTTTTTATTTTTTTTTATTTTGGCTCCAACCTTTATTTTTTCTTTTTCTCAATCCCCAACAACACATCATATCCTTGTAGCCACCCCAAACTTAGTTTCTTGCAACCATTCTCTTGCTAAGCTTCCATGCTCTCCTAATCCTAAGATCGGGTTAACATGGTTTTTCCAGATTCAGGCTCATAACATAAGGTCATCATGAAACAATAGGCTAATTAGGCTCAAAGGGGCTAACTAGGGAACATGCATTAGGGACTGGTTCAATTTAGGCCAAGTAGTTAATTCAAAGAAAATTGCCTAAATCATTTAATGCAAACACATAGACATGCAAACCATGAAGAGATTCAAGCAAATTCGGGAAAGTGCAACTCGAAAGTGATTCACACAATCAAAAACATGTTGGAGGCTCAAATCCTCACCCGGACATTCATGCAAATTGTTTGACCGAGATTCTATCCCTAGTGTGTGCACCCTATCACCCCAAACTTATCATAAATCATGCTCTCACAACAAAATATCTCAAAGTTCAGTTTTCAATTTTTCAAATGGGGATCACAATTTCCAAATTTCAAAAACCTAGGGGGAATCATCAACATAAATCATGCCATCAATCTGTGCTAAATCAACCAAAACCTACCAAGCTTGCCGACACAAGACACACATGCTCTTGAGCTTCTCAAATTATTCAAGAGCGAAAAGAAAACACAACAAAACACAAAACACAACAAAACAAACGGTTCCCTCCCCCACACTTAAAACATACATTGTCCCCAATGAACAACACAATTATCAAAACAGAGTGAGGAAGAGGAAAGGGTGCTCCCTGTTAAAGTTCAGTGTATGCGGAAGCTGCCACCTGGATCCCATTGCTTGTAACATAAGGCCAAAGAAGGAGAGTTCATTCCATGGTCCCATAACTTGCATCCTTGATATATGAGTAAACACTTGACACTGTTGGTGACCTTGCTCAATGCGGCGGACTCATCACCTCCTCTTGGGTCAAAGACGACCGCTTCCTCAACAAAGTCCTCCCAATAAAATTTGGCTTCAATCCCCTGAACTATCCATGGTGCACAATCCATTTCCTCTGGTGGCTTCGCAGGAGGAAGTGGCAGATAGGTAGGGAGGGTCTCTGGCGGTGCTTCATCTTCTGCATGTTTCTCACCCACTGTACTGACAAATTTATCACCTGCTAAACATGCAGCAATCTCAGCACAAACCACACAATGGTTAGTGTTAGCACAATCAGGACATGCAAAAATATCATCAAAGCCAGAAATAGATGGAAAATTAGAGAACAAGTCCTCATGGGTGTCCTCAATAGTCTCAGAAAGCAGCTCTATGTGGAAAATGGAGTGCTCTTCCACTGGATGTTTCCCTGCATCAAAGATGTTAAACTTTGCAACGATATCCCCAAACTTCATAGACATGGTCCCTTCATCAACATCAATATTAGCCTTAGCTGTCTTCATGAATGGTCGGCCCAGGATGATTGGTGATTTCTTCGAATGTGTCTCTCTGCCATGTCCAGGATGTAGAAGTCGGTCCGGGAAGATCAAATCATCGACTTGCACTAGCACATCTTCTACCATTCCCATGGGGCGTGCACTGGTCCCGTTGGCCAACCGAATGGTGAGACACAGATATCTTGCAATGGCCCAAGATCAAGGTTGTTAAAGATGGAGGTAGGCATGACATTTATGGATGCTCCCAAGTCCAGCATGCAGTTTTCAAACTTCCTGTCCCCAATAGTGCATGGAATGGTGAATGTGCCTGGATCCTTGCACTTTTGTGGTAGTGCCTGAGTAGGGGTTAAAGCAACACCTTTTTCTGGTGCAGGCCTAGACTGGATAAAAGCTGAACCATTTCTTCCCAAGTCAACTTTCTCATTATTCTTCAACTTCCTCTTGTTGGTGCATAGATCCTTGAGAAATTTGGCATATTTAGGCATCTGCTTGATCACATCTAGAAGAGGAATATTTACAGCCACCTTTCTGAACACATCAAGAATTTCCTTCTCCTTATCTTCCCCATCAACCTTCTTATTTTTCTGCACTCTTTGTGGGAAGGGAATCGGAGGCACATACACTCTCTCAGCTCCAACAACAACAGAGGGCTCAGGAGTTGCCTCAACAGTTTCTTCATCTTTCTCAGGGGCTCCCTCTACTACTTTCCCGGATCTCAAAGAAATGGCACTCACATTGGGATTGGGGGCATTGGGATTCACCACTGTCTGTGCAGGTAGTTGGTTCGATCCCTGAGCTTGCTGTAAGTTGTTTATGGATGTGGCAAGTTGTCCAATCTGTGTCCTCAAATCTTGAATGCTAGCATCTGTTCGCTGCTGAGACTGTACAACTTGATGCTGAAACTGGAGATTTTGTGCAGCCATTTGCTTGACCAAGTCTTCTAATGAAGGTCCGGAAGGTGCAGAAATAGTCACTTGAGGAGGATTCGGTGGTGGTGCCACCGGTTGTTGTTGGGATGAGTTCCCATACCGCAGATTAGGGTGATTCCTCCAGTTGGGATGGTACCTATTTGTGGAGAGGTCAGGGGTGCCGTACCGGTTCTGATCGTTGCCTTGATTGTAGAGATTAGCTGCATACGCTTGAGGCATATCAGTGACTGACCCATCCTTCAGAATAGGGCACGTGTCGGTCAGATGCTTAGGAGAACTACAAATGCCACACAACCTTGCCGGCTGAACCTTATCCATTGCCAGTTGCTTCACCAAAGAAGTGAGCTCATCAATTCTGGTTTCAAGTGCCTTGTTGGAAGATGAACCTTGGATCTCATTTACACCCCTTGTCTCGACAGAGTTGCTCCTGGTTATGAACTGCTGGGAGTTTAATGACATATTCTCGATCAATTGCTTCGCAGCAGCTGGAGTTTTATCGACGAGTGCTCCTCCACTAGCGGCATCCAAAATATTTCTGTCCATTGGGACCAATCCCTCATAAAAATACTGAATTAGGAGCTGCTCAGAAATCTGGTGTTGAGGGCAGCTAGATACCAACTTCTTGAACCTCTCCCAGTACTCAGCCAATGACTCATTGCTTTGCCTGATGCCACATATCTCCTTTCTGAAGGAAGCAGCTCTGGAGGCAGGGAAGTATCTTTCCAGGAAAACCTTCTTCAGATCATTCCAAGTTGTGACAGAATTTGGCTCCAAATAATATAGCCAATCCTTTGCAGCGCCTTCAAGGGAGAAAGGGAAGGCTCGCAATTTGATATGGTCTTCAGTAATGCCTTCCGGCCTCAAGGGTGTAGAACAGACCACCTGAAATTCCTTCAAATGCTTATGTGGATCCTCACCCGCAAGACCACTAAATCTTGGCAACAAGTGTATTAAACCAGATTTAAGTTCAAAAGGAGCAACCACACCAGCATACTCAATACACAACCCATTGTAGTTAACATCAGGGGCAGCAAGCTGCCTCAATGTCCTTTGGTCACCCATGTTATTAAAAATAGGTTCGAAATCAGAATTACCACTAGTGCTAGCCCGTATTGCCCTAAGGCGTGTGTGCAGTGTTCTTTCAATTTCAGGATCAAAATCACACAAGTCAGGACAAGTAGACCTAGTGGCCAGTCTAATTCAAAACAAAAATGAAAAAAAAGAAAAAGAAAAAAGAAAGCGAGAACAACAAACAAGAGTCCCCGGCAACGGCGCCAATTTGACGCGCTGTCGCGCACGCGTCAAAAGATGAGCGGTTAGTAAAAATGTAGTTTAGTGTGCGACAACTCGGGTATCGTATCACAAGGACTCTTGTAGTGCTATTATCGCAGAAAATCAGTTTTCTTGGGGGGGTTTTTGGTTTGAAATTGATTGGAAAACAGAATGAAAACAGAGCATAAAAACAGAGCAAATTACGTGATTATCAAATAAGACTAAGATGATCAATCTGTTGTTTCGTTTCCCACTATCATCGGTTCATGTAATTCCATGCCCTAAGCGGAGTCTAATCCCTTTTCGATTGTAGCATCGATTAACAAGCGAAACCGACGCTACGGGACATATATTCCTAATTTCGAATTAAGCAAACGGATGAAGCCCTTCGTGAATTAAGCAAACACGAATTGAACGCACGCAAATTAAGCAAACGCGATTAAGTTTAGGAATATAAAATCATCGAAAATAAATCAACACTAATTCGATACAAACTGAATTAAGCAAACAGAGAATAACGAATAGCATTGAAAGAGAGAAGAGAATTAAATCAGAAATTACAAGACCTCAAGTGTTGGCGGAAGCGATACAAAGAGATCAACCTAGGGAGATTAGTTCTCCATCAAAAACGCAATACAACCAGAGAAATTTGAAAACAAGGATTAGCAAAAAGATCCTTCTGTTCTGCCCTAAACAGCTATTTATAACTTTCAGAAACTGCGCAGTCTCGTGAGGCGAGTGGTCTCTCGCGAGGCGAATATTAAAATGGCACCTTCTTGAATTTGTATTCTCGCGAGGCGAGCGTTATTCTCGCGAGGCGAGTCTTCAAAACCTGGGTTGTCACAGCCGTGATGCCTATCACGGCCAGGCCGTGATGGTCTCTGTCTTCGGGTGCTTATCTGTCATGGCCGTGACCTTTATCACGGCCAGGTCGTGATGGTCTCTGTCTTCCAGGGGTTTCTCTTCACGCCCGTGATGGGTGTCACGGGATGACCGTAATGCTTGCTGACTTCCGGCTCGCGAGGCGAGCAATAGCTCGCGGGGCGAGGTAGAGAACATGACTTTTCTGGCACTGGCTGGTCCTCACTCTCGCGGGGCGAGTATCTGCTCGCGTGGCGAGTGTTTCCAGATTGCAATTTCCATTGTTTCCTTCATTCCTTGGACTCTAAGTCAACCTGAAAACATGAAATAGCCATAAGTGCTTTATTTGACTCAAAAACTGACTAAATAACCCTAAAACTACTTAAGGGACTCAAAACCTTGCTTGAGGACAATCAAGCCTAATTTGGGTGAAAACGAGATATAACTGGCACAAAACCACGGTCATACTAGTCATAAAACTAGATGAGCCAGAGGCTTATCAACGGGATCTGCTCGTGTGGATACCTTAGAGACATCGTTCGTGCGGTGTTCGTGATAGACGATTACAATCAATTCTCATCGCTTCAAGAGGTAAATCTTCTAACCATGAATCATGACCATTCGCAAGGATCCTTCGATGGGAATTTTTTTTCCGCTGCGTTATTTTGTTTTATACGCAAATTCCCAATAGTGGTATCAAAGCCACTTGTGAAACCATGATTCTGTTACGTGGTTTACTTGTTATGTTTGATAACATGTTAATAATGTGAATCGTTTTTCTGAAAATTATTTTCTGAAAATCGTTTGCATCCGTTTTTGCGAAACGTTGATTCTGTAATTTTCATATGTATATGATATATGCGTCTATAGCACATTTATGTGTATATATGCGATATGTACATTGGTTCTGGAATCCTTATTATGTTCTGCGATGGCGTCAAGTGTTGATGTTAAACATGATCGGTTTCAGTTCTCTGTTGGCGGCGTTAAAGGGTGTCAGACATGAAAAATTCATGTTCTTGCGGCTGAGGTTCCAAGGGTTGAAACCCTAGCCTCCGTTCCTTGCAGCGTGAAGTGTTCACGGGCCTTGCAGTTTTAGGGTTGAGAGGTTGAAGCCCTAGCCGCTAAGGAAGCGGGAACCCCGTGCTACCTCTGCGTAGTGTGTTATTTCGAAATTCAATTTTTGAAATCCTTTATGTCACCATTTAATAACAACATCAATTATAATAAATGAGATTTATTATATATGATATGGTTTCAAAATTTAGATTTTGAAATACTTAACTAATAGTAACATCAATTACAATAAATGTGATTTATAGTAACATCAATTACAATAAATGTGATTTATTATATAGATGTTATGTTTTCAAAATTCAGATTTTGAAATCTCTAATTAATAAAATAATAATAATAATAATAATAATAATAATAATAATAATAATAATAATAATAATAATAATAATAATAATAATAATTGTGTGTTATTATTGGTTGTTACTATTTATTTGGTAATGTATGGTGAATGGTTATGGCCTTAGTCCTTTAATCTTTTGGTTTATATTTTGAAATACGGCCTGTGTGCCGTGCCTTTCTCTTATATTCCATATGTATATTCTTTTCTCATCTCACTCCCCTCATATGTAAAATGAGGTTTCTATTTATGTAATGTAATGATGGAGACAAGAAGACGTTATCCTATGGGAGATCATGCTTGGAGAAGCCTGGACGCTCCTAGGTTTCAGTTTAGATTCTCTCATTGGCTTGGGAGAATCAATGCGTTAGGGGCCATAACCATATCACATTTATTTGCCTTATATATGTATGAGATGCATGTATGAATATAGTATGTTAAAAGCGGTTTAACTAATATATGTATGAGATGCATGTATGTAAATAGTAAGTTAAAGAATTTAACAAATGATGAGATCAAATTTTAATCAAATCCCTCAAAAGGAAATATTAAGTCACATTTAAAGGCCTTCCAATGCATGGCACTCGTCAAGACTATGATCGATTAAGTGTGGGTCCGCCAAAGCGGGGTACCTTTATCTATACTAGTAAGACGCGATGGGACAAATGTAATGTTCAACTGCTATCCATTGGGTCTGACTTAACTAAGCCAACTTCAATAGGATTGAAAGGCTTAGAGGCTTAAAAGTTGGGCTTTAGTCCATGTGATGGATTAGAATAAGAGTTATTCACCCAACTGTCCAAGAGTTGCATGAGATGCAATCAGAAAGTGTTTCCTACCTATATAACCGAATTTTGAGTGATCAGCCAAAGCTGACTTAAAGCTAGGTGAAATATGGATCTTGGCCCACTAGAAAATCTTCCAACAGGATTTCCGAATCAATGATGAGGGTCATTGTTTTGAGTAAAATAGTGGGAGGCGTATTTAATTAAAGACCTTATTAAATAACTTCATGGCATGATACTTATATTTTGCATATTTATCTCTGTAGATTACCATGGCATCAAACACATCAAGTAACCTATCATTGCGATCCGTCCTTGAGAAGGACAAACTATTCGGAACAAATTTTATGGACTGGTACAGAAACTTGAGGATTGTCCTCTGATAAGCCTCTGGCTCATCTAGTTTTATGGCTAGTATGATAGGAGTTTTGTGCAAATTATATCCTATTTTCACCCAAATTAGATTAGATTGTCCTCAAGCAAGGTTTTGAGTCTCTAGAGTAGTTTTAGGTTAATTTAGCTAGTTTGAGTCAAATAATACACTTATAGTTGTGTCTTTGTTTTCAGGTTAAGTTGGAAGTCAAGAAAATAAAGAAACAGGGGATTCGCCTCGCGAACATCTCTTCTCCTCGCGACCCCGAAGCTGACTGTTCCAAGAAAATGCAAGGTCTCTGGTTCACCCCGCGAATAAGATCTCGCCCCGCAAGTAATCCAAGACTGAAAAGTCAGAGACGATCACGGCTTGCCCGTGTTGAAGGTCACGGCTGTGGCAGTTTTGAAGTTGAAGAGTCTAGCCTCGCGAGCATCCATTCGCCTCGCGAGTATGGAAGTAAGCATCACGGTTGGCCCCTGATATTCATAACGGGCGTAATAAGAAGACTCTCCAGTTCCTCGCCTCGCGAAGGTTTGTTCGCCTCACAAGAATACCAAAGGTTGCAGACTGTTCACAAGATTCGCGTCGCGAGAGAGGCTTCGCCTCGCGAGAAAGCTGATTCCAGAAATTGTATTTAAGCATTTTAGATAGAACTGAAGGAAGGTAGGCTGAGTTAGCCAGTTTTGGCTAGTCTTAGACAGTAGTAGTAGCTTTCAGTAGTTTAATTCTTGTCTTTTGTTTTTCCTTTGTAATGGAGAACTAGTCTCCTAGATTAATCTACTGGGATTGGTTTCAATTACATTTGAGGTTCCTGTATTTCCTGTTTTGAATGCTTTTCCCTCTTCAATGCCATGCTTTATATTTCTGTTTGTTTAATTCAGGATTATATTGTATTGTGTTGATTTATTTCCGGTGATATCATGTTCCTATACTTAATCGCGTTTGTTTAATTCACGTGTGTTCATTCATGTTCGTTTAGTTCATGAGGGCTTAACCCCGTTTGTTTAATTCGGGAATAGGAGCATATATCCGTAGTAGCGATTTCGTTTGTTAATTGTTGCTACAAATGGAAGGGGATTAGAATCTGCTTAGGGCTTGGATTTACATGAACCAATGATAGTGGGAAACCAAGAACAGTAGGTTAATCGTTCTTTAGTTTAATTGATAATATTTTAACTGCTTGTTTTCTTACTCTGTTTTTATGTTATTTTCTTTATTTTATTTCAATTACCCAAAACCCCCAGAACTAATTTTCTGTTAATAATAACAACACCTAAGAGTCCTTGAGAGACGATATCCGAGTTGTCGCTCTATACTACATTATTTTAATAATCGCTCGTTCTTTTTGGCGCGTGGCGACAGCACGGTCAAAAATTGGCGTCGTTGCCGGGGACTCTTGTTTTGTTATTTTCGCATTTTTATTTCTGTTTTTCTCTTTTATTTTTGTTTTTGTTTTGAATTGGTCTGGCTACTAGGTCTAATTGCCCTGAACTGTGTGATTTTGACCCGGAAATTGAAAGAACATTGCACACACTCCGTAGGGAATTTCGGGCTAGCACTAGTAGTGATTCCAATATCAAAACTGTTTTTGAAAACATGGGAGACCAGAGGACATTAAGACAGCTTGCTGCCCCTGATGTCAACTATAATGGATTGTGTATTTCATATCCTGGTGCTGACACTCCATTTGAATTAAAATCTGGTCTAATCCATTTGTTGCCTAGGTTCAATGGTCTTGCAGGTGAGGATCCACACAAGCACCTCAAGGAATTCCAATTGCCTGCCGCTCCACAACCTTGAGAGCAGAGGGAGTAACTGAAGATCACATTAAGTTGAAAGCTTTTCCGTTCTCACTCCAGGGAGCTGCAAAGGATTGGCTGTTGTATCTTGAGCCAAACTCCATCACCACATGGAACGATTTGAAGAGGCTCTTCCTAGAGAAATATTTTCCTGCCTCCAGAGCTGCCTCAATCAAAAGAAATCTGTGGCATTAGGCAAGGGAATGAGTCGTTGGCTGAATATTGGGAAAGATTCAAGCATTTGGTATCCAGTTGCCCCCAGCATCAGATTTCTGAACAGCTTCTCATCCAATATTTTTATGAAGGGTTACTTCCGATGGATAGGAATATTTTGGACGCTGCTAGTGGGGGAGCTCTTGTTGATAAGACCACAGCTGCTGCCAAGCTACTCATTGAAAATATGTCACTGAATTCCCAGCAGTTTACTACCAGAAGAAATTCGGTTGAGACAAGAGGAGTGCATGAGGTCCACAGTTCTACTTCCAGCCATGACCGTGATGACATAATTGATAGGCTCACTTCTTTGGTAGAGAAATTGGCAATGGATAGGGTTCAGCCTGCGGTGTTGTGTGGCATGTGCAGTTCTCCTGAGCACCCATATGAGGCATGCCCCATTCTGCAAGGAGGATCATTTACTGAATCACCTCAAGCCTTTGCAGTCCATCCGTATAATCAAGGCAATAACCCGAGCAGTGCACAAAGACTCCAGACCTCTCAACAAATAGGTACCATCCTAACTGGAGTAATCATCCTAATCTGCGGTATGGGAACTCATCCCAACAACGATCGATGGCACCTCAGAATCCTCCAGTGGCCACTTCTGCACCTTTCGGACCTTCAGTAGATGACATGCTCAAACAAATGGCTGCACAAATGGCTGCACAATTGGCTGCACAAAATCTACAGTTTCAGCAGCAAATGGGACAGATTCAGGCCTCACAGGCACAGTTTCAGCAGCAAACAAATGCCATCATTAAAAATTTGGAGACACAGATTGGACAGATGGCCACATCAATGAATAGCACACCGCAAGGTCAAAGGACAACCCAGCTGCCAGCACAGCCAGTGATAAATCCTAATGCCTCCAATCCTAATGTGAGTGCTATATCTCTGAGATCTAGAAAAGTTGTTGAGGCCACTTCTGAAAAAGATGAAGCAACTGTTGAGGTAACTCCTGAGCCTATGGTTGAAGTTGAAGCTGAGAAAGTGTATAGACCTCCCATCCCATTCCCACACAGAATTCAGAAAAATAAGAGGATTGGTGGTGAAGAAAAGGAGAAGGAAATTCTTGATGTATTCAGAAAGGTGGCTGTAAATATTCCTCTCCTAGATGTGATCAAGCAAGTGCCTAGATATGCCAAATTTCTGAAGGATCTATGCACCAACAAGAGGAAGATGAAGACTAATGAGAGGGTTGACTTGGGAATGAATGTCTCAGCGCTTATCCAGTCTAAGCCAGAAAGAGTTGTTGCTTTAACCCCTACTCAGGCACTACCACAGAAGTGCAAGGATCCAGGCACATTCACCATTCCATGCACTATTGGGGACAGGAAGTTTGAAAACTGCATGTTGGACTTGGGAGCATCAATCAATGTCATGCCTACCTCCATCTTTAACAACCTTGATCTTGGGCCTTTGCAGTATACAGGTCTTACCATCCAGTTGGCTAACAGGACCAGTGCCCGACCCATGGGAATGGTAGAGGATGTGCTAGTGCAAGTTGATGATTTAATATTCCCTGCGGACTTCTACATCCTAGACATGGCAGGAGAGACCCATTCCAGTAGGTCGCCAATAATCTTGGGCAGACCATTCATGATGACATCCAAGACTAAGATTGATGTGTATGATGGAACTATGTCTATGGAGTTTGGTGGTATTGTGGCCAAGTTCAAGATCTTTGATGCTATGAAACACCCACTGGAGGAGCACTTTGTATTCCACTTAGAGTTGCTTTCTGAGCTTATTGAGGATACCCAAGAGGACTTTATTCCTGATTTTCCTTTTATTTATGGTTTTGATGATGTATATACTTGTACTAACTGTACTAACACTAACCCATGTTCTGTTTGTTCTTAGTTTTTGGATTCAACTTTGCAGGGTGATGGTGATGGTGATAGTGATAGTGATAGTGATAGTGAGAATGAAGCTGTTTGTTCTGCAGGAGTCTTTTACATCATGGCTACTCCCAATGCACCATCTGTTGAGCAGCCACCATCCTTAGAGCTCAAGCCACTCCCAGAGAACCTGAAGTATGCTTACCTGGAGATAAATGAAAGACTTCCAGTCATCATCTCTTCCAGCCTTAATTCTGACCAGGAAGCGAAGCTTTTAGAGGTTCTGAAGAAGCATAAGAAGGCTATTGGGTGGACATTGGCTGATATTCCAGGAATTAGCCCCTCCAGATGCATGCACAGAATTCTATTGGAGGATGGGGCTAAGCCGATGAAGACAGGCCCAAAGGCGACTTAACCCACTGATTCTCGGATGTGGTGAAGAAAGAGGTGACTAAGCTTCTACAGCGGTATTATATACCCCATCTCCGATAGTACTTGGGTAAGTCCGGTGCAAGTTGTACCAAAGAAGTCCGGTCTAACAAAGAGTTAGGAATGAAAATAATGAGCTTGTGCCTACTAGAGTCCGAATATTAGCGGGCGAGTTTGTATAGACTATAGGAAGTTGAACCAGGCCACCAGAAAGGATCATTTTCCTTTGTCGTTCATAGATCAGATGCTGGATCGGCTGGCTGGTCAATCTCATTATTGCTTTCTTGATGGCTTTTCCGGTTATTTCCAGATTCATATTGCCCCTGAGGATCAGGAAAAGACCACCTTCACGTGCCCCTTCGGTACGTTTGCTTATAGGAGGATGCCATTTGGCCTTTGTAATGCTTCTGGCACCTTTCAACGATGCATGCTTAGCATTTTCTCTGAATTTATTGAAAATTGCATAGAGGTGTTCATGGATGATTTTACTGTATATGGCTCCTCATTTGATGCTTGTCTGCATAGTCTAAGTCTAGTTCTACAAAGATGCATTGATACCGATCTGATTTTGAATTATGAGAAATGTCACTTTATGGTAGAACAGGGGATAGTTTTGGGTCATGTAATTTCTAAAGAGGGTATTTCTGTAGATCCTGCAAAAATTAATGTCATTTCTTCATTGCCTTACCCATCTTGCGTACGCGAGATCCGTTCTTTTCTTGGACATGCAGGTTTCTACAGGCGCTTTATAAAGGACTTCAGCAAGATAGCACTGCCATTGTCAAACCTGCTGAAGAATGATGCCCTGTTCCAGTTTGATGAAAAGTGCAAGGAGTCATTTGACTATATGAAAAAAGCGTTGACTTCTACCCCTGTCATCCAGCCCCCAGACTGGACACTCCCTTTTGAACTAATGTGTGATGCTTCCAATTTTGCTGTGGGAACAGTTCTGGCACAAAGGGTGGGCAAGGTTGCCCATGTAATTCATTATGCTTCTTGGACCTTAGATGCTGCACAGGCAAATTACACCACCACTGAGAAAGAACTGCTAGCTGTTGTATTTGCACTTGATAAGTTTAGGTCTTATTTGCTAGGTTCTAGGGTGACTGTTTTCACTGACCATGCAGCTCTGAAATATCTGTTGAAGAAGCCAGAAGCTAAGCCAAGACTGATCCGGTGGATGCTTTTGCTCCAAGAATTCAATGTGGAGATAAAGGATAAAAGTGGAGCTGAAAATTTGGTAGCAGATCACTTGAGCCGGATAGCAAGGGGTGAGGATACTTTTCCCATCCAAGATGATTTCCCTGATGAGAGATTGTTCCATCTGTATGGGGTAACCCCCTGGTTTGCTGACATTGTAAATTTTCTTGTTGCTGGTGTTGTTCCTGCAGGTACAAGTAGACATAAGTTCCACAAGCTCAAAAGCGATGCAAAGTACTATGTGTGGGATGATCCCTACCTGTGGAAGTTTTGCAGTGATCAGGTTATTCGGAGGTGTATCCCCGATCATGAGACAGAGTCCATCCTACATTTCTCTCATGCCTCTCTAGTTGGAGGACATTTTGGACCACAGAGGACAGCAAGAAAAGTCCTGGATTCTGGGTTTTATTGGCCCACAATTTTTAGAGATTCCTATGAGGTATACAAGAATTGTAAAGAATGCCAAATAACAGGCCCTGCCATCACTCATAGGAGTGAGATGCCTCAACAGCCCATGCTCTTTTGTGAAGTTTTTGATGTGTGGGGGATGGATTTTATGGGTCCTTTCCCTCCTTCTTTTGGTTTTGTATATATTCTTTTAGCTGTAGATTATGTTTCAAAGTGGGTGGAAGCAATCCCCACTAGGACTAACGATGCTCAGATTGTTTCCAAATTTGTTAGGTCCAACATTTTTTGCAGGTTTGGCATACCCAAGGCCATCATCAGTGACCAGGGCACACACTTTTGCAATGAGAACCATGGAGGCCTTACTCGAGAAATATGGGGTTGTACATAGAGTGTCCACTGCTTACCATCCCCAAACCAATGGCCAGGCTGAAATATCAAACAGGGAGATCAAGCAAATTCTAGAGAAGATGGTGCAGCCGAACAGAAGGGAATGGAGCCGCCGTCTGGAAGACGCACTGTGGGCCCAGAGGACTTCTTTTAAGACACCTATAGGAATGTCCCCCTTCCGGCTTGTATTTGGCAAGGCATGTCACCTCCCGGTGGAAGTTGAGCATAGGGCATATTGGGCAGTAAAGAGCTGTAACTTGGACTTGAAGGAAGCTGGTGTTGAAAGAAAACTGCAGTTGCAGCAACTTGAGGAGCTTAGGCTAGAAGCCTATGAAAGCTCCAGGATTTATAAAGAGAAAACAAAACTTTTTCATGATAGGATGATTGTTAGGAAAGAATTTTTTGTGGGTCAGAAGGTCTTATTGTTTAACTCCCGCCTAAGATTGATGGCTGGGAAACTTAGGTCCAAGTGGATCGGACCATTTGTGGTTACTAATATGTTTCCTTATGGTGCAGTAGAGATCAATGATGCAGGTACCAACAAAACCTTCAAGGTTAATGGGCAAAGGCTGAAGCCATTCCATGGTGTGGATGCTGGTGACCCTGCGGATGCTAATGTTGAGGAGCTCTCCTTGGAAGCTCCCACCTACACTGATACTTGATCAGGGAGTTTCCTTTCCTTTCCCTCACTCTGATTTTATAGTTCTTTTGTTCATTGGGGACAATGTATATTTTAAGTGTGGGGGAGGGAACTAGTTGTAGTTTTTCCTTTTCTTTGAATAAAGCTCCTGAATAATTTGAGAAGCTCAGGAGTATTTGTGTGTTGAGTCTTTTGTTGGCAAGTTTGATGGATTTTGATTGATGTTGCATAGATTGCTTGCATGATTGATATGTGATGATTCCCCCAAGGCTGAAAATTTTTTTGTTTTTGAAAAGTGATTCCCATGTGAAAGTGAAAACTGAACTTTGGGATTTTGTTATGATGACATGACTTACGATAAGTTTGGGGTGATAGGGAGCACACACTAGGGATAGAATCTCTTTCAAACAATTTGCAAATAATGTCCAGGTGAGGTTTTGAGCCTCCAACATGTTTTTGACTGTGTGAAAATCACTTTCAAGTTGCACTTTCCTGAATTTGCTTGAATCTCTTTTTGGTTTGCATGATTATGTGTTTGCTTCAGATGATTTAGGCATTTTCTTTGTAAATAACTACTTAGCCTAAAAATAACCAATTCCTAATGCATGTTCCCTAGTTAGCCCCATTGAGCCTATTAGCCTGTTAATTCTTGATAACCTAATGTTATAAGCCCAAAAATCTGGAAAACCATGTTAACCCGATCTTAGGATTAGGAGAGCATGTAATCTTAGAATGGGTGCAAGAATTAAGTTTGGGGTGGCTACAAGGTGTAATATGTTGTTGGGATTGAGAAAAAAAAATACAATAAAAAGGTTGGAGCCAAAGGCTTGTAGAAAAAAAAATGATGTTTGCTTTAAAAAAAAAAGAAAGAAAAAAAGAAAAGAGAAGTGTAAAAATGATAAAAATAAAAGAGGTTGTAGTCACCCAAGGCATAAAGAAAAAATGAGAAACGGAACTTGAGTGGAATTTCAAAGTGTAAATAATGTTCATGCTCTCTTAGTTCCTAGGGTCTTCAGCCTAGTACCTTTGTATATCCTACCCTTAGCCAGGCCCCATTACAACCCATAAAAGACCTTTTGATGTTGCATACATATTTTCTGTGGGAACCATTTTGAGATGAAAATCAAATTTTTGGGAAGTGCTCTTAAAAGTGAAACTGAGTGCAATGTTAATAGCCTGACACAAATTGAGTGATTGAGTGAACACTAAATGCCCTTGTGAGGAAGGCAGTTGTTTGAAGTTGGTGATCTCCCTCTTGTGTGTAAATTAGATCCCTTGCTTAGATTTCTGATTGCTTGAATGATGAAATTCTCAAATGTTTAGAATAAATGAATGTGGGGATTGCTTTGTTGAAAGGGGGGACATTGAAGAAAACTGTTTTGATGTGTTGCTTGAATTTGTGCAAGGTTGATTGGATCTTTTAAGCTTGCCAGATCTTGAGTCTTTTTGATTTTTGAGTCTTAGTTTGCTTGGGGACAAGCAAAGTTTAAGTTTGGGGTATTTTGATAAGCCTCTGGCTCATCTAGTTTTATGGCTAGTATGACCAGGGTTTTGTGCAAATTATATCCTATTTTTACCCAAATTAGATTAGATTGTCCTCAAGCAAGGTTTTGAGTCTCTAGAGTAGTTTTAGGTTAATTTAGCTAGTTTGAGTCAAATAATACACTTATAGTTGTGTCTTTGTTTTCAGGTTAAGTTGGAAGTCAAGAAAATAAAGAAACAGGGGATTCGCCTCGCGAACATCTCTTCGCCTCGCGACCCCGAAGCTGACTGTTCCAAGAAAATGCAAGGTCTCTGGTTCGCCCCGTGAATAAGATCTCGGCCCGCGAGTAATCCAAGACTGAAAAGTCAGAGATGATCACGGCTTGCCCGTGTTGAAGGTCATGGCTGTGGTAGTCTTGAAGTTGAAGAGTCTAGCCTCGCGAGCATCCATTCGCCTCGCGAGTATGGAAGTAAGCATCACGGTTGGCCCCTGATATTCATAACGGGCGTAATAAGAAGACTCTTCAGTTCCTCGCCTCGCGAAGGTTTGTTCGCCTCGCGAGAATACCAAAGGTTGCAGACTGTTCACAAGATTCGCATCGCGAGAGAGGCTTCGCCTCGCGAGAAAGCTGATTCCAGAAATTGTATTTAAGCGTTTTAGATAGAACTGAAGGAAGGTAGGCTGAGTTAGCTAGTTTTGGCTAGTCTTAGACAGTAGTAGTAGCTTTCAGTAGTTTAATTCTTGTCTTTTGTTTTTCCTTTGTAATGGAGAACTAGTCTCCTAGATTAATCTACTGGGATTGGTTTCAATTACATTTGAGGTTCCTGTATTTCCTGTTTTGAATGCTTTTCCCTCTTCAATGCCATGCTTTATATTTTTGTTTGTTTAATTCAGGGGTATATTGTATTGTGTTGATTTATTTCCGGTGATATCATGTTCCTATACTTAATCACGTTTGTTTAATTCGCGTGTGTTCATTCATGTTCGTTTAGTTCATGAGGGCTTAACCCTGTTTGTTTAATTCGGGAATAGGAGCATGTATCCGTAGTAGCGATTTCATTTGATAATTGTTGCTACAACTGGAAGGGGATTAGAATCTGCTTAGGGCTTGGATTTACATGAACCAATGATAGTGGGAAACCAAGAACAGTAGGTTAATCGTTCTTTAGTTTAATTGATAATATTTTAACTGCTTGTTTTCTTACTCTGTTTTTATGTTATTTTCTTTATTTTATTTCAATTACCCAAAACCCCCAGAACTAATTTTCTGTTAATAATAACAACACCTAAGAGTCCTTGAGAGACGATATCCGAGTTGTCGCTCTATACTACATTATTTTAATAATCGCTCGTTCTTTTTGGCGCGTGGCGACATCGCGGTCATCCTCAAACATGAGAAAAAGTTGTATGTTCTTGAGGAGCCTATTCCTGAGGAGCCACCGGCTTCAAGTGCTCCTAGGGATGACAGGGATGCTTATAAGAAGCATCAGGATGACGCCTTAGACGTCGGCTGTCTTATGCTTGCTACCATGACCTCTGAGCTGCAAAAGTAACATTAGACCATGGAGGAGTATGATATGATCGTTCACCTCAAGCTGCTCTACCAAGAGCAAGCAAGGCATGAGCGGTTCGAAGTTTCCAGAGCCCTTTTCTAGTGTAAATTGGCAGAAGGAAGCCCTGTGAGTCCTCATGTACTCCAGATGATCGGGTACATTGAGAATCTCGAGAGACTGGGATTTCCTTTAGGCCAAAAGTTGGCCACCGACTTAGTTCTGCAATCATTGCCTGAGAGCTATAGTCAGTTTGTCATGAACTATAATATGAATGATCTTGACAAACCTTTGCCAGAATTGTTGAGCATGTTGAGAACTGCTGAACAAAATATTAACAAAGGAAAGGGGAAAGCCATTTTGATGGTCCAGGCTGGAAATAGCAAGAAGCAGCCCAAGAAGCCCACACACAAACAAAAAGGCAAGGGAAAGGGCAAGGCCATCAACAAGATCAAGCCCAGTACTTCTGGCTTGAAGCCAGTGGGTGGTGTGGCTAAGGAAGGTAATTTCTTCCATTGTGGTCGGACCGGACATTGGAAGAGGAACTGCCCAAAATACCAGGAAGAAATCAAGAGGAAGAAGGGAAGTGAGACTTCCACTTCAGGTGTGTTTGTTATAGAAGTCAATTTATCTACTTCTGCATCATGGGTATTAGATACTGGATGTGGTTCTCACATTTGTACAAATGTGCAGGATCTAAACAGGAGTAGACCATTGGCAAAGGGCGAAGTCGACCTACGAGTTGGAAATGGAGCAAAGGTAGCTTTAGCCGTAGGGACTTATGTATTGACTTTTCCCACTGGGCTTACTATTCAGTTAGAGAACTGTTATTTTGTGCCTGCAATTAGCAGGAATATCATTTCCGTTTCTTGTTTGGACAAGATTGTTTTTTCTTTTATAATAAAGAACAAAAGTTGTTCTATTTATTTGGATGATATTTTCTATGCTAGTGCACACATGAGTAATGGGCTTTATGTCCTTGATCTTGAAATGCCCATCTATAACATAAATACTAAGAGGTTCAAACCAAATGAGTTGAACCCGTCTTATCTTTGGCATTGTCGTTTAGGCCATATAAACGAGAAGCGCATTTCGAAGCTCCATAAAGATGGACTCTTGGACTCATTTGATTATGAATCATATGAGATATGTGAGTCTTGTTTATTGGGAAAGTTGACTAAAGCTCCATTCACCGGAAAAAGGTGAAAGAAATCGGTAGATATGGATTTGTGTATCTTATGAAACATAAATCGGAATCCTTTGAAAAGTTCAAGGAATTCAAAAATGAGGTACAAAACCAACTTGGTAAAAATATTAAAACTCTTCGATCAGATCCAGGTGGTGAATATTTGAGCCTAGAGTTTGATGATCATCTGAGAGAGTGTGGAATTTTATCTCAACTCACTCCACCTGGAACACCACAATGGAATGGTGTTTCTGAGAGGAGAAATCGAACCTTGTTAGACATGGTTCGGTCTATGATGAGTCATGCAAACCTTCCAAACTCTTTCTGGGGACATGCTCTATTAACAACAGCTTTTACACTTAACCGTGTTCCATCCAAAGCGGTAGAAAAGACACCATATGAGATATGGACTGGTAGACGACCCAGCATGTCTTTTATGAAGATTTGGGGTTGTGAAGCATACGTAAAATGTCAAGTTTCTAATAAGCCTGATCCCAAATCTGATAAATGCTTCTTTGTGGGGTATCCCAAAGAAACCAAGGGGTACTATTTCTATAATCCTTCCAAAGGCAAGGTGTTTGTCGTACGGACTGGTGTATTCCTAGAAAAGGAGTTTATCTCCATAGGAACCAGTGGGAGGAAGATAGAACTTGAAGAAATTCAAGAATCACATAGTAGTGACCTACCATTGGTTGAATATGAGCAACCTTCACAAAATGTTGTGGAGGAACAACCTGCTCCAGTAGCACAAGACCAGCGTAGGTCTAACAGGATACGTCACCAGCCTGAGAGATATGGATTTCTCAGGACTCCACAAGGTGATGTATTGCTCATGGATCAAGATGAGCCTGTGACTTACCAGGAGGCCATCACTGGCCCAGAATCTGAGAAGTCGCTTGAGGCCATGAAATCTGAGATGGATTCCATGTACACCAACCAGGTATGGACCTTGGTAGAGCCACCTGAAGGGGTGAAACCCATAGGGTGCAAGTGGGTTTTCAAAAAGAAAACGGACATGGATGGTAAGGTACACACCTTTAAGGCGCGATTGGTCGCTAAGGGTTTCAAGCAAATTCATGGTGTCGACTATGATGAGACCTTTTCACCTATTGCGATGCTTAAATCCGTCTGGATCTTACTTGCTATCGCTGCATACCATGATTATGAGATATGGCAGATGGATGTCAAAACTGCTTTCCTTAATGGAAAGCTTCTTGAGGATGTGTACATGACACAACCTGAAGGCTTTGGCATTTCAGAGGATGCCGGAAAGGTATGTAAATTGCAGTGATCAATCTATGGATAGAAGCAAGCTTCCAGAAGTTGGAACCTTTGTTTTGATGATGCTGTAAGACAGTACAGATTCATCAAAAATGAAGATGAACCTTGTGTCTACAAGAAGGTTAGTGGGAGCATTGTTGTTTTTCTGGTGTTATATGTAGATGACATATTACTCATTGGAAATGACATCCCTACACTACAAAATGTAAAGACATGGTTAGGGAATTGCTTCTCTATGAAAGATTTGGGTGACTCTACCTATGTATTGGGAATCAGGATTTATAGGGATAGATCGATGAAATTGCTTGACCTAAGTCATAGTACATACATAGACAAAGTGTTGAGACGCTTTAACATGCATGAATCCAAGAAAGGACTCTTGCCTATGTCACATGGTATATGCCTATCAAAGGCACAATCCCCTTCCACTCAAGAAGAAAGGGATCACATGAGTAAGATTCCATATGCATCCGCAATTAGATCTATCATGTATGCCATGTTATGTACTCGACCAGATGTATCGTATGCTTTAAGCATAATGAGCAGGTACCAGTCTGATCCCGGTGAAAGTCACTGGTTTGCTGTCAAGAACATCCTTAAGTACTTGAGAAGAACTAAGGATTCGTTCTTGGTATATGGAGGCGAGGAAGAGCTTGCTGTAAAAGGTTACCCCGATGCTAGCTTCCAAACCGATAAGGATGATTCCAGATCGCAATCTGGTTATGTGTTCTGCCTGAATGGCGGGGCGGTGAGCTGGAAGAGTTCAAAGCAAGAGACAGTCGCCGATTCTACTATAGAGGCTGAGTATATTGCCGCCTCCAATGCAGCAAAGGAGGTTGTTTGGATCAGGAAGTTCATTGCTGAGCTTGGCACAGTTCCTAGTATTGTGGACCCCATTGATCTCTATTGTGATAACAATGGGGCCATTGCACAAGCTAAGGAACCTAGATCTCATCAGTGATCCAAACATATACTTAGGCGCTTCCATCTCATTCGAGAGATTATCGATAGAGGAGATGTGAAAATATGCAGAGTACCAACACTTGATAACGTTGCTGACCCACTTACGAAACCTCTTGCTCAACAGAAGCACGAAGGTCACACTAGATCGATGGGCATTATATTTATGCCTGATTGGCTCTAGTGCTGGTGGGAGATTGTTGGTGTAAGCCCTAGAGGCCAGTGTATTTCTTAGACTTACATTTGTATCTTGCCATTATATATATATATATATATATATATATATATATATATATATATATATATATATATATATATATATATATATATGAGATATGAGGCACTCCAGTTTATTGTGTTACTTGTTTAAACATAATAAAGTCCTTAGAATAGAAATTTCAGTTTAATAGAATATCAAGAACATGACTTGATCGTGAGACACTATTGAACAATGAAATCCTATTCTTAAATATCCGTAGTCAAGTATTTTATTAATAAGGACAATAATAATACATTGAGACTATTATGTGTGCTGACTGATGACCATATCTCACGGGTCATGGATATGAGATATCGAGTCGCCACATAGGTACACATTAGAGTAATGATGTACTGGATTGACCCACTACGAGAACACTACATGGAGCGTTATGTGAGTGTCATAAGTAGTTCTCATAGTGACAATGGTGTATGCAATCCTTCGACCTGAAATCGCTACGATCCCTACAAGAGGAGTCGTGTGCTTTAATATCGTCAAACATCATCTGTAATAGGATGATTATAAAGATGGTCATTGGGCATACTACGAGCCATGCAGAGGGATGTGAGTGACCTAGATGGAATTTGTCCCTCCTACATAACAGGAGTAATATCTGTGGGCCCCCTGATAGAGTGAGACTGTAAAATGCATGACCGTGCTGAAATGAGTCAATATGAGATATTGACCTCATTTGTTGTTAAGTCTACTCGGGTATCAGGGAACATGATATTAAACCATACAAGGGTGACACATTCTATGTCTTGTGTTCAATATAGATATATGGACAAAGGGATAATAATGCACATGAATATTTGTCACAGAAAGGTTTCGTCAAATCACTGACTTTCTCACTACTTAGGTGGCAGTGATGTATTGCTAGATACCGCTCACTGTTTGGAATATTAAATGGGATTTAATATTACTACTAACGTTTTGGGAACCTATAGGGTCACACACATAAGAGCGGATCAAAAGAAGCATTAAAAGGAGAGTTGGACTCTTCTATTGGGCCTAGCGCATAGTACATAGGGCTTAGGTCAAACGCTGCTCACTAACTCACTTAAGGAGGTGATACTATAAGTAGACCACTTAAGCTATTGTGCCTACACGGTTTTTAACCTAGCCTCACATAGAGAGTGACAGTGAGCAGCAGGTCTCGGTTTTCGAAGCTAGCACTGTGAGGCAGAGACGCTTCATGTTCGTGACATTGGACGTTCATGGGATCTGCTCGTGTGGATACCTTAGAGACATCGTTCGTGCGGTGTTCGTGATAGACGATTACAATCAATTCTCATCGCTTCAAGAGGTAAATCTTCTAACCATGAATCATGACCATTCGCAAGGATCCTTCGATGGGAATGTTTTTTCCGCTGCGTTATTTTGTTTTATACGCAAATTCCCAACAGTTAGGTGATGCCTTCCGGGGCGGAGCCGAAGCACCAAGAGACGGGTGATCATCCTGAAGTGGCCTTTGATGTGGTGGCAAACACCAGATCGACTGAAGGCGCATCGGAAAGGATCATTGTGATGTTGTTGATTTTTAAAAATGTTGGCTTTCGGTAGTTATCAATTGCGTTGGGTACTCGATGGTGTGACGAGGCTGTGGGTGCTCGGCTCCTCGACATTGGTTGTGGATGGACGTGGTGTTAGGTGATGCCTTCCGGGACGAAGACGAAGCACCAAGAGACGGGTGATCATCCTTATGTGGCCTTGGAAGGGGTGGCAAACACCAGATCGATTGAAGGCGCATCGGAAAGGATCCTCGTGATGTTGTTGGTTTTTACAAGTGTTGGCTTTCGATATTGATCAATATTGTGGGCTACTCGATGGTGTGGCTTGCCTGTGGGTGCGCGGCTCCTCAACCTTGGTTGTCGATGGACGTGGTCTTAGGTGATGCCTTCCGGGGCGGAGCCGAAGCACCAACAGACGGGTGATCGTCCTGAAGTGGCCTTGGAAGAGGTGGCAAACACCAGATCGATCGAAGGAGCATCGAAAAGGTTCCTTGTGATGTTGTTGGTTTTTAAAAATGTTGGCTTTCGATATTTACCAATTTCGTGGTGTACTCGATGGTGTGGTGTTGGGTGATGCCTTCCGAGATGGAGCCGAAGCACCAAGAAACGGGTGATCATCCTAAAGTGGCCTTGGAATGGGTGGCAAACACCAAATCTGCTGAAGGCGCATCTGAAAGGATCCTCATGATGTTGTTGGATTTAAAAAATGTTGGTTTTCGATATTTATCAATTTTGTTGGGTACTCGATGGTGTGGTGAGGCTTTGGGTGTGCGTCTCCTCAACCTTTTCTGTGGATGGATGTGGTGTTAGGTGATGCCTTCCGGGGTGGAGCTGAAGCACCAAGAGACGGGTGATCGTCCTGAAGTGGCCTTTGATGTGGTGGCAAACACCGGATCGACTGAAGGCACATCAGAAAGGATCCTTGCGATGTTGTTGGTTACTTTTTAAAAATGTTGGCTTTCGATAGTTATCAATTTCGTGGGGTACTCGATGGTGTGGCGAGGCTGTGGGTACCGGCTCCTCGACCTTGGTAGTGGATGGACGTGTTGTTAGGTGATGCCTTCCGAGGTGTAGACGTAGCACCAACAGACGGGTGATCGTCCTTATGTGGCCTTGGAAGGGGTGGCAAACACCAGATCAGCTGAAGGCGCATCGGAAAGGATCCCCGTGATGTTGTTGGTTTTTAAAAGTGTTGGCTTGATATTTATCAATATTGCGGGGTACTCGATGGTGTGGCGAGGCTGTAGGTGCGCGGCTCCTCAATCTTGGTTATGGATGGACGTGGTCTTAGGTGATGCCTTTCGGGGAAGAGCCAAAGCACCAAGAGACATGTGATCATCCTGAAGTGGCCTTGGAAGGGGTGGCAAACACCAGATTGACCGAAGGAGCATCGAAAAGGTTCCTTGCGATATTGTTGGTTTTTAAAAATGTTGGCTTTCGATATTAATCAATTTCGTGGGGTACTCGATGGTGTGGTGAGGCTGTGGGTGCACGGCTCATCGACCTTGGTTGTGGATGGAGGTGGTGTTAGTTACTGGCTTCTGGGGCGGAGACGGAGCACCAAGTGACGGGTGATCGTCCTGAAGTGTCCTTGGAAGGGGTGGAAAATACCAGATCGGCTGAAGGCACATCGGAAAGGATCCTCGTGATGTTGTTGGTTTTTAAAAATAATGACCTTTTATATTTACCAATTTCGTGGGGTACTCGATGGTGTGATGATGCTGTGTGTGCGCATCTCCTCGTCCTTTTGTGTGGATGGACGTGGTGTTTGGTGATGGCTTCTGGGGTGGAACCGAAGCACCTAGAGAGGGGTGATCGTCCTGAAGTGGCCTTTGATGTGGTTGCAAACACCGGATCGGCTAAAGGTACATAGGAAATGATCCTCTTGATGTAATTGGTTTTTTAAAATATTGGCTTTCAATATTTATCAATTTTGTGGGGTAATCGATGGTATGGTGAGGTTGTGGGTGCACGGCTCCTCGACCTTACCTGTGGTTGGACGTGGTGTTAGGTGATGCCTTCTGCGGCGGAGCCGAATTACCAAGAGACAGGTGATCGTCCTGAAGAGGCATTGGAAGGGGTGACAAACACAAAATTGGCTCAAGCCGCATCGGAAAGGAACCTCGTGATGTTGTTTGTTTTTAAAAATATTGACTTTTCATATTTATCAATTTTGTGGGGTACTCGATGGTGTGGCGATGTTGTGGGTGCACGGCTCCTCGACCTTGGTGGTGGATGGACGTGGTGTTAGGTGATGCCTTCCGGGGCGGAGCCGAAGTACCAAGAGACAGGTGATCGTCTTGAAGTGGCCTTGGAAGGGGTGGCAAACACCATATCGACCGAAAAAGCATCAAAAAGGTTCCTTGCGATGTTGTTGGTTTTTAAAAATGTTGGCTTTCTATATTTATCAATTTCGTGCGGTACTTGATGGTGTTGCGAGGTTGGGGTGAGCGACTCCTTGACCTTAATTGTGGAAGGACGTGGTGTTAGGTGATGCCTTCCGAGGCATAGTCGAAGCACCAAGAGACGATTGATCGTCCTAATGTGGCCTTGGAATGGGTGGCAAACACCAAATCTGCTGAAGGCGCAACGGAAAGGATCCTCATGATGTTTTTGGGTTTTAAAAATGTTGGCTTTCGATATTTAACAATTTCATGGGGTACTCGATGGTGTGGTGAGGCTGTGGGTGCGCATCTCGTCGACCTTTTCTATGGATGGATGTGGTGTTAGGTGATGCCTACCGGGGTGGAGCCGAAGCACCAAGAGACGGGTGATCGTCCTGAAGTGGCCTTTGATGTGGTGGCAAACACCGGATCGACTGAAGACGCATCGGAAAGGATCCTCGTGATGCTGTTGGTTTTTAAGAATATTGGCTTTCGATATTTATCAATTTCGTGGGGTACTCATTGGTGTGGAGAGGTTGTGGGTGTTCAGCTAGTAGACCTTGGTTGTGGATGGACGTGGTGTTAGGTGACGCCTTCCGGGGCGGAGTCGAAGCACCAAGGAGAAGGGTGATCGTCCTGAAGTGGCCTTAGAAGGGGTGGCAAACACCAGATCTGCTGAAGGCACATCGTGAAGGATCCTCGTGATGTTGTTGGTTTTTAAAAGTGTTTGTTGGAAATAGAAGTAGAGTTAATAACCTCAGGTTCCAAGTAATTGATGGAAATAGGAGTAGAGTTAATAACCTCAGGTTCCAAGTATGTTCATTGTACATTGCATCCTAGGGAATGTCGTTAGTTTAATTATCCTTGTAAAATGCATTTAGCATTTACTTCCTTGTAATATTGATGAATATAAATAGAGGGTGCAGCAGAGTGGAAAATACTCTCTCTAGCACATTCAGAAAAATCATTTCACAATATGGTATCAGAGCTCCCGATCTAGGGAGCTCTGCTTCCGCCGTGTATTCCTTTTTGGTTGCCTTCATTGCAGCCCTTTCAACCCTGTTCTAAGCACCTTATTATTGTGCTGTCAGTGCCCCTTATCAGTGCCTCTGTTTTCTGACTACCATTGACCGCCGTTGACCGCCGCCGTTACACCTGAAAGTTCACCGGAAGGATCGCCTTTCCGAAACCGACCAGAACCCAAAACACCGTCGCTAGTAACCTCCGCACGCGCCGCCACACGCGCATCTTCTTCCCAGCCACCTCCCTGCGCGTGTGTCTCACGCGCCGCCGTGAGACAGCCGTTTTCACCGCCGCTTACTGTTTCCGGAACGTCTGCCTCTCCTCAACCCGTTTTGGGGGTTATTTTCGCATTTTAATCACTCTTTTTTGGGGGTCCTGTTTCAACCGTTGGTTCCGCCATGTCGAATGAGGAAGAGGTCGTGAATCCAGCCAACAAGGCAGAGAACTCACATGTTCAGAGCAGTCAGTCTGGAGAATTGCAGAGTATTCAACCTGCCTATCGACTAAATGGGAAAAATTACTTGAAATGGTCCCAGCTCATTCGAACAGTGTTGAAGGGCAAAGGAAAACTTAGTCATTTGATGGGTCCTAGACCAAGGGAAGGAGATCCTAACTTTACAGCATGGGATGAGGAAGACTCCATGATTATGGCATGGCTATGGAACTCAATGATTCCAGAAATCAGTGATACATGCATGTTCTTAAGTACTGCTAAAGCAGTTTGGGACGCGATAGAGCAAACATATTCGAAAGCCAAAGATGCTGCCCAGGTGTATGATGTGAAGGTAAAAACACTTGCTGCAAAGCAAGGAAACAAGACAGTCACCGAGTATGCCAATCAATTGAAGTCTCTTTGGATGGAATTGGACCATTATAGGGTAATAAAGACTAAATGCCCTGAGGATACAGCAGTGCTCAAAGAATATATTGAGCAAGATAGGATCTATGACTTTCTTGTGGGATTAAATACTGAATTTGACCAAGTAAGGGTTCAAATCCTTGGAAAACCAGAGGTACCATGCTTTAATGAAGTCGTAGCTATTGTACGAAGTGAAGAAAAAGGGAGAAATTTAATGCTGGATACTCTACCTGTTGAAAGTTCAGCCATGGTAGCTGAGAGCTCAAGAGATGGACATGCAAAGTTGGAGAAGAAAGGAGATTTGTGGTGCACTTATTGCAATAAGCCACGACATACTCGGGAGAAGTGCTGGAAACTACATGGTAAACCTCCTACTCATGAATGGGGTCAGAAAGGAGGACCATCAGGAGGATCATATGGAACGAATGGTAAAGCTCATATTGCTGTTGGACAGAATGAAGAAGACAAGTCAGAATCCACTAGGAAACCTGAATTCCCTAGTCTAAGCCAGGAGGAAATAGAAAGGATGAGAGCATTGCTCAATAGCTTGGAGAAACCTTCAGGTAACTGTAATTTGGCATATTCAGGTAAGCTTCCACTTTCATTCGGATTTAATGTCTCAAAAAATTCTCCTACCCTTTTTTGGATATTAGACTCAGGCGCCACAGACCATATGACACCCTCCTCTAAATACTTCTCCACATATTCTCCTTGTTCCAGTAATAAGAAAATTATCACTGCTGATGGTAACCTTGTAACTGTTGCTGGGATTGGAAACATTGAGATAAATCCATCTATAACTTTAATGAATGTTCTTCATGTTCCAAAACTATCCACAAACCTCATCTCCATACAAAAACTTACAAAAGACCTATCCTGTAATGTGATTTTTTATAGTAATTGCTGTGAATTTCAGGACAAGGATTCGGGGAGGATGATTGGACGTGCTAGAGAAGGGAATGGCCTTTACTATCTTGAAGGAACAAGTGTGCTCTACACAGCCAGAAACAACTTGCCCCACTCATACAAGTCAGAGTCCGTCCTTTCGAATAAAGAGAAGATCCATTTGTTTCACTGTCGATTAGGTCACCCCTCTTTCAGTGTCATCAAAATTTTGTTTCCATCTTTGTTTACTGGGTTGACTGTTGAAAGTTTCCATTGTGAGGTATGTGAAATGTCAAAACACAAGCATGTACCTTTTCCCATAAGTAATAAAAGAAGCACATTTCCTTTTTATCTTGTTCATACTGATGTTTGGGGACCCTCTTCTATTCCAAATGTGTCTAGGGCTAGATGGTTTGTGACATTTAATGATGATTGCACTCGTGTTACTTGGGTTTTTCTGCTTAAACACAAATCTGAAGTCAGTACAGTTTTTCCAAACTTTGTTTCAATGATTAAAAATCAGTTTGGTGTGGTAATAAAAAGATTAAGGTCAGATAATGGCAAGGAATACTTCAATCATGTTCTAACTCCATTTTTCCAAAAAGAGGGATTAATTCATGAATCTTCTTGTGTCAAAACACCGCAGCAAAATGGGGTTGCAGAAAGGAAAAATGGGCATCTTCTAGATCAAACCAGAGCACTACTGTATCAGAAAAATGTTCCAAAAGGTTTTTGGGGGGAAGCTGTTTTAACAGCAACATATCTTATTAATCGATTACCCTCTAGAGTCTTGGGGTTTAAAAGTCCTATGGAGATTCTTTCCTCTTTCTACCCTAACTTATCCCCCACTAATAACCTCAAACCGAGGATCTTTGGGTGCGTCTCCTTTGTTCATGTTCATAGTCAAGAAAGAGGTAAACTTGATCCTAGAGCCTGAAAGTGTGTTTTTGTTGGGTATTCCTCCACTCAGAAAGGATATAAGTGTTACTATCCCCCGTCGAAAAAATTCTTTGTGTCACGGGATGTCACCTTTCATGAAGAACAAGCCTATTTTCTCCAACCTTATCTTCAGGGGGAGAGTTTTAGGGAAGATAAGGAGGATACAGAAATTCATTTGGAAACTCCTGTTCTCCCTAACCTTGAGTCTGGTACCAATGAGCCTCAATCTAGTACAAATGAGCCTCAATCTAATCTTGAAGCTGAAACTAAAATGGAACCTTCTTCATCAACTATTGATACTCCTTTGACTGATAATTCTGGTCCTGCTGGAAGACCTTGGAAAAATCAGGTGTTTAGAAGAAGGCTAAAGGTACACGCTTGTGTTTTGACATTTCACATACCTCACAATGGAAACTTTCAACAGTCAACCCAGTAAAGGTCATTCCTGAATCAACACACGTCCAAGAATCCGACTCAATTCCTTCAACTCAGGTAACAAATTCTGATCTTCCAGCTTTACAAAATAATTTTCCAGCTTTACAGGATGAAACAGAAACCCAAACAGTTGAAGACCTAGACCTCCCCATTGCAATCAAAAAAGGCACCCGAAAGTGTACCAAACAACCAGTATATCCTCTCTTAAATTACCTCTCATTTAAGAAATTCTCACCAACCCACAAGACCTTCCTTGCAAACCTAAACACTACTTCCATACCATCCAATGTTTTTGAGGCATTATCTGATAAAAAATGGAAGCAAGCCATGGATATAGAGATGGAAGCACTGGAAAAGAATAGAACTTGGGAGTTTGTTGCTTTGCCCGAAGGGAAGAAACCAGTTGGGTGCAAGTGGGTGTATACAGTAAAGTATAGGGCCGATGGATCGATAGAGAGATACAAAGCAAGGCTGGTTGCCAAAGGCTTTACACAAACTTATGGGATTGACTACTTGGAGACCTTTGCTCCGGTTGCAAAGATGAATACAGTCCGAGTAATATTATCTCTTGCGGCAAATTATGGCTGGGAATTACAACAATTTGATGTAAAGAATGCTTTCTTACATGGGGATCTTGAGGAGGAAATTTATATGGATGTGCCACCAGGATATGGTAAAAGTGCTCCAACCAATGCTGTTTGCAGGTTAAGAAAGGCATTGTATGGGTTGAAACAATCACCCCGTGCATGGTTTGGAAGATTCACTAAAGTCATGACAGCCCTGGGATACAAACAGAGTCAAGGAGATCATACATTATTCACTAAACACTCCAATTCAGGGGGAGTGACAGTATTATTAGTGTATGTGGATGACATCATAGTGACCGGAAATGATTGGAGGGAGCAGCAAGTCTTAAGTCAGTGTTTGGCAAAGGAGTTTGAGATCAAGACTCTTGGGAAGCTGAAATACTTTTTGGGAATTGAAGTAGCTCATTCCCGAAATGGCATTTTCATATCTCAACAAAAATATATCACAGATTTGCTTAAAGAGACAGGAAAGGCAGCATGTAAACCTACAAGTACTCCCACATATCCGAGTCTAAGAATGGGAAATGCAGAAGAAGATGTTGCAATAGATAGGGAGATGTACCAGCGCCTAGTTGGGAAATTAATTTATCTGTCTCACACAAGACCGAATATTGCTTATGCTGTAAGTTTGGTTAGTCAATTTATGCACAATCCAAAAGAAATCCATTTACAAGCTGCTTATAGAATTCTGCAATATCTCAAAGGAACTCCAGGGAGAGGAATCTTATTCAAGAAAAATGGTAGAATGACTCTTGAAGCATATATAGATGTGGATTATGCAGGGTCAATTACTGACAGGAGATCCACTACCGGGTATTGTACATTCCTCGGGGGAAATCTAGTGACTTGGAGAAGTAAAAAGCAAAATGTGGTGGCCCGCTCTAGTGCTGAAGCTGAGTTTCGGGCTATGGCACAAGGTATTTGTGAATTATTATGGCTTAAAATTATCCTAGATGACTTGAAGATTAAGTGGGAAGGACCTATGAAGCTCTATTGCGATAACAAGTCTGCAATCAGCATTGCACATAACCCTGTTCAACATGATCGAACTAAACATATCGAGGTGGATAGACATTTTATCAAAGAAAAGCTCGATTGTGGTTTGATTTGTACTCCTTACGTACCCTCACAAGAACAACTTGCAGATATTCTAACTAAAGGACTAAGCAGCCCTGCATTCGAAAGAATTCTATCCAAGCTGGGAATAGAGAATACCTATTCACCAGCTTGAGGGGGAGTGTTGGAAATAGAAGTAGAGTTAATAACCTCAGGTTCCAAGTAATTGATGGAAATAGGAGTAGAGTTAATAACCTCAGGTTCCAAGTATGTTCATTGTACATTGCATCTTAGGGAATGTCGTTAGTTTAATTATCCTTGTAAAATGCATTTAGCATTTACTTCCTTGTAATCTTGATGAATATAAATAGAGGGTGCAGCAGAGTGGAAAATACTCTCTCTAGCACATTCAGAAAAATCATTTCACAATAGTGTTGGCTTTCAATATTTATCAATATTATGGGGTACTCGATGGTGTGGCGAGGCTGTGCGTGCGCGTGTTGACGGCTCTAGGCAAGTATACCTAGTCGTGCAAGTAATACGGTGGTGAGACCGTTTATCGTTCCCACGAGGACTGTGACAAGTACTAACACGTACTGAATCAATTACTATCTAAGCGGATATTTGGATTGAAGGGAGCTCGATAGTGAATACCAAGCCCAAATAAGATTTAAACCTAAAACAAACAAAATAAAGAGAAAAGTTCATTGGGAATTTCTGTTGAACACTTGGAAGGCACTTAAAAGGATTCTTCAAATATAAGAACAACGCTGGGATTAGGTTCACTAAACTTCATCCCCATGCAATGACATGACTAATAAACAGTTTCTACTTCAAGTATGACAATCAATCCACTAAATTATTCAAGCCCCGATTCCTCGGATGACAAGAGCCTAAATCTACTAATAGACCCTAATTCTTTAGGTGGCCTAGATTATTAACTTCGCATTAAGATTAGGGATTATGCGATTACTAGTAAACCAAACTCCATTCCTAGACGCAAGGGTTACTAGGTGATTGATCTCAGTCCCGGTTCTAATACGAATTTTCCAATTGCATATCAAAACACTAATCGAGTCATGGGGGTGCTAGCTACAACAAGCATTAAGCATAGACAATCAATCACTCATGAAGAAATAAAAACTGTATTACAAGATCAAATCATATACATGGAGAATTCAGAAAAAGCTACACCTAACGCCAACAATGGGGGTTCAGCTACTCATAATCATAGTCAAAACCCAAGAAATATAGAAGAAAAGGAAGAGGAACTCCATGGAATCCTTGTGCAGCTGCCCCTGGTTCAGAGAGAGAGTTTAGGGTTTCAAAAACTGTCCTTCTTCTGTTCTGCTCGTGCTCCTTTATAGATCGAGATTCGTGTCACGGCCGTGATGGCCATCACGGCCTAGCCGTGACGCTTTCTACCTTGGCGCGCTTTCAAATATTGGAGCATCACAGCCGTGATGCTCATCACGGGCAGGCCGTGATAGCTTCTGCCTTCACCAAATGATCTGTCACGGCCGTGATGGCCGTCACGGCCTGGCCGTGACAGATTCTGCCAAGAGGGGGTCTGGCTCCATTAACATGTCACGGCCGTGATGGTTATCACGGCTAGGCCATGATAGCTTCTGACTTTTGCCTTCTTTTCTCTCAATTATTGCTCGATCACGGCCGTGAGGGTCATCACGGCTAGGCCGTGATGGGCTATGCCTGGGTCATTTTATTCACTTTTTAAGTTTTGTCTTTATCCAAGCTCCATCATGGCTAATCTTGAGCATTTTTCCTTGAATTCCTGCAAAACAACACCAAGAAATCGCCTCACCCGATCCAAGGTAAAAACTAATAAAATCAAATCAAATATGCCTAAACTATATGAAAAATACATGCAAAAATGTACAGGAATTATGATGTGAAATCACACTATCAAATCACCCCAAGCTTATTCAATTGCTTGTCCTCAAGCAATCACTAAGGCCAGAAGATATAGACAATCAGATTACGGATAGTGAACCAAGAACCCGAGCAAATAATCCAAGTAACAGACATTTCAAATAATTCAGCAAGAGACAATCAGTTCAAGTCCAATTAGAAGCTTGGGTTTCTAAGACTCATATTCTCACTGATTTGGGCACTCTTTCTCACTTGAAAATCACCCCAAGCTCGTTCATTTGCTTGGCACTCTTTCTTGCCTCACTCAAGTGTTTAGGGATATATGACATTTCGCTCAATTTCCTCAAGGAATGAATTCCACCATAGGCTTGGCTATCAACCAAATCTCTACTTTATTAATGAAAACAATTAAGAATCAAGAGGTCTTTTGCTTTGGTTGTAACGGGGTCATGGGATTAATCGTTAGGTGGGGAAATCAAGAAAAGTAATTTTCAAAAGGCTACACAAAATATCAAGCATTGCAAAGCATATCATACCTTCTAAAATACCTTTTTGGGTCTTGATTCATATTTCCACCTTTCTTTCTTTTTTTTTTCTTTTTTTTTAATTTCTCATTTCCTTTTTTTGTCATCCCCTTCTCTATATATGTTTCTTTTTCTTTTGTTTTTCTTTTGTCTGGAGAAGGGGAAATTTTTCAACTCAAGAGAAATATTTTTCTGATTCTTTCATCCCATACTTTTTCAACTACCTTTTTACCCTTTTGTAATACTTTAGAAGGTCCTATCAAGCATCATTCAACAAAGTAATTTAAGGTACCAAGAAAAGTATTTTTATTCATTCAGGCTCAAAATTGGGCAACTAAGGGGTAACATTTCATCAATCAAAGCTCAGAAGGCCGGAAAAATACCTAGTGCCTAAATCATTTTCAAAAATGTTTTCAAAAATTTTTAAGCTTAAAAACGGTTTCAAGTCAAGTTCTAGAGAAATACAATCCAAGAGGAATAACACTCTATCACAAGGAATGGGGTAGATTTAGTGAGTACCCCTTTTTGGCTCAAAATCTCACATTTTAGTAGTTCAAAAATCAGTGAGAAACACAAATCTTTAGAATCATATGCTAATTATCAACTACCAAAGATTTTCTCAAGCAATTTTCATTTGTAGCCTTATCACAAGAATAAAAAAAATTGGGTTCAAGAATTCACTATCACAATTTATTTGGCACTCAGTTCTTCACAATAGGATGCAAAATCTAGGCAAGGGCAATCAAATCATGTGATCATGCAAAACTATCATGCAAAACTATATGAATGCAACATGAAAAATGCAAATTCAAAATACCCCTACCTCAAGCTTAAGAATTTACATTGTCCCCAATGTAAACAATCAAGTCAGATAGAGGAGAAAAATAATTGGAATGACTCACCGAGGGACCAGCGGGTGCTGGTTCACATGCCTAGTCAGAAGGAATTGCATGAAAATTGGGTCACGGCCGTGATGCCTATCACGGGCAGGCCGTGATGCATTCTGGTTCATAGGAGTAGCCTGTCACGGCCGTGACCTCCATCACGGCTAGGCCGTGATGCTCTCTGATCTTCAGGGTCCTTCCCTCATGCCTGTGATAGGGATCACGACTGACCCATGATCCTTTTTGATCTTCAACTCTGGCTCATTACGGCCGTGACCAGTGTCACGACCTGGGCGTGATGGTTACTAACTTTGTTGTCTTTGTCCTTTTTGCTTCTCCTTCCTCCTTTCTCTGAAAACACTTAACAAACCTATTAATCTATGATATTATCCTCTTGATCTTCTCAAATTATTCAAGAGGGAAAAATCAAAAACAAAAGGAAAATGAAAAGAAAATCTGGGTTGCCTCCCAATAAGCGCTTCTTTAACGTCACTAGCTTGACGTGCTTCTTTCAATTAACCGGGGTCGGTTGGGCGTAGAAGTACAAGAACACTTCTCTTCAGTGGAACTCCTTCAAAGAGCTGGTTTTGCTTATAACGCCAATAATTGCACTTCTGCCTTGACCTTTTCACTCTGAGCCTCGTGGCCCTATCCTTACTCCCCCCCGGCGACAGTTTTGTTTCCACCTGACGAGCAAATCCAACCTCATCACCATTTGATGTATCATTTGTCTTGTAGAGCTTCAGAGTTGCTTTCATGTTGAGCTCTTCCTTCTTCTCAGGAGTAGGGGAGTGGTGCTGATGTGCAACGACTTCTTTAGCCACTGTATCCACAATGTCCATGCGGAAACAATCCTCTTCATCACTCAGGCGATGCCTAGCTTCAAATACATTGAAAGTGATTTCTTCATCTTGCACTATGAATCGCAGTTGGCCTTTTTGTACATCTATCAAAGCGCGACCAGTCGCTAGAAAAGGTCTCCCCAATATGAGCGGAACTTCTGCATCCTCCTCCATGTCTAATATCACAAAGTCCTCTGGGAATATAAACTTGTCCACCTTTACCAGAACATCTTCCAAAATACCATAAGGACACTTGATTGATCTATCAGCTAGTTACAATGCCATCCTTGTTGGTTTCACCTCACCACCTCCAAGCTTGTTCAAAATTGAAAGCGGCATCAAGTTGATACTCGCTCCCAAGTCACATAAGGCCTTCCCAATAGCAACACTCCCAATAGTGCAGGGAATTGTAAAACTACCAGGATCTTTAAGCTTTGGAGGTAGCTTCCTCTGAAGTATCGCACTACACTCCTCTGTCAAGGCAACAGTCTCACCTTCTTTGAATTTTCTTTTCTTTATGAGCAACTCCTTCATGAACTTTGCATAGGTTGGCATCTGCTCTAGTGCTTCAGCAAAGGGTATGTTGATCTGTAACCACTTGAAGATGTCAAGAAACTTGGCAAACTATTCTTCCTTCTCCTTTTTCTTTCTCAAATGAGGATAGGGCAGCTCCACATAAGAGGGGATCACTTGAGGCTTGTCTCCATCTTTCAAAATCTGACTTTTAGTTCTCCTCAAAATCGAATTCTCATCCACTAGCTTCTCCCTCTTGTCTTCTTCCTCTATTACAACCTCTTTGCCTTTTTCCTTATTCAAATCAGTTTTTTCAGCAGTCACCTCTGTTTTTTCAGCAACTCTCTCATTTTTCAACAAAGGCTCACTGCTCACGTTCTCAAGACTTTTACCACTCCTCAACACAACAGCATTACAATGCCCTTTAGGATTGGTTTGAGTATTACCTGAAAAACTGTTGCTAGATTGCTCCGTTAGGTGCTTTGCAATTTGTCCAACTTGAACCTCCAAGTTTCTTATAGAGGCATCTGTGTTTTTCTGGTTTGTCATGGACACTTGCATGAATTGATTGAGGGCGTTCTCCAATATAGAAATCCGGTCTTGAGGCGGTGGTGTGGGCTGAGACTTGCTTGCTTGTCCGGCAACTTGTTTCCAACCAAAACTCGGTTGATTCCTCCACCCTTGGTTGTAATTGTTGGAGTATTGGTTGTTGCCTTGCCGCCCATAGTTTCCCATATAATTAGCTTCCTCATGGGAACTAGGTGGTGCCTCACAGTTTCCATTATCATGATCACCTCCACAAAAATCACATCGCATTACCTGTTGAGGTGGCATGGTTGTCCCTTGAATAGTTTGGAGTTGTTGTGGGAGTTGAGCGAGTTGCTTCGTAATGGACTCCAGTTGTTGTGTCATGAGTTTATTACGAGCCAAAAGTGCCGATTGTGAATCTAAATCCAACACTCCCCTTCTTGATGTGGGACCCCGATCATGATGCATCAAATAGTCATTAGATGCCATAGCCTCTATCAAAATCAGTGCTTCCTCTGCTGTCTTTGTATTCATGGACCCTCCAGCTGAGGCATCCAACATATACCTGGTTGACGGCCTCAGTCCATTGCAGAATGTTTGCATTTGGGTATGATCATCAAACCCATGATTTGGACATCTTCGGAGCAATTCCTTGAATCTCTCCTAGGCATCATGAAGAGTCTCACCTTCTTGCTGAGAAAAGCTTATGATGTCACCCCTTGTCTTTACAAATCTTGAGGTGGGGAAGAACCTTGCAAGAAATTTTGCCTCTAAGTCATCCCATGTAGTGAAGCTCCCACTTGGTTGAGATCGGAGCCAATACTTGGCTTTATCTCTTAGCGAGAAAGGGAACAATCTGAGGCGAAGTGCATCATCGGAAACACCGTTCTGCTTGCTCGTAGCACACAACTACAGGAAGTTGGAGATATGACTATTAGGATCTTCGTTCTCCAATGCGGCAAATGTATTTTGTGAGACCATGTTGATGAGAGCTGGCTTGATTTCAAAATTTGCGCAGTTCACTGGAGGTCTCACTATGCTAGTGACATGCCGATTGATATTTGTATTGCCATAGTCAACAAGTGTCCTCCGTGGTGGAGCACCTTCACCATTGCCTGCCATTCTGAGTCTTTCTTGAGGAACTTGAGAGGTGGAAGTCTCTTGTTCTTCTTCTTGCCGTTCTAACAGTTTCTTCTCTCTTACTTGCCTTCGATTCTTCCTAGTTGTTCTTTCAATCTCAGGATCGTGGAGGAGTTGGTCATCTGGGATAGTACCTCGCATACACAAACAGTCTAGCAAATAAGAGTGTTACAGTAAAAGTCAGCACACAAACAGCAAATACACCAGAAAAATATGACAGCAAACCAGGTTATAATCAGGAAAAACAAAATTTACTTAAATTAGTAACCGAAATGGGTATGCTAATATTGAAACACAATCCCCGGCAACGGCGCCAAAAACTTGTTGACGGCTTTAGGCAAGTATACCTAGTCATGCAAGTAATACGGTGGTGAAACCATTTATCGTTCCCACGAGGACTGTGACAAGTACTAACACGTATAGAATCCATTACTATCTAAGCGGATATTTGGATTGAAGGGAGCTCGATAGCGAATACCAAGCCCAAATAAGATTTAAACCTAAAACAAACAAAATAAAGAGAAAAGTTCGTTGGGAATTTTTGTCGAACACTTGGAAGGCACTGAAAAGGATTCTTCAAATATAAGAACAACGCTGGGATTAGGTTCACTGAACTTCATCCCCATGCAATGACATGACTAATAAACAGTTTCTACTTCAAGTATGACAATCAATCCACTAAATTACTCAAGCCCCGATTCCTCGGATGACAAAAGCCTAAATCCACTAATAGACCCTAATTCCTTAGGTGGCCTAGATTAGTGACTTCGCATTAAGATTAGGGATTTTGCGATTACTAGTAAACCAAACTCCATTCCTAGACGCAAGGGTTACTAGGTGATTGATCTCAGTCCCGGGTTTAATACAAATTTTCCAATTGCATATCAAAACACTAATCGAGTCATGGGGGTGCTAACCACAACAAGCATTAAGCATAGACAATCAATCACTCATAAAGAAATAAAAATTGTATTACAAGATCAAATCATATACATGGAGAATTCAGAAAAAGCTACACCTAACCCCAACAATAGGGGTTTAGCTACTCATAATCATATCCAAAACCCAAGAAATATAGAATAAAAGGAAGAGGAACTCCATGGAATCCTTGTGCAGCTGCCCCTGGCCATCACGGCCTAGCCGTGACGCTTTCTACCTTGGCGCGCTTTCAAATATTGGAGCATCACAGCCGTGATGCTCATCACGGGCAGGCCGTGATAGCTTCTGCCTTCACCAAATGATCTGTCACGGCCGTGATGGCCGTGACAGATTCTGCCAAGAGGGGGTCTGGCTCCATTAACATGTCACGGCCGTGATGGGTATCACGGCTAGGCCGTGACAGCTTCTGACTTTTGCCTTCTTTTCTCTCAATTATTGCTCGATCACGACCGTGAGGGTCATCACGGCTAGGCTGTGATGGGCTCTGCCTGGGTCATTTTCTTCACTTTTTAAGTTTTGTCTTCATCCAAGCTCCATCATGGCTAATCTTGAGCATTTTTCCTAGAATTCCTGCAAAACAACACCAAGAAACCGCCTCACCCGATCCAAGGTAAAAACTAATAAAATCAAATCAAATATGCCTAAACTATTTGAAAAATGCATGCAAACATGTACAGGAATTATGATGTGATATCACACTATCAGCGCGGCTCCTCGACCTTGGTTGTGGATGGACGTGGTGTTAGGTGATGCCTTCTGAGGCGGAGCCGAAGCACCAAGAGACGGGTGATAGTCCTGAAGTGGCCTTGGTAGGCAAACACCAGATCAACAGAAGGCGCATCGGAAAGGATCCTCGTGATGTTATTGGTTTTTAAAAATATTTGCTTTCGATATTTATCAATTTCATGGGGTACTCGATGGTGTGGTGAGGATGTGGGTGCACGGCTCCTCGAATGTCTGTGGATGGACGTGGTGTTTGGTGATGCCTTCCGGGGCGGAGCCGAAGCAACAAGAGACTGGTGTGGTGAGGTAGTAGTGGCAAACACCGGATCGACTGAAGGAATATCGGAAAGGATCCCCGTGATGTTGTTATTTTTAAAAAAATGTTGGCATTCGATATTTATCAATTTCGTGGGGTACTCAATGGTGTGGTGAGGATGTGGGTGCGCGGCTCCTCGACCTTTTCTATTGATGCACTTGGTGTTAGGTGATGTCTTCCGGGGCGGAGCCGAAGCACCAAGAGACGGGTGATCGCCATGAAGTGGCCTTGGAAGGGGGGGCAAACACCGAATCGATTGAAGCAGCATCGAAAATTATCCTTGCGATGTTGTTATTTTAAAAATGTTGGCTTTCGATATTTATCAATTTTGTGGGGTACTCGATTGTGTGGCGAGGCTGTTGATGCGCGGTTCCTCGACCTTGGTTCTGGATGGACGTGGTGTTAGGTGATGCCTTCCGGGGTGGAGCCGAAGCACCACGAGACGGTTGATCGTCCTGAAGTGGCCTTGGAAATGGTAAAAAACATCGGATCGACTGAAGGCGCATCAGAAAGGATCCTCGTGATGTTGTTGGTTTTTAAAAATATTAGCTTTCGATAGTCATCAATTTTGTAGGGTAATCGATGGTGTGGCGAGGCTGTGGGTGTGCGGCTCGTTGACCTTGGTTGTGGATTGACTGGTGTTAAGTGATGCCTTCCGGGGCAGAGCCGAATCACCAAGAGACGGGTGATCATCCTGAAAAGGCAATGGAAGGTGTGGCAAACACCAAATCTGCTTAAGACGCATCAGAAAGGATCCTCATGATGTTGTTGGTTTTTAAAAATGTTGGCTTTTATATTTATCAATTTTGTGGGGTACTCGATGGTGTGGTGAGGCTGTCGGTGCGCGGCTCCTCAACCCTCTTCTTTTGATGGACTAGGTGTTAGGTGATGCCTACCGGGGCGGAACCTAAGCACCAAGAGTCGGTTGATCGTCCTGAAGTGGCCTTGGAAGGGGTGGCATACACCATATCGGCTGAATGTGGATCGGAAAGGATCATCGCGTTGTTGTTGGTTTTTAAAAATGTTGGCTTTCGATATTTATCAATTTTGTGGGGTACTCGAAGGTGTGGTGAGGCTGTGGGTACGCGGCTCCTTGATAGTGTGATTTCACATCATAATTCTTGTACACTTCTGCATGCATTTTCTTTTAGTTTAGGCATATTTAAATTGATTTCTATTAGTTTTTACCTTGGAACAGGTGAAGCGGTTTCTTGGTGTTGTTTTGCAGGAATTTAAGGAAAAATGCTCAAGATTGACCATGATGGAGGTCGGAATGAAGATAGAGCTTGAAAAGTGAAGAAATTGAGCCTAGCAGAGCCCATCACGGCCTAGCCATGATAACCATCACGGCCGTGGTCGAGCAATAATTGAGAAGAAAGAAGGCAAAAGTCAGAAGCTGTCACGACCTAGCCGTGATGTCCATCACGGCCGTGACATGTTAATTGAGTCAGAACCCTCCCAGGAAGAATCTGTCACGGCCGTGACAGACCAATTGGTGAAGGCAGAAGCTATCACGACCTAGCCATGATGAGTGTCACGGTCGTGACAAACATATTTTGAAACCGCGCCCAAGGCAGAACCCGTCACGGCCTGGCCGTGATGGCCATCACGGCCGTGACGCGAATCCTGATCTATAAATAGGCACGGGCAGAACAGAAGAAAGGAGTTTTTGAACCCTAAGACACTATCACTGAACCAGGGGCAGCTGCACAAGGATTCCATCGAGTTTCTTCTCCTTTTCATCTCTATTTCTTTGATTTTGTCATTGATCATGAGTAGCTAAACCTCCCATTGTTGGGATTAGATGTAACTATTTCTGAATTCTCCATGTATTTGACTTGACCTTGTAATACAGTTTTTGCTTCCTTATGAGTGATTGATTTCCATGATTAATGCTTGTTGTGGCGTGATCCCCCATGACTTGATTATTGTTTTGGTATGCAATTGGAAAATTCGTATTAGAACTAGAACTGAAATCAACCACCTAGTAAACCTTGTATCTAGGACTGGATTTAGGTTTATTAACAATCGTGTAATTCCTAATCATCATACAAATTCATTAATCTAGGTCACCTAAGGAATTAGGGCCTATTAGTGGATTTAGGCTCTTGTCATTTGAGGAATCAGGGCTTGAGTAATCTTGTGGATTGATTGTCATATTTGAAGTAGAAACTGTTTATTAGTCATTTCATTGCATGGGGATGAAGTTTACTGAACCTAATCCCAACATCTTTCATATATTTGAGGAATCCTTTTAACTGCCTTCCAAGTGTTCGAAAAAAAGCCAAAAAGAACTTTTCCTTTTATTTTGTTTATTTTAGGTTTTAAATATGATTGGGCTTGGTATTTACTATTGAGATCCCTTTGATCCAAATATCCGCTTAGATAGTAATTGATTCGGTACGTGCTAGTACTTGTCACACTCCTCGACCCTGATTGTGGATGGACGTGGTGTTAGGTGATGCCTTCAGGGGCGGAGCCAAAGCACCAAGAGACGGGTGATCGTCCTGAAGTGGCCTTGGAACAGGTGGCAAACACCAAATCTTCTAAAGGCGAATCGGAAAGGATCCTCATGATGTTGTTGGTTTTTAAAAATGTTGGTTATCGATATTTATCAATTTCGTGGGGGTGCTCGATGGTGTGGTGAGGTAGTGGGTCAGTGGCTCCTCAACCTTTTCTGTGGATGGACGTGGTGTTAGGTGTTGCCTTCCGGGGCAGAGCCGAAGCACCAAGAGATAGGCGATTGTCCTGAAGTGGCCTTGGAAGGTGTGGCAAACACCAAATCTACTGAAGGCGCTTCGAAAAGGATCCTCATGATGTTGTTGGTTTCAAAAGTGTTGGCTATTAATATTTATCAATTTCGTCGGGTACTCGATGGTGTGGCGAGGCTGTGGGTACACGGTTCCTCGACCTTGGTTCTAGATGGACGTGGTGTTAGGTGATGCATTCCGGGGCGGAGCAGAAGTACCAAAGACAGGTGATCATCCTGAAGTGGCATTGGAATGGGTGGCAAACACCAGATCCGCTGAAGGCGCATCGGAAAGGATCCTCGTGATGTTGTTGGTTTTTGAAAATGATGGCTTTCGATATTTATCAATTTCGTGGGGTACTCGAAGGTGTGGTGAGGCCGTGGGTGTGCCGCTCCTCGACCCTGGATGTGGATGGGATTGGTGTTAGGGGATGCCTTCCGGGGCAGAGCCGAAGAACAAAAGAGACGGGTGATCATCCTGAAGGGGCCTTGGAAGGGATGGCAAACACCAGATCTGTTGAAGGCGCATCAGAAAGGATCATCGAGATGTTGTTGGTTTATAAAAATGTTGGCTTTCGATATTTATCAATTTTGTGGGGTACTCGATGGTGTGGTGAGGCTCTGGGTGCGCGGCTCCTCGACCTTTTCTGTGGATGGACGTGGTGATAGGTGATGCTTTTCGGGGAACAACCGAAGCACCAAGAGACGGGTGATCGTCCTGAAGAGGACTTGTAAGGGGTGGCAAACACCATATCGGCTGAAGGCGCATCCGAAAGGATCCTCGTGATTTGTTGGTTTTTGAAAATGATGGCTTTCGAAATTTATTAATTTCGTGGGGTACTTGAAAGTGTGGTGAGGTTGTGGGTTTGTGGCTCCTCAACCCTGATTGTGGATGGACGTGGTGTTAGGGGATGCCTTCGGGGCGGAGCCGAAGCACCAAGAGACAGGAGATTGTCCTGTAGTGGCCTTGGAAGGGGTGGCAAACACCATATCGACTGAATGCGCATCGGAATGGATCCTCGATATGTTGTTGGTTTTTGAAAATGATGGCTTTCAATATTTATCAATTTCGTGGGGTACTCGAAGGTGTGGTAAGGCTGTGGGTGTGCCGCTCCTCGACCTTGTTTGTGGATGGGCGTGGTGTTACGTGATGGCTTCCGAGGCGGAGCCGAAGAACCAAGAGACTGGTGATCATCCTGAATGGCCTTGGAAGGGGTGGCAAACACCGGATCGTCTGAAGGCGCATCAAAAAGGATCCTTGCGATGTTGTTTGATTTTAAAAATCTTGGCTTTGGATAGCTATCAATTTTGTGGGGTACTCGACGGTGTGGCAAGGCTGTGGGTACATGTGGCTCCTCGACCTTGGTTGTGGATGGACGTGGTGTTAGGTGTTGCCTTCCATGGCGGAGTCAATGCACCACGAGACGGCTGATGGTCCTGAAGTGGCCTTGGAAGTGGTGGCAAACACCGGGTCAAATGAAGGCGCATCGGAAATGATTCTCGTGATGTTGTTGTTTTTAAAAATGTTAGCTTTTGATATTTAAAAATTTCGTGGGGTACTCGATGGTTTGGTGAGGATGTGGGTGCGCGGCTCCTCGAACTTTTATGTGGATGGACGTGGTGTTTGGTGATGTCTTCTGGGGCGGAACTGAAGCACCAAGAGACGGGTGATCGTCCTAAAGTGGCCTTGGAAGTGGTGGCAAACACTAGATCGTCTGAAGGCGCATCGGAAAGGATCCTTGCGATGTTGTTGGATTTTAAAAATGTTGGCTTTGGATAGTTATCAATTTTGTAGGGTACTCGACGATGTGGCAAGGCTGTGGGTGCGGCTCCTCGACCTTGTTATGGATGGACGTGGTGTTAGGTGATGCCTTTCGGGGCGGAGTAGAAGCACCACGAGACAGGTGATCGTCCTGAAGTGGCCTTGGAAGTTGTGGCAAACAACGGATCGACTGAAGGCGCATCGGGTAGGATCCTCGTGATGTTATTGGTTTTAAAATGTTAGCTTTCGATAGTTATCAATTTCATAGGGTAATCGATGGTGTGTCGAGGCTGTTGGTGTGCGGCTCCTCGACCTTGGTTGTGGATGGACGTGGTGTTAGGTGATGCCTTCCGGGCGAAGCCGAATCACCAAGAGACTGGTGATCGTCCTGAAGTGGCCTTGGAAGGGGTGGCAAACACCAAATCTGCTGCAGGTGCTTCGGAAAGGATCCTCATGATGATGTGGGTTTTTAAAAATGTTGGCATTCAATATTTATCAATTTCGTTGGGTACTCGATGGTGTGGTGAGGCTGTAGGTGCGCGGCTACTCAACCATTTATGTGGATGGATGTGGTGTTAGGTGATGCCTTCCGGGGCAGAACCCAAGCACCAAGTGTCAGTTGATCGTCCTGAAGTGGCCTTGGAAGGGGTGGCCAATGCCATATCAGCTGAATACGCATCGAAAAGGATCCTCGTGATGTTGTTGGTTTTTGAAAATGATGGCTTTCGATATTTATTAATTTTGTGGGGTACTCTAAGGTGTGGTGAGGCTGTGGGTGTGGCCCTTCTCAACCTTGGCTGTGGATGGCCGTGGTTTTAGGTGATGCCTTCCGGGGCAGAGCCGAAGCAACAAGAGACTGGTGATCGTCCAGAAGTGGCCTTGGAAGGGGTGGCAAACAATAGATTTGTTGAAGGAGCATTAGAAAGAATCCTCGAGATGTTGTTGGTTTATAAAAATGTTGGCTTTTGATATTTATCAAATTTGTGGGGTACTGGATTGTGTGGCGAGGATGTGGGTGCGCGGTTCCTCGACCTTGGTTCTGGATGGACGTGGTGTTAGGTGATGTATTTCGGGGCGGAGCCGAAGCAGCAAAGACGGGTGATCTCCCTGAAGTGGCATTGGAAGGGGTGGCAAACACCAAATCCATTAAAGGCGCATCGGAAAGGATCCTCGTGATGTTGTTGGCTTTTGAAAATGATGGCTTTCTATATTTATCAATTTCGTGGGGTACTCGAAGGTGTGATGAGGCTGTGGGCGTGCCGCTCCTCGTCTTTTGGTGTGGATGGGCATGGTGTTAGGTGATGCCTTCCGGGGCGGAACCGAAGCAACAAGAGATGGGTGATCTTCCTGAAATGGCCTTGGAAGGGGTGGCAAACACCGGATCCGCTGAAGGCGCATCGAAAAGGATCCCCGTGATGTTGTTGGTTTTTAAAAATGTTGGCTTTTGATATTTATCAATTTCGTGGGGTACTCGAAGGTGTGGTGAGGGTGTGGGTGCGTGGCTCGTCGACCCAGATTGTTGATTGATAGGTGATGCCTTCCGGGGCGGAGCCGAAGAACCAAGAGACAGGCGATCGTCTGGAAGTGGCCTTGGAAGGGGTGGCAAACACCATGATGGCTTTCAATATTTATCAATTTTGTGCGGCTCCTCGACCTTGACTGTGGATGGACATGGTGTTAGGTGATGCATTCTGGGGCGGAGCCGAAGCACCCAGAGACGGGTGATCGTCCTGAAGTGTCCATGGAAGGGGTAGCAAACACCATATATGCTGAATGTTCATCGGAAAGGATCCCCGCGATGTTGTTTGTTTTTGAAAATGATGCCTTTCGATATTTATCAATTTTGAGTGGTACTCGAAGGTGTGGTGAGGATGTGGGTGTGCCGCTCCTCGACCTTGGCTGTGGATGGGTGTGGTGTTAGGTGATGCCTTCCGGAGCAGAGCGGAAGCATCAAGAGACGAGTGATCATCGTGAAGTGGCCTTGGAAGGGGTGGCAATAACCAGATCGGCTGAAGGCGCATCGGAAAGGATCCTCGAGATGTTGTTGATTTTTAAAAATGTAGGCTTTCAATATTTATCAATTTTGTGGGGTACTCAATTGTGTGGAGAGGCTGTGGGTGCGTGGTTCCTGGACCTTGGTTCTTGATGGACGTGGTGTTAGGTGATGCATTCCGGGGCAGAGCCGAAGCACCAAAGACGGGTGATCGTCCTGAAGTGGCATTGGAAGGGGTGGCAAACACCAAATCTGCTGAAGGCACATCGGAAAGGATCCTCGTGATGTTGTTGGGTTTTGAAAATGATGCTTTTCGATATTTATCAATTTCATGGGGTACTCGAAGGTGTGGTGAGGCTGTGGGTGTGCCGCTCCTCGACCGTGGCTGTGGATGGGTGTGGTTTTAGGTGATCCTCGAGATGTTGTTGGTTTATAAAAATGTTTGTGGGGTACTCGATTGTGTGGTGAGCTAGTGGGTGCGTGGCTCCTTAACCTATTATGTGGATGGACGTGGTGTTAGGTGCTGCCTTCTGGGGCGGAACCCAAGTACCAAGAGACGGTTGATCTTCCTGAAGTGGCCTTGGAAGGGGTTGCAAACAACGGATCGGCCGAAGGCACATCGGAAAGGATCGTTGCGATGTTGTTGGTTTTTAAAAGTGTTGGCTTTCGATATTTATCAATTTCATCGGGTATTCGATGGTGTGACGAGGCTGTGGGTACGCGGCTCCTCGACCTTGGTTGTGTATGGATGTGGTGTTAGGTGATGCCTTCCGGGGCGAAGCTGAAGCACCAAGAGACGCGTGATCGTCCTGAAGTGGCCTTGGAAGGGGTGGCAAACACCAGATCGACTGAAGGAACATCGGAAAGGATCCTCGTGATGTTGTTGGTTTTCTAAAAATGTTGGCTTTTGATATTTATCAATTTTGTGGGGCACTCGATGGTGTGGCGAGGCTGTGGGTGCACGGCTCCTCAACCTTGGTTGTGGATGGACGTGGTCTTAGGTGATGCCTTCCGGGACGGAGTCGAAGTACCAAGAGACGGGTGATCGTCCTGAAGTGGCCTCGGAAGGGGGGAGGGGGCTAACACCGGATTGACTGAAGGCCTATCGGAAAGGATCCTTGCGATGTTGTTGGTTTTTAAAATTGTTGGCTTTCGATATTTATCAATTTCGTAGGGTACTCGATGGATTGGCGAGGTTGTGGGTGCACGGATCCTCAACCATGGACGTGGATCGAAGTGATGTTAGGTGATGCCTTCCGGGGCGGAGCCGAAGCACCACGAGACGGGTGTTCGTCCTGAAGTGACCGTGGCAGGGGTGGCAAACATCAGATGAACTGAAGGAGCATCGGAAAGGATCCTCGTGATGTTGTTGGTTTTTAAAAATGTTGGCTTTCGATATTTATCAATTTTATAGGGCACTCGATGTTGTGGTGAGGTTGTGGGTGTGTGGCTCCTCGACCTTTTCTGTGGATGGACGTGGTGTTAGGTGATGCCTTTCGGGGAAGAACCGAAGCACCAAGAGACGGGTGATCGTCCTGAAGTGGCATTGGAAGGGGTGGCAAACACCATATCGGCTGAAGGCGAATCGGAAAGGTTCATCGTGATGTTGTTGATTTTTGAAAATGATGGCTTTCGATATTTATCAATTTCGTGGGGTACTTGAAGGTGTGGTGGGGTTGTTGGCGTGCGGCTCCTCGACCCTGATTGTGAATGGACGTGGTGTTAGGTGATGTCTTCCGGGGCGGAGCCGAAGCACAAAGAGACAGGCGATCGCCCTGAAGTGGCCTTAGAAGGGGTGGCAAACACCATATCAGCTGAATGCGCATCGGAAAGGATCCTCGAGATGTTGTTGGTTTTTGAAAGTGATGGCTTTCGAATTTATCAATTTCGTGGGGTACTCGAAGGTGTGGTGAGGTAGTGGGTGTGTCGCTCATCGACCTTGGCTGTGGATGGGCGTGCTGTTAGGTGATGCTTTCCGGAGCAGAGCCTAAGTATCGAGAGACGGGTGATCGTCGTGAAGTGGCCTTGGAAGGGGTAGCAAACACCAGATCGGTTGAAGGCGCATCGGAAAGGATCCTCGAGATGTTGTTGGTTTTTAAAAATGTTGGCTTTTCATATTTATCAATTTTTTGAGGTACTCAATTCTGTGGCGAGGCTATGGGTGCCCGGTTCCTTGACCTTGGTTCTTGTTGGACGTGGTATTAGGTGATGCATTCCCGGGCGGTGCCGAGGCACCAACGATGGGTGATCGTCCTGAAGTGGCCTTGGAAGGGGTGGTAAACACCAGATGGCTTGAAGGCGCATCGAAAAGGATCCTTATGGATGGACGCAGTGTTAGGTGATGCCTTCCAGGGCGGAGCAGAAGCACCAAGAGACAAGTAATCATACTAAAGTGGCCTTGGAAGGGGTGGCAAACACCATATCGGCTTTATGCGCATCGGAAAGGATCCTCGTGATGTTGTTGGTTTTTGAAAATGAAGGCTTTCGATATTTATCAAATTCGTGGGGTATTTGAAAGTGTGGTGAGGCTGTGGGTGTGCCGCTCCTCGATCTTGGCTATGGATGGGTGTGGTGTTAGGTGATGCCTTCTGGGGCAGAGCCGAAGCAACAAGAGATGGGTGATCATCCAGAAGTGGCCTTAGATCTGGTGACAAACACCAGATCTGCTGTAGGCGTATCAGAAAGGATCCTTAAGATGTTGTTGGTTTATAAAAATGTTGGCTTTCGATATTTATCAATTTTGTAGGGTACTCGATTGTGTGGTGAGCAAGTGGGTGCGTGGCTCCTTAGCCTATTATGTGGATGGACGTGGTGTTAGATGTTGCCTTCTGGGGCGAAACCCAAGCACCAAGAGACGGTTGATCTTCCTGAAGTGGCCTTAGAAGGGGTTGCAAACACCAGATCGATTGAAGGAACATCGAAAAGGATCCTCGTGATGTTGTTGGTTTTCTAAAAATGTTGGCTTTCGATATTTATCAATTTCGTGGGTACTCGATGGTGTGGTGAGGCTGTGGGTGTGCGGCTCCTCTACCTTTGCTGTGGATGGACGTGGTGTTAGGTGATGCCTTCCGGGGCGGAGTCGAAGCACCAAGAGACGGGTGATCGTCCTGAAGTGGCCTTGGAGGGGGGGGGGGGGGGCTAACGCCGGATTGGCTGAAGGCTCATCGAAAAGGATCCTTGCGATGTTGTTGGTTTTTAAAATTGTTGGCTTTCGATATTTATCAATTTTGTGGGGTACTCGATGAAGTGGCGAGGCTGTCGGTGCATGGCTCCTCAACCTTGGTTGTGGATGGATGTGGTGTTAGGTGATACCTTCTGGGGCGGAGCTGAAGCACCAAGAGACGCGTGATCGTCCTGAAGTGGCCTTGGAAGGGGTGGCAAACACCATATCGACTGAAGGAACATCGGAAAGGATCCTCGTGATGTTGTTGGTTTTCTAAAAATGTTGGCTTTCGATATTTATCAATTTCGTGGGTACTCGATGGTGTGGTGAGGCTGTGGGTGCGCGGCTCCTCTACCTTTGCTGTGGATGGACGTGGTGTTAGGTGATGCCTTCCGGGGCGGAGTCGAAGCACCAAGAGACGGGTGATCGTCCTGAAGTGGCCTTGGAGGGGGGGCGGGGGCTAACGCCGGATTGACTGAAGGCTCATCGAAAAGGATCCTTGCGATGTTGTTCGTTTTTAAAATTGTTGGCTTTCGATATTTATTAATTTCGTGGGGTACTCGATGAAGTGGCGAGGCTGTCGGTGCACGGCTCCTCAACCTTGGTTGTGGATCGAAGTAGTGTTAGGTGATGCCTTCCGGAGTGGAGCCGAAGCACCACGAGACGGGTGTTCGTCCTGAAGTGACCGTGGAAGTGGTGGCAAACACCAGATGGGCTGAAGGAGCAACGAAAAGGATCCTCGTGATGTTGGTTTTTAAAAATGTTGGCTTTCGATATTTATCAATTTTTTGGGGTACTCAATTGTGTGGCGAGGCTGTGGGTGTGCGGTTCTTCGACCTCGGTTCATGATGGTTGTGGTATTAGGTGATGCCTTCCAGTGCGGAGCAGAAGCACTAAGAGACAAGTGATCGTACTGAAGTGGCCTTAGAAGGGGTGGTAAACACCATATCGGCTGAATGCGCATCAGAAAGGATCCTCGTGATGTTGTTGGTTTTTGAAAATGATGGCTTTCGATATTTATCAAATTCGTGGGGTATTCGAAGGTGTGGTGAGGGTGTGGGTGTGGGTGTGCCGCTCCTCGACCTTGGCTGTGGATGGGCGTGGTGTTAGGTGATGCGTTCCGGGGAGGAGCCGAAGCAACAAGAGACGGGTGATCGTCCAGAAGTGGCCTTGGAAGGGGTGGCAAACACCAGATCTGCTGAAGGCGCATCAGAAAGGATCCTCGAGATGTTGTTGGTTTATAAAAATGTTGGCTTTCGATATTTATAAATTTTGTAGGGTACTCGATTGTGTGGCGAGGCTGTGGGTACGCGGCTCCTTAACCTTTTCTGTGGATGGACGTGGTGTTAGGTGTTGCCTTCTGGGGTGGAACCCAAGCACCAAGAGACGGTTGATCTTCCTGAAGTGACCTTGGAAGGGGTTGCAAACAATGGATCGGCCGAAGGCGCATCGGAAAGGATCGTTGCGATGTTGTTGGTTTTTAAAAGTGTTGGCTTTTGATATTTATCAATTTCATCGGGTACTCGATGGTGGGACGAGGCTGTGGGTGCGCGGCTCCTCGACCTTGGTTGTGGATGGATGTGGTGTTAGGTGATGCCTTCCGGGGCGGAGCTGAAGCCCCAAGAGACGCGTGATCGTCCTGAAGTGGCCTTGGAAGGTGTGGCAAACACCAGATCGGCTGAAGGCGCATCGGAAAGGATCCTCGTGATGTTGTTGGTTTTCTAAAAATGTTGGCTTTCGATATTTATCAATTTCGTGGGGTACTCAATGGTATGGTGAGGCTGTGGGTGCACGATTCCTCTACCTTTGCTGTGGATGGACGTGGTGTTAGGTGATGCCTTCTGGGGCGGAACCCAGGCACCAAGAGACAGTTGATCGTCCTTAAGTAGCCGTGGAAGTGGTGGCAAACAACGGATTGGCTGAAGGCGCATCGGAAATAATCCTCGTGATGTTGTTGGTTTTTAAAAATGTTGGCTTTCGATATTTATCAATTTCGTCGGGTACTCGAATGTGTGGTGGGGCTGTGGGTGCGCTGCTCCTCGACCCTGATTGTGGATGGACGTGGTGTTAGGTGATGCTTTCCGGGGCGGAGCCGAAGCACCAAGAGATGGGCAATCGCCCTGAAGTGGCCTTGGAAGGCGTGGCAAACACCATATCGGCAGAATGCACATCGGATTGCATCCTCGAGATGTTGTTGGTTTTTGAAAATGATGGCTTTAGATATTTATCAATTTTATGGGGTACTCCATGGTGTGGTGAGGCTGTGGGTGTACGGCTCCTCGACCTTTTCTGTGGATGGACGTGGTGTTAGGTGATGCATTTCGGGGAAGAACCGAAGCATCAAGCAATGGGTTATCGTCCTGAAGTGGCCTTGGAGTCGGCTGAAGGCGCATCGGAAAGGTTCCTCGTGATGTTGTTGGTTTTTGAAAATGATGGCTTTCGATATTTATCAATTTCGTGGGGTACTCGAAGGTGTGGCGAGGCTGTGGGTGTGCGGCTCCTCGACCCTGATTGTGGATGGACGTGATGTTAGGTGATGCCTTCCGGGGCGGAGCCGAAGCACCAAGAGACGGGCGATCGCCCTGAAGTGGCCTTGGAAGGGGTGGCAAACACCATATCGGCAGAATGCACATCGGATAGGATCCTCGAGATGTTGTTGGTTTTTGAAAATGATGGCTTTCGATATTTATCAATTTCGTGGGGTACTCGAAGGTGTGGTGAGGTTGTGGATGTGCCGCTCCTCTACCTTGGTTGTGGATGGGCGTGGTGTTACGTGATGCCTTCCGGGGCGGAGCCGAAGAACCAAGAGACTTGTGATCTCCCTGAAATGGCGTTGGAAGGGGTGGCAAACAGCAGAACGGCCGAAGGTGCATCGGAAAGGTTCCTTGCGAAGTTGTTGGTTTTTAAAAATGCTGGCTTTCGATATTTATCAATTTCGGGGGGTACTCAAAGGTGTGGTGGGGTTGTGGGGGCGCGGCTCCTCGACCTTTTCTATGGATGGACGTGGTGTTAGGTGATGCCTTCCGGGGCGGAGCCGAAGCACCGAGAGACGGGTGATCGTCCTAAAGTGGCCTTGGAAGGGTTGGGCAACACCATATCGGCTGAAGGAGCATCGGAAAGGATCCTCGTGATATTGTTGGTTTTTAAAAATGTTCGCTTTAGATATTTATCAATTTTATGGGGTACTCCATGGTTTGGTGAGGCTGTGGGTGTGTGGCTCCTCGACCTTTTCTGTGGATGGACGTGGTGTTAGGTGATGCATTTCGGGGAAGAACAGAAGCACCAAGAGACGGGTGATCGTCCTGATGTGGCCTTGGAAGGGGTGGCAAACACCATATCGGCTAAAGGTGCATCTGAAAGGTTCCTCGTGATGTTGTTGGTTTTTGAAAATGATGGCTTTCAATATTTATCAATTTCGTGGGGTACTCGAAGGTGTGGTGAGGTTGTGGGTGTGCGGCTCCTCGACCTTGATTGTGGATGGACGTGGTGTTAGGTGATGCCTTCCGGGGCGGAATCGAAGCACGAAGTGACAGGTGATCGCCCTGAAGTGGTCTTGGAAGGGGTGGCAAACACTATATCGGCTGAATGCGCATCGGAAAGGATCCTCGAGATGTTGTTGGTTTTTGAAAATGATGGCTTTTGATATTTATCAATTTCGTGGGGTACTCGAAGGTGTGGTGAGACTGTGGGTGTGCCGCTCCTCTACCTTGGCTGTGGATTGGCGTGGTGTTAGGTGATGCCTTCCGGGGCGGAGATAAAGAACCAAGAGACTGTTGATCGTCCTGAAAAGGCCATGGAATGGGTGGCAAACACTAGATCGGCCGAAGGGGCATCGTAAAGGTTCCTTGCAATGTTGTTGGTTTTTAAAAATGTTGGCTTTCGATTTTTATCATTTTCGTGGGGTACTCAAAGGTGTGGTGGTGCTGTGGGTGCGCGGCTTCTCGACCTTTTCTGTGGATGGATGTTGTATTAGGTGATGCCTTCCGGGGCGGAGTCGAAGCACCAAGAGACGGGTGATCGTCCTGAAGTGGCCTTGGAAGGGGTGGGAAACACTATATCGGTTGAAGCAGCATTGAAAATGGTCCTCGTGATGTTGTTGGTTTTTAAAAATGTTGGCTTTAGATATTTATCAATTTTATGGGGTACTCCATGGTGTGGTGAGGCTGTGAGTGTGCGGCTCCTCGACCTTTTCTGTGGATGGACGTGGTGTTAGGTGATGCATTTCGGGGAAGAATCGAAGCACCAAGAGACGGGTGATCTTCCTGAAGTGGCCTTGGAAGGGGTGGCAAACACCATATCGACTAAAGACGCATCGGAAAGGTTCCTCTTGATGTTGTTGGTTTTTGAAAATTATGGCTTTCGATATTTATCAATTTCGTGGGGTACTCGAAGGTGTGGTGAGGCTGTGGGTGTGCGGCTCCTCGACCCTGATTGTGGATGGACGTGGTGTTAGGTGATGCCTTCCGGGGCGGAGACGAAGCACCAAGAGACAGGCGATCGCCCTGAAGTGGCCCTGGAAGGGGTGGCAAACACCATATCGGCTAAATGCGCGTTGGAAAGGATCCTCGAGATGTTGTTGGTTTTTGAAAATGATGGCTTTTGATATTTATCAATTTCGTGGGGTACTCGAAGGTGTGGTGAGGCTGTGGTTGTGCCGCTCCTCTACCTTGGTTGTGGATTGGCGTGGTGTTCCATGATACCTTCCGGGGCGGAGCCTAAGAACCAAGAGATTGGTGATCGTCCTGAAGTGGCTTTGGAAGGGCTGGCATACACCAGATCGGCCGAAGGCGCATCGGAAAGGTTCCTTGCAATGTTGTTGGTTTTTAAAAATGTTGGCTTTCGATATTCATCAATTTCGTGGGGTACTTGAAGGTGTATTGGGGCTGTGGGTGCGCGGCTCTCGACCTTTTCTATGGATGGACGTGGTCTTAGGTGATGCCTTCCAGGGCGGAGCCGAAGCACCAAGAGACGGGTGATCGTCCTGAAGTGGCCTTGGAAGGGGTGGCAAACACCATATCGATTGAAGGAGCATCAGAAAGGATCCTCGTGATGTTGTAGGTTTTTAAAAATGTTGGCTTTAGATATTTATCAATTTTATGGGGCACTCGATGGTGTGGCGAGGCTGTGGGTGTGCGGCTCCTCGACCTTTTTTGTGGATGGACGTGGTGTTAGGTAATGCATTTCGGGGAAGAACCGAAGCACCAAGAGACGGGTGATCGTCCTGAAGTGACCTTGGAAGGGGTGGCAAACACCATATCGGCTGAAGGCGCATCAGAAAGGTTCCTCGTGATGTTGTTGGTTTTTGAAAATGATGGCCTTCGATATTTATCAATTTCGTGGGGAACTCAAAGGTGTGGTGAGGCTGTGGGTGTGCGGCTCCTCGACCCTGATTGTGGATGGACGTGGTGTTAGGTGATGCCTTCCGGGGCGGAGCCGAAGCACCAAGAGACAGGTGATTGATGTCATGCGAATGCACGCTCGTGCTATTCTGGCAAGTGTACCGGACTGCCGTCAAGTAATAAAAGATATCGAACCCACAGAGACTGTGTTCCTGAATCGCAATCGGTTTTCGAATCGATTAGATCTGGACAGTTTTAAAAAGGATTTTTATGTTTTGAGTGAAAAGGGTTTTTGAATTCGAAATTAAAAGATAGATGAGCAGAAAACAAATGTTTTTGGGATTTTCGATTTAAATGGATTCCTAGGGATTTGGGTTACCTTTGAGGCTGTTTATGTTGCTAATTTGATTTACCTTTGTTGATTACCGAAATTGCCTTGAAGGCGAGTTTATCCTCTGATAGCTTAAGCTCCCTCTCGGGTTACAAAAGCCGTGCCCAATTGACCCGACCCCTACTCTCGTGGTAGTCGATCCCAGATTGGACCCTTTGCGTTCCGTGACAACTCGTTGCTCCTCGAGGGACGGCTTCTAACTCTCGTGATTTCAGTCCCAAGTCTGACTTCTATAGGTCCGACACCTAAGTTCACCGCTAGGTTCCTCCTTATAATGTCTAAGTCATGCAAATAACCTAAGTTCACCGCTAGGTTCCTCCTTAGATCATCCACATCTCACAAACCAAAGTGGTCACGGGCTTTACGAGTGAAACACCCTAGAAATCCTAAGTTCACCGCTAGGTTCCTCCTTAGAACGTCTACGTCACGCAAATAAGCGGTTGCCGAAATTTATGAGTGATTAACACACTAGAAATCAGATCTAAAACAATAATGAAATCAACAACGATTTTACATCAAATCAACAACATTTACAAAACTCGGGCAGAGCCCTAGTCCCTAGAAACAAACTACTACTCCAGTCTTGCCATGGAGATGACAAGCTGGGTTGACAACATAATAGAAAAATCAGAAAATCAGAGAAGAGAAGAGAAGAGGAAAAGAGAGATCTATGCCTAAGTCCTAGTTGTTATGGATCATCCAATGTTTGATGTGTGTCCTCAGATCTGATGCCTTGATCCTTATTTATAGAAATTGGGAAGTTATTGTCCCAAACCAACTCAAAATCTTATCTATTTCGGTTTCTTCAGGTCCAAGTAATGCGGGTCACGGCCGTGATGGCCATCACGGGCTGGCCGTGACGGTCTCTGCTTCTGGAAGTTCTGCAAGATCCATTAGTTCGCGACGCGAACATTTTTCTCGCGACGCGAGTGCTCCTTTTGTGGCCGTGTTCTGAATTACGGCTGGGCCGTGATGTGCTCTGACTTGTGGTGGTTTTAGGTCACGGCCGTGATGGCTATCACGGCCAGGCCGTGACAGACTCTAACTTCAGCCTTTCTTCTTCTTCAGTTTTGCTCGATCATGGCTGTGATGGGCATCACGGCTAGGCCGTGATGGGCTCTGTTTGGCTCATTTTCTTCAGTTTTAAAGCTCCATCTTCATCCAAACTTCATCATGGTTGATCTTGAGCAATTTACCCTTGATATCTGCAAAACAACACACGAAAACCGCCTTACCCGTTCCAAAGGAAAATTAACCTAAAATCTAATAAAAATATGCCTAAACTACATGAAAATGCATTCAAAATGATAGACAAAGATGATGTGGAATCACACTCATCAGTGATCGCCCTGAAGTGGTCTTGGAAGGGGTGGCAAACACCATATCGGCTGAATGCGCATCGGAAAGGATCCTCGAGATGTTGTTGGGTTTTGAAAATGATGGCTTTTGATATTTATCAATTTCGTGGGGTACTCGAAGGTGTGGTGAGACTGTGGGTGTGCCGCTTCTCTACCTTGGTTGTGGATTGGCGTGGTGTTAGGTGATGCCTTCCGAGGTGGAGCCAAAGAACCAAGAGACTGTTGATCGTCCTGAAAAGGCCTTGGAAGGGGTGGCAAACACCAGATCGACCGAAGGAGCATCGGAAAGGTTCCTTGCAATGTTGTTGGTTTTTAAAAATGTAGGCTTTCGATATTTATCAATTTCGTGGGGTACTCAAAGGTGTGGTGGGGCTGTGGGTGCGCGGCTTCTCGACCTTTTCTGTGGATGGACGTGGTGTTAGGTGATGCCTTCCGGGGCGGAGTCGAAGCACCAAGAGACGGGTGATCGTCCTGAAGTGGCCTTGGAAGGGGTGGGAAACACCATATCGGTTGAAGTAGCATTGAAAAGGATCCTCGTGATATTGTTGGTTTTTAAAAATGTTGGCTTTAGATATTTGTCAATTTTATGGGGTACTACATGGTGTGGTGAGGCTGTGGGTGTGCGGCTCCTCGACCTTTTCTATGCATGGACGTGGTGTCAGGTGATGCATTTCGGGGAATAACCGAAGCACCAAGAGACGGGTGATCGTCCTGAAGTGGCCTTGGAAGGGGTGGCAAACACCATATCGGCTGAAGGCGCATCGGAAAGGTTCCTCGTGATGTTGTTGGTTTTTTAAAATGATGGCTTTCGATATTTATCAATTTCATGGGGTACTCGAAGGTGTGGTGAGGCTGTGGGTGTGCGGCTCCTCTACCCTGATTGTGGATGGACGTGGTGTTAGGTGATGCCTTCCGGGGCGGAGACGAAGCACCAAGAGACAGGCGATCACCCTGAAGTGGCCTTGGAAGGGGTGGCAAACACCATATTGGCTGAATGCGCATCGGAAAGGATCCTCGAGATGTTGTTGGTTTTTGAAAATGATGGCTTTTGATATTTATCAATTTCGTGGGGTACTCGAAGGTGTGGTGAGGCTGTGGGTGTGCCGCTCCTCTAACTTGGTTGTGGATTGGCGTGGTGTTACGTGATGCCTTCTGGGGTGGAGCCTAAGAACCAAGAGACTGGTGATCGTCCTGAAGTGGCCTTGGAAGGGGTGGCATACACCTGATCGGCCGAAGGCGCATCGGAAAGGTTCCTTGCAATGTTGTTGGTTTTTAAAAATGTTGGCTTTCGATATTTATCAATTTCGTGGGGTACTTGAAGGTGTAGTGGGGTTGTGGGTGCGCGGCTCTCGACCTTTTCTATGGATGGACGTGGTGTTAGGTGATGCCTTCCAGGGCGGAGCCGAAGCACCAAGAGACGGGTGATCGTCCTGAAGTCGCCTTGGAAGGGGTGGCAAACACCATATCGATTGAAGGAGCATCGGAAAGGATCCTCGTGATGTTGTTGGTTTTTAAAAATGTTGGCTTTAGATATTTATCAATTTTATGAGGCACTCGATGGTGTGGCGAGGTTGTGGGTGTGCGGCTCCTCGACCTTTTTTGTGGATGGACGTGGTGTTAGGTGATGCATTTCGGGGAAGAATCGAAGCACCAAGAGACAGGTGATCGTCCTAAAGTGGCCTTGGAAGGGGTGGCAAACACCATATCGACTGAAGGCGCATCGGAAAGGTTCCTCGTGATGTTGTTGGTTTTTGAAAATGATGGCCTTCGATATTTATCAATTTCGTAGGGGAACTCAAAGGTGTGGTGAGGCTGTGGGTGTGCGGCTCCTCGATCCTGATTGTGGATGGACGTGGTGTTAGTTGATGCCTTTTGGGGCGGAGCCGAAGCACCAAGAGACAGGCGATCGCCCTGAAGTGGCTTTGGAAGGGGTGGCAAACACCATATCGTGCGAAGGCACATCGGAAAGGTTCCTTGCGATATTGTTGGTTTTTAAAGATGTTGGCTTACGATATTTATCAATTTCATGGGGTACTCGATGGTGTGGTGAGGATGTGGGTGTGTCGCTCCTCTACCTTGGCTGTGGATGGGCGTGGTGTTACGTGATGCCTTCCGGGGCGGAGCCGAAGCACCAAGATACATGTGATCATGCTGAAGTGGACTTGGAAGGGGTGGCAAACTCCATATCGGCTGAAGGCGAATCGGAAAGGATCCTCGTGATGTTGTCTATTTTTAAAAATGTTGGCTTTCGATATTTATCAATTTCGTGGGGTACTCAAAGGTTTGGTGGGGCTGTGGTTGCGCGGCTCCTCGACCCTGATTGTGTATGGACGTGTTGTTAGGTTATGCCTTCCGGGGAGGAGCCGAAGCACAAAGAGACAGGCGATCGTCCTGAAGTGGCCTTGGAAGGGGTGGCAAACACCATATCTGCTGAATGTGCATCGAAAAGGATCCTCACGATGTTGTTGGTTTTTTAAAATGATGGCTTTCAATATTTATCAATTTCGTGCGGTACTCGAAGGTGTGGTGAGGATATGGGTGTGCCGCTCCTCGACCTTGGCTGGGGATGGGCGTGGTGTTAGGTGATGCCTTCCGGAGCAGAGCCAAAGCATGAAGAGACGGGTGATTGTCGTGAAGTTTCCTTGGAAGGGGTGGCAAGCACCAGATCGACTGAAGGCACATCGGAAATGATCCTTGAGATGTTGGCTTTTAAAAATGTTGGCTTTCGATATTTATCAATTTTGTGGGGTACTCAATTGTGTGGCGAGGATGTGGGTGCACGGTTCCTCGACCTTGGTTCTTGATGGACGTGGTGTTAGGTGATGCATTCCGGGGTTGAGCCGAAGCACCAAAGACGGGTGATCATCCTGGAATGGCTTTGGAAGGGGTGGCAAACACCAGATCGCTTGAAGGTGCATCCGAAAGGATCCTTACGTTGTCGTTGGTTTTTTAAAATGTTGGCTTTCGATATTTATCAATTTCGTGGGGTACTCGATGGTGTGGCGAGGCTGTGGGTGCACGACTCCTCGACCTTGGTAGTGGATCGAAGTGATATTAGGTGATGCCTTCCGGGGCGGAGCCGAAGCACCACGAGAGGGGTGTTCGTCCTTAATTGGCCGTGGAAGGGGTGGCCAACATCAGATCGGCTGAAGGAGCATCGGTACGGATCCTCGTGATGTTGTTGGTTTTCTAAAAATGTTGGTTTTCGATATTTATCAATTTCGTGGGGTACTCGATGGTGTGGTGAGGCTGTGGGAGTGCAGCTCCATTACCTTTGCTGTGGATGGACGTGGTGTTAGGTGATGCCTTCTGTTGTGAACACCGGCAAGTGTACTGGGTCGTCGCAAGTAATAAAAACACGGTAAGATATTACCGAGGTCGAACACAAGGATTGGGCTACCAATTCTACCAATTCGCGAGAAATTCAATAGGTTCGGTCAAGAGAGAAGAGTTGTAGAGAGAGAGAGATTTATATCGCAACTTAATTAACAAGTCAAATAAAGCAAAGGGATTGAAATCTGGAATTAAAATATCTAGGGTTTCAAATCCACCTACCCAATCATGCATAGTACCCGAGTGATGATGCATTCCTCCCAAGGTTCAATTACAATGTCAACCAGGACCCCCAATTTCTCCTAAATTCATGGCCGTGCTCAATAGGACGTATTCAACGATTAGGATTAATCACTTGTTCGGTCTCATAATCCTAATCCTTGAATTCTGTTAATTCTTGTTCACTATAAGGTTGCACTAATCTCCTACCCACTGTCGTGCAATATTCAATTAGTGATCCCAATTCAAGTTCTAAAACGCGATTCGCCGGTCGGCCTCAACACGTTTAACTAGTTAATCACGCTAGCATATGATCAACACAATAATATCATAATTGAGAAACATTTATTGAGAGAAGGGGAGAAAAACATACATCACATGAACTCTATACAGCCATGGGTGGCTTCATCGATCCCCTAGACGAGGGGATTAGTTCCTCATGCCCGTAACAACACACGAACAATCGACAACAATCTCCATAATAAAATAAACTAAGAAAAGAAGGAGACGCAGCTCCAAAGAGTAACAAGGATTCGCCTAAAACTGCTCTCAAAACAATGGATAACCTCTCCCAATCCTGATATGTAACAGCCTTTAAATAAGGATTCTGATTTCTGTCCTCTCGCGGGGCGAGCACTCCTTCGCGAGGCGAATTTTAGTATTGGCGCGCTTTCAAATTTGGATTTTCGCGAGGCGATGGTGTGTTCGCGGGGCGAGTCTTCCAACTTCAATCTGTCACAGCCGTGACATGCATCACGTCTAGGCTGTGATGGCCTCTGTCTTCCAGGGTCTTTAGGATCTCGCGAGGCGATATGTCTTTCGCAGGGCGAGACTTCAAACCCAAATTTGTCACAGTCGTGACCTTAATCACGGCTATGCCGTGATGCTCTCTGTCTTGCAGGTCTTCAGACTCTCGCGGGGCGAGAATATTTTCGCGGGGCGATCCAGAAATGATGACTTTTGCTGCTTCGTTGACCTTCAGTTTCGCGAGGCGAACATACACTCGCGGGGCGAGTGTCTCCAGAACTGCAATTTCCACTGTTTCTTGACTTTCCTTGACTCCCGGAGCTTCACTTATTGACCCGAAAACACCAAAAGCAGCCAAAAGTGTAATTCTATCCAAATTAAGCTAAAAACTACACAAAATACACAAAACGAGTCAAAGTCTAACTTAGGAACAAAACAAGGCAAATTTGGGCGAAAACGAGAGTGAACTCGACTGATTGGCACATAAACCCTAGTTCATCTAGTCATAAAACTAGATAAGCCAGAGGCTTATCAAAACACCCCAAACTTAAACCTTGCTTGTCCCCAAGCAAGCTAAAACTCAAAAACGACTCAAGACTTGGCAAGCCTAAAGGAATCAACCGATTTCGCACAAATTTCATGGAATCAAAATAGTTTTTCTCCAATGATCTCCCCCCCTTTTTCATCAATGTAATCCCCACATTCATTTACTTTAAACATTTGAGAACTTCATCATTCATGCCATCATTACTCTAAGTTAAGGCTCAAAGATACACACAAAGGAAGATCACCTAATTCAAGCAATTGCCTTCCTCACAAGGGTATGTAAAATTTCCCTCATTCGCTCAATTTCGTCAAGGCTATCAACTTTTCACTCAATTTCACGTATCAAGAGCACTTCCCATGAATTTGATTTTCATCTCAAAAATGGTTCCCACGAAAACATGCATGCAACATCAGAAGGTCTTTTAAAGGTTGTAATGGGGCCTGGCTCAGGGTAGGATATACAAGGATACTAGGCTTAAGTCCCTAGGAACTAAGAGAGCATGAGAATTTGACATACATTCCACTCTAATTCCTTTTTCCATTTTTCTTTTTGCCTCGGGTGACTACAACCCTTTCCTTGCTAATCTTTTTTGTTTTGCCCCTTTTCTTTTTGGCATTTTTTTTTATATTGCCTTGGGTTCCAACCTTTATTTTCTTTTTCTCACCCCAATATGACACATCACCTTGTAGCCACCCCAAACTTAGTTTCTCACAACCTTTCTCTTGCTCACTTCCATGCTCTCCTAATCCTAAGATCGGGTTAACATGGTTTTTTTCAGATTTTTGGCTTGTAATATAGGGTCATCAAGAAACAATAGGCTAATTAGGCTCAATGTGGCTGACTAGGGAACATGCATGAGGGATGGTCCTTTTTAGGCCAAGTAGTTATTCAAAGAAAATTGCCTAAATCATTTGATGCAACACATAAACATGCAAACCCTAAACAGATTCAAGCAAATTCGGGAAAGTGCAACTTAACAGTGATTCACACATTCAAAAACAGAGTTGGAGGCTAAAATCCTTACCTGGACATTTTGCAAATTGTTTGACCGAGATACGATTCCTAGTGTGTGCACCCCCTCACCCCAAACTTATCATAAATCAAGTAATCACAATAAAATTCTCAAAGTTCAATTTTCAATTTTTAAGTGGGGATCAATTTTCTAATTTCAGAACCTAGGGGGAAATCATCGATGGTCAATATAATTCATGCAATCAATCTATGATCAATTTAATTAAAATCCAACAAGCTTGCCGACACGACATTCATACAACAACTCTTGATCTTCTCAAATTATTCAAGAGTGATAAACAAAAACAAAACAAAAATAAAAAACAAAACAAAAGTTAGGAGAAGAGAGGGATACCTAGCTTGGGTTGCCTCCCAAGTAGCGCTTGTTTAACGTCCCGAGCCTGACTCAAGTCGCCCCTAAGGGTTAATCCGGAGGAAGATCTTGCTTGCCATGCCATTCCTTGGCCCGTTCTTTGTAGGTTTGTGCCCTTTTATATGCTCGCATGCGGTTCCCGGACAACTCATTTAAGTTCAGGACCCTTCTATAATCAGCACGAACTCTCCACTCCGTGGTGGTCTTTTTTGGGATCAACTTATTGTTTTCATTGACCACCACGGTTGTGCCACCTTTCGACTTCGGTGCTTTATTACCCTTTTTCATATCCTTGTTGTTGAGCTTTTCCCTTGCACATTCATCCTCTGGGAGACTCGATATGGCTTCCATGTCTTTTAACCATTCAAGATAGACCTCATCCCCCGAAGGGCCTTTTTCCTTTCTATCATCATCATGGGATTTTACCAACACTTGAGCACGTGAAGAACCATGGGCTTCTCTAGTTTCCTTTGCCTTAACAGTTGGATCCACCATATCCACACGATACACTTCCAACCTCTCTGTAGGGTGCTTCATTGCTTCAAAGAGATTGAAGACTACCTCATCATCTTGCACCCTTAGAGTGAGTTTCCCATGTCGCACATCTATCAAGGCACCCCCAGTGGCCAAGAAGGGCCTACCCAATATGAGAGGGATCTCGGCGTCTTCTTCCATATCGAGCACTACAAAGTCCGCCGGAAATATAAGCTTGTCCACCTTTACTAACAAGTCTTCGACCACCCCATAAGGATATTTTATAGAGCGGTCGGCTAGTTGGAGCGACATCCGTGTATCCTTGAATTCTTTGATTCCCAACCTCTTCATCATAGAGAGGGGCATCAAGTTGATGCTTGCCCCTAGATCACACAATGCCTTCCCTACAGTCATCTCCCCAATGGTACATGGTATCGAAAAGGAACCGGGATCCTTCAACTTTGGAGGTAGTTTTCTTTGAAGAATGGCACTACACTCCTCGGTCAAAGCAACTGTTTCCTCATCCACTATTCTCCGCTTCTTGGTGAGAAGATCCTTCATAAACCGGGCATATGATGGCATTTGTTCCAAGGCTTCCACAAATGGAATGTTAATCTGAAGTTTTCGGAAGACATCAAGGAACTTATTGTATTGCTTATCCTGTTGAGGCTTCTTCAATCTTTCAGGATACGGTACCCTCATGTAGGGCGGGAGGTCTTGGGGTTCAACCCACTTCTTCTTTCGGAATTCTTCATCTACAAGTTTCAGCCTTCCCCCTTGCTCCGGTGCCTTGTCACTTACCGACTCTTCTTTCTCAGGTTGCTCTTCCTCAACATGTAGTTGTTCCGGGGCCTTGTCTTCTTGAGAATCCAACACTCTACCGCTTCTGGTTGTTACGGCATTGCAATGGGCCTTAGGGTTGTTCTCGGTATCACTTGGGAATGTGCCTGGGAGACGCTCATTAAGTTGCCTTGCGAGCTGAGCAACATGCGTCTCTAGATTGTGAATTGACGCTCCTGTATGCGTTGCCAACTTGTCAACTGCCGCAGTCACCTTCTCAAAAGCTGTGCTTGTATCAATTGACATCTTCGCAACTGCCGCGCTCATCTTCTCAATAGCCAACTCCCAAGGCTGTCGTCCACCATCTGTTATTTGCAACTGATTAGGCCCCGGAAGAGCCTGCTAAGTATTGCGCTGCTGAATTCCAATGTTCGGTCTCAGACCCTGTTGAGGTTGTTGCCAATTCTGTTGAGGATGTTGTTGACCGGCTAGACCACCATTAGCATCACTCCAAGCAAACCCCGGATGGTCTCTCTTCATATACCCCCTATTCTGATTCTGACTGTAGTCATTACATACATTTCTCGATAATTGTTCTGGGGCACAGTGTCATAGAAGTTGTGGCATGAGTCCACATGTTCCTGAGAGAAATTTAGCGGGAAAATCTGAGTGTCATGATCTCCATTACAATTTGCACAACCCGGAGGCATTCCCTCGTGTATCGCATTAACCCTCTTGTTCCCAGACAAGGCCTCATTCTGCATCTTCATAAGTCTGTTTTGCTCTAAAATGGCTTCCATTGTCCCAGAACTGATTCCACTTGAGGTTTCCCTACCACGGTTGTAATCATTGTATGACATCTTCTCTAACAATGCCCATCCATCCTCAGCTGATAAATAAGAGAACGAGCCGCCAGCTGCGGCATCACAGTTCATCTGATAGCTCCCCCTCAACCCATTAAAGAAGTGTTGAACTTTAGAGACTGGGTCAAAGAACGCTGAGGGACATCTTCTCAATAACCCATTGTACCTTTCCCATGCTTCATTATACGTTTCATCCTCTGTCTTCCTGAAAGATGTAACGGCTATTCTTGCTTGTGCCGCTTTCTGAGGAGGAAAATATTTGGTTAGGAACTTCTGTGCCATTTGCTCCCAAGTTCTGATGCTGTTCCTATCCAAACTGTCAACCCAATCGCAAGCGACATCCCTAAGAGAGAGAGGGAAAAGCCGCAAGCGATACTCATCCTGAGAGACTCCCCTGGTCTTCTGCAAGTCACAAGCTTCAAGGAAGCGAGTGATGTGTCTATGAGGGTCCTGTTTGCCACTCCCATCAAACTGATTCTCGCGGATCTGGAATGTGACACATGCTTCCACTCTGAAGGAGTCTGTATTCAGGTTGCCCCTCACAATAGAAGAGTCACAATCTCCCAAGCTGGGTAGATCGTACTCGAAGAGAGGCTTGTAACGAGGAGGAGGAGGAGGATTTTCTTCAGCCATGTCCTCAAAATCAATCGTTTCAAGCCTCTTCCTTTCTCTGACTTCCTTCCTTAAGCGTTTCTCAGTCTTGGTGATCTCCGAATCAAATAGCAAGTCCTCTTGTGAGATGGTACCTCGCATACAAAAACACGGCAAGACCAAGTGGAATCAAAGAAGTAGAGAAATAATAAACAAATAACAGAAAAATAAAAAAAATAAATATCTACTTAACCAATCAATCAAATTTCCTAAAATTAGGAAAATTGGTTGTGCCAATCCTCGGCAACGGCGCCAAAAACTTGTTGTTAATGCCGGCAAGTGTACCGGGTCGTCGCAAGTAATAAAAACACGGTAAGATATTACCGAGGTCGAACACAAGGATTGGGCTACCAATTCTACCAATTCGCGAGAAATTCAATAGGTTCGGTCAAGAGAGAAGAGTTGTAGAGAGAGAGAGAGATTTATATCGCAACTTAATTAACAAGTCAAATAAAGCAAAGGGATTGAAATCTGGAATTAAAATATCTAGGGTTTTAAATCCACCTACCCAATCATGCATAGTACCCAAGTGATGATGCATTCCTCCCTAGGTTCAATTACAATGTCAACCGGGACCCCCAATTTCTCCTAAATTCACGGCCGTGCTCAATAGGACGTATTAAACAATTAGGATTAATTACTTGTTCGGTCTCATAATCCTAATCCTCGAATTCTGTTAATTCTTGTTCCCTATAAGGTTGCACTAATCTCCTACCCACTGTCGTGCAATATTCAATTAGTGATCCCAATTCAAGTTCTAAAACGCGATTCGCCGGTCAGCCTCAACACGTTTAACTAGTTAATCACGCTAGCATATGATCAACACAATAATATCATAATTGAGAAACATTTATTGAGAGAAGGGGAGAAAAACATACATCACATGAACTCTACACAGCCATGGGTGGCTTCATCGATCCCCTAGACGAGGGGATTAGTTCCTCATGCCCGTAACAACACACGAACAATCGGCAACAATCTCCATAATAAAATAAACTAAGAAAAGAAGGAGACGCAGCTCCAAAGAGTAACAAGGATTCGCCTAAAACTGCTCTCAAAACAATGGATAACCTCTCCCAATCCTGATCTGTAACAGCCTTTAAATAAGGATTCTGATTTATGTCCTCTCGCGGGGCGAGCACTCCTTCGCGAGGCGAATTTTAGTATTGGCGCGCTTTCAAATTTGGATTTTCGCGAGGCGATGGTGTGTTCGCGGGGCGAGTCTTCCAACTTCAATCTGTCACAGCCGTGACATGCATCACGGCTAGGCCGTGATGGTCTCTGTCTTCCAGGGTCTTCAGGATCTCGCGAGGCGATATGTCTTTCGCGGGGCGAGACTTCAAACCTAAATTTGTCACAGCCGTGACCTTAATCACGGCTATGCCGTGATGCTCTCTGTCTTGTAGGTCTTCAGACTCTCGCGGGGCGAGAATATTTTCGCGGGGCGATCCAGAAATGATGACTTTTACTGCTTCGTTGACCTTCAGTTTCGCGAGGCGAACATACACTCGCGGGGCGAGTGTCTCACTGCAATTTCCACTGTTTCTTGACTTTCCTTGACTCCCGGAGCTTCACTTGTTGACCTGAAAACACCAAAAGCAACCAAAAGCGTAATTCTATCCAAAATAAGCTAAAAACTACACAAAAGACGCAAAACGAGTCAAAGTCCAACTTAGGAACAAAACAAGGCAAATTTGGGCGAAAACGAGAGTGAACTCGACTGATTGGCACATAAACCCTAGTTCATCTAGTCATAAAACTAGATAAGCCAGAGGCTTATCACCTTCTGGGGTGGAGTCGAAGCACCGGATTGACTGAAGGCGCATCGGAAAGGATCCTTGTGATGTTGTTGTTTTTTAAAAATGTTGGCTTTCGGTATTTATCAATTTCGTGGGGTACTCGATGGTGTGGTGGGGTTATGGGTGTGCGACTCCTCGACCTTTTCTTTGGTTGGGCGTGGTGTTAGGTGATGCGTTCCGGGGCGGATCCGAAGCACCAAGAGACAGGTGATCGTCCTGAAGTGGCCTTGGAAGGGGTGCCAATCACCATATTGGATGAAGGCGAATCGGAAAGGATCCTCGTGATGTTGTCTGTTTTTAAAAATGTTGGCTTTCGATATTTATCAATTTCGTGAGGTACGCGAAGGTGTGGTGGGGTTGTGGGTGCGCGACTCCTCTACCCTGATTGAGGATGGACGTGGTGTTAGGTGATGCCTTCCGGGGAGGAGCCGAAGCACCAAGAGACATGCGATCGTCCTGAAGTGGCCTTGGAAGGGGTGGCAAACACCATATCTGTTGAATGCGCATCGAAAAGGATCCTCGCGATGTTGTTGGTTTTTGAAAATGTTGGCTGTCGATATTTATCAATTTCACGCGGTACTCGAAGGTGTGGGGAGGATGTGGGTGTGCCCCTCCTCGACCTTGGCTGTGGATGGGCGTGGTGTTAGGTGATGTCTTCCGGAGCAGAGCCGAAGCATCAAGAGACGGGTGATCATCGTGAAGTGGCCTTGGAAGGGGTGGCAAACACCAGATCGACTGAAGGCGCATCGGAAAGGATCCTCGAGATGTTGTTGGTTTTTAAAAATGTTGGTTTTCGATATTTATCAATTATGTGGGGTACTCAATTGTGTGGCGAGGCTGTGGGTGCGCGGTTCCTCGACCTTGGTTCTTTATGGACGTGGTGTTAGGTGATGCATTCTGGGGCAGAGCCGAAGCACCAAAGACGGGTGATTGTCCTGAAGTGCCATTGGAAGGGGTGGCAAACACCAGATCCGCTGAAGGCGCATCGGAAAGGATCCTCGTGATGTTGTTGGTTTTTGAAAATGATGGCTTTCGATATTTATCAATTTCGTGGGGGTACTCTATGGTGTGGTGAGGCTATGGGTGCGCGGCTTCTCAACCTTTTCTGTGGATGGATGTGGTGTTAGGTTTTCCCTTCCGTGGCGGAACCCAAGCACCAAGAGACAGTTGATCGTCCTGAAGTTGCCTTGGAAGGGGTTGCAAACAACGGATCGGCCGAAGGCGCATCGGAAAGGATCGTTGCAATGTTCTTGGTTTTTAAAAGTGTTGGCTTTCTATATTTATCAATTTCGTTGGGTACTTGATGGTTTGGCGAGGCTGTCGGTGCGCGGCTCCTCGATCTTGGTTGTGGATGGATGTGGTGTTAGGTGATGCCTTCCAGGGCGGAGCTGAAGCACCCAGAGACGCGTGATCGTCCTGAAGTCGCCTTGGAAGGGGTGGCAAACACCAGATCGGCTGAAGGCGCATTGGAAATGATCTTCGTGATATTCTTGGTTTTCTAAAAATGTTGGCTTTCGATATTTATCAATTTCTTGGGGTACTCGATGGTGTGGTGAGGCTGTGGGTGCGCGGCTCCTCTACCTTTGCTGTGGATGGACGTGCTGTTAGGTGATACCTTTCGGGGCGGAGTCGAAGCACCAAGAGATGGGTGATCGTCCTTAAGTGGCCTTGGAGGGGGGGCAAACGCCGGATTGACTGAAGGCGCATCGGAAAGGATCCTTGCGATGTTGTTGGTTTTTAAAAATGTTGGCTTTCGATATTTATCAATTTCATGGGGTGCTCGATGGTGTGGCGAGGCTGCGGGTGCACAGCTCCTCGACCTTGGTTGTGGATCAAAGTGATGTTAGGTGATGCCTTCCGGGGAGGAGCCGAAGCACCACGAGACGTGTGTTCGTCCTGAAGTGGCCGTGGAAGGGGTGGCAAATACCAGATCGACTGAAGGAGCATCGGATAGGATCCTCGTGATGTTGTTGGTTTTTAAAAATATTGGCTTTAGATATTTATCAATTTTATGGGGTACTCGATGGTGTGGTGAGGCTGTGGGTGCACGGCTCCTCGACCTTTTCTGTGGATGGACGTGGGATTAGGTGATGCCTTTCGGTGAAGAGCCAAAGCACCAAGAGATGGGTGATCGTCCTGAAGTGGCCTTGGAAGGGGTGGCAAACACCATATCATTTGAAGGCGCATCGGAAAGGATCCTCGTGATGTTGTTGGTTTTTGAAAATGATGGCTTTCGATATTTATCAATTTCGTGGGCTACTCGAAGGTGTGGTGAGGCTGTGGGTGTGCCGCTCCTCGACGTTGGTTGTGGATGGACGTGGTGTTAGGTTATTCCTTCCGGTGCGGAGTAAAAGCACCAAGAGACAAGCAATCGTACTGAAGTGGCCTTGGAAGGGGTGGTAAACACCATATCGGCTGAATCCGCATCGGAAAGGATCCTCGTGATGTTGTTGGTTTTTGAAAATGATGGCTTTCAAAATTTATCAATTTCGTGGGGTACTCGATGGTGAGGTGGGACTGTGGGTGTGCCGCTCCTCGACCCTAATTGTGGATGGACATGGTGTTAGGTGATGCCTTCCGGGGCGGAGCCGAAGCACTAAGAGAGAGGTAATCGTCCTGATGTGGCCTTGGAAGGGGTGGTAAACAACATATTTGCTAAATGCGCATCTGAAAGGATCCTCGCGATGTTGTTGGTTTTTGATAATGATGGCTTTCGATATTTATCAATTTCATACGATACTCGAAGCTGTGGTGAGGCTGTGGTTGTGCCGCTCCTCGACCTTGGTTGTGGATGGACGTGGTGTTAGGTGATGCCTTCTGGGGCAAAGACGAAGCATCAAGAGATGGGTGATCGTTGTGAAGTGGCCTTGGAAGGGGTGGCAAACACCAGATCGGCTAAAGGCGCATCGGAAAGGATCCTCGAGATGTTGTTGGTTTTTAAAAATGTTGGCTTTCGATATTTATCAATTTTGTGGCGTTCTCAATTGTGTGGCGAGGCTGTGGGTGCGCGGTTACTCGACCTTGGTTCTTGATGGACGTGGTGTTAGGTGATGCATTCCAGGGTGGAGCCGAAGCACCAAAGACGGATGATCGTTCTGAAGTGGCCTTGGAAGGGGTGGCAAACACCAGATCGTCTGAAGGCACATCAGAAAGGATCCTTGCGATGTTGTTGGTTTATAAAAATGTTGGCTTTCGATATTTATCAATTTTGTGGGGTACTCGATGGTGTGGCGAGGTTGTGGATGCACGGTTCCTCGACCATGGTTTTGTATGGACGTGGTGTTAGGTGATGCATTCCGAGGCGGAGCCGAAGCACCAAAGACAGGTGATCGTCCTGAAGTGGCATTGGAAGGGGTGGGAAACACCATATCCGCCGAAGGCACATCGGAAAGGATCCTTGCGATGTTGTTGGTTTTTGAAAATGTTGGCTTTCGATATTTATCAATTTCGTGGGGTGCTCGATGGTGTGGCGAGGCTGCGGGTGCATGGCTCCTCGACCTTGGTTGTGGATCGAAGTGATGTCAGGTGATGCCTTCCGGGGTGGAGGCGAAGCACCACGAGACGTGTGTTCGTCCTGAAGTGGCCGTGGAAGGGGTGGCAAATACCAGATCGACTGAAGGAGCATCGGAAAGGATCCTCGTGATGTTGTTGGTTTTTAAAAATGTTGGCTTTAGATATTTATCAATTTTATGAGGTACTCGATGGTGTGGTGAGGCTGTGGGTGCACGGCTCCTCGACCTTTTCTGTGGATGGACGTGGGATTAGGTGATGCCTTTCGGTGAAGAGCCAAAGCACCAAGAGACGGGTGATCGTCCTGAAGTGGCCTTGGAAGGGGTGGCAAACACCATATCATTTGAAGGCGCATCGGAAAGGATCCTCGTGATGTTGTTGGTTTTTGAAAATGATGGCTTTCGATATTTATCAATTTCGTGGGCTACTCGAAGGTGTGGTGAGGCTGCGGGTGTGGCGCTCCTCGACGTTGGTTGTGGATGGACGTGGTGTTAGGTTATTCCTTCCGGTACGGAGCAAAAGCACCAAGAGACAAGCAATCGTACTGAAGTGGCCTTGGAAGGGGTGGTAAACACCATATCGGCTGAATGCGCATCGGAAAGGATCCTCGTGATGTTGTTGGTTTTTGAAAATGATGGCTTTCGAAATTTATCAATTTCGTGGGGTACTCGATGGTGAGGTGGGACTGTGGGTGTGCCGCTCCTCGACCCTAATTGTGGATGGACGTGGTGTTAGGTGATGCCTTCCGGGGCGGAGCCGAAGCACTAAGAGAGAGGTAATCGTCCTGAAGTGGCCTTGGAAGGGGTGGTAAACAACATATTTGCTGAATGCGCATCTGAAAGGATCCTCGCGATGTTGTTGGTTTTTGATAATGATGGCTTTCAATATTTATCAATTTCATACGGTACTCGAAGCTGTGGTGAGGCTGTGGTTGTGCCGCTCCTCGACCTTGGTTGTGGATGGACGTGGTGTTAGGTGATGCCTTCTGGGGCGAAGACGAAGCATCAAGAGGTGGTTGATCGTTGTGTAGTGGCCTTGGAAGGGGTGGCAAACACCAGATCGGATAAAGGCGCATCGGAAAGGATCCTCGAGATGTTGTTGGTTTTTAAAAATGTTGGCTTTCTATATTTATCAATTTTGTGGCGTTCTTAATTGTGTGGCGAGGCTGTGGGTGCGCGGTTACTCGACCTTGGTTCTTGATGGACGTGGTGTTAGGTGATGCATTCCAGGGTGGAGCCGAAGCACCAAAGACGGATGATCGTTCTGAAGTGGCCTTGGAAGGGGTGGCAAACACCAGATCGTCTGAAGGCACATCAGAAAGGATCCTTGCGATGTTGTTGGTTTATAAAAATGTCGGCTTTCGAAATTTATCAATTTCTTGGGGTACTCGATGGTGTGGCGAGGTTGTGGATGCACGGTTCCTCGACCATGGTTTTGTATGGACGTGGTGTTAGGTGATGCATTCCGAGGCGGAGCCGAAGCACCAAAGACATGTGATCGTCCTGAAGTGGCATTGGAAGGGGTGGGAAACACCATATCCGCCGAAGGCACATCGGAAAGGATCCTCGTGATGTTGTTGGTTTTTGAAAATGTTGGCTTTTGATATTTATCAATTTCGTGTGGTACTCGAAGGTATGGTGAAGCTGTGGGTGCGCGGCTCCTCGACCGTGATTGTGGATGGTTGTGGTGTTAGGTGATGCCTTCCGAGGCGGAGCCGAAGCACCAAGAGATGGGTGATCGTCCTGAAGTGGCCTTGGAAGGGGTGTCAAACACCAAATCTGCTGAAGGCGCGTCGGAAAGGATCCTCACAATGTTGTTGGTTTTTAAAAATGTTGGCTTTCGATATTTATCAATTTCGTGGGGGTACTCGATGGTGTAGTGAGGCAGTGGGTGCGCGGCTCCTCAACCTTCTCTGTGGATGGACGTGGTGTTAGGTGATGCCTTTAGGGAAAGAGCTGAAGCACCAAGAGACGGGTGATCGTCCTAAAGTGGCCTTGGAAGGGGTGGCAAACACAAGATCGGCTGAAGGCGCAACGGAAACGATCCTCGAGATGTTGTTGGTTTTTTAAAATGGTGGCTTTCGATATTTATCAATTTCGTGGGATACTCGATTGTGTGGCTTGGCTGTGGGTGCGTGGTTCCTCGACCTTGGTTGTGGATGGACGTGGTGTTAGGTGATTTATTCTGGGCCGGAGCCGAAGCACCAAAGACAGGTGATCGTCCTAAAGTGGCCTTGGAAGGGGTGGGAAACACCTGATCGGCTGAAGGCGCATCGTAAAGGATCCTTGTGATGTTGTTGGTTTTTAAAAATGCTGGCTTTCGATATTTATCAATTTCGTGGGGTACTCGATGGTGTGTCAAGGTTGTGGGTGTGCGGCTCATCGACGTTGGTTGTGGATGGATGTGTTGTTAGGTGATGCTTTCTTTGGCGGAGCCGAAGCACCAAGAGAAGGGTGATCATCCTTAAGTGGCCTTGGAAGGGGAGGTAAACACCAGATCCACTGAAGGCGCATTGGAAAGGATCCCCGTGATGTTGTTGGTTTTTAGAAATGTCAGCTTTCAATATTTATCATTTCGTGGGGTACTCTAAGGTGTGGTGAGGCTGTGGGTGTGTCGCTCCTCGACCTTGGCTGTGGATGGGCGTGGTGTTAGGTGATGCCTTCCGGGGCAGAGCCAAAGCAACAAGAGACGGGTGATCGTCCTGAAGTAGCCTTGGAAGGGGTGGCAAACACCAGATCTGTTGAAGGTGCATCAGAAAGGATCCTCGAGATGTTGTTGGTTTATAAAAATGTTAGCTTTCGATATTTATCAATTTTGTGGGGTACTCGAATGTGTGGCGGGGCTGTGGGTGCGCGGTTCCTCGACCTTGGTTCGGGATGGACGTGGTGTTAGGTGATGCATTCCGGGGTGGAGCCGAAGCACCAAAGACGGGTGATCGTCCTGAAGTGGCAATGGAAGGGGTGGCAAACACCAGATCCGTCAAAGGCGCATCGAAAAGGATCCTCGTGATGTTGTTGGTTTTTGAAAATGATGTCTTTCGATATTTATCAATTTCGTGGGGTACTCGAATGTGTGGTGAGGCTGTGGGTGTGCCGCTCCTCGACCTTGGTTGTGGATGGGTGTGGTGTTAGGTGATGCCATCAGGGGTGGAGCTGAAGCATCAAGAGACGGGTGATCATCCTGAAGTGGCCTTGGAAGGGGTAGCAAAAACCAGATCGACTGAAGGCACATCGGAAAGGATCCCCGTGATGTTGTTGGTTTTTAAAAATGTTGTCTTTCGATATTTATCAATTTCGTGGGGTACACGAAGGTGTGGTGAGGCTGTGGGTGCGCAGCTCCTCGACCTTGGTTGTGGATGGATGTAGTGTTAGGTGATGCCTTCAGGGGCGGAGCTGAAGCATTAAGAGACGGGTGATCATCCTGAAGTGGCCTTGGAAGGGGTAGCAAACACCAGATCGGCTAAAGGCGCATCGGAAAGGATCCTCGAGATGTTATTGGTTTTTAAAAATGTTGGCTTTCGATATTTATCAATTTTGTGGGGTACTCGATTGTGTGGCGAGGCTGTGGGTGCGCGGTTCCTCGACCTTAGTTGTGGATGGACGTGGTGTTAGGTGATACATTCCGGGCCGGAATCGAAGCACCAAAGACGGGTGATCGTCCTAAATTGGCCTTGGAAGGGGTGGCAAACACCTTATCGACTGAAGGCACACCGGAAAGGATCCTTGCGATGTTGTCGATTTTTAAAAATGTTGGATTTCGATATTTATCAATTTCGTGGGGTACTCGATGGTGTGGCGAGGTTGTGGGTGCGCGGCTCCTCGACGTTGGTTGTGGATGGATGTAGTTTTAGGTGATGCATTCTGAGGCGGAGCCGAAGCATCAAAGACGGGTGATCGTCCTGAAGTGGCATTGGAAGGGGTGGCAAACACCAGATTCGCTGAAGGCGCATCGGAAAGGATCCCCGTGATGTTGTTGGTTTTTAAAAATGTTGGCTGTCGATATTTATCAATTTCGTGGGGTACTCGAAGGTGAGGCGAGGCTGTGGGTGCGCGGCTGATAAGCCTCTGGCTCATGTAGTTTCCAGCTAGAAAAGGGGTAGATTTTGTGCCTAATTGAGCGAGTCAACCTCGCTAATGTCCCAAATTGGCCTTGTTTTGTTCCTAAGTTAGAATTTGATTCGTTTAATGCATTTTTAGTAGTTTTTTGTTTATTTTGAGAAGAATTACGCTTTGCATTTCCTTTTGTTGTTTCAAGTTAAAAGTGAAGCTCTTAGAGTCAAGGAAAATGAAGACAACAGTGGAAAAGCAATTCTGGAAGTTTCGCCTCGCGAAACAGGATCTCGCCTCGCGATCCTGAAGACCAGCCTGAACAGTAACAGTCACCCTTTCTGTCTCACCTCGCGAATCACCACCTCACCTCGCGAGCCTGAAGGCCTGACTGTGCCAGAGATGTCACCTTTTCTGTCTCACCTCACGAATCACCATCTCGCCTCGCGAGTATTCAAACTCAAGATGGAGCCAAAACTGAATTTCGCCCCGCGAGCGTGCGAGACCCATAGCTTCTATTTATAGGCTGTTTTAGGGAAGATCGGAAAATCTTTTGTTCACCACTTGTTTTAGATCATTTTTGAGAGACGAATCCTTATTCTCTGGAGCTGTGTCTCCCTAGTTCTTTTCTTATTTGACAATCATGATGAATTCTAATTATTTATGCATTGTTACAAGCATGAGGAACTAATCCCCTTGTCTAAGGGATAAATGAAACCACCCATGGCGGTGTAGCGTTCAATGTGATGTATGTTTCCCTTCTTTACATCAATTCATGTTTTCCAATTCTGAATTTATTGTGTTGATCATAAGCATGCATGATTGACTAGTTAACGTAATGAGGCTTGATAGGCAATTCGCGTTTAGAACTTGAATTGGGATCATTGATTGAATATTACACGAGAGTAGGATATCAGTGCAACCTTATAGGGAACAAGATTTAATAGAGCTTGACGATTGGGTTATGAGACCTAGTAAGTAATTAACTCAACCGTTGAATACGTCCTATTGAGCACGATAGTGTCATTAGGAGAATTTGGGGGTCCTGGTTGACATTGCAATTGAACTTAGGAAGGGGATCATCATCACTTGGGTACTATGCATGATTGGGTAGGTGGATTTGTGACCTTAGATGTTTAATCCAGATTTTAATTCTCATCGCATCTTATCGCTTCCTACTTTATCTCTAATTGAATTGTTGAATTGAATTGTGATCCTATTTTCTCTCCCTTCTCAACCACTTCTTTTACTTGGTCAAACGTATCGAATTTCTTGCAAATTGGTAGAATTGGTAGCCCAATCCTTGTGTCTGACCTCGGTAATTACTTACCGTGTTTATTACTTATGACGACCCGGTACACTTGCCGGTGACTCAACAAGTTTTTGGCGCCGTTGCCGGGGATTGGCACAACCAATTTTCCTAATTTTTGGGAAGTTTGATTATTTGGTTAAGCTGTTTTTATTTTTATTTTTCTGTTATTTATCTACTATTATTTCTCTGTACTTCTTTGATTCCACTTGGTCTTGCCTAGTTTTTGTATGCGAGGTACCCTTTCACAAGAGGACTTGCTATTTGATTCGGAGATCACCAAGACCGAGAAGCGATTAAGGAAAGAAGCTAGGGAACGAAAGAGGCTTGAAGAAATTAATTTTGAGAGGTGGCCGAAGCAAACCCTCCTCCTCCTCCTCCTCCGTACAAGCCTCTCATCGAGTACAATCTACCCAATTTAGATGATTGTTCTTCTTCTATCGCGAGGGGCAACCTCAATACAGATTTCTTCAGAGTCAAAGGATGTGTCACAGCCCATATCTGTGAGAATCAATTTGATGGGAGTGGCAAACAAGACCCTCATAGACATATCACTCACCTCGTTGAAGCTTGTGACTTGCAGAAGACAAGAGGAGTTTCTCAAGATGAGTTTCGCTTGCGGCTATTCCCTCTCTCTCTTAGGGATATCGCTCGCGATTGGTTTGATAGATTGGATCGCAACAGTATCACAACATGGGAGCAAATGGCCCAAAAGTTCCCCATTAAATATTTTCCTCCTCAGAAAGCGGCACAGGCAAGAGTAGTCGTCACATCTTTCAGGCAGACAGAAGATGAATCTTATAATGAAGCTTGGGAGAGGTATAATGTGCTCTTGAGAAGATTTCCTTCGGCTTTATTTGACCCGGTCTCCAAGGTTCAACATTTCTTTAACGGGTTAAGGGGGCGCTACCAGATGAATTGTGATTCCGCAGCGGGCGGTTCTTTTTCTTATTTATCAGCTGAGGATGGATGGGCGTTATTGGAGAAGATGTCGAACAATGATTACAACCGGGGTAGGAAAACCTCAAGTGGAGTCAGTTCTGCAACAATAGAAGCCATTCTAGAGCAGAATAAACTGTTGAAGATGCAAAATGTGGCATTGTCTGGGAACAAAAGTGTTAATGTGATACATGAAGGAATGCCTCCGGGTTGTGATAATTGTAATGGAGATCATGACATTCAAAGCTGTTCGTTCAACTTCCCTCAGGAGCATGTGGACTCATGCCACAATTTCTATCACAGCGTGCCCCAGAACAACTATCAAAGGAACAGATAGAATGATTACAGTCAGAATCAGAATAGGGGTTATATGAGGAGAGACCATCCGGGTTTCGCTTGGAGTAATGCTAGTGGTGGTCTAGTCGGGCAACAACAACCTCAACAGAATCAGAGGCCAAACTATGGAATCTATCAACGCAATACTCAGCAGGCTTTTCCAGGGACTAATCAGTTGCAAACAACAAATGGTGGAAGGCAACCTTGGGAGTTGGCTATAGAAAAGACGAATGCGGCAATTGAGAAGCTGTCAATCAATATAAGCACAGTCATTGACAAGTTGGCAGCTCATACAGGGGCGGCAATTCAGAATCTAGAGACGCAGATAGCTCAGCTCGCAAAGCAACTAAATGAGCGTCTCCCCGGCACTTTCCCAGGTGATACCAAGAACAACCCTAAGAACCAATGCAATGCCGTAACAACTAGAAGCGGTAGGGTGTTGGGATCTAACAGGGGTGAAACTAGTTCTCAAGAAGTTGAGGCCTCGGAACAACCACATGTTGAGGAAGAGCAACCTAAGAAAAGGTAGTTGGCAAGTGACAAGGCACCGGAGCAAGAGGGAAGGTTAAAACTTGTAGATGAAGAGTTCCGAAGAAAGAAGTGGGTTGAACCCAAAGACCTCCCGCCCTACATGAAGGTACCATATCCTGAAAGATTGAAGAAGCCTCAACAAGATAAGCAGTTTAATAAATTCCTTGATGTCTTCCGCAAACTTCAAATTAACATTCCATTTACGGAAGCCTTGGAACAAATGCCATCTTATGCCCGGTTTATGAAGGAGCTTCTCTCCAAGAAGCGGAGAATAGTGGATGAGGAAACGGTTGCTTTGACCGAGGAGTGTAGTGCCATTCTTCAAAGAAAACTACCTCCAAAGTTGAAGGATCCCGGTTCTTTTTCTATACCATGCACCATTGGGGAGATGACCCTAGGAAAGGCGTTGTGTGATCTAGTGGCAAGCATCAACTTGATGCCCCTCTCTATGATGAAGAAGTTGGGGATCAAATAAGCCAAATATACACGGATGTCACTCCAACTAGCCGACCTTTCTATAAAATATCCTTATGGGGTAGTCGAAGATTTGTTAGTGAAGGTGGACAAGTTCATATTTCCGGCGGATTTTGTGGTGCTTGATATGGATGAAGACGCCGAGATCCCTCTCATATTGGGTAGGCCCTTCTTGGCCATTGGGCGTGCTTTAATAGATGTGCAACAAGGGAAACTCACCCTAAGGGTGCAAGATGAGAAAGTAGTCTTCAATGTCTTTGAGGCAATGAAGCACCCCGCTGAGAGGTCGGATGTGTATCGAGTGGATATGGTGGACTCAATTGTCAAGGCAAAGGCCACTAGAGAAGCCCATGGTTCTTCACTTGCACAAGTGTTGGTAGAATCCCATGATGATGACGGTGAGGAAGAAGACCCTTTGGAGGATGAGGACTATCTTGAGTGCTTAAAAAACATGAAAGCCTTACCGAGTCTCCCAAAGGATGAATGTGCAAAGGAGAATCTCAACAATGAAGGAATGGAAGAAGATAACAAAGCATCGAAGTTGAAGCAACTCCCAACCCACTTAAGGTTTGCATTCTTGTGGGAGAAGGGACAACATCCGGTAATCATTAGCAATGCCTTGATCAAGGAGGAAGAAGAAAAGCTATTGAGAGTTCTTAGGGAACACAAATCCGCCCTTGGGTGGAAGATTTCGGACCTAAAAGGTATAAGCCCTTCCCTATGCATGCATAAGATTTTGATGGAGGAAGATTATAAGCCGGTGGTTCAACCACAAAGACGGTTAAACCCCATCATGAAAGAAGCTGTGCGTAAGGAAGTGATTAGACTTTTAGACGCCGGAATCATCTATCAAATCTCGGATAGCAATTGGGTTAGTCCAATTCATGTGGTACCAAAGAAATGTGGCACAACCGTGGTGGTCAATGAAAGCAATGAATTGATCCCAACAAGGACCATCACGGGGTGGAGGGTAGGTATCGATTATAGAAGGCTTTTGGACTTAAATGAGTTGTCCGAGATCCGCATGCAAGCATATGAAAATGCAAGAATCTACAAAGAGCGGACTAAGGCATGGCATGAAAAGCACATCTTGCCTAGGAGGTTTGAGACCGGACAAATGGTACTTCTTCTTTATAATTCAAGATTGAGACCCTTTCCTGGAATGCCAAAATCAAGGTGGTCGGGACCATTCAAGGTCCTCCAAGTTTTTCCACACGGAGCAGTAGAATTAGAAGGGGCCTCTGGCAACTTCAAGGTAAATGGGCAAAGGCTAAAGCATTACCATGGGGAATCAATCCCAAATGGCAAGCAAGTTCTTCTTCTGGATTAACCTTTAGGGGTGACTTGAGTCAGGCTCGGGACGTTAAACAAGCGCTACTTGGGAGGCAACCCAAGCTACATATACTTTAACTTTTAAGTATTGTCATTTTCTCTTCTTAATAAAAAAAATGAAAAATAAAAAATAAACCAGATTCGCCACGCGAATTGATCAGCCTCTGGCTCGACTAGTTTTTAACTAGTAAGACCATAGGTTTTATTCGAGTTTAATCTCGATTTCGCCCAAATTTGGATGTAATTCTCCTCAAGCAACATTTTGAGTCTCTTAAGTAGTTTTAGGGTATTTTAGTTGATTTTGAGTCAAATAAAGCACTTACTGCTATTTCATGTTTTCAGGTTGATAAGAAAAGCAAGAAGGGAAGAGCACCTGAAGTAGAGGCCATCACGCCCAGACCGTGACACTGGTCACGGCCGTGATGAGATACCCATGAAAATCAGAAAGGATCACGACCCTGTCGTGATAAGCATCACGACCGTGATGAGCTACCCATGAAAGTCAGAATTGATCACGACCAAGACGTGATGAAGGTCACGACCGTGACAGATCATCACCCATGGACATAAGAGATCACGGCCTGGTCGTGATAGCTATCACGGCCGTGATAGACCAGAATTTGAATGCGCGCCCTTGGCAAAATTGGTCACGGCCTGGCCGTGACGGCCATCACCGCTGTGACGCGCGTCCTCTTTATAAATAGGAGCGCAGCAGACACAGAGGGGGATCCATATTTTGATTATTTAAATAATATTTTTAGGATTTGTGTTATGATTGTAATGGAGAACTAATCTCCTTGGATTCATCTGCTGTAATCGGTTTCCATCGCCGCACTTGAGGTTCTGTAATTCCTATTTGAATTGCTATTCTCTTTCAATATTGTTTTGTATGTTCTGTTTGCTTAATTCAGAATTGTATAGAATTAGTATTGATTTATTTCGGTGATGTTATGTTCCTATACTTAATCGTGTTTGCTTAATTCGCGTGTGTTCAATCGTGTTTGCTTAATTCTCGAGGGCTTCACCCCGTTTGCTTAATTCGGGAATTAGGAACGTATATCGTGTAGTGCCGATTTCGCTTGTTAATTGTCGCTACAATCGAAAGGGATTAGAATCCGCTTAGGGCATGGGATTGTATGAACCAATGATAGCTGGGAAACTGAGAACAACAGATTAATCGTTTTTAGCTTATTAATAATTATTTAGTTAGCATTGTTTTTCTTACTGTTTTGTAAATTGAATTTCAAATCTTAAACCCCCCCAAAACTGACTTTTCTGCAAATAACAATCCAAGAGTCCTTGTGAGACGATACTCGAGTTGTCGCGCCCTAGCTACATATTTTTCCAATCACTCGCTTTTTGACGCGTGTGCGACAACGTGTCAAAATTGGCGCCATTGCCGGGGACTCTTGTTGTTATTAACAGAAAATTAAAAAAAAATAAAAAAAGGAGATGCATTGCTGAATTAGATTTGGCTACTAGGTCTGGTTTTGAACCTTAGTATGGATAATTATATGCAAAACTATATGCCTAATGTTTATTATGAGCCATCATGCATATATTATCCTGGCTTCACTGGTGGTTATGAGTTTAGCAGTGATTTTGGAATGTTTGGAGTGAATGATTATTCTGGCCAACATGGTAGAGATCAAGGCAGCCTGGATGAGTTAGCTTCTTTGATACAACAAATGACAGAGCACACTCTTGAATACCAACGGAGGACAGAAGTAAGTCTTCAGGATTTGGCCACTCAAATTGGTCAAATTGCCTCCTACTTGACCACACTGCAAACTCGACGTCTCCTTGAAGAACATACAGATTCACAAATAGTTGTTCTTGACAATACTTCTTTTGAACATGATTCTGATAATGATGTCAAGAACACTATTACTGATGAACTGTGTGTTGAATTTCCAGACATTCAAGCCTTTTCTGATTCTGTTTGTTGTACTATATGTGCTGATTATACTAACACTAACCTTTGTGTGGTGTGTGCTGAGATTTCCGCATGTATAGCAGGTGATGGAGTTGTTAGTGCAGTGAGTGAAAATCGTGCAGAAGTTGAAGCAGCACCAGAGATCCTCTCTACCTGTTTGCCGCCTCCCACTGTGGAACAACCAGCGATGGAGTTCAAGCCTCTGCCTGAGAGACTGGATTTTGCGTCCTTGAATATGAAAACACTATGGCCAGTCCAAGAGGTTGAGTCCCATTCTTATTGGGAGGACTTTGTTGACAAGGAGGTCATCTTCGACCTGAGAGGGAGTGAGAAGTTCGCCGCACTTGGCGGAGTCAACATGATTGGCAAGCGCTCACTCTCATGCTTATGCTATATACCATGGGATCCGGGAGGATCATATTGCATTTCGGGCATTCCTTGGCTGCTGTATCACAGACAGTGGGATCCCGGTGGAACCGCCTCCATGAGTTTCTCTAAACCTTCTTCTTTTTAATTATATTTTCCTTGATTTGTTTTTGTTTTGTTTTCTTTTAGCTCTTGAATAATTTGAGAAGATCAAGAGTATGTGTGTTGAGTCTTGTGTCGGTGAGCTTGTTGGATTTTAATCATATTTTGGGTAGGTGGATTGCATGATATGTGTTGACTGTTGATGATTCCCCCCTAGGTTTTGAAATTGAAAATTGATCCCCATGTGAAAAATTGAAAATTGAACTTTGAGGTATTCTATTGTGACTGCATGATTTATGATAAGTTTGAGGTGAAGGGATGCACACACTAGGGACCGAATCTCGGTCAAACAATTTACAAAAATGTCCAGGTGAGGATTTGAGCCTCCAACATGTTTTTAATTGTGTGAATCACTTTCAAGTTGCACTTTCCCGAATTTGCTTGAGTCTCTTCTGCATGTTTATGTGCTTGCATCAAATGATTTAGGCGATTTTCTTTGAATTAACTACTTGTCCTAAAAAGAACCATCCCTAATGCATGTTCCCTAGTTAGCCCTTTTGAGCCTAATTGGCCTATTGTTTCGTGATGACCCTATATTACAAGCCAAAAATCTGAAAAAACCATGTTAACCCAATCTTAGGATTAGGAGAGCATGGAAGCTTAGCAAGAGACGGGTTGCAAGAAACTAAGTTTGCGGTGGCTACAAGGATATGATGTGTTGTTTGGGATTAAGAAAAAGAAAATTAAAGGTTGGAGCCAAAGGCGAAAAGAAAGATAAAAGAAACAAAAAGAGAAAAGTGCAAAAATGTCAAAAAAAAAGGGTATTGAAAGAAAAAGGGCTGTAGTCACCTAAAAGCAAAAGGAAAAAAAATGGAAAAAGGAATTTGAGTGGAAGTTCAGTGTGTTAAAATGCTCATGCTCTCTTAGTTCCTAGGGACTTAAGCCTAGTACCTTTGAATATCCTACCTCTAGCTAGGCCCCATTACAACCTTTAAAAGACCTTTTGATGTTGCATGCATGTTTTCGTGGGGACCTTGATTGAGATGAAAATCAAATTCATGGGAAGTGCTCTTAAAATATGAACTTGAGTGAAAAGTTGATCGCCTAGACAATTTGAGCGAATGAGTGAAACATTAAATGCCCTCTTGAGGAAGGCAATTGTTTGAAATTGGTGATCTCCCTTTTGTGTGTAACTTGGACCCTCAACTTAGATTAATGATTGCATGAATGATGGAATTCTCAATTGTTTAAAGTAGATGAATGTGGGGATTACATTGTTGCAAAGGGGGGAACATTGAAGAAAAGTTGTTTTGTTAAGATTGCATGAAGTTTGTGTGAAAGCGATTGAATCCTTTAAGCTTGCCAAGTTTGAGTCTTTTTGAGTTTTAGTTTGCTTGGGGACAAGCAAAGTCTAAGTTTGGGGTATTTTGATCAGCCTCTGGCTCGACTAGTTTTTAACTAGTAAGACCATAGGTTTTATTCGAGTTTAATCTCGATTTCTCCCAAATTTGGATGTAATTGTCCTCAAGTAACATTTTGAGTCTCTTAAGTAGTTTTAGGGTATTTTAGTTGATTTTGAGTCAAATAAAGCACTTACTACTATTTCATGTTTTCAGGTTGATAAGAAAAGCAAGAAGGGAAGAGCACCTGAAGCAGAGGCCATCACGCCCAGGCCGTGACACTGGTCACGGCCGTGATGAGCTACCCATGAAAGTCAGAAATGATCATGGTCGCGCTGTCGCGCACGCGCCAAAAAGCGAGCAGTTTACAAAATATGTAGATAGGGAGCGACAACTCGGATATTGTCTCACAAGGACTCTTGGGTTGTTGTTATTAACACAAAATCAGTTTTGGGGAGGGGGGGGGGGGGGGGGGGGGTTTGGATATGAAAGAAAATAAAAAAACAAAACAAAAACAGAGCAATAAAAACAAAGCAGTTTAAATGATTACCAAGCTAGAGACGATTAACCTACTGTTCTCGGTTTTCCACTATCATTGGTTCATGTGAATTCCAAGCCCTAAGTAGATTCTAATCCCCTTTCGGTTGTAGCAACAATTAACAAGCGAAATCACTACTACAGATATATGTTCCTATTCCCGAATTAAGCAAACGGGGTTAAGCCCTTCGTGAACTAAGCGAACACGGATTGAACACACGCGAATTAAGCAAACGCGATTAAATATAGGAACATAACATCACCGAAATAAATCAACACAACACTATACACTCCTGAATTAAGCAAACAGAAATATACAGCATAGTATTGAAAAGAGAAAAGCAAACAAAACAGGAATCACAAAACCTCAAGTGTGGTTGGACCCCAATCACAGTAGATTAATCAAGGAGACTAGTTCTCCATTACAAAGGAAAGACAAAACATATCTAAACTAAGGAGAAAACAAAAGATCAAAAAAACAAAAAAACTCTCAGTTCTGCCTTCAAACAGGCTTAAATACAGTTTCTGAATTCCGCGAGCTCGCAAGGCGAGCATACCTTCGCGAGGCGAATAATACGAACAGTCTTCAGTGTTTGGCTCTCTCGCGAGGCGAGCTGATCATTCGCGAGGCGAGACTCTTCAAATTCCAAACTGTAACGCCCGTGTCCTTCAACATGGATAAGTCGTGCTGACTTCTGGTCTTCAGGGTTGGATTACTCGTGAGGCGAGTCAAGTGTTAGCGGGGTGAGACATAAAGGATTGCAATTTCTGGAACAGTCACGCTTCTGGTTCGCGGGGCAAATGCCTTCTCGCAGGGCGAAGAACTTCAGAACTGTTTCACTTTATTAACCTGAAAACAAGAAATAGCATAAGTGCTTTATTTGACTCTAAATCAACTAAATTAACCTAAAAATACTTAAACGACTCAAAATGCTGCTTAAAGACAATCAAGTCTAATTTGGGTGAAAATAAGATATAATTAGCACAAAACCACGGTCATACTAGCCATAAAACTAGATGAGCCAGCGGTTGATCAATCACGACCCAACCGTGATAAGCATCACGACCGTGATGAGCTACCCATGACAAAAGATCCGAGCAGATTGCATCACCGTGTCAGAAGAACCGCCCGTGATGAAGGTCACGGCTGTGCCGTGATCGCCGTCCCCCTCTATAAATAGGACACAAGAGCACCCATGGACATAATGATGTTTACATAACGGATTTGTGTGGCGTTGTAATGAGAGCTATCTTGATTGCCGTTCCATGATTGCTTAATTCCCATTGAATGACCCTCACTCTAAATAAAATATCCTCTAGGTTCACCCCGTTTGCTTAATTACCCGTTGCTTAGGAATAGATATCGTGTAGTGCTTGTTGACGAATCTGGGAAAGTATACCCAGTCGTGCAAGTAATACGGTGGTGAGACCGGTTATCGTATCCACGGGGATTGGATGTCAACTACCAATTCACAAACTCAGCAACTATCTAGACTAAACTAAAGATCACGAGAAATTAAAACATAAAAATAAAGCAACAAAAGCAATAAAATGTTTTTGGTCTTTTTGGGGACTTTTTACAAACACTTGGAGTGCAGAAAGATATGTTGGGACTAGACTTTACCAAACATCTGTCTCATGTACTATCAGGACTAGATACCTCCCATTCATGCTTCAGATATTAAAATCAATCCACTAAATTACTCAAACCCCGATTCCTCGGATGGCAAGAGCCTAAATCCACTAATAGACCCTAATTCCTTAGGTGGCCTAGATCAATGAATTTGCATTAGGATTAGGGATTACGCGATTACTAGTAAACCAAACTCCATCTCTAGACGAAAGGGTTTCTAGGTGATTAATTTCAGTTTCGGTTCTGATACGAACGTCTCCATTACATACCAAAACACTAATCGAGTCATGGGGGTGCTAGCCACAACAAGCATTAAGCACAGAAAATTAATCACTAATATGAAGACATGAACACAAAATAATCAGTCAAGATAAATACATGATAATAAGTTTGGTTACATCCAATCCCAACAAACAGGGATTTAACTACTCATAAAAATAGAATACAAAGAGAAAGAGAGAAGGGATGAAGCAAACTCCATAGAAGGATCCTCCAATCTTCTTTCAGTCCCAGAGCAAGGAAAACATCCCCCTTCAGGGCTGGAACCCTCTTCCAGCCGCAGCCTCCAAGTCTGCCTCTCCAAGCCTAAAAACTCTCTAACTCCAAAACTGTTCAGTTCTGCCCTAAAACAGCAACTTATACAAATCAGTTCTGCGCTCGCTCGCAAGGCGAATGTCATCTCGCGAGGTGAAAGTTAAAAATCTGTTGTTTCAGAAATGGATCTCTCGCGAGGCGAGGGATGTTCATGACGCGAGACCATAAATTGCTTCTCAAATATGCCCGTGAGGAGCATCAGGACCTAGGCATGATGGCTTCTGGTTTCCAGACTCGCGAGGCGAAACAAGGTTCGCGAGGCGAACCAGAAAGGCTTGCATTTTCTGGAACAGTCAGCTTTCAGGGTCGCGAGGCGAATCCAGTCTCGCGAGGCGAATCTCCAGAATTCCGCTTGGCTCAATTTCTTCTCTTTTCAGGCTCTATTTCTTCCAAGCTTTATTATGGCCAAATCTGCACAGTTTTCCTCAATTTCTGCAAAACAACACACAAAACCACCTTCACCCGTTCCAAGGTAAAAACTAATAAAAATCAAATAAAGAATGCCTAATCTATATGAAAAATGCATGCAAAGGTATACAAAAAATATGATGTAAAATCACACTATCAAATCACCCCAAGCTTATTCAATTGCTTGTCCTCAAGCAATCACTAAGGCCAGAAGAAGAAACAAACATGGATAGTGAACCAAGAACCCGAGCAAATAATACAAGCAATAGGCAATTCAAACAATTTAGCAAGAGACAATCAATTCAAGTCCAATTAGAGGCTTAGGTTCCTTAGACTCATGTTCTCACTGATTTGGGCACTCTTCCTCACTTGAAGCTCACCCCAAGCTTGTTCTTTTGCTTGGCTCTCTTTTCTCCCTCACTCAAGTGTTTAGGGGATAAGACATTTCACTCAATTTTCCTCAAGGAATGAATCCTACCATAGACTTGACTATCAACCAAATCTCTACTTTATTAATGAAAACAATTTAGAATCAAGAGGTCTTTCACTTGGTTGTAACGTGGCCATGGGATTAATCGTTAGGTGGGGAAATCAATAAAAGGACATTTCAAAAGGCTACACAATATATCAACATTTGTAAAGCATGACCTTCTAAAATACCTTTTGGGTTTCAGTTCACTTTCCACCTTTCTTTTCTTTCTTTTGCTTTTTATTTCTCACTTTTCTTTTTGTCATCCCCTTTTCTAATTTATTTTTCTTTTTCTCTTTTTCTTTTATTTTTCTTTTGTTTGGAGAAGGGGAGATTTTTCAACTCAAGAGAATTATTATTTTTTTCTGATTCTTTCATCCCAAATTTTTTTCAACTACCTTTTTCACCCTTTTGTAATACTTTAGAAGGTCCCTTATCAAACATCATTCATCAAAGTAATTTAAGGTACCAAGAAAATAATTTTTTTTCTTTTTTTTTTCATGTAGGCTCAAAATTGGGCAACTAAGGGGTAGCATTTAGTCATTCAAAGCTCAGAAGGCCAGAAAAATACCTATTGCCTCAATCATTTTCAAAACATGTTTTCAAAAATTTTTAAGCTTTGAAATGGTTTCAAGTCAAGTTCTAGAGAAAACAAACCAAGAGGAATAACACTCTAACACAAAGAATGGGGTAAAATTTTGTGAGTACCCCTTTGGCTCAAAATCTCACATTTTAGTAGTTCAACCATCAATGAGCAACACAAATCTTCAGAACCATATGCTAATTATCAACTATCACAGATTATCTCAAACATTTTCATTTGCAGCCATATCACAAGAATAAACAATTGGGTTCAATAATTCACTATCTCAAGTTATTGGGCACTTAGTTCTCACAATTTGGATGCAAAATCTAAGCAAGGGCAATCTAATTGTGTGATCATGCAAAGCTATCATGCAAAACTATATGAATGCATCATGCAAAATGCAAATGCAAAATACCCCTACCCCAAGCTTAAAAATTTACATTGTCCCCAATGTAAACAATCAAGATAGAGAGAGGAGAAAGATAAAATAAATTAAAAATGGAACGGCTTACCGAGGCGGTAGCGGGTGTTAACTTTGCTTTTTCTTATCTTCTTGCTCTTCCCTCCTTCCTTATTACCCTGCAAATACTTGGAAATTCTCAATTTATTATTTTTCCTCTTGAGCTTCTCAAATTATTCAAGAGGTTAAAATCAAAAACCAAACTACTAAGAAAATTAAAACAACTAAAGAGAAGAGTTAAGAAACTTGGGTTGCCTCCCAATAAACGCTTCTTTAACGTCACCAGCTTGACGTTCTAGGATCCTCCTCCTGGATCAAATGGAAATTGGAGTGGAGATTGTAGCAGTAGTATGACTTTATCCTCAACTCCACCCAGCCAGTGTGTGTGAGCACCATTGACCTCTTCAACCATAATAATGCACTTACTTCCTAGCGGGTCAAATGGCATTTTCACCAGGAAGTTTGAAAGACAAGTGGAAGGGACTAACTTACCAATGTCCACACATGCATGCAAGTCGACATATTTTTCTAATGCAGTAAAATCAGCAAGCATGGTGGATTGAATGCTTTCCAAATGCACTGCCTTCTCACTTGTTCCTCCCCAAGGACTAGTGAAAGGTACTTCCTCTTCTTGTGACTCATCCACCATCACCACTTCATCTTCAATTTGATCCATTCCCAAAACAAGATTCTGCTCAACTTCTGCTTCATGTGGCTCTATGGGAATCATACATGGTGGTGGAGGTGGTAGATACGAGCAAAAGGTTTCCCAATCCTCCTCGGAGAAGTTATATATAAGTCTTCCCGTCATATAATCAACTTGTGCGGGAGTAACATGATCCATCAAATCCATGACGTCTCCCAAACACCGGTTGTCTTCCAAAGCGCGACTTGAGGCTTCCTCATCAGGTGAATAATAGCAATTGTCCATGAATTTCGTCCACCTGGCACAACCAAAACTGAAAACAAAAAGATCAAATATATACAGAAAAATAAAAAAAAAAGAATAAAAATGTCTAAATTAGTTGCCTCCTATGTTACTAATGATATTGGCAAAACCAATCCCCGGCAACGGCGCCAAAAACTTGTTGACGAATCTGGGCAAGTATACCCAGTCGTGCAAGTAATACGGTGGTGAGACCGGTTATCGTATCCACGGGGATTGGATGTCAACTACCAATTCACAAACTCAGCAATTATCTAGACTAAACTAAAGATCACGAGAAATTAAAACAGAAAAATAAAGCAACAAAATCAATAAAATGTTTTTGGTCTTTTAGGGGACTTTTTACAAACACTTGGAGTGCAGAAAGATATGTTGGGACTAGACTTCACCAAACATCTGTCTCATGTACTATCAGGACTAGATACCTCCCATTCATGCTTCAGATATTAAAATCAATCCACTAAATTACTCAAACCCCGATTCCTCGGATGGCAAGAGCCTAAATCCACTAATAGACCCTAATTCCTTAGGTGGCCTAGATCAATGAATTTGTATTAGGATTAGGGATTACGCGATTACTAGTAAACCAAACTCTATCTCTAGACGAAAGGGTTACTAGGTGATTAATTTCAGTTCCGGTTCTGATACGAACGTCTCCATTACATACCAAAACACTAATCGAGTCATGGGGGTGCTAGCCACAACAAGCATTAAGCACAGAAAATTAATCACTAATATGAAGACATGAACACAGAATAATCAGTCAAGATAAATACAGGATAATAAGTTTGGTTACATCTAATCCCAACAAACAGGGATTTAACTACTCATAAAAAGAGAATACAAAGAGAAAGAGAGAAGGGATGAAGCAAACTCCATAGAAGGATCCTCCAATCTTCTTTCAGTCCCAGAGCAAGGAAAACATCCCCCTTCAGGGCTGGAACCCTCTTCCAGCCGCAGCCTCCAAGTCTGCCTCTCCAAGCCTAAAAACTCTCTAACTCCAAAACTGTTCAGTTCTGCCCTAAAACAGCAACTTATACAAATCAGTTCTGCGCTCGTTCGCGAGGCGAATGTCATCTCGCGAGGCGAAAGTTAAAAATCTGCTGTTTCAGAAATGGATCTCTCGCGAGGCAAGAGATGTTCGCGACGCGAGACCGTAAATTGCTTCTCAAATATGCCCGTGAGGAGCATCAAGGCCTGGGCGTGATGGCTTCTGGTTTCCAGACTCGCGAGGCGAAACAAGGTTCGCGAGGTGAACCAGAAAGGCTTGCATTTTCTGGAATAGTCAGCTTTCAGGGTCGCGAGGCGAATCTCTAGAATTCTGCTTGGCTCAATTTCTTCTCTTTTCAGGCTCTATTTCTTCCAAGTTTTATTATGGCCAAATCTGCACAGTTTTCCTCAATTTCTACAAAACAACACACAAAACCACCTTCGCCCGTTCCAAGGTAAAAACTAATAAAAATCAAATAAAGAATGCCTAATCTATATGAAAAATGCTTGCAAAGGTATACAGAAAATATGATGTAAAATCACACTACCAGTGCCGATTTCACTTGTTAATTGTCTCTACAATCGAAAAGGGATTAGAATCCTCTTAGGGCATAGGATTGTATGAACCAATGATAGCTGGGAAACTGAGAACAGCAGATTAATCGTTTTTAGCTTATTAATAATTATTTAGTTAGCATTGTTTTTCTTACTGTTTTCTAAATTGAATTTCAAATCTTAATCCCACCCAAAACTGACTTTTCTGCGAATAACAATCCAAGAGTCCTTGTGAGATGATACTCGAGTTGTCGCGTCCTAGCTACATATTTTTCCAATCACTCGCTTTTTGACGCGTGAGCGACAGCATGTCACGAATCCACAGTGGCCTCGCGAGACAAAAGCCCAGAATCTTAGAGGCTTGCTCACGCTTCTGTCTTGCATCGCGAAAGCCATTTTCGCCTCACGAATCTGGGCATCATCAGCTGTAGGAATTCCAGATTCGCCTCACGCGCTGTTTATCGCCTCGCGATTCTGGAAAGTGTGAAGAACAATTTTTCCATATTCACCTCGCGAGTGATGTTTCGCCTCGTGAATCTGCAATTAGGGTTTTCCTTGGAAAGTTAATGGGCAGCATTTGAAGCTATTCCATGAGAGCTCGGTGCCTGAGGATGCAACCGTAGAAGAGCTTTCCTTGGAAGCGCCCACCTACACTACAACTTGATCAAGGAGCACCTTCTCCTTTCCCTCACTCTTATGTTATATTTATGTTCCTTCATTGAGGACAATGTATGTCTTCAGTGTGGGGGAGGGAACCAATTGCATTGCTTTGTTTTTTGTTTTCTTTCCCTTTTTCCATTTGTTTTTGAATTTCGCTCTTGAATAATTTGAGAAGATCAAGAGTATGTGTGTGAGTGTTGTGTCGGCAAGCTTGGTGGATTTTAATTAAATTTAGCATAGATTGACTGCATGAATTTTGTTGACCATTGATGATTTCCCCCTAGGTTCTGAAAATCGAAAACTTGATCCCCATGTGAAAAATTGAAAATTGAACTTTGAGGAATTTTATTGTGATTGCTTGATTTATGACAAGTTTGGGGTGAGGGGGTGCACACACTAGGAATTGTATCTCGGTCAAACAATATGCAAAAATGTCTAGTGAGAATTTGAGCCTCCAACATGTTCTTAATTGTGTGAATCGCTTTTAAGCTGCACTTTCTCAGATTTGCTTGAATCTGTGCATGGTTTGCATATTTATATGTTGCATCAAATGATCTAGGCAACTTTTCTTTGAAATAACTACTTGGCCATAAATTGAACCAACCTTGATGAATGATCCCTAGTTAGCCACATTGAGCCTTGAAGCCTATTGTTCTTGATGACCTTACATTACAAGCCATTAACTCAGAAAAACCATGATTTTCCCCTATCCTAGGATTTAGGAGAGCATGGAATTTTAGCTTTGTGAGTGTTGTTGTGGAACTAAGTTTGGGGTGGCTACAAGTTCATGAATGATAGTTGAGAAAAAGAAAAGAAAAATTAAAGGACGAAGGCTTGAGAAAAAAAAATGTGATGAAAAGTATTGAATATACGCCAAAAAGGGCAAAGTGAAAAAGTATAAAAAGGAAGAGGTTTGTAGCCACCCAATGCAAGGATAGAATAATAATATGAGAGTAAATTCAATTGTTGCAATGGTAGTTTCATGCTCTCATTGATCCAAGGGACAAAGCCTCTATCCTTTGAATATCTTACCTTGAGCCAGACCTCATTACAACCTATGAAAGACCTTTTGATGATGCATACATATTTTTGTGGGAACTTTGTTGAGATGAAAATCAAATTCATGGGAAGTGTTATTGAAATGCGAGATTGAGTGAAAAGTTGGTAGCTTAGACAAATTGAGTGAATGAGTGAAATATTAAATGTCGTTGTGAGGAAGGCAATTGTTTGAATTTGGTGATCTCCCTTTTGTGTGCCACTTGGATCCTCAACTTAGATTACTGATTGCATGAATGATGGAAATTCTCAATTGTTTAAAGTAAATGAATGTGGGGATTACATTGTTGCAAGGGGGAAAACATTGAATAAAAATTGTTGTGTTAAATTGCATGAAATTTGTGCAAAAAATTGATTGAATCCTTTAAGCTTGCCAAGTGTTGAGTATTTTTGAGTTTTAGCTTGCTTGGGGACAAGCAAGGTTTAAGTTTGGGGTTTTTTATAAGCCTCTTGCTCATCTAGTTTCCAGCTAGAAAAGGGGTAGATTTTGTGCCTAATTGAGCGAGTCAACCTCGCTAATCTCCCAAATTGGCCTTATTTTGTTCCTAAGTTTGAATTTGATTCGTTTAATGCATTTTTAGTAGTTTTTAGTTTATTTTGAGTAGAATTACGCTTTTCGTTTCCTTTTGTTGTTTCAGGTTAAAAGTGAAGCTCTTAGAGTCAAGGAAAATGAAGAAAACAGTGGAAAAACAATACTGGAAGTTTTGCCTCGCGAAACAGGATCTCGCCTCGCGAGTCTGAAGGCCTGACTGTTCCAGAGATGTCACCCTTTCTATCTCGCCTCGCGAATCACCATCTCGCCTCGCGAGTATTCAAACTCAAGATGGAGCCAAAACTGAATTTCGCCTTGCGAGAGCTTACTCGCCCCGTGAGCGTGCGAGACCCAGAACTTCTATTTATAGGATGTTTTAGGGCAGATTGGAAAATCTTTTGTTCACCACTTGTTTTAGATCATTTTTTAGAGACGAATCCTTATTCTCTGGAGCTGTATCTCCCTATTTATTTTCTTATTTGACAATCATGATGAATTCTAATTGTTTGTGCATTGTTACAAGCATGAGGAACTAATCCCCTTGTCTAAAGGATCAATGAAACCACCCATGGCGGTGTAGCGTTCAATGTGATGTATGTTTCCCTCATTTACCTCAATTCATGTTTTCCAATTCTGAATTTATTGCGTTGATCATAAGCATGCATGATTGACTAGTTAACGTGATGAGGCTTGATAGGCAATTCGCGTTTAGAACTTGAATTGGGATCATTGATTGAATATTGCACGAGAGTGAGTAGGAGATCAGTGCAACCTTATAGGGAACAAGATTTAATAGAGTTTGATGATTGGGTTATGAGACCTAGTAAGTAATTAACTCAACTGTTGAATACGTCCTATTGAGCACGATAGTGTCATTAGGAGAATTTGGGGGTCCTGGTTGACATTGCAGTTGAACTTAGGAAGGGGATCATCATCACTTGGGTACTATGCATGATTGGGTAGGTGGATTTGAGACCTTAGATGTTTAATCCATATTTTAATTCTCATCGCATCTTATCGCTTCCTACTTTATCTCTAATTGAATTGTTGAATTGAATTGTGATCCTATTTTCTCTCCCTTCTCAACCACTTGCTTTTACTTGGTCAAACGTATCGAATTTCTTGCAAATTGGTAGAATTGGTAGCCCAATCCCTGTGTCCGACCTCGATAATTACTTACCGTGTTTATAACTTACGACGACCCGGTACACTTGCCGGTGACTCAACAGCGGCTCCTCGACCTTGGTTGTGGATGGATGTGGTGTTTGGTAATGCCTTCAGGGGCGGAGCCGAAGCATCAAGAGACGGGTGATTGTCCTGAAGTGGCCTTGGAACGGGTAGCAAACACCATATCGGCTGAAGGCGCATCGGAAAGGTTCCTCGAGATGTTATTGGTTTTTAAAACTGTTGGCTTTCGATATTTATCAATTTTGTAGGGTACTCGATGGTGTGGCGAGGTTGTGGGTGTGCGGTTCCTCGACCTTGGTTGTGGATGGACGTGGTGTTAGGTGATGCATTCCGGGCCGGAGCCGAAGCACCAAAGACGGGTGATCGTCCTAAAGTGGTCTTGAAAGGGGTGGCAAACACCTGATTGGCTGAAGGCGCATCGGAAAGGATCCTTGCGATGTTGTCGATTTTTAAAAATGCTGGCTTTCGATATTTATCAATTTCCGAGGGTACTCGATGGTGTGACGAGGTTGTGGGTGCGCGGCTCCTCGATGTTGGTTGTGGATGGACGTGGTTTTAGGTGATGCCTTCCGGGGCGGAGCAGAAGCACCAAAACAGGTGATCGTCCTGAAGTGGCATTGGAAGAGGTGGCAAACATCGGATCCACTGAAGGCGCATCGGAAAGGATCCTCATGATATTGTTGGTTTTTAAAAATGTTGGCTTTTGATATTTATCAATTTTGTGGGGTACTCGATGGAGTGGTGAGGCTGTGGGTGCGCGGCTCCTCGACCTTAGTTGTGGATGGATGTGGTGTTAGGTGATGCCTTCAGGGGCGAAGCCGAAGCACCAAAGACAGGTGATCGTCCTAATGTGGCCTTGGAAGGGGTGGCAAACACCTGATCGGCTGAAGGCGCATCGGAAAGGATCCTTGCGATGTTGTTGATTTTTAAAAATGCAGTCTTTCAATATTTATCAATTTCGTGGGGTATGATAAGCCTCTGGCTCATCTAGTATTATAACTAGTAAGTCCATGGTTTTTGTACTAATTATTCGAGTCTAATCTCGTTTTCGCCCAAATTTGGATTTAATTGTCCTCAAGCAACATTTTGTGTCTCTTAAGTAATTTTAGGATATTTTAGTTAATTTTGAGTTAAATAAAGCATTTACTGATATTTCATATTTTCAGGTTAATGAAAAGAGCAAAAAGGGAAGGACACTTAAAGCAGAAGCCATCCCGCCCAGGCCGTGACACTGGTCACGGCCGTGATGAGCTACCCCTGAAGACCAGAAAGCATCACGGCCCAGCCGTGATACCCATCACGGGCGTGATGAGAATACCTTGAGGACCAGAGAGCATCACGGCCTAGCCGTGATGGAGGTCACGGCCGTGACAGATCAGCACCCATGGACAGAATTGATCACGACCTGGCCTTGATGGGCATCACGGTCGTGACAGACTAGAATTTGAATGTGTGCCCTTGGCAGAATACGTCACGGCCTGGCCGTGATGGCCATCACGACCGTGACGCGAATCCTGATCTATAAAAAGGCACCTGGGCAGACGTAAAAGACAAAGAATTTTCACTGTTTACAATTTATTTCAAAAGTTTTTGTTACGTTTGTGATGGAGAACTAATCACCAGGGATTAGTCTGCTGTAACCGGTTTCCGCCGATACTTGAGGTTCCATAATTCCCGATCAAATTGCTTATCCCTTTCAATAATATGCTATATGCCTTGTTTGCTTAATTCAAGTTATATAGAATAAGTATTGATTAATTTCGATGATTCTATGTTCGTATACGTTGATCGTGTTTGCTTAATTCGTGTGTGTTTGGTCGTGTTTGCTTAATTCACGAGAGATTCAATCCGTTTGCTTAATTCAGAAATTAGGAACATATATCTCGTAGTGTCAATTGCACTTGTCTAATTGCTGCTACAATCGAAAAGAGATTAGAATCCGCTTAGGGCATGGAAATTATGTGAATCAATGATAGTTGGGAAACTGAAATAGTAGATTAATCGTTCTAGCTTATTGATAATCACTTAATTGCACTGTTTTCTTAAATTGAATCTTAAATCTAACCCCCCCCCCCCCCCCCCCAAATCGATTTGTAGGTTAACAATAATCCAAGAGTCCTTGGGAGACGATACTCGAGTTGTCGTTCCCTAACTACATTTTTTCTTCCAATCACTCGTTTTTGACCCGTGGGCGACAGCGGATCAAATTGGCACCGTTGCCGGGGACTCTTGTTGTTATTAACAGATCTGTTCAGTTCTGGCTACTTGGTCTGGTTGTTCTGACCTGTTTGATTTTGATCCTGAAATTGACCTTGCACACACGCCGTAGAGCAATTCAGGCCAGCACTAGTTCATCAACCAATAGTGATAACATGGCTGATCAAAGAACACTAAGACAACTTGTTGCTCTTGATGTTAATTACAATGGCTTATGTATTGAATATGATGATGTCATTGCTCCTTTTGAATTGAAATATGGTTTAATACACTTGTTGCCAAGGTTTAGTGGTCTTGCAGGTGAGCATCCGCATAAGCATCTGAAAGAATTCCAGGTTGTTTGTTCTACACCTTTGAGACCTGAAGGAATAACAGAAGACCATATCAAGATGAGAGCCTTCCTATTCTCACTTCAAGGTGCTGTGAAGGATTGGTTGTATTATCTTGAGACGAATAGCATTTCAACCTGGAATGATTTGAAGAAAGTCTTCCTAGAGAGATACTTCCCTGCCTCCAGAGCTGCATCAATCAGAAAAGAGATATGTGGTATTAGACAAGGCAATGAATCATTGGCCGAGTACTGGGAGAGATTTAAGAAGTTGGTGTCCAGTTGTCCTCAGCACCAGATTTCCGAGCAACTGCTTATTCAGTACATTTATGAGGGATTGCTACCATTGGATAGAAACATTCGAGATGCTGCTAGCGGGGGAGCACTTGTTGATAAGACCCCAGCTGCTGCCAAGTCATTGATTGAGAACATGTCACTCAACTCCCAACAGTTCACAACTAGAAACAATTCTGTCGAAACAAGGGGTGTGAATGAGATCCATGTTTCTTCTTACAACAAAGCCCTTGAAACCAGACTTGATGAGCTTACTTCTTTAGTGAAGCAGTTGGCAGTGGATAAAGCTCAAACAGCAAGGTTGTGTGGTATTTGTACTTCTCCTGAACACCTGACCGATACATGTCCCATTCTAAAAGATGAGTCGGTCACTGAGTTGCCTCAAGCATATGCAGCCAATCTTTACAATCAAGGCAACAATCAGAACAGGTACAACATTCCTGACCTTTCCCCTAATAAGTACCACCCCAGCTGGAGAAACCATCCAAACCTTCGGTATGGAAACTCATCCACACAACAACAACAGCTGATGTTACCGCTGATACCACCACAAAACTCTCCCCAAGTGACCACCTCTGCACCTTCCGGACCTTCACTAGAGGACCTTGTCAAGCAAATGGCTGCAAACAATCTCCAATTTCAGCAACGAACGGATTCTAGTATTCATACTTTGCAAACACAGATTGGACAGCTTGCCACTTTGATAAATGCCATACAGCAAGCTCAAGGATCGAACCAACTACATGGACAAACAGTCATGAATCCTAATGTCCCTAATCCTAATGTGAGTGCAATTTCTTTGAGATCCAGGAAGATTGCGGAACCAGCCCCTGAAAAAAATAAAAAAACTGTTGAGGTAACACCTGAACCTTCTGTTGCTATTGAGGCTGAGAAAGAGTATGTTCCACCAAATCCCTTCCCGCAAAGAGTACTGAAAAATAAAAAGATTGATGAGGAAGACAAAAAGAGAGAGATTCTGGATGCATTTAGAAAGGTGGTGGTAAACATTCCGCTTCTTGATGCGATTAAGCAGGTTCCGAAATACGTGAAGTTTCTGAAGGATTTGTGCACACACAAGAGGAGGTTGAAGGGAAATGAGAGAGTCAATTTGGGATGAAATGTTTCATCCCTAATTCAACCTAAACCTGCACATGAAAAGATTACCGTTTCAGCCCTCAATCAAGCAATGCCACAGAAATGCAAGGATCCAGGAACTTTTGCTATTCCATGTACCATTGGGGATAGTAAATTCGACAATTGCATGTTGGATTTAGGGGCTTCTATTAATGTCATGCCTACTTCTGTTTTTATCAATCTTGATCTTGGTCCTTTGCAACATACAGGTCTTACTATTCAGTTGGCAAACAGGACCAATGCTCGTCCCATTGGAGTAGTAGAAGATGTGCTTGTTCAAGTTAATGACTTGATTTTCCCTGCTGATTTTTACATTCTGGACATGGCAGGGGAAACGAATTCAAGCAAATCACCAATCATTCTGGGCAGACCGTTCATGAAAACGGCGAAAACAAAGATTGATGTTGACGATGGAACCATGTCCATGGAATTTGGTGACATTGTTGCGAAATTCAACATTTTCGATGCTATGAAGCATCCCTTGGAAGAGCATTCTATTTTTCAAATAGAGTTGCTTTCTGAAATTGTTGATGACACTTATTATGATTTGGTTGCAGCTACTGATTTTCCATCTTTTTCTGGTTTTGATGATGTTTATTCATGTGCTGATTGTACTAATACTGACCTTTGTGCTGTTTGTGCTGAGATTGATGTTGCCTTGCAGGGTGACAGTGTAAATGAAGCTGTTCATTCAGCTGAAGTTCTTGATAGCATGGCTGCCCCAAACATACCATCTATTGAGCAGCCACCTTCCTTGGAGCTTAAGCCACTTCCTGAAAATCCGAAATATGCTTATTTAGAGAGGAATGAAAAACTTCCGGTTATAATTTCCTCTAACCTTGATTTTGACCGGGAAACTAAGCTCTTGCAGGTTTTGAAAAAGCATAAGAAGGCGATTAGGTGGACCTTGGCCGACATACCAAGTATTAGCCCATCCAGGTGTATGCATAGGATTCTGTTGGAGGAAGGGGCTAAAACAGTTAGGCAGCCCCAAAGGCGGCTTAACCCCTTGATTCTTGATGTTGTGAAGAAGGAGATAACAAAACTCTTGCATGCAGGTGTCATATATCCTATCTCTGACAGTAATTGGGTGAGTCCAATGCAAGTTGTACCTAAGAAATCTGGACTCACAGTGGTAAAAAATGAAAACAATGAACTTGTTCCCACTAGAGTTCAGAATAGTTGGAGAGTTTGTATTGATTACAGGAGATTGAACCAGGCTACTAGAAAGGATCACTTCCCTTTGTCGTTCATCGATCAGATGCTTGAACGGCTAGCTGGTAAATCACACTATTGTTTTCTTGATGGTTTCTCAGGTTACTTTCAGATCCACATTGCACCAGAGGATCAAGAAAAGACAACTTTTATGTGCCCTTTCGGCACTTTTGCTTACAGGAGGATGCCATTTAGTCTTTGCAATGCTCCTGGCACATTCCAGAGATGCATGATTAGTATTTTTACTGAATATATTGAGAATTGCATGGAAGTGTTTGTGGATGATTTTACTGTTTATGGTTCTTCATTTGATGCATGCTTGGATAGTTTGAATCTGGTTTTGGAGAGATGCATTGAAACTGACCTTGTTTTGAATTATGAGAAATGCCATTTTATGGTTGAATAGGGAATTGTTTTGGGGCATATCATTTCTGAAAAAGGTATTTCAGTAGATCCTGCTAAGATTGAGGTGATTTCTACACTGTCTTACCCATCTTGCGTTCGCGAGATTCGCTCTTTTATTGGTCATGCAGGTTTTTACAGGTGCTTCATAAAGGATTTCAGTAAGATAGCTCTTCCTCTGTCAAACTTGTTGAAGAATGATGTCATTTTCAACTTTGATGATAACTGCAAAAAGGTGTTTGATTTCTTGAAGAAAGCATTGACCTCTACTCCCATCATCCAGCCTCCTGACTGGACCCTCCCTTTTGAGATTATGTGTGATGCCTCTAACTATGCCGTGGGGGCGGTCCTTGCACAAAGGGTGGACAAGGCTGCCCATGTGATTTATTATGCTTCTAAAACTTTGGATGCTGCACAGGCTAATTACATTACTACTGAAAAGGAACTTCTAGCTATTATTTTTGCTCTTGATAAATTCAGATCATATTTGCTAGGTTCCAAGGTTGTTGTTTTCACTGACCATTCAGCTTTAAAGTACTTGTTGAAGAAGCCAGAAGCAAAACCGATATTGATTCGGTGGATGTTGTTGCTCCAAGAGTTTAGTGTGGAGATTAAAGATAAAAGTGGAGCTGAGAATTTAGTGACTGATCACTTGAGCAGAATAGAGAGGGATGAAGATTGTTCTCCCATTCAGGATGACTTTCCTGATGAGCAGCTTTTACAGTTATATGGGGTAACTCCTTGCTTTGTTGATATTGTTAATTATCTTGTTGCTGGTGTTTTTCCGACAGGTGCAACTAGGTCATAAATTCACAAACTCAAGAGTGATGCCAAATATTATGTTTGGGATGATCCATATCTTTGGAAATTTGGCAGTGATCAGGTAATTAGGAGATGTGTCCTCGACTATGAGATTGAATCTATTTTGCACTTTTCTCATGCTTCTCAAGTAGAGGGACATTTTGGGCCACAAAGGACCGCAAGAAAAATCCTAGATTCGGGTTTTTATTGGCCCACCATTTTTAAAGATGCTTATGAGATTTACCGCACTTGTAAAGAGTGTCAGACAGCAGGTACAACCATCACTCGCAAGAGTGAAATGCCTCTGCAACCTATGCTTTTCTGTGAGGTGTTTGATGCGTGGGGAATTGACTTTATGGGTCCTTTCCTTGCATCTTTTGGTTTTCTCTACGTTTTACTTGCTGTTGATTATGTTTCAAAGTGGGTGGAAGCTATCTCCACTAGGACTAATGATTCTAGAGTTGTTGCAAATTTTGTCAGGTCCAATATTTTTTGCAGGTTCGGAATACCTTGTGCTATCATAAGTGACAAGGCACTCATTTCTATAACTGCACCATGGAAGTTTTACTCCGAAAGTATGGAGTTGTGCACAGGGTCTCCACTGCATATCATCCCCAAACTAATGGGCAAGCTGAGATCTCAAACAGAGAAATCAAACAGATCTTAGAGAAAGTGGTGCAGCCAAATAGGAAGGACTGGAGTCGCCGTCTAGAAAATGCACTTTGGGCTCAAAGAACAGCTTTCAAGAGACCAATAGGGATGTCTCCCTATAGACTTGTGTTCGGTAAGGCATGTCATCTTCCTGTAGAAATTGAGCACCGTGCTTATTGGACGGTCAAAAGTTGTAATTTGGAAATGCAAAAAGCAGGCATTGAAAGAAAACTCCAATTACAGCAGCTTGAAGAGCTTAGGTTAGAAGCCTATGAAAGCTCTCGAATTTATAAAGAGAAAACTAAACACTTCCCTGATAAGATGATTTCTAGGAAGGAATTCTCTGTGGGCCAACAGGTTTTATTGTTTAACTCCCGCCTAAAAGTGATGGCTGGGAAATTTCGATCCAAGTGGATTGGCCCATTTATTGTTACTGATGTTATCCCTCATGGTGCGGTAGAAATAAAAAGTGCAGGTAGCAACAAGGTTTTTAAGGTTAATGGGCAACGCTTGAAGCTATTCCATGAGAGCTCGGTGCCTGAAGATGCAACTGTTGAAGAGCTTTCCTTGGAAGAGCCCACATACAATTACAACTTGATCAGGGAGCACCTTCTCCTTTCCCTCACTCTTATTTTATATTTATGTTCTTTCATTGAGGACAATGTATGTCTTAAGTGTGGGGGAGGGAACCAATTGCTTTTTTTTGTTTTGTTTTCCTTGTTTGTGTTGCTTTGTGCCGTATGTGTGTGAGTCTTGTGTCGGTGAGCTTGATAGACCTTAATTAAATTTAGCATAGATTGATTGCATGATAATTGTTGACTGTTGATGATTTCCCCCTAGGTTTTGAAAATTGAAAATTGATCCCCATGTGAAAAATTGAAAATTAAACTTTGAGATATTCTATTGTGATTGCATGATTTATGATAAGTTTGGGGTGAAGGGATGCACACACTAGGGATTGAATCTCGGTCAAACAATTTGCAAAAATGTCCAGGTGAGGAATTTTAGCCTCCAACATTGTTTTTAATTGTGTGAATCACTTTTAAGTTGCACTTTCCCGGATTTGCTTGAATCTCTTCATGGTTTGCATGCTTATGTGGTTGCATCAAATGATTTAGACAATTTTCTTTGAAATACTACTTGGCCTAAAATAACCATCCCTAATGCATGTTCCCTAGTTAGCCACATTGAGCCTAATAAGCCTATTGTTCCTTGATGACCTTATGTTATAAGCCAAAAAATCTGGAAAAACCATGTTAACCCAATCTTAGGATTAGGAGAGCATGGATGCTTAGCAAGACAAGGGTTGAAGGAAACTAAGTTTGGGGTGGCTACAAGGATACGATATGTTATTTTGGGTTGAGAAAAATAAAAATAAAGGTTGGAGCCAAAGGCAAAAAGAAAAAAAAAGTACAAAAATGTCAAAAAAAGGGGTATTGTAAGGAAAAGGGTTGTAGTCACCCAAAGCATCAAAACGAAAAATGAAAAAAGGAATAAGAGTGGAAGTCAAGGTAAAAAGTTTCATGCTCTCTTAATTCCTAGGGATGTAAAGCCTAGTACCTTTGAATATCCTACCCTTAGCCAGGCCCCATTACAACCTTTAAAAGACCTTTTGATGTTGCATGCATGTTTTCGTGGGAACTTTGTTTGAGATGAAAATCAAATTCATGGGAAGTGCTCTTGAAATGTGAAATTGAGTGAAAAGTTGATAGACTAGACAAATTCAGCGAATGAGTGGAATACTAAGTGCCCTTGTGAGGAAGGCAATTGTTTGAAAATGGTGATATCCCTTTTGTGTGTAACTTGGATCCCTTGCTTAGATTGATTACTGCATGAATGATGGAATTCTCAATTGTTTAAAGTAAATGAATGTGGGGATTACATTGTTGCAAATGGGGAAAACGTTGAAGAAAAATTGTTTTGCTAAAATTGCATGAAATTTGTGCGAAATTGGTTGAATCCTTTAAGCTTGCCAAGTTTGAGTCTTTTTGAGTTTTAGTTTACTTGCGGACAAGAAAAGTTTAAGTTTGGGGCATTTTGATAAGCCTCTGGCTCGTCTAGTTTTATAACTGGTAAGACCATGTTTTTTGTACTAATTATTCGAGTCTAATCTCGTTTTCGCCCAAATTTGGATTTAATTGTCCTCAAGCAACATTTTGAGTCTCTTAAGTAATTTTAGGATATTTTAGTTAATTTTGAGTCAAATAAAGCATTTACTGCTATTTCATATCTTCAGGTTAATGAGAAGAGCAAAAAGGGAAGGACACTTAAAGCAGAAGCCATCACGCCCAGACCGTGACACTGGTCACGGCCGTGATGAGCTACCCCTGAAGACCAGAAAGCATCACGGCCCAGCCGTGATACCCATCACGGGCGTGATGAGAAGACCCTGAGGACTAGAGAGCATCACGGCCTAGCCGTGATGGAGGTCACGGCCGTGACAGATCAGCACCCATGGACAGAATTGATCACGGCCTGGCCATGATGGGCATCACGACCGTGACAGACTAGAATTTGAATGCGCGCCCTTGGCAGAATACGTCAAGGCCTGGCCGTGATGGCCATCACGGTCGTGACGCGAATACTGATATATAAAAAGGCACCAGGGCAGACACAAAAGACACAGAATTTTACTGTTTACAATTTATTTCAAAAGTTTTTGTTACGTTTGTGATGGAGAACTAATCACCAGGGATTAGTTTGCTGTAATCGGTTTCCGCCGACACTTGAGGTTCCATAATTCCCGATCAAATTTCTTATCCCTTTCAATATTATGCTATATGCCTTGTTTGCTTAATTCAAGTTATATAGAATAAGTATTGATTAATTTCGATGATTGTATGTTCCTATACCTTGATTGCATTTGCTTAATTCGCGTGTGTTTGGTCGTGTTTGCTTAATTCACGAGAGCTTCAATCCGTTTACTTAATTCGGAAATTAGGAACTATATCTCGTAGTGTCAATTGCGCTTGTCTAATTGCTGCTACAATCGAAAAGAGATTAGAATCCGCTTAGGGCATGGAAATTATGTGAATCAATGATAGTTGGGAAACCGAAACAGTAGATTAATCGTTCTAGCTTATTGATAATCACTTAATTGCACTGTTTTCTTAAATCAAATCTTAAATCTACCCCCCCCCCCCCCAAATCGATTTGTAGGTTAACAATAATCCAAGAGTCCTTGAGAGACGATATTCGATTTGTCGTTCCCTAACTACAGTTTTTCTTCCAATCACTCGTTTTTGACTCGTGTGCGACAGCGGATCAGGGTACTCGATGGTGTGGCGAGGTTGTGGGTGTGCGGCTTATCGACGTTGGTTGTGGATGGATGTGGTGTTAGGTGATGCCTTCCTTGGCAGAGCCGAAGCACCAAGAGAAGGGTGATCATCCTGAAGTGGCCTTGGAAGGGGTGGCAAACACCGGATCGACTGAAGGAGCATCGGAAAGGATCCTTGCGATGTTGTTGATTTTTAAAAATGCTGGCTTTCGATATTTATCAAATTCGTGGGGTACTCGATGGTGCGGCGAGGTTGTGGGTGCGCGGCTCATCGACGGTAGTTGTGGATGGATGTGGTGTTAGGTGATGCCTTCCTTGGCGGAGCCGAAGCACCAAGAGAAGGGTGATCATCCTGAAGTGGCATTGGAAGGGGTGACAAACACCAGATCCGTTGAAGGCACATCGGAAAGGATCCTCGTGATGTTTTTGGTCTATAAAAATGTTGGCTTTCGATATTTATCAATTTCGTGGGGTACTAGAAGGTGTGGAGGAGGCTGTGGGTGCGCGGTTCCTTGACCTTTTCTGTGGATGGACGTGGTGTTTGGTGAAGCCTTCCCAGGCAGAGCCGAAGCACCAAGAGATGGGTGATCGTCCTGAAGTGGCCTTGGAAGTGGTGGCAAACACCATATCGGCTGAAGGGGAATCAGAATGGATCCTCGTGATGTTATTTGTTTTTAAAAATGTTGGCTTTCGATATTTATCAATTTCGTGGGGTACTCGAAGGTGTGGTGGGGCTGTGGGTGCACGGTTCCTCGATCCATATTGTGGATGGACGTGGTGTTAGGTGATGCCTTCCGGGGTGGAGCCGAAGCACCAGGAGACAAGCGATCGTCCTGAAGTGACCTTGGAAGGGGTGGAAAACACCATATCGGCTGAATGCGCATCGGAAAGGATCCTCGCGATGTTGTTGGTTTTTCAAAATGATGGCTTTCGATATTTATCAATTTCGTGGGGTACACGAAGGTGTGGTGAGGCTGTGGTTGTGCCGCTTGTCGACCATGGTTGTGGATGGGCGTGGTTTTACGTGATGCCTTCCAGGGCAGAGCCGAAACATCAAGAGACGGCTGATCGTCCTGAAGTGGCCTTGGATGGGGTTGCAAACACCGGATCTGCTAAAGGCGCATCGGAAAGGATCCTCGAGATGTTGTTGGTTTATAAAAATGTTAGCTTTCGATATTTATCAATTTTCTGGGGTACTCGATTGTGTGGGGAGGCTGTAGGTGGGCATTTCCTCGACCGTGGTTGTGGTTGGACGTGGTGTTAGGTGATGCATTCCGGGGCGGTGTCGAACCATCAATGACGGGTGATCGTCCTGAAGTGGCATTGGAAGGGCTGGCAAACACCAGATCTGCTGAAGGCGCATCGGAAAGAATCCTCGTGATGTTGGTTTTTAAAAATGTTGGCTTTCGATATTTATCAATTTCGTGGGGTACTCGAAGGTTTGGTGAGGTTGTGGGTGCGCAGCTCCTCGACCCTGATTGTGGATGGACGTGGTGTTAGGTGATGCCTTCCGAGGGGGAGCCGAAGAACCAAGAGACTGGTGATCGTCCTGAAGTGACCTTGGAAGGGGTGGCAAACACCAAATCTACTGAAGGCGCATCGGAAAGGATCTTCGTGATGTTGTTGGTTTTCTAAAAATGTTGGCTTTCGATATTTATCAATTTCGTGGGGTACTCGATTGTGTGGCGAGGCAGTGGGTGCGTGGTTCCTCGACCTTGGTTCCGGATGGACATGGTGTTAGGTGATGCATTCCGGGGCGGAGCCCAAGCACCAAAGACGGGTGATCGTCCTGAAGTGGCCTTGGAAGGGGTGGCAAACACCAGATCAGCTGAAGGCACATCGGAAAGGATCCTTGCGATGTTGTTGGTTTTTAAAAATGCTGGCCTTCGATATTTATCAATTTCGTGGGGTACTCGATGGTGTGACGAGGTTGTGGGTGCACGGCTCCTCGACGTTGGTTGTGGATGGACGTGGTGTTAGGTGATGCCTTTCGGGGCGGAGCCGAAGCACCAAGAGACAGGCGATCATACTGATGTCGCCTTGGAAGGGGTGGCAAACACCATATCGACTGAATACGCATCGGAAAGGATCCTGGCGATGTTGTTGGTTTGTGAAAATGATGGCTTTCGATATTTATCAATTTTGTGGGGTACTCGAAGGTGTGGTGAGGCTGTTGGTGTGCTGCTCCTCGACCTTTGCTGTGGATTGGGTGGTGTTAGGTGATGTCTTCCGGGGCGGAGCTGAAGCATCAAGAGACGGGTGATCGTCCTGAAGTGGCCTTGGAATGGGTGGCAAACACCAGATCGGCTGAAGTCCCATCGGAAAGGATCCTCGAGATGTTATTGGTTTTTAAAAAGGTTGGCTTTCGATATTTATCAATTTTGTGGGGTACTCGATTGTGTGACGAGGCTGTGAGTGCACGGTTCCTCGACCTTGGTTATGGATGGATGTGGTGTTAGGTGATGCATTCCGGGCCAGAGTCGAAGCACCAAAGACGGTTGATCGTCCTAAAGTGGCCTTGGAAGGGGTGGCAAACACCTGATCGGATGAAGGCGCATCGGAAAGGATCCTTGCGATGTTATTGGTTTTTAAAAATGCTGGCTTTCGATATTTATCAATTTCGTGGGGTACTCGATGGTGTGGCGAGGTTGTGGGTGCGCGGCTCATTGACGTTGGTTGTGGATTGATGTGGTGTTAGGTGATACCTTGCGTGGCAGAGCCGATGCTCCAAGAGAAGGGTGATCATCCTGAAGTGGCCTTGGAAGGGGAGGTAAACACCATATCCACTGAAGGCTAATCGGAAAGGATACCCATGATGTTGTTGGTTTTTAAAAATGTTAGCTTTCGATATTTATCCTTTCGTGGGGTACTCGATGGTGTGGTGAGACTGTGGGTGCATGGCACTCCGACCTTTTCTGTGGATGGACGTGGTGATAGGTGATGCCTTCCCGGGTGGAGTCGGAGCACCAAGAGACGGGTAATCGTACTGAAGAGGCCTTGGAAGTGGAGGCAAACACTGGATCGACTGAAGGTGCATCGAAAAGGATCCTTCCGATGTCGTTGGTTTTTAAAAATGTTGGCTTTTGATAGTTATCAATTTCGTGGGGTACTCGATGGTGTGGCGAGGCTGTGGGTGTGCGGCTTGTCGACCTTGGTTGTGCATGGACGTGGTGTTAGGTGATGCCTACCGTGGCGGAGCCGAAGCACCAAGAGATGGGTGATCATCTTGAAGTGGCCTTGGAAGGGGAGGCAAACACCAAATCGACTGATGGCAGATCGGAAAGGATCCCCGTGATGTTGTTGGTTTTTAAAAATGTTGGCTTTTGATATTTATCAATTTCGTGGGATACTCGATGGTGTGGCCAGGCTGTGTGTGCACGGTTCCTCAACCGTTGTTGTGGATGGACGTGGTGTTAGTATATTGATAGTGTGATTTTACATGATATTTTCTGTATACTTTTGCATGCATTTTGCATATAGATTAGGCATTCTTTATTTGGTTTTTATTAGATTTTCCCTTGGAACGGGTGAAGCGGTTTCTTGGTGTTATTTTGCAGGAATTCAATGTAAAAATGATCAAAATCAGCCATGGTGGAGCCTGGATGAAATAGAGCTTGAAAAGTGAAGAATATGAGCCAAAAAGAGCCCATCACGGCCTGGCCGTGATGACCATCACGACCGTGATCAAGCAGAGCAGAAGGCAAAAGTCAGAGGCTGTCACGGCCTGCCCGTGATAGACATCACGGCCGTAGCCAACCAGAATTTTAAGGGCTCGCATCGCGAACACTTCTCTCGCCTCGCGAGAGTCAAAAACTTGAAAATACGCCTTGGACAGAATGCGTCACGGCCTGCCCGTGATGGCCATCACGGTCGTGACGCGCAGCAGACCTATAAATAAGAGCGCAGTAGACAGAACTGGTGGAGTTTTTTGGGGTCCAGAGGGAGGCATTTGGAGGCACTTGGAGGCTGTGGCTGGGCTAGCGTTTCAACCCTAGAAGGGAGCCAAGAGGGGTTGCTTTGAAGAAGAAGGAAAGCTCACATGGAGCCTCTTCTCTCCTCTTCTCCTATTTCTCTGGTTTGGTTTTCTTTGTTTATGAATAGCTAATCCCTATTTGTTGGGATTAGATGTAACCAAATTGATAATCATGTATTTATCTTGACTGATTATTCTATGTTTATGCTTCATATTAGTGATTAATTTTATGTGCTTAATGCTTGTTGTGGCTAGCACCCCCATGACTCGATTTGTGTTTTGGTATGCAATGGGGACGTTCATATCATAACCGGAACTGAATTTAATCACCTAGTAAGCCTTGTATCTAGGAATTGAACTAGGTTTATTAGTAATCGCGTAATCCCTAATCTTAATACAAATTCATTAATCTAGGTCACCTAAGGAATTAGGGTCTATTAGTGGATTTAGGCTCTTGCCATCCGAGGAATCGGGGTTTGAGTAATTTAGTGGATTGATTTTAATATCTAAAGCATGAATGGGAGGTGTCTAGTCCTGATAGTGCATGAGTTAGAGGTTTGGTGAAGTCTAGTCCCAACATATCCTTTCTGCACTCCAAGTGTTTGTTAAAAGTCCCCAAAAAGACAAAAAGATTTTATTCCTTTTCTTTTGCTTGTTTTAATTTCTCTTGATAAATAGTTTAGTCTAGATAGTTGCTGAGTTTGTGAATTGGTACTTGACATCCAATCCCCGTGGATGCGATAAACCGGTCTTACCACCGTATTACTTGCACGACTCGGTATACTTGCCCAGATCCGTCAACATATATGCCTTCCGGGGCAAAACCGAAGCACCAAGAGACGGCTGATCGTCCTGAAGTGACCTTGGAAGGGGTGGCAAATACCAGATCACCTGAAGGCCCATCAGAAAGGATCCTTGTGATGGTGTGGCTAGGCTGTGCTTGCGCGGCTTCTCGACTTTCCTTGTGGATGGACGTGGTGTTAGGTGATGCCTTTCGGGGAAGAACCGAAGCACTAAGAGACGGGTGATCGTCCTGAAGTGGCCTTGGAAGGGGTTACAAGAACCAGATCGCCTGAAGGCGCATCGGAAAGGATCCTTGCGATGTTGTTGGTTTTTAAAAATGCCGGCCTTCGATATTTATCAATTTCGTGGGGTACTCGAGGGTGTGACGAGGCTGTAGGTGCGCGACTCCTCGACCTTGGTTGTGGATGGACGAGGCGTTAGGTGATGCCTTCCGGGGTGTAGCCGAAGCACCAAGAGACGAGTGATCGTCCGAAAATGGCCTTGGTAGGGGTGGCAAACACCAGATCGGCTGAAGGTGCATCGGAAAGGATCCTCGTGATGTTTTTGGTTTTTAAAAATGTTGGCTTTCGATATTTATCAATTTTGTTGGGTACTCGATGGTGTGGTGAGGTTGTGGGTTTGCGGATCCTCGACCTTGACTATGGATGGACGTGGTGTTACGTGATGCCTTCCGGGGCGGAGCCAAAGCACCAAGAGACGAGTGATCGTCCTGAAGTGGTCTTGGAAGGGGTGGCAAACACCGGATTGGCTGAAGGCGCATCGTAAAGGATCCTTGATGTTGTTGGTTTTTAAAAATATTGGCTTTTGATATTTATCAATTTCGTGGGGTACTCGATGGTGTGGCGAGGTTGTGGGTGCGCGGCTTCTCGACTTTTGTTGTGGATGGATGTGGTGTTAGGTGATGCCTTCCGAAAGGATCGTTGCGATGTTGTTGGTTTTAAAAATGTTGGCTTTCGATATTTAACAATTTTGTGGGGTACTCGATGGTGTGGTGAGGTTGTGGGTGTACAGATCCTCGACCTTGGCTGTGGATTGGGTGGTGTTAGGTGATGTCTTCAGGGATGGATCCGAAGCATCAAGAGATGGGTGATCGTCCCGAAGTGGCCTTGGAAGGGGTGGCAAACACCAGATCACCTGAAGGCGCATCGAAAAGGATATCGTTGCAAGTAATAAAACGGTAAGACCGGATATCGTTCTCAGGGATCGTGGACAATTACCACTTCGCAAATTTGACTACTATCTAGGCGATCGAATTTTGGATTGAAGGTTGTTCTAACATCTAGCAAACAAACAAGAAGAAAATATTTTTGTTCTTTTTGGATTTTTTTCAAATAGTTAATGTAAAAACCGAAAGATGAATAACAATGAGATAGAATTGCTGGGGTTAAACTAAGCTAATCCTCCCTTGATTGTTATGGAATGATAACTAACACAGTTCCTAGTTCTATTATGACAATCAAGTCTTTTCAGAGATACTCAAGCCTAATTCCTTAGGTGCATTGAGCCTAAAATCCCAAGTTAAACCCTAATTCCTTAGGTGGATTAACCTGAGATTTTGCATTAAGTAAAGACTTATAAGATTGCAAGCACCTCAAGACCTATTCCTAGGCTCATGAACTACCCGGCATTTGATTCATGAGCAAGCTCTAACACCAACCTTCCAGTTATCTATTAAAGCAACTAATCATTCATAGGGTGATCAAGCCTAAGAAAGCATTAAGCATGGAATCAAACACTCATAAAGAACAAAGAAACTGCATTATAATCAAGTCATTTTACAACCAAGTTCAGATAGCAATAGTCTAACCCCAACAAAAGGGGAGTTTAGCTACACATAATTGAAAGTAAAACAAAAGGAATTATTACAGAGATGAGCAAAGGGGAGAGCTCCATGGAATGATGCACACAGCCACAGCAGCAGAGGATTTTTCTTTAGGGTTTTCTGAATGCCATTCTTACATTTCTTTCGAGTTCTTTTATTAATCGTGGCCGGTCACGGCCGTGACAGCCATCACGGCCAGGCCGTGATGGTTTCTGACTTGGCACCGCTTCATTTACTGATTCATCACGGCCGTGATACTCATCACGGCTAGGCCGTGATACTTTCTGACTTTTCCAACAAACAGGTCACGGCTGTGATAGCCATCACGGCTAGGCCGTGATCGTCTCTGACTTTTGGAGATCTGGCACAGCTGACACGTCACGGCCGTGATAGCCATCACGGCTAGGCCGTGACAGCTTCTGACTTTTGGCTCAATTCTTTCTTCAGCTACTGCTCCCTCACGGCCGTGAGGGCCATCACGGCTAGGCCGTGATACTCTCTGCTTGGCTCAATTTCTTATCTTTCAAAGCTCTAAGTCATCCAAGCTTCATACTTGCTAATTCTTGGGCATTTAATCATGAATATCTGCAAAACAACACACAATACCACCTTATCCGTTCCAAAGGAAAAACTAAACAAAATAAACACTAAAATGGCCTAACTATATGCAAATGCATGCAGAAATGTACATGGAAAATGAGGTGAAATCACACTCATCAAATCACCCCAAGCTTAAGACTTTGCTTGTCCTCAAGCAAAAACCAAGGCCATAAGATTAAAACAACCAGGACAATGATAGTGAACTAAGAACCCGAATAAAATGATCCAAGCAACAGGCAGTCAATTATTTCAGCAAGAGACAATCAATTCAAGTCCAATTAGGGGCTTAGTTTCCCTAGACTCACATTCTCACTAATTCGGGCACTCTATCTCACTTGAAGCTCACCCCAAGCTTGTTCATTTGCTTGGCTCTCTTTCTTGCCTTACTCACTCAAGTGTTAAGGGAATATGACATTTCACTCCATTTTCCTCAAAGAATGATTCCTACCATAAGCTTGACTATCAACCAAATCTTCACTTTATTAATGAAAACATCTAAGAATCAAGAGGTCTTATTCTTTGGTTGTAATGAGGCCATGGGATCAATTTTCAGGTGGGAATTTCAAAAACAGGAAATTTCAAAAGGCTATACAAACAATCAAGCATTGCAAGGCACGACCTTCTAAAATACCTTTCTTTGGGTTTCAGTTTACTCTTCCACCATTCTTTTCATTTTTTTTTCTTTTTACTTCTCATTCCTTTTTGTCATCCCCTTCCCCATTTTTATTTCTTTTTCTCTCTTTTTTTTTTTTTTTGAAGAAGGGAAGATTTTGCAATTCAAGAGAAGTAAAATTTTTTCAGATTCATTTTTTCTTTTCATCATCCCAAACTTTCAACTACATTTTCCAACCCATTTTTGCACAGTACTTTAGAAGGTCCCTCATAAGCATATTTAACACAACATTTTAGGGAACCAAGAAAAGCATGCTATTCATTCAGGCTCAAAATTGGGCAACTAAGGGTAGCATTTACACATTCAAATCTCAGAAGGCCGGAAAAAATACCTATTGCCTTAATCATTTTCAAAAATGTTTCCAAAAATTTTCTAGTTTCGAAATGGTTTTAAGTCAAGTTCTAGAGAAAAACAATCCAAGAGGAAAACACTCTACACAAAGAACGGGGGCAGATTTAGTGAGTACCCCCTAATGGCTCAAAAGCTCACATTCATCAGTTCAAGAACCAGTGAGAACACAAATCCATAGAAACACATGCTAATCATCAACTATCCAAGAACATCTCAAGCATATTTAATGAAGCCATATCACAAGAATATAAAATCAGGGTCCAAAATTTCACTATCACAGACAAATTGGCACTTAGCTCTCACAATCGTGTGCTCAATCTAAGCAGGGGCAATTAATTCATGTGATAATGCAAGACTAGAGCCTATATGAATGCAATATTTACAATGCAAGCTAAAAGATTACCCCTACCCCAAGCTTAAAGACTTACATTGTCCTCAATGTAAATAATTAAGTTTAGAGAGGGGAGAAAATTGGAACAACTCACCAAAGTGGTAGTGGTGCTGAATCACATGCTTTCTGGTTTTGTTTCCTTCTGCCCTTCTTCTCCTCCTTCCTTCAAAATCTGGAATCACTCAACAAACTATTAACAAACCTCTTGAGCTTCTCAAATTATTCAAGAGGGGAATTCAACACAAAAGAGAAGATGAAGATAAAAAATAAAAATAAAAATTGGGTTGCCTCCCAATAAGCGCTTCTTTAACGTCACTAGCTTGACGTGTGATTTCTTCCTTCAATTAACCGGGATCTGCTGAACATAGAATTGCAAGAGCACTTTTCTTCCATGAAACTCCTGTAAAGAGCTGATTTTTCTTAAAAGGCCAACAATTGTGCTTCTGCTTTGCCTTTTTCGCTATGGGCCTCTTGCCCTTTTTCTTACTCCTTCCTGGTGGAGGTTCCGTTTTCACAAGATGAGCAGGACCAACTTCCTCACCAACTGATGCATCATTTGTTTTGCATAACTTTAGATTGGCTTTCATGTTGGGCTTTTCCTTCTTCTCTGGAATAGAGGGGTGGTGTTGATGTGCAATGACTTCCTTATCTACTGTGTCCACCACTTCCATGTGGAAACACTCCTCTTCCTTGCTCGTGCGATGCATAGCTTCCAATACATTGAAAGTTACTTCCTCTTCTTGCACTCTGAATTTCAACTGGCCTTTTTCCACATCTATCAAAGCCCGACCAGTTGCCAGAAAAGGTCTCCCTAGTATGAGTGGAACTTCAGCATCCTCCTCCATGTCTAAAACCACAAAGTCTGCTGGGAAGATTAATTTATCCACCTTCACCAACAAATCCTCCACAACACCATAGGGATATGTAATGGAGCGGTCTGCCAGTTGAATAGAAATTTCTGTTGGTTTTACCTCACCGATTCCCAGCTTTTTGAAAATGGACAACGGCATAAGGTTGACACTTGCTCCTAGATCGCACAATGCTCTCCTAATGTTCACATGACCAATAGTGCATGGGATAGTGAAGCTACCCGGGTCCTTCATCTTTCTTGGTAGCTTCCTCGAATTATAGCCTTTGCACTCTTGATAAGCATCACTGTCTCCTCCTTCCACCTTCTTTTGTTTGTAAGGATCTCTTTCATGAATTTTGCGTAGGAAGGCATCTGCTTGTAGGGCTTCAAAGCAAACGGGATGTTGATTTGTAGCTTTTTGAATACATCCGAGGAACTTAGAAAACCGCTGGTCTTTTGCCTCCTTCTTCAACCGTTGGGGTACGGGATTCTAAAATATGGGGGCAGCTCTTTGGGATTATCAACCTCTTCCAGAATCTGTCTTTTAGTCTTCTTTTTCGCAAATTCTTCATCAACCAATTTCTCCTTCTGCGGTTTTTCAGCTTCTACACGGGTAGGAATAGAGGTAGTATCTTGGGGATTTCCGGGTTCTTCATTGTTTACCTCTTCAAATTGTACCTTATCATCTCTAGCTCCTCTTGCCTCTTCTTCTCCTTCTCTTTCTTGTGGATTTAACACTCTCCCACTTCTTGTGATAATTGCCATGCAACCTTCCTTCGGATTCTTCTCTGTATCTCCTGGGAATTGTCCTTGAGGTCTTTCTGCCATTTGCTTTGCCAACTGTCCTATCTGGTGTTCAAGATTTTTGATGGAGGCATTTTGATTCTTCATAGTCTCTTGAGTGGCTTGCATGAACTGGCCTAGAATGCCCTCCAATTTGCTTGAACTCTCTTGAGGAGGCTGTGCTTGAGAACTCGAACTTTGCCCTTGTCTCCAACCAAAGTTAGGATGGCTGCGCCACCCCGGATTGTAGTTGTTGGAGTAAGGATCATTTCTAGGCCCTTGGTTGCCCATATAATTCACCTCTTCTTGTCCAGAACTTCCAACCACATTGATCTCACAATTTCCATTAGCATGGTTGCCTCCACAGAAATCGCACACTGAGGTACCTTGAATTTGGACAGCTTGTAGTTGAGAATTCTGCAGTTGAACCGACCCCAGTTGTTTGGTAAGAATAGCCATTTGTGCCTTGAGAGCACCAATTTCATCCAGCTCTAGAACACCTCTCTTGACCATTGACCGAGAACTAGGCATTTGATAGTCATTGTTAGCCATGTTCTCAATCAAGTCCTTTGCTTCTTCCGGTGTCTTTTGACTCAATGTACCTCCTGCAGCCGCTTCAATCATACTTCTTGAATTCCTGTTGAGCCCATTAACAAAAGTTGCGACCACTTTGCCATGTCTCTAGTTCATGATTTGGACAAGCTGTGAGTAAAGACTTGAACCTCTCCCAGGCTTCATATAGTGACTCACCATCCCTCTGTGCAAAGGCATTGATCTCTGACCTCAGCTTAATCATTCTTGACGGAGGGAAGAATCGAGATAAAAACTTGCTGACTAAGTCGTTCCGGTGATGATGCTTCCATGAGGGTGAGATTGAAGTCATGCCTTAGCTCTATCCCTCAAAGAGAAAGGGAAAAGCCTTAACCGAATGGCCTCATCGGAAGCTCCATTTAACTTGATGGTGTCACACAGCTCAATGAAGGTACCAATGTGAGCATGAGGATCTTCACTCTCCAACCCTCCAAATTGGTTTTCTTTGCACAAGGTGGAGAAGTGAGGCCTTGATTTCGAAATTATTGCAGGCCACCTGCAGGTCTCACAATCGGAGTTCCACATCTATCAACTCTAGGGGAAGTGTAGTCCCCATTGTTCTCCTTGGTGCGTTCTCTTCTTCGCCATGGTGACATTTTGCTATTTCAATTTGTGGTTCTTGCACACTGGGCAACTCAACTTCCTGCTGCTCTTGTCTACTAGAAGATGCTCTTTTCTCTGTTCTGTCTTGCCTTGGTTTTCTTTCTATTCCTTCTGCAGAGTCTCTCGATCTCAGGTTCGAATTGGAGTTCACCTGGGTCGATTGTACCTCGCATACACCGAACAAACGGAGTAGCACGGAACAAACGGAAAAACAGCAGACTTGCAGAAATTCACAGCAGAGATACAGAGATTAAGAACGAAAAACACAAAGAGGGAAAACAGTAAAAAAATAAAATGCCTAAATTAGGAGTCCCCTTTGGTACTCGTGATATTGGCACACCGATCCCCGGCAACGGCGCCAAAAACTTGACACGGACTCGGCAAGTGTACCGGTTCGTTGCAAGTAATAAAACGGTAAGACCGGATATCGTTCTCAGGGATCGTGGACAATTACCACTTCGCAAATTTGACTACTATCTAGGCGATCGAATTTTGGATTGAAGGTTGTTCTAACATCTAGCAAACAAACAAGAAGAAAATATTTTTGTTCTTTTTGGATTTTTTTCAAATAGTTAATGTGAAAACCGAAAGATGAATAACAATGAGATAGAATTGCTGGGGTTAAACTAAGCTAATCCTCCCTTGATTGTTATGGAATGATAACTAACACAGTTCCTAGTTCTATTATGACAATCAAGTCTTTTCAGAGATACTCAAGCCTAATTCCTTAGGTGCATTGAGCCTAAAATCCCAAGTTAAACCCTAATTCCTTAGGTGGATTAACCTGAGATTTTGCATTAAGTAAAGACTTATAAGATTGCAAGCACCTCAAGACCTATTCCTAGGCTCATGAACTACCCGGCATTTGATTCATGAGCAAGCTCTAACACCAACCTTCCAGTTATCTATTAAAGCAACTAATCATTCATAGGGTGATCAAGCCTAAGAAAGCATTAAGCATGGAATCAAACACTCATAAAGAACAAAGAAACTGCATTATAATCAAGTCATTTTACAACCAAGTTCAGATAGCAATAGTCTAACCCCAACAAAAGGGGAGTTTAGCTACACATAATTGAAAGTAAAACAAAAGGAATTATTACAGAGATGAGCAAAGGGGAGAGCTCCATGGAATGATGCACACAGCCACAGCAGCAGAGGATTTTTCTTTAGGGTTTTCTGAATGCCATTCTTCTGTTCTGCTCAGTTCTTTTATTAATCGTGGCCGGTCACGGCCGTGACAGCCATCACGGCCAGGCCGTGATGGTTTCTGACTTGGCACCGCTTCATTTACTGATTCATCACTACGTGATACTCATCACGGCTAGGCCGTGATACTTTTCGACTTTTCCAACAACATGGTCACTATTTGTGATAGCCATCACGGCTAGGCCGTGATCCGTCTGACTTTTGGAGATCTGGCACAGCTGACACGTCACGGCCGTGATAGCCATCACGGCTAGGCCGTGACAGCTTCTGACTTTTGGCTCAATTCTTTCTTCAGCTACTGCTCCCTCACGACCGTGAGGGCCATCACGGCTAGGCCGTGATACTCTCTGCTTGGCTCAATTTCTTATCTTTCAAAGCTCTAAGTCATCCAAGCTTCATACTTGCTAATTCTTGGGCATTTAATCATGAATATCTGCAAAACAACACACAATACCACCTTATCCGTTCCAAAGGAAAAACTAAACAAAATAAACACTAAAATGGCCTAACTATATGCAAATGCATGCAGAAATGTACATGGAAAATGAGGTGAAATCACACTCATCAGTGATGCCTTCCGAAAGGATCGTTGCGATGTTGTTGGTTTTAAAAATGTTGGCTTTCGATATTTAACAATTTTGTGGGGTACTCGATGGTGTGGTGAGGTTGTGGGTGTACAGATCCTCGACCTTGGCTGTGGATTGGGTGGTGTTAGGTGATGTCTTCAGGGACGGATCCGAAGCATCAAGAGATGGGTGATCGTCCCGAAGTGGCCTTGGAAGGGGTGGCAAACACCAGATCACCTGAAGGCGCATCGAAAAGGATCCTTGCAATGTTGTTGGTTTTAAAAATGTTGGCTTTCGATATTTATCAATTTTGTGGGGTACTTGATGGTGTGGTGAGGTTGTGGGTGTGCGGGTCCTCGACCTTGGTTGTGGATGCAGATGGTGTTAGGTAATGCCTTCCGGGGCGGAGCCGAAGCACCAAGAGATGGGTGATCGTCCTAAAGTGGCCTTGGAAGGGGTGGCAAACACTGGATCGACTGAAATCGCATCGGAAAGGATTCCCTTGATGTTGTTGGTTTTTAAAAATGTTGGCTTTCAATATTTATCAATTTCATGGGGTACTCGTTGGTGTGGCGAGGTTGTGGATGCACGGCTCCTCGACCTTGGCTGTGGATGGGCGTGGTGTTAGGTGATGCCTTCCGGGGCGGAGCCGAAGCAACAAGAGACTGGTGATCGTCCAGTAGTGGTCTTGGAAGGGGTGGCAAACACCAGATCTGTTGAAGGCGCATCATAAAGAATCCACGAGATGTTGTTGCTTTATAAAAATGTTGGCTTTCGATATTTATCAATTTTGTGGGGTACTCTATTGTGTGGCGAGGCTGTGGGTTCGCGGTTCCTCGACCTTAGTTTTGGATGGACATATTGTTAGGTGATGCATTCCGGGGCGGAGTCGAAGCACCAAAGATGGGTGATCGTCCTGAAGTGGCATTGGAAGGGGTGGCAAACACTAGATCCGCTGAAGGCACGTCGGAAATGATCCTCGTGATGTTGTTGGTTTTTGAAAATGATGGCTTTCGATATTTATCGATTTTGTGGGGTACTCGAAGGTGTGGTGAGGCTGTTGGTGAGCCGCTCCTCGACCTTGACTTTGGATGGGCGTGGTGTTAGGTGATGCCTTCCGGGGCAGAGCCGAAGCAACAAGAGACGGGTGATCTTCCTGAAGAGGCCTTGAAAGGGGTGGCAAACACCAGATCCGCTGAAAGCGCATCGGAAAGGATCCTCATGATGTTGTTGGTTTTTGAAATTGACGACTTTCGATATTTATCAATTTCGTGGGGTACTCGAAGGTGTGGTGAGGCGGTTGGTGTGCCACTCCTCGACCTTTGTTGTGGATGGACGTGGTGTTAGGTGATGCCTTCTGGGGCGATGCCGAAGCAACAAGAGACGGGTGATCGTCTTGAAGTGGCCTTGGAAGAGGTGGCAAACACCGGATCGACAGAAGGCACACCGGAAAGGATCCTCGTGATGTTGTTGGTTTTTAAAAATGTTGGCCTTCATTATTTATCAATTTCGTGGGGTACTCGAAGGTGTGGTGAGGTTGTGGGTGTGTGGCTCATCGACCTTTTCTTTGGATGGACGTGGTGTTAGGGGAAGCTTTCCGTGACTGAGCCGAAGCACCAAGAGACGGGTGATCATCCTGAAATGGGCATGGAAGTGGTGGCAAACACCGGATCGACCGAAGGTGCATCGTAAAGGATCCTCGTGATGTTATTTGGTTTTTAAAAATATTGGCTTTCGATATTTATCAATTTCCTGGGGTACTCGATGATGTGGTGAGTTTGTAGCTACGCGGCTCCTCGACCTTTTCTTTGGATGGATGTGGTGTTAGGTGATGCTTTCCGGGACTGAGCCGAAGCACCAAGAGACGGGTGATCATCCCGAAGTGGCCTTGGAAGGGGTTGCAAACAACAGATCGACTGAAGGCTCATCGGAAAGGATCGTTGCGATGTTGTTGGTTTTCAAAAGTGTTGGCTTTCGATATTTATCAATTTTGTGGGGTACTTGAAGGTGTGGTGAGGTTGTGGGTGTGCCGCTCCTCGACCTTGGTTGTGGAAGGGCGTGGTTTTAGGTGATGCCTTCTGGGGCGGAGCCGAAGCACCACGAGACGGGTGATGGTCCTGAAGTGGCCTTGGAAGTGGTGGCAAACACCGGATCGACTAAAGGCGCATCGGAAATGATCCTCGTGATGTTGTTGGTTTTTAAAAATGTTGGTTTTTGATATTTAAAAATTTCGTGGGGTACTCGATTGTTTGGTGAGGTTGTGGGTGCGCGGCTCCTTGACCTTTTCTCTGGATGGACGTGGTGTTCGGTGATGTCTTCCGGGGCGGAACTGAAGCACCAAGAGACGGGTGATCGTCCTGAAGTGGCCTTGGAAGTGGTGGCAAACACCGGATCGTCTGAAAGCGCATCGGGAAGGATCCTTGCGATGTTGTTGGATTTTAAAAATGTTGAGTTTGGATAGTTACCAATTCCGTGGGGTACTCGACTGTGTGGCAAGGCTGTGGGTGCGGCTCCTCGACCTTGGTAGTGGATGGACGTGGTGTTAGGTGATGCCTTCCGGGGCGGAGCCGAAGGACCACGAGACGGGTGATCGTCCTGAAGTGGCCTTGGAAGTGGTGGCAAACACCGGATCGATTGAAGGCGCATCGGAAAGGATCCTCGGGATGTTGTTGGTTTTTAAAAATGTTAGCTGTTGATAGTTATCAATTTCGTAAGGTAATCGATGGTGTGGCGAGGCTGTGGGTGTGCGGCTCCTCGACCATGGTTGTGCATGGATGTGGTCTTAGGTGATGC